>CM038678.1:313241203-314441203 GCA_021605205.1 Aegilops longissima
AAATTTTCAAGTTTTACTCACTGCAAGTTTGGACCAGATTTGTCAAATTTGGTGAAATTCAATATATTTCTTCTCCAAAAATTCTGAGAAAAATCAGGCAGCCCCCAGATGCATTGAGAGATCACCTCACCAAAGATCAGCTCCAGATAAATTTCCCACATGCCAAAATCATTTCATTGAGCACCTGGCATGCAATGTTGCTGTTCAGTCTCAGAAAATTCAGAGTTTCAGTGTCTGAAGTTCAGTCGACAGTGTCGTTCATCAGAACCCGTCGACAATCTCGCCAGTGGCCTCCTTGGATCGAAGCTCACTGCTCCCCCTCCGTATCCAGAGCGCCGCTAGGTCGCGTGGCCGGGCGCGGGGGTCGGTGGCGACGTGGCTCGCCAGCTCCGGCATCTTCTGCGGTGGCAGAGCCACCCAGTGGCGACCAACAGCGGCCGACCCTGCTTTCGGCGCTGACCAGCGCCGCCCGAGCCACCCGAGGCCTCCGCGTGGCCACCCCCTCCTCTGTGCACGCTGCGGCACCGTCGCCGTGGCCTGGCAAGCACAGGGCGTGCTCTCTGCCGCCTGCGGGCCCGCGAAGCGCCGTTCCGTCGAAACCGCGGAGCAGGCCAAATCCAACCGAAGTTAGCATTTGATTATAACCAGAGGACCATCATGTTGATGCCCAGCCACCTAAACCATCCGTCCAGCCACTGCCTCGCCGTAATCTCCGCCGGAGTTATCCCGTTCACAGCAACCGCCTCGGGCCGGCTATAAATAGCCACCCCGAGCTCGCCTTCGACCAGCACCGCTCACTCCACCTCACTCGAACTATGCTCGACCCCTAGGAGACCTCGAGGAGGCCTTCTCCTCCGTCTCCGGCCGCCCCGATCCGCTTCGGGCTCCGGCACGATTCGCTCCGGTGAGGACACCCCCACCTCCCAAACCCTACCCGTAGCCTACTAGGGCACTCAATCACCTAACCCGCACCTCAATTTGGCTTGTGCAGCCTTCCCCGACGAGATCCACCATCACCCGAGTCGCCGTCCGCCGGAGTTAGGGCCGCCGTTGACGTGGTGCTCGCCGACGACCACCTCCACCACCCACAGACGCGGGAGAGCACACTGATTACGTAGGTAACCTCCGCTCCTCCTGACTCGCCGTGGATCGTCGCTGGCGACCACCGCAAGCTTCGGGCGCTGGCGCGCTCTGTTCCTCTCTCAAATTTTTAAACCAGACGAGTGGGACCCCCTCGTCAGCCTCTCTTTTATATTCGAACCGTTTTTCTTGAAAGCGCATTCGGGCAAATATGCTTTCTAACTGAAATGTTTTTCTGTCTTTTTCTGTTCTGCCCCCTGGAAACTTTCTGTTTCATTACAGACAAGTCCCTGGACTAAAACTTAAATAACTTTTAAACAGAAAGTGATTTTTGATTGATTCTTTTTCTGTCATCTTTATTTTTCTGTCTAGTTTTTTATCATGTTTATTTGAAAAATATTTGGGACACTTTTTGTGCACACACTGTATTTACGTTAGTACGTATTTTGTTTATACCATAGATACCGGAGGAGGTGACGGAACCGCGAACTTCACCGAGCTAGACTCCGACTACTCCGAACCAGGCAAGCATGTTTGAACCTTTGATATGATGAGTGTTTTGCATGTTTTCTTAAGTAGTTGCTTCATGGCATGTTTATATGAACATCCATAAATGTTATATTGCATGCAAAGCTATTGCGAGTGAGCTTCGAAACTCGATGTGTTATTCGATGTGAGTTTACATGATCATGTGGTGACATGATAGGTGGTAAGATGGTATTGTTGTAGCATGCCAGTCTTATGCCCAACCATTTAACTCCAGTGTCAACGTGAGTCAAGTCACGTTACCATTCATTCCTTTTCTTGTACTACCACATGTTTTCTACAAGGAATATGGTTTAGTAAGTTGCAAACCTCTTTCCTGGTACACACCAAACAGAGGGACCGGGATGAGGGTTCCATGGCCCTGGATTAAAGCCCGTCATCCGGTCAGGGAGCATGGGTGTTTCCGGTTGGGACCGAGAGGGGGCACCCTTAGAGCCTTGAGATAAATTTGATCCCATGCTATTCGAGGTTGTGACCTCCCCGTCTTAGAGTTTTTCTTGAATGTTGCCAAGGGTGATTCCTGGCAGCGGGATGTTGAATTGGGTGTGTACTAGTTAGATGTGTTTCTTCTAAAATACCGTAAACAGAACTAGTTCCTTGTGACTACTGAAATCCGTTGGCTGTGGTTAAATAGTACGAACTCTGCAGAGTCAAACTCTTTCAAGTAACCGTATCTATGGTCAAGGTCTGTGTTCAACTTGTCTTTGTCAGTCTCAGTGTCAGTCGCCTTGAAAAATCTCCGGTGAACAAACATGAGTGGTAAATCCGGCTTAATGATTACTCCCGTGGATGGACTAACCCGTTTATTATTATGAACTGAGTATTTTCCTTGGAATGGTCTATACTGCTTGAATGCGACAATGAAATATAAGCCCTTTATGTGACGTCGCTCAGACGTCCGACTGTGGCATTTATGTTATTTACTTTCGATATAAGCCCTTTATGTGACGTCGCTCAGACGTCCGACTGTGGCACTCTTGTTATTTACTTTCGATATAAGCCCTTTATGTGATGTCGCTCAGACGTCCGACTGTGGCACTCTTGTTATTTAGTTTCGATATAAGCCCTTTATGTGATGTCGCTCAGACGTCCGACTGTGGCACTCTTGTTATTTACTTTCGATATAAGCCCTTTATGTGATGTCGCTCAGACGTCCGACTGTGGCAATCTTGTTATTTACTTTCGATATAGGCCCTTTACGTGATGTCGCTCAGACGTCCGACTGTGGCACGCACCGTCATTTACTTTTCAATATAAGCCCTTTATGAGGTGTCGCCTAGACGCCCGACTACGGCATGTGAATTTTATTTTTACCCTTCGAGGCGTCGCTTCAGACACCCGATCGGTTTTCAGTTATTTTGTTGGGATTTCGGGAGGACTACCGCCTGACTTCCCTTTTTTCTTGAATATGCCTTGCAAATTTATTATCTGAGTGTGTATTGCTAAACTGCTCATGTGCATCATGCTTGCATTTGTTATATCTTATGTCCGAACTGTCTTGCGAGTACATTCAAAGTACTCACCTGGCTTGTTGATTTGGCGGATGTTGTGAAAGCGATCTTATGGATGAAGAGTTCGATAGCGAGTCCGATGCCTAGAGGAGTCCCAGTCAGTCCCGTGCGATCTTGGAATTTTTCACTTGTAACATATCCGCTTCCGCTACCCGAATAAAATCATCGAGCCTCACTTCGACGCTCGATGAGCCGCAAGAGTAGGAGTCATGTCACCCACTTCACTGTGACATATCCACCACCACTTTTATTACGAGTCAGTAGTATGCCACCACACCCTTGTGTCATATCCTCCCTTATTTATAATATTGGCGTGCTTCTAATAAATTGTTGAGCAACCTCAGCTCAACCCTGTAATATATTTAGTAATTCTGGACTTCTGTATCAAGATTTTGTCTACTAGTAAGGAGGATTCTCCTATACTGGAAATAAAAGGGTCAGTTTTCTCAATAAGTATTTTATTGAAAAACCGGTCGTGACAAACTTGGTACCAGAGCCAGGCTGACTGTAGGAAGCCACTTGGTGCGATCGCTAATCGGTTATTAGCGTCTTAGTGCGACTTTAGCATTTTTGCAAAATGTAGCAATTTTCTGTTAGTCATCATAAATTTATGATCTGACTATTCGGAATTTTTTTCTACTTTTGTAGATGGCTAGCAGCGACTGTGAGTCACAGGTGTTCGCCAATGTACCTGAGGGGTTTATCAAGCTCCTCACCTACATCGTCAAGATCGCGATTGGGCCATCGGTTCGTCCAGTGTTCACACTCTACCAGCACAAGATCAGCGACAGTCTGTCCATGCACCAGGCCGTGGTGCAATTCAAGGGAGGGCGTTCAGAGTCACGCCAATTCCGATTTGTTGGCAGGGCCATGCCTACGGAGAGGCATGCCATGCAGATGGCTGCCCGGGAGGCGATAGCTCATCTCCGGGACATTCTTCCTTTGATGAAGACTCGTCGCTACCGCTATATTCCATGCCATGTGCCATACACTTGTCACTATGCATTCGCTTGCCCTAGGGGAGAGCGAGATAAGGCTATTGAGATGCTTGTTGAGTACCTCCAGGCTCTTGAGGCAACTTTTGATAACCTTGTGGACGACCTTGTGGCTGCTCGTATGGACTCAGTCCATGGCTGTGCCGCCAACAGGAGGGAACTTCTCCACACCGCACCACCACTGACCTTCGTCTCGTCCTCTGCATCCTATTCACCTGCCATCCTCGCCGCCGCTCGTCGCCTGCCTACCACTTAGGAGTTTGACCAAGTCATCGCGCCCACTCCAGCCGTGTTGCACCACCTATTGCGCCCACTCCAGTCCGTGCTGCACCACCTATTGCGCCCACTCCAGTCCGTGTTGCACCACCTATCGCGCCCGCTCCAGCTCCTCAACGCAGCACTTCGCGCTTGGAGCCTATTAGCGAGGAGGAGGTTGAGTCCCCAGCATCACTGGGCCTCACCCTCGGCAGGCCAAGGGAAATCCTTACCATCTCCGACTGAGTGCGCCTAGCAGCCCTGCGATGTATCAGCTTGTATGATATGTTTATATGTATATAGGTTGTGAGAAGTAGTTTGTGTGCACATCATGTAGGAACTGGGAGAAGTACACTAGCCTAAATAACATGTCGGGAATGTGTGCGCACATCCTGAGTGATGTATTGTATAATTACCGCTTGCATGTAAGATATGTACTGAGCAGTCCTTCTCCATGCGCAATCAAATATTTCCTTGAATAATCTTGGAGTGTTTAAATTTTTCCGCCTTTGCGTATTTATTTACTTTTGCGACTCAATTTCTTTTTCTTATGAGTTTTACAAAATATATCCCCAGAGTGGAAAATGTCTCGTCCTTGGACTCGTTCCATGCCAAATCCGCCAGAAGAGAATTATGGCACCCAAACTAGCAACAATTTCACACAGGGACAGTCAAGTCAACAGGGCAGTGAAACAGCTTTTTCTCAAGTGTGCCGCCTTTATGAGCAAAGCCAGCAACAGCACCAAGAAATGATGAACCATGTCATCAATATGGGAAATCACCGTGGACCGTATCAGCAGCAATCCAAATTGTCAGAGCTACAAAAGACGCGTCCCCCAACGTTCTCGCACACTGACAAACCTCTTGAGGCCGATGATTGGCTTCGAGACATTGAAAGGAAATTGATTATTGCACAATGTTCAGACAGTGAGAAGGTGCTATATGCACCTAACTACCTCACTGGAGCAGCTGCATCATGGTGGGAAAATTTCCTACACATGCACCCCAACGAAAATAATATCACCTGGGAAGAATTTAAAGAAGGTTTTCGTGGGGCGCATATCCCCAGAAGCGTTATGAAGATCAAGAAAAGGGAGTTTGATGACCTCAAGCAGAGAGGCATGATGGTGACTGAGTACAACAGTCAGTTTACTCAACTATCTCGTTATGCCAACGAAGAGCACATGACTGAAAATAAAAAGATGGAAAAATTTCTGGACGGTCTTGCACCAGCACTTAAATGCCAGCTGGTCGTACACACCTTTCCGAATTTTAAAACGCTTGTGGACAAAGCCATTACCTTGGAAAATGAGCGCCGTAGCATGGAAGATTTTCACAAGCGCAAGAGGGACCAAACTACTCAAGCTCGCAACAACCAGAACAAGACTGATTTTCAGAAAAGTGGAGCAAAAGTGTCCACAACCAATGTCCCACGCTCGATCAAGAATTTTCATGCAAGGGACAAGGATTTTACATACCGCCCAGGTGTTACTTGCTACGCTTGTGGAGAGGAAGGGCACTATGCCAAACATTGCCCAAAGCCAAGGAACTCAGCTCCCAAGTCGAACAACGGTGGGACTAATTCAGCACCCAAGCGTAACAACTTCAACCCCAATAATAATCACAAGAAGGGTCACCTGAACCATGTGACCAAGGAAGAAGCACAGAATGCCCCGGATATCGTACTCGGTACGTTCCCTATCAACACAATACCTGCCACGGTTTTGTTTGACTCTGGAGCTTCTCACTCGTTCATTTCAAAGAAATTTGCTTTGCAAAATGATTTTTCGATGCTTCCCTTGGAAAAATCCATGATCATCAAGTCCCCCGGGATTAAGAAAATTACTCAGAGTTACTGCCAAGGTGTGGTTGTTGAGCTTGAGGGATTAAAGTTTCTTGCAAACCTTATTGTATTGGAAAATAGGGGACTGGATGTCATCCTAGGAATGGACTGGTTAACCACCAACAAGGGATTTATTGACTGCTTCAACCGGATGGTAATTCTTACCCATCATCACGGGAAGACAATAAAAATTTCAGCTCAAGAAAGAAAAATACCACGGCAACCAAGACTGAACAAGGTGGACGTTTCAGAGTTAAGCAAAGTTCCAGTAGTATGTGAGTTCCCCGACGTATTTCCCGAAGAACTACTAGGCATGCCACTAGACCGGGAGATAGAATTCAGCATTGAACTAGCACCTGGAACCACCCCCATTTACAAGAAACCATACAGAATGGCACCCTCGGAGTTGGTGGAATTAAAGAAGCAAATAAAAGAATTACTGGACAAAGGATTTATCTGAGCCAGCTCCTCACCTTAGGGTTCACGGTTTTATTTGCCAAGAAAAGGATGGGACACTAAGATTGTGTATAGACTATCGAGCACTCAACATGGTCACAATCAAGAACAAATATCGATGCATGGATAAATGATTTATTTGACCAGCTCGCTCAAGCCAAGGTTTTCTCAAAAATTGACTTAAGGTCGGGATACCATCAATTAAAAATGCAGACGGAAGATATCCCCAAGATAGCCTTCACCTCCGAGATCTGGGCTGTATGAGTTCTGATAATGCCGTTTGGATGACCAACGCCCGCATATTTTGTCCACCTCATGAACAAAGTGTTTATGAAATTTATGGACAAATTTGTTGTGGTGTTCATCGATGATATTCTGGTATACTCCAAGACACCGGAAGAGCATCTTTGAACATCTCGAAATTGTCTTGGGAGAATTAAGGAAACATCAATTATCGCCAAGTTCAGCAAATGTGAATTTTGGTTAAGACAAGTTGGTTTTCTAGGCCATGTGTTAACACAAGAAGGTGTTGCCGTAGACCCGAGAAAAAGTCAAGGCCGTGCTTGGCTGAAACCACCAGCCAAAGATAACGGATGTAAGAAGTTTCTTGGGAATGGCAGGATATTACCGAAGGTTCATTGAACGGTTCTCCACCATAGCAAAGCCAATGACGTAGTTGCTCAAGAAGGACAAGAAATTTGTTTGGACAGAAGCTTGCGAGAAAAGTTTCCAAGAACTCAAAAGAAAATTAACAACAACACCAGTATTGGTTGTGCCAGACATACACAAAAGTTTTGAGGTGTATTGTGACGCATCCAGGAAGGGCCTCGGATGCGTATTAATGCAAGAAGGCAAGATAGTCGCGTATGCCTCCAGGCAACTACGCAAGCATGAAGAAAATTTACCTACTCATGACTTGGAATTGGCAGCGGTCATTCATGCACTCAAAGAGTGGAGGCACTTTTTACTCGGAAATCATTGTGAAATATACACGGACCATAAAAGCCTCAAGTATATTTTCACACAACCAGAACTCAACTTACGACAATGACGCTGGTTGGAATTAGTGAAAGATTATGATGTTGGTATTCACTACCATCCAGGAAAGGCGAATATAGTGGCAGATGCTCTTAGTCGAAACCCCACTTCAGGCAACGGCGGTCTGCCAAACTTGAGACCTGAATTCCAGCAAGAGTTCGCCAAACTCAACATGGCGATGGTCGCTGAGGGCGATGTGTCAAATTTGGAAATACAGCCGACCTTAATGGAACAAATTAAGGAGGCTCAACATGGACACCCAGCATCGAAGGCATAAAAAGAAAAGTGAGTTTGGGCAAGGCCTCGGAATTTGTCATAGACGATAAGGGAATACTATGGTATGGAGATAGACTTTGCGTACCAAATATAGAAGACCTCAAACAACAAATTCTAGTCGAAGGCCACACCGCTCCATATTCAATCCACCCGGGAGGAACCAAAATGTATAAAGACATTCAGGAAATTTTTTGGTGGTACGGTATGAAGAGAGATATAGCCACCTTCATTGCATGTTGTGATTCGTGTCAGCGCATTAAGGCCGAGCATCAAAAACCAGCAGGGTTATTACAGCCAAATAGGATACCTGAGTGGAAATGGGATGAGATTGGGATGGACTTTATTGTTGGACTACCTCGATCACAACACGGAAATGATGCCATATGGGTCATCACAGACAGATTAACCAAGGTGGCACATTTCATTCCCGTAAAGACAACATACACCACTCAGAAGCTTGCTAAGCTTTATCTCTCCCGCATAGTTTGCCTGCATGGAGTCCCAAAGACTATAATATCTGACAGAGGCACTCAATTCGTCTCTAGATTTTGGGATCAATTACAGCAAGCTCTGGGAACTCAACTGGCATTCAGTACAGCATACCATCCCCAGACTGATGGACAAACTGAACGCGTAAACCAAGTTCTAGATGACATGCTGAGAGCATATGTTCTCACCTATGGAACCAGTTGGGAAGAAAGCTTACCATATGCTGAGTTTGCATACAACAACAGTTACCAAGCCAGCCTACAAATGGCACCTTTCAAAGCCTTGTACGGGCGGAGATGTCGTACCCCCCTAAATTGGTCAAAGACCGGAGACAGTCGTATCTTCGGCCCAGACATGCTCAAGGAAGCTGAGGAAAAAGTTAAGCTAATCAGGGACCGACTCAAGAGAGCTCAAAGCCGACAGAAGAGTTATTACGATCGAAAACATCGGGGAGTCAGTTTTGAACCCGGTGAGTATGTGTACCTCCGAGTATCTCCTATGAGGGGCCTGCAGCCATTCAAAGTTAAAGGAAAGCTAGCGCCAAGATTTATCGGACCTTCTGTGTAGTTGCACGAAGAGGCACGGTAGCCTACCAGCTAGACCTACCCGAAGAGCTGTCAGACGTCCACGACATGTTCCGCATCCCACAACCGAGGAAATGTGTGAGCAACCCAGAAAAGCAGGTATCTCATGAGGACATTGACGTACAGCCAGATCTCACCTACAGGGAACACCCAATAAAAATATTAGAGGAGTCTGAAAGGAGAACCCGTCAGAAAGCAATTATGTTTTTCAAAGTACAGTGGAGCAATCACACCGAAGATGAGGCAACATGGGAAAGAGAAGATTTTCTTTGGGCAGAACACCCACACCTATTTGAGGATCAGCTGAAATCTCGGGGACGAGATTTTTCCTAAGAGGGTAGGTGTTGTGACACTCCAAAAATTTTAATTTGGTTTTTATCAAACTCTTTATTTGATTTGATTGAGGCTATTTAAAATCTTTCTAAAAAGACCCTCCTTCTCAAAAAATTTCTCCTATGACAAATATTCTATTTTGAGTCTTCCTCAACCTTGGTGTTTGATATTGAAGACTTCCCTTTTGATGTTAACTCATCACAATTAATTTTTGGAAATTATTTTTATTAAAAAGAAATCCTATGGGTTTTTGGAATTATTCCTTTTATTGCAACCATCCATTTTTACCATACCTCATGTTAAAATTTTCTCCCAAAACCCCTCCCTACACTTTGGGTCAAGCCAAATATTCAATTCCAACAAGCTCAACCCAATTTTGATTTTTATTCCATTTATTTTATACCCAAAACTATTTCTACCATTATTTTTGGACCTAGGTGGTTTACAAAGGAAGTACCAAATTTACTTTGAGTTTTTATCCCAAACCAACTCCTCTGACTAGTCCTTAGCATCCCCAACCTAGATCCATCAAGATCCACTCTTCCACAGTTCAAAATTTTCAAGTTTTACTCACTGCAAGTTTGGACCAGATTTGTCAAATTTGGTGAAATTCAATATTTTTCTTCTCCAAAAATTCTGAGAAAAATCAGGCAGCCCCCAGATGCATTGAGAGATCACCTCACCAAAGATCAGCTCCAGATAAATTTCCCACATGCCAAAATCATTTCATCGAGCACCTTGCATGCAATGTTGCTGTTCAGTCTCAGAAAATTCAGAGTTTCAGTGTCTGAAGTTCAGTCGACAGTGTCGTTTGTCAGAACCCGTCGATAGTGTCGTTTGTCAGAACCCGTCGACAATCTCGCCAGTGGCCTCCTTGGATCGATGCTCACTGCTCCCCCTCCTTATCTAGAGCGCCGCTAGGTCGCTTGGCCGGGCGCGGGGGTCGGTGGTGACGTGGCTCGCCAGCTCCGGCATCTTCTGCGGTGGCAGAGCTGCCCGTGGCGACCAACAGTGGCCGACCCTGCTTTCGGCGCCGACCAGCGCCGCCCGAGCCACCCGAGGCCTCCGCGTGGCCACCCCCTCCTCTGTGCACGCTGCGGCACCGTCGCCGTAGCCTGGCAAGCACAGGGCGCGCTCTCTGCCACCGGCGGGCCCGCGAAGCGCCGTTCCGCCGAAACCGCGGAGCATGCCAAATCCAACCGAAGTTAGCATTTGATTGTAACCAGAGGACCATGATGTTAATGCCCAGCCACCTAAACCATCCGTCCGGCCACTGCCTCACCGTAATCGCCGCCAGAGTTATCCCGTTCACGGCAACCGCCTCGGGCCGGCTATAAATAGCCACCCCGAGCTCGCCTTCGACCAGCACCGCTCACTCCACCTCACCTGAACTACGCTCGACCCCTAGGAGGACCCCGAGGAGGCCTTCTCCTCCGTCTCCGACCGCCCCGATCCGCTTCGGGCTCCGGCACGATTTGCTCCGCTGAGGACACCCCCACCTCCCAAACCCTGCCCGTAGCCCACTAGGGCACTCAATCACCTAACCCGCGCCTCAGTTTGGGTTGTGCAGCCTTCCTCGACGAGATCCACCATCACCCCAGCCGTCGTCCGCCGGAGTTAGGGCCGCCGTCGCCGTGGTGCTCACCGACGACCACCTCCACCACCCACAGACGCGGGAGAGCACACTGATTCCGTAGGTAACCTCCGCTCCTCCTGACTCACCGTGGATCATCGCCGGCGACCACGGCAAGCTTCGGGTACCGGCGCGCTCTGTTCCTCTCTCAAATTTTTAAACCTGACGAGTGGGACCCCCTCGTCAGCCTCTCTTTTATATTCGAACCGTTTTTCTGGAAAGCGCATTCGGGCAAATACGCTTTCTAACTGAAATGTTTTTCTGTCTTTTTCTGTTCCGCCCCCTGGAAACTTTCTGTTTCATTACAGACAAGTCCCTGGACTAAAACTTTAATAACTTTTAAACGGAAAGTGATTTTTGATTGATTCTTTTTTTGTCATGTTTATTTTTCTGTCTAGTTTTTTATAATATTTATTTGAAAAATATTTGGGACACTTTTTGTGGACACACGGTATTTACGTTAGTACGTATTTTCTTTATACCGTAGATACCGGAGGAGGTGACGGAACCGCGAACTTCACCGAGCTAGACTCCGACTACTCCGAACCAGGCAAGCATGTTTGAACCTTTGATATGATGAGTGTTTTGCATGTTTTCTTAAGAAGTTGCTTCATGGCATGTTTATATGAACATCCGTAAATGTTATATTGCATGCAAAGCTATTGCGAGTGAGCTTCGAAACTCGATGTGTTATTCGATGTGAGTTTACATGATCATGTTGTGACATGATAGGTGGTAAGATGGTATTGTTGTAGCATGCCAGTCTTATGCCCAACCATTTAACTCCAGTGTCAACGTGAGTCAAGTCACGTTACCATTCGTTCCTTTTCTTGTACTACCACATGTTTTCTACAAGGAATATGGTTTAGTAAGTTGCAAACCTCTTTCCTGGTACACACCAAACAGAGGGACCGGGATGAGGGTTCCATGGCCCTGGATTAAAACCCGTCATCCGGTCAGGGAGCATGGGTGTTTCCGGTTGGGACCGAGAGGGGGGCACCCCTTAGAGCGCGCGAGATAAATTTGATCCCATGCTATTCGAGGTTGTGACCTCCCCGTCTTAGAGTTTTTCTTGAACGTTGCCTAGGGTGATTCCTGGCAGCGGGATGTGGAATTGGGTGTGTACTGGTTAGATGTGTTTCTTCTAAAATACCGTAAACGGAACTAGTCCCTTGTGACTACTGAAATCCGCTGGCTGTGGTTAAATAGTACGAACTCTCCAGAGTCAAACTCTTTCAAGTAACCGTATCTATGGTCAAGATCTGTGTTCAACTTGTCTTTGTCAGTCTCAGTGTCAGTCTCCTTGACAAATCTTCGGTGAACAAACATGAGTGGTAAATCCGGCTTAACGATTACTCCCGTGGATGGACTAACCCGTTTATTATTATGAACTGAGTATTTTCCTTGGAATTGTCTATACTGCTTGAATGCGACAATGAAATATAAGCCCTTTATGTGACGTCGCTCAGACGTCCGACTGTGGCATCTATGTTATTTACTTTCGATATAAGCCCTTTATGTGACGTCGCTGAGACGTCCGACTGTGGCACTCTTGTTATTTACTTTCGATATAAGCCCTTTATGTGATGTCGCTCAGACGTCCGTCTGTGGCACTCTTGTTATTTACTTTCGATATAAGCCCTTTATGTGATGTCGCTCAGACGTCCGACTATGGCACTCTTGTTATTTACTTTCGATATAAGCACTTTATGTGATGTCGCTCAGACGTCCAACTGTGGCACTCTTGTTATTTACTTTCGATATAAGCCCTTTACGTGATGTCGCTCAGACGTCCGACTGTGGCACGCACCGTCATTTACATTTCAATATAAGCCCTTTATGAGGTGTCGCTTAGACGCCCGACTGCGGCATGTGAATTTTATTTTTACCCTTCGAGGCATCGCTTCAGACAGCCGATCGGTTTTCAATTATTTTGTTGGGATTTCGGGAGGACTACCGTCTGACTTCCCTTTTTTCTTAAATATGCCTTGCAAATTTATTATCTGAGTGTGTATTGCTAAACTGCTCATGTGCATCATGCTTGCATTTGTTATATCTTATATCCGAACTGTCTTGTGAGTACATTCAAAGTACTCTCCTGGCTTGTTGATTTGGCCAGATGTTGACGAAGGCGATCTTATGGATGAAGAGTTCGATAGCGAGTCCGACGCCTAGAGGAGTCCCAGTCAGTCCCGTGCGATCTTGGAATTTGTCACTTGTACCATATCCGCTTCGCTACCGAATCAAATCATCGAGCCTCACTTGACGCCGATGAGCCGCAAGAGTAGGAGTCATGTCACCCACTTCATCGTGACATATCCACCACCACTTTTATTACGAGTCAAGAGTATGCCACCACACCCTTGTGTCATATCCGCCTTATGTATAATATTGGCGTGCTTGTAATAAATTGTTGAGCAACGTCACTCAACCTGTAAATATATTTAGTACTTCGGACTTCAGTATCAAGATTTTGTCTACCAAGAAGGAGGATTCTCCTATACTGGAAATAAAAGGGTCGGTTTTCTCAATAAGTATTTTATTGAAAAACCGGTCGTGACAGAAACTTCTTGGCAGGTATGTACTGGGTCGGCATGAACTCCTACTGGATGGCTGCCTTCAGAGAAGACGGTAAAAAGTTGGTGCTCGTGAACTTCGAGACCTCCCATGAGATTATCCTTCCGCCGTTGGATTATATAGAGTATTGCCATAGCGGTCAAAGTCATCTAGATTACTACGTCAGTTGGACGGACCTTGTTTTGCAGAAGATTGTAATCTGCCAAGTGCCCACACGACATGAGAATTATGCAGACTTCAAGCTAATTGCCTTGTTCGACTGCGGACTCGCCTATCTTTACGCCGGTGCCTTCTTTAGCTGGAGACAACTCGGCTCGCAGTGGATCATCGTCAAAGCTGATACACACTTCTGTGATTCTATTGAACACAATGGCATCATCTATGCGATCGACAAAGCAGATGGCACCACGTATTGCTGGGACGGCGTGTGTAAGTTGTTTCCTCTCATGTTAATGATGACACCATGACACTGTTTGAACTTTTTTGATGATTGGCATATCTTTGTTTGAGCAGAATTTGAGTAGAACTATGGCAATGTATTAGAGACGCCGTAAATCAGCTATATTTGGAATGAGTTAATTCATGCGATTGTGACTATGTCATTACAACCAATTTGTACCCTGAATAATCAAACGGTTAGGAATATATGGATATTATCCTTATTTTACAGTAATCTATATACTACTACTAAATATGAGTGTGTATCAATGGCCATGTTGGTTTCCTCATTTTCATGATGTAGAAACATGCACCACATGTTGGTTTCATCTAACCATACATTAGGGAAGTAAATGTGCATATGGAGAACTCTATATTTGGAAGTAGTGAAATCCTGCAATGCTTACCATGTGTACATACTTATATTCGCCTTCACAATCAATGGCTAGAATAATATCCTCACAAAATTTTTGCCCACGTAACACGAGTATATAACAATGCATGGTCTGTTAGTTACCTTGAAGAATTTGTTTGTCGTGACGTAACATGATTACATAACATGCATAACATGGTAGTTTCCTGTGAAGAATCGATTATGAGATAACATGAGTATAACCATGCATGGCACTTCTATATTTTTGAACCCAAGATACATTTCCTGTATTTTTCTCCCGGTTCCAACAGGAGATATCAATGCTGTTTCTTGCATTATCCTACTCATACTCGAACAATGCTGATCTTACATTAACAATGCTGTCCTTTTTGATATGGTGCAGTGTCCCTACGATTATCGCCTTTGTAATCACACCACCTTTGCCAAAAACAGGAAGCACAACTGGTTCCTCGCTCGATCGACGACGGCAAAAGAATGATGATCATTCGGACACATGAGCCGGAAAAGTTATATTGCAAAAACCCCACTGTATACAAGCACCGTGTAATACGTGAGTATCCTACAGTGGCTATTACGTCTATGAGCAGGATACCAACTTGTTGGGGCCTTCAGGATTTTTTAGTTGGAGGCGGGTAAACAGCCTTGGTTCACACTCTTTGTTTCTCGGACTCAATTATCCAATTAACCAGGAGATCACCGTTGGCAAGGACCTTGATGGCAGAGAGACTCTGTTTGCTATGGAAAACTGTGTCTACACGGCGAGGCCTAGGACTTCAGGAGCAAACTCCCCTGATTGTCAACGATACAGCCTGCAGCCAAAAGAAGGTGAGAATGACAAAGGCATCCGGATTAACTTTGATCCTTGGATGTCTCAATTACGACAGGGAGTGATGTGGTTCGAGCCTTCAGGTTGATAGGTAACTGGGTTGTTGCATCGAAAGGGTGGAGTACTTGTGTCTCCAGATCACTGGTCGCTGAAGCGGGGCTGCAAATTATGATGGTGTTGGATCATCTCTTTGAATGACTTTGTTGTCTTTTCTGCTGGTTCTGGATGGGTAGTTCTTTCTTTTGTTATGCATATTCCTTGTCATTTGGTCATCCTCGTCTATGTCACTCTTACTATGTAATAGTTGCTTCTGTTTAGAATGTCATTCTCGCCTCGGATCACGAGAGTCCGAGCGCCGCAGATGGGTGCGTTTTGGTGGTGTAGCAAGACTTCTTATGAACTATCATGTCTTGTTTGTTTATGTCGATAGTAGTCACTAGTCGGTGTTTGAATGTTGTATATATCATTGTTTCGAATCGTTTATTGTCTCGAACTCTTGGTGGGCTAAATGAGGGCATCACCATTCTCCAAAGGTTCGAGTATATCTCCTTTTTCAAGTTATATAATTTGAGCTCGGTGTCTTTTCGATGATGTACACTTGTTTGGGCCAAGAGGTGTCGTTGAATATGGGCCGAGTAGTAACGCAATGCCAAACAGGTCAATTATGACTCTCGTGCCGGGCTCTCAAAAGATCCCGGAAAAAGGCCGGCCTCCAAAAAGAAAGAATAAGGACTCTTAGGCCGACATGTGGGCCCCACCGGTGTTTTCAGCGCGCTTGCCGCTAAGAGCATATTGGCGCGTGCTCAAATTCATGCTACCTTTTCATCCCCGCCTCCGCCCTCCCCACCTCTCGAATCTCGATTCCTACTCCAGCCCCCAAATCCCCTCCAGACTCCCTATACTCAGCGCACTATCATGTCGCGGTCAATGCGGATCTCCGAGCCGGAGATCCCGAGGTCCGCCCTGCCTTCGGTCACTGCGTGCTGTCGCTCAATAGTGGCATGGCGGCGCTTGACGACCAGTTTGCCGGCAAAGTGCTGATGGTAACCATCAACAGCGACCGGCCTCTCGTCTCGCCGGATGACCTTGTCAAAGCTCTTGGCATTGCGCACGACATCCAAATAAGTGACTTGCTCGTCGAAGTCTATCCGCCACCGACTGATTTCTTTGTCAGGTTCCGGAAAACTTTCGACTGCAGTTGTGTGTTCGAATCTTCCCGGCGTTTGTTCTGCGATGGTGGGCTGGTGAGCTTTGATCGGTGGCACCCAGGATGGGGCTCGGTGCCCTCTAAACTTGAGTTTTTAACAAAAGTTACCTTCCACGGCATGCCTCGACATGCTTGGAACAGCGAGTCCATGAACGAGCTTATCAACGACCTTGGAGGTGAGCTCGTAAGTATGTTTGTTCCTCCAGACAGCTAGGCTTTGACGGTTATGGCATGGATGAAGAAGCCGTCCACCATACCGAAGGTGATTGGTGTTGAGATACCGGTGCAGGAACCGGGGTTGTACTATTCGTCGCCACCAAGGCCGCCGCGGACCACGTTAGGGATGTACCTGTATCGAGTGTTCGTGCAAGTCGAAGAAGTGGTCAATCCATCAATCGAAGTCCTGCCGCCGCCGCTGGTGCCAGGGTCCGTTGACGATGTCCATTACAGGAGTCAACGTCAGACTTCCCCGTGTTGCTCGGAACGATGGATGGCACAGGGCCTACTCCATCACGCGGCGGAGGCTACTGCTTCTTTGGGAGAAGAGGCAGGGCTAGCTGCCTGGATGTGCTCTAATTTGAGGTAACAACTGAATCTTGTCAGATACTAGTTAAATCCGAGCTATGGGTGTGAAGCACTGATATGCCAGTACATTTGATTGTGACCTGTTCTAATTTTGTACCTGAACTTTTTTTAGAAAGGGCTGAACGTCAACTTAATGTGCTAGGAGAACTTACTGTGTTGTCTGTCTGTTTTCTTTGCACAACATTCAAGATATTTCCCCGTCATTTATAAAGACGATGAACTGTTATGTACGACTTCGTTGGTTTCAACATAGCCCTTCCCGTAGCGATCCACTACTTCCATCCTGATTGTGCCGCCTGCGTGAAATTTTTGTATGCAAGTTCAGCGTGCTATGATGTTCTATATGATTGCGTCAACTATATAAGTTTTTACTGAGCATCAGCAATGCATATGGCTGAAAGATGTATTTATGAGCATCGGCCGATGGGTCTCTCTCTCTATCTCTCTCTCTCTCACACACACACACACGCACAAGTAGGACCCGTTGAATTATTTATTTGCTCGTGACAACTTTTAATTAGGTTCCACTGTAATCTAACTTTTTTCTTAAGTTATTAATTGAGCTCAGTGACTTCAAAAAGTTGTACAGAAGCCTTGTTTGGGCCTTTCTGGCGTCGCTGAATGTGGACTGAGTAACCATGTTAGGTTGTACTGTACTACACTGGCCTTTTTTTGCAATTTTTTTAATAATACATTTTTTTATTAATTTTCATAAATATTACGCTGGGTAAATTTTTTTCAAAAATAATACAGCGTCGTTCCGCAGGCCGATCCATTGGCCTAGTCGGCCCACAAGAGTCGATTGATTCCAGCCGGCCTCACACCGGCCGACTGCCTCTCCGCCCACCAGGGCTGATTATCCTGTCGCCCACCTGTGGGCGGGCTGAGCTAATTGGCTCGCTAGGGCTAATTGTTTTGCAAAAGTGTTAATCATGTATTTAAAAATATGTGTATTGTGACCTCCTCCGTCATTGTGGGCCCACTGTTGACTAAAAATATGTTTTAAAAAGTGTTAATCCTGTATTTAAAAATTATTAAATGTGTGTATAAAAAATGTTCCTTATCTATACAAAAAATTTAAATGTGTGAATAAAAAATAGCTTTTTTTCAACATCAGCAATGCAACTGGGCCGACAGTTGTACACCGCCCCGCTGGGCTGCAAACTTTCCTAGGAGGTATGCATTAGGCTTAACAAGAAAATGGACTTTAAGGAATAATAAATGGGATGTAATTGTAATAATTGGACAGTTACTATGCACCAAACACGTAATTAGTTCGAAAAATATATTATTTTTGGAATTTGATAATTTTAATTTCATTACTCGTTGCGCGCGCAATATTTCATTGGATTTTAACGTAATACAACTTTATTTTGAAATTATATTTAACCTGACTAGAAATTTCGGATAAAAATATTTCGGATCCCATCAAAATGTGGGAAATGTTTTTGAATTCTGTTTTGAGCGGTTGTTTGAAATTATTAATTGTTGTCCTAGCTAGAAGTTGGGTTGTACTTTTAACAAACTGTAAATGGGCTGTAGTAAATTCCATTAGAATTAAAAAATGGGTCGTACATTCTTACAAATCGCAAATGGGCTATATGTTCTCTACCAAATCCGAGCTGTGGGCCTACTAAGTTGACGCGTACCAAGGGCTTTGTCAACTTAGTCAATATAAACGATTCTAGCTGTAGTGATCGTACGATGTCCATCCAACGGTCAGAGTGCTTCTTCAACCTCTAGTCTTCTTGCTCCAGCCGCCCAAAGCAGCGCCGGTTGTGTCGCGTGCTCCTGCCTCCAGTGGCGGGCTGTGATGCCGTGGAGGCCTCACGGCCTCGTACTACTCCCACCGCTGGCCAGGCCATCCTCTACTAACCCACACCCCTGTTATTCTGCGGCGACGGCAGCCTCACACCACACCAACCAAGAACCTCAGATTCTCTCCGCGTGGGCTTCCACCGCTGCGATTCCCGGCTCCGCGTCGTCCCCTTCCTAGGCCTCGCCGTCGTCCACCACCGCCTGGTGCTCTCGGCGGCGTGGTCAACGTGGTCAACGACCGACTTCCATCGGAAGAGTATCAGACATGGAGAGGCCGATACCGGGTCCACGGCAGCCGCAAGGAAGTGCCTCCTTATTACGCGCAAAATAATTATTCCTCCACCTGACAGCGGGGACCCACCGGATGGGCCACCGTATTTCACGAAAAAATGATTCGCCCCGACCGTTGGGACCCACGAAGCTACATCTTCGCACGCAAGGAAGTGCGTCCGAAAAAACGATTCGCCTCGACCGCTGGGACCGACCAGCCTCGACCGCTGGGACCCACCAGCTACACCTTTGCACGCAAGGAAGTGCGTCCGGCAAAAAAACAAAACGATTCGCTTCGACCGCTGGGACCCAGCAGCTACATCTTCGCAGTAAGGAAGTGCTCGATACCGGACCCACCGGTCGAAGCGTCGAAGCGTTGTCATTCTGGTCGTGAACATGTACGCATATATATATCGGTCGATGTAGAGGCGCGCACATGTCGTAGTAGAGGCGCGCGACGTAGCATGTACACGCACGCATAGCCGCCGTGGTGCAAGAAAGTAATACGCCACGTATGTGTACATCTGGCGGGTCTCGAACGCCTATCACAGACACGCATTTACCAGGGCTCGTGTACATGGCTGGGTCGGAACGGAGAAACAAAGATCGCTGCCGTGTTCATGGGGAGGCAACGGAATGCGCCGTGTTCATCGGGAGGGCTTGGACGGAACAGCGATGGAAACGAGGCCTCAGCGCATCAGAGAACGGAGGAAACGGCCTTGTGTTCGACCGCCACGCTCAAACGGGATCCTGTTCATCGGAAGGGGTCTGGCGGACCGCAAAACGGAGGAAACCGACCTCCTACGGTCGAAACGGGGGTCCTGTTGATCGGGAGGGGTGTGGCGTAACGCAAAACGGAGGAAACGGACTTGTGTTGGAGCGCTACGGTCGAAACGGGGGTCCTGTTCATCGGGAGGGGTGTGGCGTACCGCAAAATGGGACTCCACGGGATACTGTTCATCTCCACCGTCGACCCCATCCGGCCTCCATGAGCTACTGTTCATCCACCGTCGACCTCCTCCAGCCTCCACTTGCGACTGTTCATCCACGGGCTCCTGTTCATCCAGCCTCCACCGCGCGCTACTCCACCGGCTACTATTCAACCAGCCCTCTCCACGGGCTCCTGTTCAACCACCCCTCCACGGGCTACTGTTCATCCTGCCCTCCACCGTCTACTATTCATCCAGCCCTCCACGGGGTGGTCCTGTTCATCCAGCCCTCCATGGGGTCCTATTCATCCAGCCCCAACCAGCTCGATCGATTGGGGTCTTGTTCATCCAGAGGCAACACCACGGGGTCCTGTTCATCCACCCCACCGAACTGCTCATCCAACCCCCCGCAACACTCACTTTTCATCCAGAGGCAGATCGATCGGCTTCGCTTAGCATCAAGATGGCGAAGGAATCGCCGATCGGGTTCGATTAACAGCCATCGATCGCCGGGTTCAAGAACGCGAGTTCGCAGCGGTAATCGCCGGGTTTAGTTAGAGCCCAACGCCTCGCTCGGGTTCAGTTAGAGCCAACGCCTCGCACACACGCGCGTATGTGTATGAGAGAAACGCGCATCGCTCGGCCCCCGACCTCCCACCGTAACTGGGAACTCCCTGAAATTTTCCTCGCCCTCGCTTCTACCACGGTTTTTTCCGTCATGGACGGCCCAAAGAATGTCATGCAGCTGCATCTCTGGCCTGCCCAGGATGAAAAGCCCATTTTCTGTCATGATTTTTTGTCATAGAAGTAAGAGCCCACCACATCTATGACGATACCGGGTTTTGTCACAATTATCGTCATAGAAGTGTCATATGTATGACAGAAAAAAAATTTCGTTCGGCCCAAAATGTCACGGATGTGTCTTTTTGTTGTTGTGATCATTTTGCGTAGTTTTACTAAAATCAAGCTGAGCATCCCTGTGGCAAAGAAATTGAAGAAGTGTGATTAGAATAAGACTAGTAGGACTAGTTGATGAGGCATAAACTCATCACAAATACAGTAGAAGCCAATAGAGGTACGTGCGGGGCAAAGAAGTAGAGAAATATCCACATGGAGCGATGTGGGAAGCTGGGGCAGTGGTGCAAGCTGGCTGTAAAGGAAGTTGTACCTAAGGGATGTCAGGATGTAGCTAGAGGAGGGCGGCTGGAGGCGGCAACTGCCCGCATGTACACAAAGCATCCACCCCTTCCCCCGGGGATGTGATCCACCCGGATCTATGACTAGAGATGTGGCCACAGTCGTTTTGTGCGAGAGAGTGTGAAGAGAGCAACCCCAACAAGCAACCATGTAGGCTCCTGGCTATGTATATAGTGGAGCGGTTTCTTTTTCTCTCCATATGAACCTATTTATATTGCGTACGTGCCACTGAAAAAAAAAGCTACTCTACCACGCGGTTATTATATGGGCAAAGAGTATAGGCAGTAATAATGACTAATGAGCCGTCAAATCACGAGGCCCACCTTTCTCTATGTTTGACCAAGGAAGCATCCATCATTTCACTCCTTGTTGAATATCCATCCGCTGCTACCCCGGCAAATAAATAAAAAATCTGTTGCAACCTCTGCAGTATGGTTAATAATATAGCCATGTCAATCACGACATAGAAATATCATTCACTGATATAGTAGGGCTGGCTCTAAGGCTGGTGATTTTTTTCTTTGTCTCTTTCTCTTTTTGTCTCATTTACTCATTTTACATGGGAGCACGTGTAGAGGATGGCTATTCCTTTCGATGGGACTTCTTCATGGGGTTTAAGACTAAGCAGCTCCGAATATTATTCTCGCTGCCCACCACTCTAAATTGTGCCATCTATGATACTCACATTGAAACAATGAGGTCCACTAGGTCTAGCACGTCCTGTAAGAAGATACTGTCACGCAAAACATACATTCTTGTTGCCTTCTTCCTCATACAGTACATACTACTAGTAGTACTACTACTCGTTCTATGATACTTCTCCGTCGTATCTACTTTCGATAACGCTTTTGCTCTTGTTTTGGACTCTAATATGCATGATTTGAATGAAACTAACACGTACTGACGCTGTTTTCAGCAGAGCAACCATGGTGTTGTTTTTGGGCAGAAATAGAAGTTCTCGGAATGGACCAAAACTTTTTGGAGAATTAATTTGCAATAAAAGAAAAATACTAGAGCCAAGAACCACCGGAGGACCCCCCTGGTTGAGCACAACCTACCAGGGCGCGCCACCCCCTCCAGGTGCGCCCAAGTGGGTTGTGCCCACCTGGTGGCTACGTAGATGCTAATTCCAACTCCTTAAATACCTATTTTTGGAGAAAAAATCAGAGAGGAAGTTTCATCGCGTTTCACGATACGGAGCCGCTGTCACCTCCTATTCTTCATCGGGAGGCCAAATCCGGAGTCCGTTCAGACTTCCGGAGAGGGTGATCTTTGATCTTTGTCATCACCAACCCTTCTTCATCACCAATTCCATGATGCTCCCCACCGGGAGTGAGTAATTCCTTCGTAGGCTCGCTGGTCTTTGAGGAGTTGAATGAGATTCATCATGTAATCGAGTTATTTTTGTTAGGGCTTGACCCTATTATCCATTATGTTCTGAGATTGATGTTGTTACGACTTTTCCATGCTTATTGCTTGTCACTGTGGGCTCGGGTGCCATGATTTCTGATCTGAATTGTTTATGTGTTCACCATTATATCTATGTTCTAGATCCGATCTTGCAAGCCATATTCACCTATTACGTGTTATGATCCGTAAACCCCGGGGTGACAATAACGGGGATACTTTCCGGTGATGACCGTAGTTTGAGGAGTTCATGTATTGACTATGTGTTAATGCTTTGTTTCGGTTCTCTACTAAAAGGAGGCCTTAATATCCCTTAGTTTCGTTATGGACCCCGCTACCATGGGAGGGTAGGACAAAATATGTCATACAAGTCCTTTCCATAAGCACGTATGACTATTTACAGAATACATGCCTACACTATATTTATGAACTGGAGCTAGTTTTGTATCACCCAAGGTTATGACTGGTATATGATGAATATCATCCAATGAATCAACGGATCCAATGCCTACAAATTTTCCTCATATTGTTCTTGCTAAGTTAATACTACTGCTGTTACTATTCCACTTGCTACAAAATCATTGCTATCACTGTTACCGTTACTATTGTTGTCACCACTACTATCAAAACTATCATACTACTTTGCTATTGATGAGTTTGATGCAGATATTTAATCTCCAGGTATGGTTGAATTGACAACTCAACTGCTAATACTTGCAAGTATTCTTTGGCTCCCCCTGTGTCTAATCTATAACTTTGGGTTGAATACTCTACCCTCGAAAACTATTGCAGTCCCCTATACTTGTGGGTTATCAAGACCTTTTTCTGGCGCCGTTGCCGGCGAGCAGAGCTATATTTGTTGAGTCACTTGGGATTATTATCTATTTATCACTATGAGGAATCTGAAGGATACCAAGACTAAGATATTTCCCTCTAAGACGAGGGGAGGTAAGGAATTGCCATCTAGCTCTGCACTTGATTCACCTTCTATTTTGAGTAGACTTAAGAGACCACCACATGCTATAATCATGATATATCGCAAGTTATTGATGATGCTACTTCTGCTATGAATGATAATCATGATGATGCTAGTACCTTGCTTGATGATGATGTGCCTTTAGGTGAATTTCTTGATGAACAACTTGCTAGAGCTAAATATATGCATAATGCTAAAACTGATGAAGTGCTCGAAACTGAAAATCTTGAAATACCTATTAGACCTAGCTCTCCTAGATATGAATTGCCCAAGATAACAGAAAGATATGTTATGGATGGGGAGATAGTTAGAGACTTTCTTGCTTGCAATGATAGGGACGATCTTAAGAAATTAATATGCAAACTAAAAGAAAAATCTTTGTATGCTAGAATGAAATGTGATCCTAAGTTTGCTACTTCACCTATGTTTGTTACTGATAAGGATTATGAATTCTTTGTCGACCTAGAGTTCATTACTTTGGTTGAATCTGATCCCTTCCATGGCTATGAAACCGAAATTGTTGTGGCACACCTTACTAAATTAAATGACATAACCACCCTATTTGCTGATGATGAGAAAATTAGCTAGTATTATATTCTCAATTGACCTCGTTCTCATTAAAGGGTGATGCTAAGATATGGTACAATACTCTTGGTCCTGGTTGTGTGTGTTGTCCCTAGGATATGATTTATTACTTCTCTGAAAAATATTTTCCTGCTCATAAGAAACAAGCTGCTTTATAGGAAATATTTAAATTTGTGCTAATTGAATAAGAGAGTCTCCCACAAGCTTGGGGAGGCTTCTCCAATTGCTTAATGCTTTGCTGATCACCCTCTTAAGAAAAATGAAACACTTCATATCTTCTATAATGGACTAACCGATGCTTCTAGGGACTCCCTAGATAGTTGTGTTGGTTGTGTTTTCAGGCAACGAACTGTTGAACAAGATGAGGAATTATTGAATAACGTATTGAAAATTTATGATGATTGGAGTCTTCCTGAATCACCATCTAAATCCACTCCAAAGAAGAGGGGTATTTTATATCTCAGTCCTGAAGATATGCAAGAGGAAACGAAATGTATGAAGGAAAAAGGTATTAAAGCTGACGATGTCAAAATTTTACCTCCTATCGAAGAAATACATGGACTTGACACACCACCACCACAGGCCGTAGATGTAAACTCTTTTAATGAAATTTGATTAAAGTGACATCCCTTACAATAAACATCCTAGTCAATGCCTTTATGGGTTTGATAACTACATTAGAAAACAAGATCATTTCAATGCAAATGTTAGGAAACAATTGAAATACAATTCTGATAAGATTTCTCGCTTGAATGACTTGTTATTTATAATCACTAATGACGTTAGAGGTGTAGGAAAATGTCGGCGTTCTGGGAACGGGGGTCCCCAGACTTGCCTGCCTGCGGCCCACGGCGTGGCTCTGCAAGCGGGCCCGTATGACCCATCTTCACCAACAAGCATTCAAGCCCCTCGCGAGGGGCCAAGCCTTGGGAGGTGGACGACACAAGACCTCCTCAGGAGCGGCCTCACCAGGTTGGCTCGCGAGGGGAGGAGAGATCAAGGCAAGGCAAACCTCGCGAGATTGTCGTGACGTGAGCCATGATGACCAAGACCAGGCGGGCGCTAGGCGGGCGCCAGCGCATGCAGTGTCCTTGTTTCCTCTTTGGCGCTAAAGGGGCAAGCACAGGCGCGGAGTACCAAGGCGTCAAGCAAATGTTTCCATATCAGTGCAACGAGACCAAGACCAGCAGGACGACAAGATGCAGGTCACCATGGAGCCCAAGGCGGCGTCACCACCAGAGCCTTTTGCAGGCGAAGACTACTTTTGTCAGGATAAGCTGTACTAGCTATCCCCTTTCAAATTGGCCGTTGTTGGCTCCCTTCCCGCTCAATATTTGGGGAGAGGACAAGGGTCTCCATAAATAGGACTAGCCACCAAAGTAGGAAGGAAACGAAGCCTCAGGCATCTGATCTTGAGCCAATCCTCACCCACACATAGATCACAAGAACACCTCAACCTCAGGAGGCTGTTCTTCCCCTTGTAACTGTTCATCCTCAGCCCAAGAGGCAATCCACCACCACCACAAAGGAGTAGGGTTTTACACCACAATGGTGGCCCGAACCAGTATAAATCTTGTGTTCTTTGTGTTGCGAGTTCATCGAGTTAGCCCTTGAGATCTTAGCAAAGCTAGGACGTAGATCGGTAGGGGGAAATCTTCATGCGCACCCCAGAGTTCGAACCTTAAGGGTTTTGCCGGAACCCGGGATTCGACAGTTGGCGCGCCAGGTAGGGGTGCGCCGAAGCTTCCTTTCTGTCACTCTGCGTCCTGTCGGTTCATCATTTCCATGGCGGACGCACGTCGCGCTCGCGCTGAGCGCCGGGCTGCCCTCGCCGCCTGTGTCGCTCAGAAGGCTCCCGTCGGTGGGCCACCCCGTTGTTCTCTGTCGCCTGCCGCCAATGCCGCCACCGGCCCTGCGGGGAACGAGCAGCAAGCATCCTCGCTGCACCCCTCGGTGCGGCGGGGCGGCCGCACCGCCACTCCATCGTTGACTCCCGCTGGTTCGCTGCCTCACGCCATCGCCACACCCGACGCCGCCAGAGGCCGCCTGCGCATGGCGCGCGAAGCTCCTGCTGACCGCCGCCTGTCCGACGACCTCTACAAGAACTGGCTCGACCGCATCACCGAGCTTGTCAGCGCCACAAGGGGCTCTCATGCGCCGTCCCTCTGGCTGCCTCGCCCTCCACCAGCTGCGGGCGGCGTGGCCCATGGAGCGCCTCCACCACCTCTGCCCCAAGACGGCGCCCTAACGCCAAGGCGCGCGGCCCCACGGTGCGACCTGCCGCATCTGGTGCCTGCGCAAGAAGAGAGAAGCTGCCAAGAAGTCCCTCGACCGCAAGAGAACGCTCCACCGATTTTGGCACTGCCGCGTTAGGATCGCTTGCCGTGGCAGGGCCCCGCGCCGCTTGCCGTGGCGGCGTGTGGGCGACAAGACCAAGCTCCACCTCCAAGACAGGCACCGGTGACCACGGCCGGCTGCCGCGCCTTCACCCCCGAGCTGTGTAGCGTTGCCTGGCCGGGCAAGTTCAAGCCGGACCTACCTCCGCGCTATGACGGCACCCCCTACCCCGCGGAGTTCCTGTAGCACTACAAGCTGAGCATCGAGGCGGCCAACGGCAATGGGAAAGTCATGGCGAACTGGTTCCCCATGGCTCTCAAAGATGGTGCCCACTCCTGGCTCCTCAACCTGACTCCAAGATCGATCTCCTCTTGGGACGAGATGCGCAACCGCTTCGTCGCCAACTTCCAGGGCACTCGTGACTGCCCTCTGGCTGTGGGTGACCTACGCCGCTTCAAGCAACAACCAGGAGAGACCCTCCAGAAGTACATCCAGCGCTTCAACAACGTTCGCCTCAAGATCTCCAAGGTGACGGACGAGGCCATCATCTCCGCGTTCTCTGATGGCGTACGTGACGTCAAGATGAAGGAGGAGATTGCCATCCACGAGGAGCTATGCACGTCCCTGGAGCTGTTTAACCTGGCGACCAAGTGCGCAAGAGCTGAGGAGGGGCGCCTCTCCCTCCTCGAGCTCCCGGCTGCGGACCCGGAGGAGAAGAAAGCCAAGGCCAAGGACATGAAGCGCAAGGGAGCAGCCGTGCTCGTGGCGGAGCCGAACACCAAGCGCGGCTGAGACCAGCCTAAGTCATCCAAGAGCAGCCGACCGTTCTGCGCCTTCCATAACCTGCATAGTCACAACACCAGCGACTGTCAAGAGCTCAGAGCCATTCGAGAAGGACGCTTCGGTCGATGACCCGAGTGCAACGACCGGGGTTACGGCCGAGGAGGAGGACATGGTGGCGGACGCTGGGATGACCGTGGCCCGTGCCAGGAGTGGCGCGACCGGCCTCGCGAGAACCGCTGGCAGGATCAGCCTCGCGAGGGTTCCTGGAGGGACCAGCCTCATGATGATCGTCTTCAGGGCAACACCAGTCTTCCTCCACTACCGCCACCACCAAGAAGGAATGACGACCACCATCAAGACGAGGGGGCTGGGGGCTTCCAGGAGCCACGTGCTATCGCCTGCATCTTGGAGGAGCTCAGTCCCCAGCCTCACAACGTATCTTCAAACAGTTTGGTCATGAAGTGAATGCAGTCCTCCCCAAGCTTGAAGCCACGGGCCCGCTCTGATGGTCCAAGTGCGCCATCACGTTCAGCTCAGCAGATCAGCTCAAGTGCGCAGCTACCGCTGGCACCCTCCCGATGCTTTGTTCCCTAGTCATCAGCAACGTGCAAGTCACCAAGACCCTCATCGACGGCGGCGCAAGGCTCAACGTCCTGTCCGTCGATACGTTCGACAACCTCCAAGTGCCATATGACCAGCTTCAGCCCACTAAGCCTTTCTCAGGAGTGACCGGCGGCTCCACTACCCTGATCGGGCAGGTCCGCCTCCTTGTCACCTTCAGAGAACGCAACAACTACCGCACCGAGCTCATCGACTTCGACATCGCGCACATCCAACTGCCGTACAATGCCATCCTCTGGTATCCAGCCCTGTCCAAGTTCGTGGCGGTGACCCATCACGGCTACAATGTCCTCAAGATGCCAGGAAGGGGCGGGATCATCACAGTCCCGTGCGAAGAAAGAGACGCGTTGTGCTCCCTCGAGCGTGCCTTCCAAGCTATAGCAATCGACGACCCCGACAGCAAGGGCGAGTGCCCTCCTGAGGCCACCCCCAAGAAGAAGAAGCAGCTACGCCGTGCAGGACCTCAAGAGGGTGGCTTCGCGAGCGGAACCTCGTCAGGATCAGCGCCCGTGCCTGGAGCGCCTCCCTCCATCGCATTGGAAGGCGCGCCCGGCGCCCTTCTCGGGCAGGGCTCGGGGGCTCTCTTCTAAAGGGCCTCAGACCTTGCCAACATCATGAGGGAGGCGCTCGGGCACAACTTGGAGGCGTGCTTCACGACACGTTTACCTCAAGAGTACACAGGGCGAGGAGTGCCCATCGCTCAGGAGTTCATCACCAGGACCACTCAAGAACTTCAAGACGCAAGGGACATGCGCGGCGACCGCCGCTCACCAGGCGCAGCTCCCCATCCAGGCGAGGATGCCGGGCTGCACGTCTGCATTGATGTCCCAGGGCTCAACATGGCCGCATCTCAGGATCTCTTCTGGCCTTCGCGCGTGGGACGCTGCGAGGATCCGCCGTACAGCTACGTTCGCATGCCCTTCAGCCTGCCGAGCGTGGCGTCCGCCTATTAGCGCAACTTGCGGTGCGTCCTGGCAACGCAGGAGGCCAGGCACCATGACGTCCTGACAGAGGTGGAGACGGTCCTCAAGGAACCGCCTAGACCCCCAGAGCCTCCCGAGGCTCAGGGCCCCGGTGGCTCATGGGGAGCGACCCCTTCACTGCGTACTTCCCCGCGTACCTTCAGCTGCTCCAACATCCCTTCATCAACAGAACCAGGTGACATTTTCCAAGTTTATTTAGCTGGGAGCGCCCCCCGGGCTGTATCATTCCCAGGCCACGTGGGTCCGTCCCTGTGGCATGCATCCCTTTTTCATGCCTTTAACTTACCTTGCTGGGGGCGCCCCTCGGGCTGCATCATCCCCAAGCCGCTCGGGCCTGAACCAGTGGCATGTATCCTTCCTGCATTTAACTTAGCTAGCTTGCTTTCCCTACTTAATCTATCTATGACTATCACCTATTTGACTCTCACCTCCCACGGGGGCTACTCACGCTGGCACGGCGCTTGTGCACGGGTCCGTCCCTGCAACGTCGACAAATCTGAGCGGTCGAGCTCTGGCTCGTGGCACGCCCCGCGCACGTCACCTCACCAGGCCCTCAGCGCCTTCGTCTCCTCGCGAAGCAACCATCGGCGGACCGGCAACCATAATGGAAAACTTTGTTTCTCCTTGTGCTGGCTTGCAGGAATCTCATGAGAATGACAGCAGGCGGCACCGCGAGCTCCCTCTTCTCCCATGCAATCCGCTTGCGCGTTAAAAGGGGGGCTCCTGAGCATCGCGACTCAGGAGCTCCTACTGGCTCTCCAGCCCTCACCCCCTGGCCTTGACCACGGCACGCGACCTGGCATACCAGCGGCGCTGAGCTCGCTCGAGGGTCGAGACCTGAGGACGCAGAGCATGAAGGAGAGGGTGGAGAAGAGGGGGAGGCTCGCATGGACCTGACCTAGCTACGCATGAACATGGAGCATCG
Organism: Aegilops longissima; assembly: GCA_021605205.1. Taxonomy (NCBI): domain Eukaryota; kingdom Viridiplantae; phylum Streptophyta; class Magnoliopsida; order Poales; family Poaceae; genus Aegilops; species Aegilops longissima. Next base: position 313,271,101 of record CM038678.1, read on the forward strand.
CGAGGAATCGACCTCGGACCGCCAAGATAAGTCTCGCGCTTAGATTGGCTAATCATTGGAGCCTAGGGGTCACGCTCGCCGCATCCCTGTTGCGGCAATGTCGCCTCCCTTTCTTACCTTACCACGACTGCTTGAGCGCTAAAGGGGACCTCCTGAGCATCAGGCCTCAGGAGCTCGTACTGGACCTCGGGCCACTCACCTCCTGGCCTTGACCACGGCACGCGACCTGGCATACCAGCGACAGCTGAAGCCTGCCTGGGGACCGAGACCTATCAGCGTAGAGGACCAAGTCGCCACGAGGGCGGAAAGGGGAGACCGAGCTGAAGCAGGATTTGCGCTCGCAAATTTTCATAACAAGGATGATGTCAACAAAAGACATTACAGACCCTTTACATGCCCCCACGAGGTACTCCTTGATTCCTCGCAGGGAACAAAAGACAAGAACTTAGGGAATCCTAACTACACGCTCCCGCGGCAGACGCCATCATCAACAGTGGGCCACGGGAGGCCGGCGCCAACCCCATCCAAATTAGCGACGGCGGCGGCTGGACGCTGCAGCTTTGCTCTGGGCACGGCGAGAGCTCGGGGGCACATAGCTGTCGTCGCTCGTCTCCGGAGTCTCGTAGAGCTCAGGAGAACTGTTGGACTCTCGAGAGTCGCCGCTGCTGGAGGAGCCGCGGGTCGGGTGCGCATCGTCCTGGCGCTCCCCTCCAGGGAAGCACTCCAAGCGGCGGCCCTCTGCATCGAAGACCTTGAAGGACAGCGTGGAGGCGCCGTCATAATCGAAGTGGATCGCAAGAGCGCCCTCCGTGCTGCAAACTCGGGCGACCTCACCCCAGCCGCGGGTCATGAAGATCTTGCCGGAGGAGACCACTTCAACCTCTGCTCCGGTCGCCGGAGCGTCGCAGTCAGCATGCTGCAACCAGAGCTCGAGGGATCCCCTCGGCAGCATCACGTCGGAGAAGAACCGCGGGAAGCGGATCCAAGTGCTTGGAGGCATCGCTGGCCACAACATGAGTTCACGAGAGGAGTCCGCAGCATGGATTCTAGGGGCGACGACGCATGTTGCCACGGTGCGGCGGCCGTGGTCGCGGCGCGGGCGGCGCCGCTCGTCGTTCCTTCCTCCTGAGCCCCCGGCTTGGGTGCACAAGAGCAGCGGATACCCTGGAGGCGGCAGTTCGCACCAGGACCTCGTCACCTCCGCCCTCACGACAATGTCGTGGCAGTGGACTGGCCTCTTCTTCGGCGGAAGCGGCCCTGGCTCATCGCCGGGAGCCTTTCCTTTCTCCTCGACGGAGAATCTTCGGATCGGCGCCATTGGAATTGCTACTAGCAGTGGAGCAAGGAGGAAGAAGCAAGCGGAACGTGAAGAGATGGGCGACGGGGGCTCTGCCCCCTCCCCATTTATAGAAAGAGAAGGCCAACCAGCGCCCCAATGATAATAGGTAATGATGGTTTTCCCTTGCATGTCGCAGGGACTTGTCAAGTCGGGTAGTTGCCGAGGCAGCGTGGGGAAGCGGAGACGCCCACGTCCAATCAACCGCCACGCGTCGACCAAGGTCGTAGGCTATTGGGGCCCATGGCGCTCTGCACTTGACCTTTGGCTTCGCCTCGAAGCCAAGCCCGAGCGCGCCTTGGGCCTGGGGGCCACTGTCGGCGTTCTGGGAACGGTGGTCCCCAGACTTGCCTGCCTGCGGCCCACGGCATGGCTCTGCAAGCGGGCCAGTACGACCCATCTTCACCAACAAGCATTCAAGACCCTCGCGAGGGGCCAAGCCTCGTGAGGCGGACGACACAAGACCTCCTCAGGAGCGGCCTCACCAGGTTGGCTCGTGAGGGGCGGAGAGATCAAGGCAAGGCAAACCTCATGAGGTTCTCGTGATGTGAGCCATGACGACCAAGACCAGGCGGGCGCCAGCGCGCGCAGTGTCCTTGTTTCCTCTTTGGTGCTAAAGGGGCAAGCGCAGGCGTGGAGTACCGAGGCGTCAAGCAAAGGTTTCCATATCAGTGCAATGAGACCAAGACCAGCACGACGGCAGGACGGAGGTCACCATGGATCCCAAGGCGGCGTCACCACCAGAGCCTTTTGCAGGCGAAGACTACTTTTGTCAGGATAAGCTGTACTAGCTGTCCTTCAAATTGGCCGTTGTTGGCTCCCTTCCCGCTCAATATTTGGGGAGAGGACCAAGGCCTTTATAAATAGGACTAGCCACCACAGTAGGAGGAAACGAAGCCTCAGGCATCTGATCTTGAGCCAATCCTCACCCACATACAGAGCACAAGAACACCTCAACCTCAGGAGGTTGTTCTTCCCCTTGTAACTGTTCATCCTCAGCCCGAGAGGCAACCCACCACCACCACACTGGAGTAGGGTATTACACCACAACGGTGGCCCAAACCAGTATAAATCTTGTGTTATTTGTGTTGCGAGTTCGTCGAGTTAGCCCTTGAGATCTTAGCAAAGCTAGGACGTGGATCGGTAGGGGGAAATCTTTGTGCGCACCCCAGAGTTCGAACCTTAAGGGTTTTGCCAGAACCTGAGATCCGATAGAAAACACGCCTCTATGGTTCATACTCAGTTAGAACAAGTTGCCAAATCTCAAAAAGAATTTCTTGATGAAATGAACAATAATATAAATGATCATGTTGTTAGAGTATTGACTAGAGGAGGTAGAATGACTCAGGAACCACTTTATTATGAGGGACATCCTACAAGAATTGAACAAGGCTCTCAAATAACTAACACTGATGCACATAGTCCTTCTAAAAAGAAAAGGACAAAGAAAAATTATAGGACTTTGCATACTCTAGTGAACCTGAAGTAGGAAAACCTCCTGATAATAACAATGATGTTTCTATTTCTGATGCTGAAACTCACTCTGGTAATGAACATTCATCTATTGACAATGAAAAAGATAATGTTGATGTTCATGAAGACACTCAACTAGACAAAGATAAAGGACCAGATAATGATGTATAAATAGAACTAGCTGTTGCCAGAAGACATGGAAAAGAAAGAGAACCATGGATTCAAAAACCCATGCCCTTTCCACCTAAATCAACCAGGAAAAAATATGATGAAGAATTTGAATGCTTTGCTAATATGATGCAGGAATACCAACTATACCTTGCTCTATCAAAATAAATCATGTCAAAACTACTTTGTGTGATTTAGGAGTTGGTGTTAGTGTAATGCCTTTCTCTTTATATAAAGCCTTGACTTGAATAAACTCACACCTACTAAAATATTTTTGCAAATGGCTGACAAATCAACTGCCATACCTATCGGTATTTCTGAGGATGTGCATGTTGTTGTTGCAAATGTTACTATCTTAACAAACTTTGTTATACTTGAGATGCCCGAGGACGACAACATGTCGATTATCCTTGGTAAACCCTTTTTTAATACTGCAAGGGCTGTTATTGATTGAAATAAAAGCAATGTCACTTTTCATATCAATGGTAATGAGCATACGGTGCACTTTCCGAAGAAACAATTCCAAGTGAATGGTATTAATGTTATTGAAAAATCTCCGACACTCACTATTGGAAGTTTTCAACTACCTCTACCTCTACCTACTTATTGTTGGGGACATGCATATCCCTGTTGAGGTAACTTAGTGTTTTACGAAAGTTCTTTGGTTTAATGCTAATCGAAGGTGGTTGTTAATAAAAGTTGATCAACCTTATTAATGGATCATTTTTTAGAGGTATGAAGTTGATGAATTTTGTAGGCACTACCTTATGTCGTTACCTTTTGTTCTCTGTTTTTCTTAGTTAACTAAAAAAATGCCATGTTTAATCCAGTTTTCTGGATTTTCCGTGCAATAAAAAATGATCCAAAAATAAAAGTTCTCAGAAGGCCCTGAAAATTTAATACGATTATTTTCTGAATATTTCTGAATTTTTGATGCAAATAACATCAGAGGGGGGAAGGTGCACCAGGTGAGCACAACCCACCTGGGCACGCTACCAGCCCCAGGCGTGCCCCTGGTGGGTTCTGGTCCCCACGTGGTCCCCCTCACTTATCTGTTTAGCCCATGTCATCTCCTACCTCTAGAAAAAAAGTCACCATTGCTCTCTTGCTCTCTCTCTCTCTCTCTCATGTTCTTGCTCTCAAACCCGTGGATTTCAATCTGTTTGATCGAAGATCCGTTTCCAAAACTGTTTTGGGCAATTGCTACTTGGTATGTGACTCCTCTATTGTTCCAATTAGTTTTTGCTTTAGTGGTATGTATTTTGAATAATTAGCTACTCTTGGTGCTGCTGTAGATGAGCGTGCATGTTGAATTCTTAGAGTCCTAAGTAGTTTGAATGCTTAGTGTAGCCTCTATGCACCTTATGGGTAGTTGCTATCAATCTTGTGAAGTTTTGTTGACAAAAAAATTTGGACTAAAAATTTCAGAATTTTATTTATACGAATAAGATGAGTTTCTTTAGGAGTTCTTCGAGGAGGATGTCTACCGAAGCATCATCCAGTAGTTACTCGATGCGTCGGTCTTATGTTGAACCAAGCGCAAGCGAAATGTGGGATGCGGCTATCAAATCATGTTTATGGCCATGTAACGATTTTTTTGACTATGTACTGCAAGGCAACAGCCTCACAGCTCTTTATTAATACTCAAGAGAAAAACATTGTACAAAACACTAAGGACAGAAAGAAAAGGTATGCTTACAAGAAAGCCTATGAGAGGGAAGCTATCCAAGAGAGAAGATTATATCTATATTTACATTTAATCCTATGAGCTAACAAGGAAATATCATGTACAAAGTTTATCCTCCAAGCTCTGAAGCTAGGTTTTTCATTTCTGAAAATCTTTCCATTCCTCTGGGTCCAAATATTCCAAGTGGCAGTAAAGACCACTTCAGAGAAGAAAGGGAAACCAAAATCCCTCCTGGCAGCCGAGGCCATCATATAAGTAGTCTGGTTTGGGTGGGAGATCCAAGAAATACCAAGATAACTCCATACACGTTGGCTGAAGTTGCAAGCAAAGAAGCGACGCACATGATCCTCATGGCTAGACATATGGCACAAAACACAAGTGTCATCTTGTACATTCCAATGCATGCGTTGCATCATATCCTTGGTTTTAAGAGTGCATGAGCATTTCCATGAGCAGAAGCCATCCAAGCAAAAACCTTGATCTTAAGAGTGCATGAGCATTTCCAGATCCACTTAAATATAGGATCAACCACCAGATGACAAAAATTAAACTCATAATAAATCCTTGATTGAAAATCCCCAGATTTTGATGGCAATTTCCATATGTCCTTACCCTCAGGATCAAGGCTGATTAGGGGTAATAAAGATTGAAGCTGATGGAACCCCTGATAGGCCTCAGATGACATGGGAAGGTGGAGATTGTCAATCTCTGACGACAGATCAAAGAAATCCCTAACCGTGATAAAGTCATCAATAACAAAAGAATGAAGACGTGGGAATCTTTCCTTCAATGAGATAGTTCCATCATAAATTTTCCATTTATCCAACCAAAAGACCACACTGTCACCTGCATGTACCTGTGGAACAACTAGCTGAAAAAATTTATCATAAAGGCAAAGCACATATCTCCACCAAAAATAGCCACAACTCTGAGTCACTTGTGGGGCCGACGCTCCATAGTAAGTATCCCAAATTAGATTAACCCAAGGTATATCCAACTTGTTGAAGAATTTAAAAAAATGCTTCATTAATAGAGCCTCATTCTAAAATCCTAGGTGAGTGACTCCAAGTCCTCCAAACTTATTGGGTCTACAAACCAGATCCTAAGCGGCCATTGATTAACATGGGGTATCAGTGTTACCTCTCCAAAGACACTAGCGCATGATCCGCTCAATTTGCTTAAGAATGCCTTGAGGAAGGGATAACGAGCACAAGAAATATATAGGCATGGATGTGAGCACAAATTGCAAGAGCTGGAGTTGGCTACCTTGATTTAATAAGCATGAAGATGCCGACAAACGCCTCTCGATGCGGTCCACGAGTGGCATTAGGTCATAGATTATTGGCCGAGAAGTTCCCATCGGCAAACCAAGGTAGGTGAAAGGCATAGAGCCAACTTCACATCCAAGCAAACCAGCAATTCTTGCTCCCTCCTCATCAGACCTGTTCACGGGCATGAAGGAAGACTTACTAAAGTTAACATGCAATCCCGTGGATAGAGCAAACGTGTCCAGCATCTCTTTGAGAGCAATGATCTGGATATCAACCGTAGGCAAGAAAATGAGTGTATCTTCGTCATATTGCACGATCGGATAATCATTGGAGTATGTTGGGGATAGTCATTGTGAGAATGTTTCTAGTCCACATCTCATTTACCACTGACTGAAGAAGATCAACTACAATTACGAAGAGTAGATGAGATAATGGATCACCTTGTCGAACACCAGTGCGACACATAAAATGCTGGCCTGGAACTCCATTAAGCAATACCAAAGATTAGCCAGAAGAGAGCAGGCTATGGACCCGGCCAGTCCACCGGCTATCAAAGCCCTTACATTGCAACATTCTAAGGATAATATCATGCTCTATTGTGTCAAAGGCCTTGGTGAAATCTAGCTTGAGCAGGATGATGGGACGCTTGGAAGCTTTACATTGATGTATGTACTCAAAGCACCATGCAAGGTAATCTTGAATAGAGCTGCACCGAAGAAATCCATACAAATTTTTGTGGATGCACTAGAGGATCACATGTTGCAATCAATTAGCTAGCAGCTTCATTAAGAATTTCAGACATGTGTTGGTCAATGATATTGGCCTAATATCACCAACCACTTTAGGGCTTAACTTCTTGGGAACGAGGGAAATTAGGGATGTTTTGAGGAATTCCAAATTACAATTTCCGTCATAGAAATCCTTAACTAACTGCATAAAATCATCCTTCAAAATGTGCCAACATTTCTACAAAAAAAGTCCAGTAAAGCCATCTAGACTAGGAGCACGATCGATGGGCATGTGCTTGATTACATCCTCCACCTCAGCATCAGTGAAAGGCCGAGATAATTCTTCAAGCCCATCAACCTGAGAGATGAGGGAATCCAAGTCGAAGCCCATTTGGATGCCTTTGGCATGACCCATTCTCTGTTTAAACTCAGCCCAGAACATTCCCGGCAATTGTTGATGATCAGTGATCACATCTCTAGAAGCATTTCTGATCGAGGAGATAGTGTTTTTCCTATACCTCTCTATTGCCATCGCATGAAAAAATTAGGTGTTCACCTCACCAATTTTAATAGACCTGATTGTGCAACTTTGGTTCCTATAAATGAACTGCAAATGTAGAACTTCCTCAAGATGAATCTTTACAATTCTTCTGAAATTAGTGTCAGGCCAACTTAAGGGCCGTAGCTCCTCTAAATCATCTAGGTATAAAATAACCTTGTTACAATCTACAATGAGGGTTTTAACCTTGGAAAGATTCAAATGGCACCTTTTGAGAGCATATCATAGAGCTTTAAATTTGGCCGAAACAGTGGAAGCAATATTTGATTTTCTCATTGGTCTGTTCCAAACTTCAGAAACACACTCGATAAAACAAGGTAGATTAACCCAGTAATTTTTAAATCGAAACACCCAAGCTTTGGGTATGCAGGTGGCTACTGTTACTACACATGGCACATGATCCGATGCAGTGCGTGCAAGAGGCATGAACAAGTGTTAGGATGATCTGTGCTCCAAGAACAAAAGTAAAAAATCAATCAATTTGTTCAAGCAAAGGATTTGTCTGCATATTAGACCAAGTGTACTGATGGCCCTAGATTGGAAGTTCAACAAGACCAAGATGACCAATGATTTCATTAAACAAAAAATGTCATCAACATTGCCACCAGGTAAGTTACGATTATCAAGTGATCTCATGAAGTTAAAATCACCAAGAAGCAACCATCTGTCCTCAAAGTTAATATCACAAATTCATCTCTGGCTGGCCCCTGGCATGGCCCATAGACAGCTAGTAAGGACCAAACTTTAGACGTATGCTTGGAGCAGAATTCCACAATAATACCATAGGGTTTTGCCTCAATGAGGCATCCACCAAAGAAATAAGAGTTCCAAATAATCACAGTACCAGCAGAAGCACCATTCGACGGTACATAGACAAAATTATCAAAACGGCGAGGAATTTTTTTTCTAAGGAATCTTTGATCAATATGCATGCATTTGGTTTCCTGGAGACAAATACTAGAGCAACCACTTTCATCAATCTTTTGCCTAACTGCAAGCTGACGTGCTTCAGAATTAAGACCACGCATGTTCCAACACAGAACCTTCCAATCCCCAAAACCATTCTGATTCATTACAAACCAAAAGAAATACTAGCAAAAGTAGATCACGTAGTGACCTACACACACCAGATACATATAGCAATACCATAAGGTTCAACACATAAAAGCATAAGTAAAGATAAATGGCAATTTGGAAGGGACGCCATGGGCCCAAATTCTGAAAGTGATTACTGATCATCAGAGCTCCTACTGCTGCTTGATTGGGATGGATCAGCTACAAGCTTCTCCACTGTGATCTTCTCGGGAGCAATGCGCAGTCGAGCCTCAATACACTGCATCACCAATAGTGCTGGGTCGTGGCACATCGGGGCCATCAGAAGTCTGCTTAGAAGATTTGGTCTTGCACTTCTTTGTGGCATGTGGCAACTTGTTAGTACCGGCAGCCTTATTCTGCATCTTACGATAACCATCCTTCAGAGCACTAAGACGGGCACTGCGGTGCACTTCAGTGTCAACCAGAGGCGTAACCACTTTGCGTTCACGCTTCTTAGTCACCTTAGAAATAGCAGTGAACTCAAAAGATTCAGTTATAGGCTCAGAGATCTCATTAAAGCACAATGCTCGGGCCACAAGCCGCTTGACTGGTGAGAAATGATGAACAAAGGTGTTGCAACTGTGAGACATAGGCTTCAGGGAAAGCTTGAATTCAGGCTCATGGAAGCTAATCTCCCACCATCGCTTGGAAAAGAGAATCGGTCCCATGGCAGGCAGGAAAACAGACCTGGGTATCTCCGAAACCCACATAAATGGCATCATCCTCTGAAAGCTGCGCTGCCATTGCATGACAGGGGGAAGAACTGGGCCAAAGACTGTCAGAACCTGCCCAATATGCAGAGGAGGTTGCACAGGAGCCATTGGGGGCTGATAGATCACTACATCAGCAATTTGCTCATCATTATTAACAGATGCATCAGAGACTTACAGAATAACTGATTCCTGCGACTGATTTTCTTCAACTTGCTCATGTTGCTCATTAACCTGATTATTGGGTGCTATGTCATCATTAGGTTGATCATGCGCAGGCGGCGGCACATTGTTCCAACCAAGCTCAGGAAACTCAGGCATAACCTAGTTGTGATTATCAAACTACATATGCCCCCGGAGTGTATGAGGATTGCCTTTGAACGACATAGGATCCTCATCAGTTGGCAGAACATTAGCAAAATCTGCTGACAAAATATAGATTGGAGCAATCCAAGAGATCCTTGCCCCACCAAAATCAGCATACTCACAATAAACCACATCATGCGACACTAAAGATGGCACCGGGAAAGAAACATATGCCAGGGTGCGGACTAACATTGGATCATCTTGATGCCATTAGTGAAAGCGACCAAACGTACAAATCACATCAGCAATATACTGTGTGCGCCTGTAATCCAGGGGTATACCAACTATCATAACCCATCCGTGACAAAAACCTTGTGTTACTCTGTAGTTGATACCCTCGTCATGCGGAACAAAGCGAACAAATCTATCATTGCCCAGATCAAATGGGGGGTGATCCACAAGTGCTTGCCTAGCAACTGGACTAGGAAACCGAAGAAGTTCGACCCCTTCAATCCAAGGTTGAGCATCAATAACAACCCACCCAAGAGTGTTAACAACAAAATCACTGACCATGTTGCGGTAGATGAGGTTTTCTTTAGGCATAGGAGCCAGTTCGATGATGGCGATGGCGTAATCCTCATGTTGCCGATCAGGCGCCACCGTCGAAGAGAAGAAAGTGTGTGGGAGATGCAAAGAACTGTCGTCGATGATGTCGAAGCCCGGTGGAGCAAACTCCAGAGGATCCAGAGCAAAGTTGGCCATTGCCGGCGTCGGAGTTCCAGCGGCTGGTGTAGTTGGATCTGCAGTGGCGTGAGGGAGGGGCGGGGTGGGCGGTGGTGGCGAGGTGGGCGGCAGAGGCGTAATGGGTGGTGGCTCAATGGGCAATGGCGGAAGCGATGGGGTGGCAGGCGTGATGGAATAGGGCAGAGATCCAACTGGACAAGCTGGGAGGGAACCTGAGGCACCGGGCGAGGATATCTCCGCTGACGGCACAGAGAAGTAGGATTGACTCACATGACCCACTTGTAAGTCAGAGAAGGCGGAGAGTCGGAGCAACCCTTGGCTTTGTGGCCTAGCCGATAGCATCTACGACAACGAATCTGCTTCGTGCACAAGCTGGTGTGGTGCAACATAGATAAACAGTTTTGACACTTCCAAACATTGAACACAATATCATTAATGAGATCATTAACCCTAGCAGAATCAACCAGAGAATTTGGCAATTGATTACCCTTAACCGCCTGAGGTGATTTCTCAATTGGGGAAACAGAAATATCCAATGGGGCCTCTGAAGATCGCAGTTGGGACAAAGGTTGGGTCGTAGCTAATCCATGATGGGCCGGCAAACCTGGTGGAATGCAACCAATTTCCACGACATCTTGTGTCACATGCAAATCCTTTCCAATCAAGATAGATGCAGTTTCGGTTATCACGCCGGTATTTTTGGCCGGGACGTTGATTGTTCTGAAAGAGATGGGTGGCGTCGCCACCGTCCAGTGGAGGTTGGTCGCCACCGGTGATGGAAGGATAACTTTTTCACGTGGATTCACGACATAACCTGCCTCTGAGACTGTATCAACACATAGCTGCGTAGCTGGGTATCGATAAACCTTACATGCTGGGTAGTGTTGAAACGTGGCAAAAGAAAGCTTTTTCCCAATGATGAACCCGAACGAACTAAAGATTTTGAAGGAGGCTTGTGGATAGCAAGCAAACCAAGAGTAGCACGCTTTTTAGAGGGACTAACTAGAATCCACTCAGCATCACACTCTATTTCCAGATCTCAAACTCACGCTTCCAATTAGGGCCACCATTCCCCCACAAATGAAAATATCATTTGAAATGCGGGCATGCAAATGATCGCAGCTACAGAATATAGAGTCCAACTTGTTTGCAAGAGATAGTAAATGAAAATACCTTGTCCTTGATGTGTTGAACCGACATATCAATTGTAGATCCACCAATTGCTGATTCCAAGGCAGCCGCCACTGGATCTTCATTACGGCGGAAATCATGCCTACTGAATGACACAATCATAATGAAATGACCCGTGTCATCCGTGGGATGGACAGATCTCCCACAATATTTGAAAACCTTATCCGAAAAGTTGAAGCCCACCGAGAAATCCAATCCCAACATTGGTCCACCAGAAGAACCCATGTGAGATGGGTAAAGATGTGTAGATCAGAAGACGCCGGAGTAGATGAGTGGAAGAGATCCAAGTTTCACTGGTCAGATGTGAAGATCTCCGGAGAGCCTAGGTCTTGGGTGGGAGGGGAGCCCCCATGTAACGATTTCATGGTCAGCGCAGGTATTAAGGAAGAATTTGAGAAGTATCTTCACAACGCTGAGCTAGGCCCCTACATTGAAGATAAGTGCAACCAACATCTCAACCTCATAGGAAATTTTACTAAGAAATTTAAATATTTTCGTCGTGAGTCTAGAGTTTCGTTTAACCTGTATGATCATCCTTATACCATGCTCAAGAGATGTTTTCTAATATCTGCAAAATTCCATTTTGGGGTTCGCTAGACGAGCCACCAAGAGCTGAATATGAGACATTCTTGACTAGTCTTTGTTACGGTGAGGATAGAGGAGTGACACAAGGTAGAATAAAAAGTATTCATTTCCCATCAATTCAATACTTTGCACTCTTTAATGGAAAATGCATCATGGGCAAGCAAGATTGTAGCACACCATGTGCTCCTGACTTGAGCCTTATACACACTGCCTTGACCAGAATTAGAAGTTATAATCTTGGAGCAATTGTTGCATGTAGGCTGCAACATAACGCTGGTAGTGGTTATTTCTATGGTGGGATTTATGCTTCTCGTTTAGCTAAAGAGGCCGGTGTTACACCTCTTCCTTATGACCCCATCTTATCTACTCAGTACTTAGACTTTGAGGCCATGAAGCGCCATAAGTTCCTTAAGGGCAAAAACACTGATTATACTTATAAATTGAGGTTCAATAAAGAAACCATTGTAAATGTTGCGTTGCCTGCACCTGCTCTTTTTGATTATGACAACAAAATAAGATATTGTGTTCTTGAGATCGAGGCCCACTCGTACAAGGTGGAGATCGAGGCAGCTCGGTGGGTTGAGGTGGTTGCACCAACAGCCTGTGTGAGCTACCACTCTGACTACTATGCAGGCTGCGTATGGGGATTAGCTAGGCCAAAAGCCTAAGCTGGGGGGAGTACGTTTTTCCATCGACATTGCATTCATGTTCACACATTTCATTCCTGTCATCAGTGTTCACACTTTTCCATTATATCTATGTTCTAGATCCGCTCTTGCAAGTCATATTCACCTATTGCATGTTATGATCCATAAACCCCGGGGTGACAATAACCAGGATACTTTCCAGTGATGACCTTAGTTTGAGGAGTTCATGTATTCACTATGTGTTAATGCTTTGTTCCGGTTGTCTATTAAAATGAGACCTTAATATCCCTTAGTTTCCTTATGGACCCCGCTACCATGGGAGGGTAGGACAAAAGATGTCATACAAGTTCTTTCCATAAGGACGTATGATTATTTACGGAATACATGCCTACATTATATTTATGAACTGGAGCTAGATTTGTATCGCCCTAGATTATGACTGTTATGTGATGAATATCATCCAATGAATCCAGCGATCCAATGCCTACGAATTTTCCTCATATTGTTCTTGCTAAGTTACTATTGCTGTTGTTACTGTTACACTTGCTACAAAATCATTGCTATCACTTTTACCGTTACTATTGCTATCACCACTACTATCAAAACTATCACTACTTTGCTACTGATCACTTTGCTGCAGATATTTAATCTCCAGGTGTGGTTGAATTGACAACTCAGCTTCTAATACTTGCAAATATTCTTTGGCTCCCCTTGTGTCGAATCTATAAGTTTGGTTTGAATACTCTACCCTCGAAACTATTGCGATTCCCTATACTTGTGGGTTATCAAGACCTTTTTCTGGCGCCGTTGCCGGGGAGCATAGCTATATTTGTTGAGTCACTTGGGATTATTATCTATTTATCACTATGAAGAATCTGAAGGATACCAAGACTAAGATATTTCCCTCTAAGACGAGGGGAGGTAAGGAACTGCCATCTAGCTCTGCACTTGATTCACCTTCTCTTTTGAGTAGACTTGCACCACCACCACATGCTATTAATCATGATATGTCGCAAGTTATTGATGATGCTACTCCTGCTATGAATGATACTCATGATGATGCTAGTACCTTGCTTGATGATGATGTGCCTTTAGGTGAATTTCTTGATGAAAAACTTGCTAGAGCTAAAGATATGGATAATGCCGAAACTGATGAAATTATTGAAACTGGTGAAGTGCTCGAAGCTGAAAATCTTGAAACACCTATTAGACCTAGCTCTCCTAGGTATGAATTTCCCAAGATAACTGAAGGGTATGTTATGGATGGGGAGATAGCTAGAGACTTTCTTGCTTGCAATGATAGGGATGATCTTAAGAAATTACTATGCAAACTAAAAGCAAAATCTTTGAATGCTAGAATGAAATGTGATCCTAAGTTTGCTACTTCACCTATCTTTGTTACTGATAAGGATTATGAATTCTCTATCGACCCAGAGTTAATTACTTTGGTTGAATCTGATCCTTTCCATGGTTATGAAACCGAAACTGTTGTGGCACACCTTTCTAAATTAAATGACATAGCCACCCTATTTGCTCATGATGTTAAAATTTGCTACTATTATATTCTCAAATGATCCCGTTCTCATTAAAGGCTGATGCTAAGAAATGGTACAATACTCTTGCTCCTGGTTGTGTGTGTTGTCCCCAGGGTAGATTTATTACTTCTCTGAAAAATATTTTCCTAGTCATAAGAAACAAGCTGCTTTACAGGAAATATTTAACTTTGTGCAATTTTAAGAAGAGAGTCTCCACAAGCTTGGGGGAGGCTTCTCCAATTGCTTAATGCTTTGCTGATCACCCTCTTAAGAAAAATGAAATACTTGATATCTTCCATAGTGGACTAACCGATTCTCCTAGGGACTTCCTAGATAGTTGTGTTGGTTGTGTTTCCAGGGAGAACTGTTGAACAAGCTGAGTAATTATTGAATAACATATTGAAAAATTATGGTGATTGGAGTCTTCCTGAATCACCACCTAAACCCACTCCAACGAAGAGGGGTATCTTATATCTAAGTCCTGAAGATATGCAAGAGGCAAAGAAATGTACGAAGGAAAAATGTATTAATGCTAAAGATGTCAAAAATTTACCTCCTATTGAAGAAATAAATGGACTTAGCACACCACCACCACAGGTGGTAGAGGTAAAATCTTTGATGAAATTTGATGAAAGTGACATCCCTTACAATAAACATCCTAGTCAATGCCTTTATGAGTTTGATAAATACATTAGAAAACAAGATCATTTCAACGCAAATGTTATTAAACAATTGAAATACAATTCTGATATGATTGCTCGCTTGAGTAACTTGTTATTTGGAATCACTAATGTTGTTAGAGGTGTAGGAAATCACACCTCTATGGTTCATGCTCAGTTAGAACAAGTTGCCAAATCTCAAAAAGAATTGGTTAATGAAATGAACAATAATATAAATGATCATGTTTTTAGAGTAATGACTATAGGACGTAGAATGACTCAGGAACCACTTTATCCTGAGGGACATCCTAAAATAATTGAACAAGACTCTCAAAGAACTATGTCGGTGTACAAAAGTAGGGGCCTTTCTGTACCCCTTTACTTGTGCACGGGCAGTCGTAGCCGCGTATGTGGCCATGCTTGGCGGGGCAGAGGAAGGGAAGGAACAAGACTGCCAAGGCAGCATTCAAGCTAGAGGCGTGAAGAGCAAAGGGGCAAGATGGATTCCCCCCAGCAAGATCCTTGCCGGGGGCGGCCTACATAGCCCCGGCAAGAGCCTTGCCGGGCAACTTGCCCAACATCAGTGAGGCCGCTACCTTTGATCCTGAGAATTCTCACACCACGACAACATCAGGACCAAGGCTCGGGGGCGCCTGCGTGGTGGCATGCAGATCTTTGTCAACATCAGAGGCCTGCAAGTCTAAAGAGAAGAACCAGAAGATGAAGACCCCCCGGCAAGATCCTTGCCGGGGACGGACGAAGACCCCCAACAAGGTCCTAGTCGGGGACGGTCGAAGACCCCCGACAAGGCCCTTGCCGGGGACGCCTACGAGGCCCCGACAAGACCCTTGGCGGGGGCATCTGCAGGGCCACGGCCAGACCCACACCTACCAAGGCTCCGCTGCCCCACGACCATTCCAACACGGCAACCAGCCCACCAACTAGGCAAGCACCTGCGTGGTAGCGTGCGGCTTCTAGGCCAACTAAGGAAGCACCTGCGTGGCGGCATGCAGATCTTCATGAAGACCCTGTCACTGCACCAGCGCAGCAGCCAGCCAGCCAGCATGGCACTACATGCATCGTCAGCTTGGACGTGCGTCGGAGCCATGCAAGGCGGTGATGGACGGGACGAGCTTCGTTGTCGTCCCTGATAAAGCAACAGGGCACGTAGGCAGCGCATTAAATGCATTTGTCCTACAGTGTCAGGCGATAAACTTGTACACTGTAGATACTTTCCACCTCCTGCGTGCCACTGTGGCGAACCCTTTGACATATAAAAGGAGGCACGAGGTATACTGTGGGAGGATTCGAACTTTTTGGACTAGGCATGCATGGCAGCTAGTTCAAGAGCTCAAGAACACCAAATATACACAGACAAGCAGGACTAGGGTATTACACATCGTTTGCGTCCCGAACCTGGGTAAAAATCCCCTCGTGTTGATTGCTAGACCTGCTCTTTGCGCAGCTCCACGCCTCGCCAACCGTAGAAGGGATTCCCCGGGATCCCATAGGTGTCGTTTCCCCGACATATTTGGCGCGCCAGGTAGGGGGCGTGAGGTTGTGAAAATCTGGTCTAGAAGTTAGCGCATCGACTTCTTCATAACCATGGCTCCCAAGAAGAAGGGAATCACGGCGATCGGTTCGTTCGGAGCCAAACCGCCTGTACCAGCGCGGGCAGGCGACGGGGCGGCCATGGGTGGCAGCGGAGACGCGTCCCACAAGCCTCCACGACACCCTCGCGATCGGAGCCAGGCGAGCAGCGTCATTCAAGCCCAAGACGACGAACCGTACGCCGCTGGGTCCAAGGGCGGGGCCGTGCTTCCGACGGGTGGCGCGGCAACCTCCAGGACGCCCAGCCGACGTCCGCGCCGCAGTCTTCCCAGGTCGCGTGCGACGAGCAATGCCGCGAGGCCGGTGCCCCCGGGGACCGCGGCGGGAAGAGCCCTTTGCGTCACTCGTGTGATGCACCGGCCAGCATGCGCGTCTAGACGCTGGCGGGAACGTCGCACGACCGCGACACCGTGATAGAGCTCCTTCTAACGTGGTTAGAAGTCAGAGCGCCTCACGGTCCATGCAGCTTTCGCCGCAACCCACGCCAGCAGAAGTGTTGGCACGCCTGCAACTGCTCCTCGACTTTCCTCCTACCGCGGAGAAGCTCGACGAGTGGAGATCCACCATTCGGAACCTCATCATCTTCGCCAGTAAAGATGAACCGCGACTAGTGGGACCCTCGTGCCTGCGCTCTGTAGAGCCGGTGCACACTGGTGGTGGGAGGATCGGTGGTGCCGCGGCCACGGTGCACTCTCCTACCCCACGGCAGCAACAGCGGCCGCCGGCTCTTCGGGGCGACGCCTGTGACAACGTTTCCACAGCATCGTCCGACCCGCGAGCCCACTGTGACCAATGTCAAGTTCTTCGGGAGCAAGCCCAGGAAGATGCTCAGACCACTATCGAGCGGCGGCGGGAAGCGCGCTATCAATCAGATAGGCGTGCAGGGCCCACTATGGACCGCCCAGCGCCGGGGGGTTCCGGTGACCTACCTTACAAGGTGGGTTGTCCAGCCTTTACCCGTGAACTGCGGCAGTTCCAACGGCCCTCCCACCGCACGTTCAAGCCTGATGTTGGGGAAAAGTACAATGGCAAGACTCACCCGTCGGAGTTCCTCGGCATCTACACCATCGCGACGACAAGGTGCTTTCCAACTACTTTCCGTTGGCACTTAAGCCCAACACCATGTCATGGTTGATGCACCTGCCAGTGGATTCCATTTCTTCTTGGTCGGATCTGTACCACGAGTTTGTTGGCGCCTTTACCGGGGGCCACCAAGCTCCTGGCCAGGCAAGTGATTTGCATGTCATCCCTCAGAAGGACGGTGAACCCATGCGCAAGTATATACAAAGGTTCAGCCATGTGCAGTACAACATCCCAGATGTTCATCCCGCCGCCGTCATCAGTGCATTTCATCAGAATGTACGCAACCGCAAGATGCATGAAGAGCTGGCAATGAACAAGGTCAAGGATGTGGCCGAGCTTTATGTTTTGGCTGATAGATGTACTCGGGCTGAAGAGGGGAGGAAGTACCCCGGCGAAGATGCCGGCGCGGAAACCGACTCCACAGATTAAGATGCCGTTGCCCCGGAAAAGAAGGCCCCACACCGCAATAGGAAGCATAAGGGAAAGACCGTGCTTGCCGTCGAGGGATCCGGAGACCCCGGCTCCGCCAAGAAGGCCAAGGCTGATGACCCCGGCAAAGAAGTTGCCGGGTGCGCCGCCTGCCAGGCCTTGGCGGCTACTGACAAGCCAGGGGGCTCCAACAAGCAGTACTGCAAGATCCATCGCACCAAGGGCCATGACCTCCAGAATTGCCAACAGGTTGAGCTGCTTACAGAGAAGCAGAAAGCTGAGTATGAGAGGCGCAATAAGGAGGGAGATGATGATCATGATGAGGACGACGAGTTTGGCGAGTACGAGTTCCAGAAAGCTACGGAGGCCATGTGCATCAACGGTGGCGCCTCGTTGCACACCTATCACCGCCGACTAAAGAAGTGGGTGCGTGAGGTCACTGTGGCGGAGCCATCGTTCAATGCCTAGAGGCCACTGAAGTGGTCCAGCACACCTATCATTTTTGACACCGAGGATCACCCTGATCGCACAACTGCGGTCAGGTGTTTGCCATTGTTGGTTTCACCAACAATACGCAACCTCAAGGTGACAAAAGTGCTAGTTGACGGTGGGTTCGGTCTGAACTTGATCTCGCCCGCTGTGATCGAGAGGCTGCAAATCCCCAATGGAGATCTCGAGGAGACGGGCATGTTTCAAGAGGTCAACCCGGGGAGGAGTCAACCGAAAGGTAAAATCACGTTGCCCGTGACATTTGGGGGCGAGCTGAACTATAGGATGGAGAATATCATTTTTGATGTCGCCAAGATCCCCTTGCCCTACAATGGGATCCTTGGCCGCCCAGCCCTCGCCAAGTTCATGGCGACGTCACATTACGACTATAACACCTTGAAGATGCCCAGGCCACCGAGCATCATCACCGTCCCCTCCGACAAGAAAGACACGCTCATCTACGCCGACCAACTATACCGGGAGGCAGTTGCAGCGACTGCCGCCAAGGCACTTGCTCCTGCCGCTGAAGGCCCGAGAGGGAAGAAGACCGACAAGACCTCTGCCTCTGCCAGCAAGGCCCCTTCTGGTGAGATCTCTTCCGGCAAGACTTCATTCACCCACTCCGGCAAGTGCGCCTCTTCGGAGTGCTGCACTCCCGTCGAGGACGTGCTAGAGAGCTCCACCGGCAAGAGCAAGAAATCCAGGGCAGCACCGCCAGAGACCAAGAAGGTGACCGTCAGGAAGGATGGTACGGGTGGAGCTTTTACCATAAGCTCCACCCTTGATAGCAAATAGGAAAGCACGCTCGTCGCCTTCCTACGGGCGAATGTCGACGTGTTTGTATGGAAGGCATCCGACATCCCCGGCGTTCCCAGGGAAGTATTGAGCAACACATTGCTGTCTGTCCCCATGCACGGCCCGTCAAGCAGAAGCTCAGGAAGCAAGCTTTGGAGTGACAAGAGTTCATCATCGAGGAGATCAGGAAGTCGGAGGCGGCAGGCTTGCTCAGAGGAGTGCTCCACCCCACATGGTTGGCCAATCCAGTAGTAGTGCGGAAGGCAAATGGGAAATGGAGGCTGTGTATTAACTATACAGATATCAATAAAGCCCGTCCAAAGAATCCTTTCCATCTGCCACGCATTGACCAGATTGTGGACTCCACTGCCGGGTGCGACCTGCTATCGTTCCTCGACGCCTACTGAGGATACCACCAGATCTTCATGATGAAGGAAGATGAAGAAAAGACTGCGTTCATCACCCCATGTGGTACGTAGATGCCTTTCGGGTTGAAAAGCGCTGGTTCGACATTTGTCCGAGCAGTCCAAATTGGTTTTGAGCCTCAGCTACATAGAAATATGGAAGCTTATATGGATGACATAGTGGTCAAAACCAAGGACAAGGCAACGCTCATACAAGACCTAGAAGAAACATTTGCAAACCTGCGCAAGATCAACCTCAAGCTCAACCTAGAGAAGTGCGTGTTCGGCGTCCCATCCGTCAAACTTCTTGGGTTCTTTGTGTCTCAATGAGGAATCGAAGTGAATCCTGACAAAATCAAAGCGATTGAGCAGATTGAGGCGCCAAGATGGGTCAAAGACGTCAGTAGGCTCGCTGGCTGCGTTGCTGCTCTAAGTAGGTTCATCTCCAAATCTGCTGAGGGCGCCCTCCCCTTTTTCAAAGTTCTTAAAAAGGCGGGTCCAGTGAAATGGACTTCGGAGGCAGAGACAGCGCTGCAAGATTTGAAGAGGTACCTCTCCTCCACGCCAATACTAGTCGCGCCTAAACCACAAGAGCCGTTGCTACTATACTTAGCGGCAACGAATCAAGTGGTCAGTGCTGCGCTGGTGGCACAGAGAGAACTTGAGGAAGAAGCAGCGGTAGCGGTGGAGCCGTCGGATGACGGGCCGGGGCTCTCCCCGGCAGGGCCTGACGCCAGCAAGGCGAAGCCACCAGCAAAGCCTGGTACCGACGAGACAAAGTCTGCGCAAGTTGGCGAAGTCGAACAGAAGAAGAAGGTGATGCAGCACCCGGTTTATTTTGTCAGTTCCCTCTTGCAGGGGGCTAGATCAAGATATTCTGGTATATAGAAGCTACTTTTCGGCCACCTCATGGCCTCGAGAAAGCTGCATCACTATTTCCAAGTGCATGAGATGACCTTTGTCACCCGCCTCATGTTGCAACGAATCTTGCACAACCCGGATGCAACCTGGAGGAGTGTGGAATGGGCATTGGAACTGTTAAGCTTTGACCTCAAGTTTGAAAGTACTTCAACAATCAAGAGCCAAGCCTTGGCAGAGTTCATAGTAGAATGGACGTCAACGCCCGACGAAGAGATTCAAGAGACCACCCTTCCTGGCAAGGAGACGAGCCATGATTCGATTATGTACTTCGATGGGGCTTTCTCACTACAAGGTGCTGGTGCCGGCGTTCTACTCATCACACCCACCGGAGAGCGCCTCAAGTACGTAGTCCAGATGCACTTTCCCTGGGAAAAATCAAAAAACAACACTGCAGAATACGAGGGATTGCTTGCCGGTCTCAGGATCGCGGCAGACCTCGGAATCAGGAAGCTCATCATCAGGGGTGATTCACAGCTTGTCGTCAAGCAAGTTAACAAGGATTACCAGAGCCCATTGATGGAGGCCTATGTAGACGAAGTGAGGAAGTTGGAGGAGCGTTTTGACGGTCTACAAGCAGAGCATGTTCCCCGAGTGGAGAACAGCATTGCCGACGACTTGTCAAAACGTGCTACCCTCAAGTTGCCTATGGAACCAGGTACCTTTGTGCTTAAATTAACCCAGCCATCCATTGAGCCATCAGCAAGACAAAACAAACGAAGGAAGGTAGGCCACGGCGAGTACTTTCCTGCTGAGGTCCCAGAAGCCGCCGGCAAGGACGTTGCTGGGTGCCCCAAGCTTGTCGGGGAGCAGCAACCTCCGGCAGGGCCCCAAGCCCTGACCATAGAGGCAGTTGCCCTTACGGCCGAAGATGATCCTTTAGTCCTTGCTGTCGAGCACCAGGCTCCGGCATAGGCACAACGCACCGTCCGTTTCATCCATACATGGGAGCTCCTTGAGGAACAGGAAGAGGCAGAGAAAGTAGCCCGTCGGTCTAGCATGTACTAGTTTGTGGATGATGCCCTATATGGAAGGAGATCGAACGGCATGAAATTGAAGTGCATTCCTCGGGAGGACAGACTGAAGCTGTTTTCAGATATACATGGAGGCATGTGTGGCTCCCACATAGGGTCAAGGGACCTTGCCGGCAAAGCGTTCCGATAAGGTTTGTTTTGGCCCATCGCTCTCCAGGATGCAACTGCACTAGTAGCCAGATGTGAAGCGTGCCAGTTCCATTCAAAGAAGCTTCATCAACCAGCCCAAGCTCTTCAGACAATCCCTCTTTCCTGGCCATTTTCGGTCTGGGGGCTCGACATATTGGGCCCCTTTCCCCGTGCTATCGGGGGCTTTGAGTACTTGTACGTCACGACCAACAAGTTCACAAAGTGGCCGAAAGTGGAACTGGTGAGAAAGGTGACAGCATAATCTGCCATCAAGTTCTTCAAGGGGCTAGTTTGCCGTTTTCGTGTGCCAAATAGAGTCATCACCGGCAATGGCACGCAGTTCACGAGCCGCACCTTCATGCAATACATCCAAGACCTCGGCGGCAAGGTTTGTTTTGCTTCTGTTGCCCATCCCAGGAATAACGGCCAGGCTGAGAGGGCGAATGCAAAAGTGTTGCGAGGCCTCAAGACCAGAACTTTCGACAGGCTACACAAGTGTGGAAGGCGCTGGATTGATGAGTTGCCACTGGTTCTTTGGTCAATCAGGACGACACCAAATCGAGCCATTGGCTAGACACCCTTTGCCCTAGTATACGGGGCAAAAGCAGTTCTCCCCACGAAACTCATATATGGGTCACCTCGAGTCACTACAAAAAAAATACACTTCTGTGATGATACATGTTCGTCACACTAGGTCACATTTTCTGTCATGCAAATACATCCATGATGATTTTATAACAGAATCAAGATAGTCATACCTGTGTTGTCGTAGAAGTGTTCCATGACATTACCAAAATTATCATCACGGAAGTGTCAACTTCCATGATGATAAATCACGTGTCATAGAAGTGCTTTCGTCAAGGATGACCGACACATGGCATCCATCATAACAGTTCGCCGTTAAGCTATCGAGTCTGGTTTTGGATCCGATAACCCGTTAACAGCCCGGACCAATGGGTATTTTCCACGTGTAAAATTCTCATTGGCCAGAGGAAACACGTGTTGGCTCACCGTTGGGATAGATGTCATCCACTCATTGGAAAGGAGGCGCCTATGATACATCGACACGTGGCACGGCCCAACAAAAGCCCATTCCGGTGAAAAGGCTGGCCCATTTGACTTGGTCAAAAGGTAACGGGCCGGCCCACGGAAAGCGTGTTAACGGCCTGTTCGTATATAGCCCATTTACGGCCCGCTAACTACCGGCCCATTACGGCGTATCGGAATTAAGCCCGGTAGCTTCATCTGGGCTGTCCAATATGATTCCAGCCTGTTGTAACTTCTGGCCCATGTATGGCCCATGATGTCTTTCGACCCATATGAGGCCCTTTGTAACTCTCGGCCAATTAAAGGCCCGAGATGAAACTGTCCCATAATGAATAGTGTATCGCTTTATACCCATTAATGGCCCATTATTCCGTCGGCCGTTTCCAGCCCGTGTTAACTTTCGGCCTTCTAAGGGCCCATTTATTCTTGGGCTCATTTCTAGAATTCGGTTAAATACGGTCTGTTACTGGCCTGTTCCGTTTGTGGGCCAAATACAGCCCGTGGTTACATTCGGCCCGTTTGGGGCCCGTTAACTTGTTGGGCTGTTTTCATAGCGTTATCAAATACAGAATATTAATGGCTCGTTATGGTCCACTAATAGTACGGCCCGTGTTTGGCGAAATGATTATACGCCCCGTAGAAGCCTCATGGATCCTACAGCCCGTAGAAGACCAATGGATCCTACGGCCCGTAGAAGGCCCATGGATCATACGACCCATAGAAAGCCCATGGATCCTACGGCCTGTAGAAGACCCATGGATCCTACGACCCGTAGAAGTCCCACGGATCCTACGGCCCGCAAGAGGCCCATGGTTACAACAGTCCGTGTGTTGCCATGATTATTTTGGCCTAGTTACCAAAAATAGGTTATTGTGGCCACTAGAAAAATGTGGAAGAAGAACTGCAATGACTACAAGCAAACCACTAAACAAGACAATAAGGAAATAAATAAGCAAGAAACTAATGCTAGCCCATTACAGGTATTACACATATTACATCCACTCGGCATCAAAGTTTGCCACCAGTGCAAATATAGGGAACAAAGCAGCATATTACATACACTGGCCGTCAAAATTGGCCACCAGTGCAAATAAGCGCGGAAGCAAAACAAGTCCATAACTGAAACAACTTCAGAAGTGCTCAAGAAACGGTATCCTGGGTATCCACCATGCTGGAAATAAGCTTAGCAAGCTTATTAGCTTTGTCCTATTTGGCGCTAAAATCGTCCAACGCTTGCTGTTGCACCAGAAACTATGCATCTGAATGCTCCAGGGACTTCCGCGGTCCTTGCGCTTCTTGTTGCAGCACAGCTGGTCGATGTCTTTCAGCTTGTAGTTGAGACTCAAGAAACCGAACTGACTCAGACAGTGAGTTTGAATAGCTTGTGCAAGCGGTAGTGGCCAGTAACTCGAACAGTAAACCAAGACAGTACTTTGGGGTTGCCTCACAGTCTTCAAGATAGTTTTCCTTAGCTGTTTTATCAGCTTTGTTGGAGACCAACAAGGATGTCTCACAATCCTGAACGTTATCTGCATTACTTCCTTTATCATTGCTTAATAAGGCACTCTTCCCCAATATTCTTTCAGCATTCTAAAAGAAGAAACAAGCAGACACATAACAGGTTTAGCATGTACTAGTATATGAAACTCATTTCGGTGAACCAGTTCATTAGTAAGGTGGACAAGATTAAACTACCAAGTCTTCTATTGCCAAGTAATACATTATAAAAGCATCAAGCAAACATATATCTATGTCCTATGGTCAATACATTGTCTTGCCAAATCAAAATAGAGACACGGTTCAAAGCATATCAGTTCAAGAGAAAGCAGCACTGAAAGAATACAAAGCGTGGGAAACTAAACGACACAACAAGATTTCAGATGGGTACCACGGGTCTACATGTACAACAACACTATTGGCCCTGTTATATGATGCTAGTAATGTGCATGATATGAAAAGTCAACTGTATACACAATTCAAATTTGTCGGTGTACTAGAGTAGGGGTACTCTAGTATCCCCAACTCGTGCACGGGCAGTTGCAGCACTCCGTGGCAGGGCTGGCCTGGTGACCGCCAAGGTCCTCCATGGCTCCTTTGGAGCCATTCAAGAACAAAGTACTCAAGGCCCCGGCAAGAGGAGCTTGCCGGAAGGCCACTCAACGCATACGGCGAAACAAGGCCCGGCAAGAGGAGCTTGTCGGGAAGGCTTGGTGAGCGACAAGCTCCCGAGCGACAAGATTCAGCCGCTGCAAGGTACTTGCCGCGCAGCAACCTCTGTGCATCTCCGCTCCAGCTCATCCGCCAACGTGTCGCCGTGGGCTGCTCCGCACGCGTGTCAAAGGGCTGTGCAGCCGCTGGGAGCAGCGAGCAGCGATAGCGGCTGACAAGCCACCATCGTGGCAAACGGAGGCGATTTGACGGTCCCTATTGCAATCGCTTCAGCGATAGGGACGGGCATTTATTACTCTTGTCCCTTGTCGTCGATTAGGTATAGGGCATCAGACAATCGCATAAAGCGGTGTACCAACCTCTGTTTTTCCTATTTTACCCTTGTCTACTTGCCACCTGTGGTGACCCCTTGTGCCTATAAAAGGAGGCCCAAGTGCAACGTAGAAAGGGTTCGGCTCCGGTCCAGTTCGTTCGACTCATTCGAGATCACACTCACTCAGGCTAGGTTTTGTAGCTCCCATTGCTCCCTAGTCAGAATACAATCAACCAAGCAGCAGTAGGAGTATTATCTCTCCGGAGAGCTCCGAAGCTGGGTAAACCTGCTCGTGTGCATCGCTTCGATCCGCTCTTTGTGCAATCTCCGCCCCCTCCGAACCACAAGGGACCCGGTCCCATAGGTGTTCGTGGGTCACGATCAGCTTCCCCGACATCTTTGGCGCGCCAGGTAGGGGGCGTCGAGACTGTGTGAACCTGATCCAGCGGTCACACGAGCAACTTCATCATCATCTTCATCAACATGGCACCGAAGAAGAAGTCTTCGGCAGCAGCAGAGCCGTCCGCGTCGAACCCACCACCACCGAGCTGACGAGTGGTGGGGAAGACGCTGCGGAGGAACGGCGCCGCCGAGAGCCCACGACGCCGCCAGGTCAAGGACAAGGCGGCGCAAGCTTCGCGTCTGAAAACGCATCCGCGTCCGCCTCGTGAAGCGCGAGACCGACAGCGTCATGATGCTCGCAGCACCATACGCTCGTTGGATCAAGGCCAAGCTGGAGGATCCCGAGGCCTCGAGACCGCATGCACGCCAAAGATGTTTGGTACGAAGCGAGAGTACGATCGCTGACGGGATGCTGCTCCTCCTAACCTGGTTAGAAGTCCGAGCACATCCCGCTCTCGCCCCGCACGCCATTGCCACCACCACTCCAGCGAAGCCTTGGCGAGCTCAATTGCTTCTAGATTACCTCCCACGGCCGACAAGGTCGACGAATGGAGGGCCACCATCCAGAGTCTCATCGGCTTTGCCAACGGCAACGTCCCGCGGCAACCAAACACGTCGCAGCCGCGACACGGCGACAAGGCACGAGCCGGTGGCGACGAGACCTGCGGGGGTGCCACCACCATGCACTCCCCTTCCCGAAGGCCAAGATCACCAACTCCTCGGATCCACCTCGACAGCGACTCCACTGCGTCATCGGATCCACGAGCTCGCCGTGATCAGCGCCAAGTTCTTAAGGAATGACAAGAAGAAGACGCTCGAACCCGCATTGAGCGCCGAAGAGAAGCGCGGCATCAATCCGACCAGCCGCCTGGGCCCACTGTCGATATGCATGCGCCGAAGAACCAGCGACTTGCCAGACGCGTAGGTTGCCCTGCGTTCACTCGTGAGCTGCGGCAAGTCCAAAGGGTCTGACAAGAAAAACTTCAAGCCAGATGTGCGTAGAAGTATGATGGCAGGACACACCCATCGGAGTTCTCAAAGATCTACACCATTGCGGTGCAAGCTGCAGGGGGACGAGACGACAAGATCCTCGCCAACTACTTCCCGCTGGTACTGAAGCCCAACGTCAGATCTTGGCTCATGCACTTGCCGGACAGTTCCATATCCTCTTGGGAAGATCTGCGTTATCAGTTTGTTGGCGCCTTCACAGCGGACCACAAGCCTCATGGCTGGAGAGTGACCTTCACCGCTTGCCCGTAAGGAAGGAGAGTCCTGCGCTAGTTCATCCAGATTCATCGTGTGCATTACAATGTCCCGGATGTCCACCCTGCCACGGTGATCAGCTGTTCCATCGTAACGTCGCGGAACCGCAGGATGAGGGAGGAGATGGCAATGTGCAAAGTAAAAGATGTCACAGCTCTACGCCTCGGGCCGACAAGTGTGCACGCGTCAAGAAGGGAGGAGGCTCCTGAGAGAATGTTGAAGCAGGATCGGACAAGGAGGAGACCGCCCGACAAGGAAGAGCCGTGGCGGAACAATGTAAAGAAGAAGAACAAAGAGGTACTAGTTGTCGAGCAGTCCGGCAACGGAGGTGGCGCCAAAGGCTAAGGCTGGTGGCTCCGACAAGGAGGTTGCCGCAGACACCGACCGCCAAGCTGTGGCGGCCGCCGAGAAGCAGGACAGCTCCAACAAGTAGTACTGCAAGATTCACCGCACCAAGGGCCACGACCTCCAGAGCTGCAAGAAAGTCGAGCAGCTTGTTGAACCGGCGAGACAAGGAGAAGGCCCAGGAAGGTGCAGGGGCAGCTAGCAAGAAGAAACCCGGCCGGGGAGGGCGCCGCGGCAAGGCCAAGCAGCGGCAAGGAGATAGACCTCCTCGCGGCCGCGACAAGGATGAAGACGATGATGATGACAAAGATATGGAGGAAGCTGAAGCTGACGAGCAAGAGTTTCAGAAGGCAACAGAGGTTCTCTGCGTTGACGGAGGTGCTTCTCTGCATACCTCGACCGCCAACTCAAGCAATGGATGCGAGAGGTTAATGCAGCAGAACCATCCGTGGAGTCGCGCAAACCTCTCAAGTGGTCCAAGACGCCCATCATCTTTGACATTGAGGACCACCGATCGCATAACTGCGGTCGGTGCTTGCCGATGTTGGTCTCACCAACTATCCGCAACCTCAAGGTCACCAAGATGTTGGTTGATGGCGGGGCCGGCCTGAACCTGATCTCCTCTGCAGTGCTCCAAAAGCTTCAAATCCTCGATAAGCGAGCTCAAGAGACGGCACTTTCCAAGGAATCAACCCAGAAGGAGCAAGCCCAAAGGGAAAATCACGCTGCCAGAACATTTGTCGTGAGCTCAACTTCGTAACCGAGAGGGTCACATTTGACGTTGCCGATTTCCCATTGCCCTACAATGGCATACTTGGTCGCCCAGCACTTGCCAAGTTCATGGCAGCCTCTCATTATGCATACAATTTGCTCAAGATGCCCGCCCGATAAGCGCTATTTCTGTCCATGGCGACAAGAAGGATGCGCTTATCTCGCGCCGACAAGATTTATCGGGATGCAGCAGCTGCGACAGATAGCAAATCACTTGCGGCTGAAGCTCCCGGGGAAGAAGAAGACCAAGTCCGCAAGAGCTCGATGCCCACTCCGCAAGCGCACCTCTTCGGAGTGCTGCGCTACCGCCGAGGACGCACCATCGAGCTCCACCGCAAGTGCAAGAAGATGATGGCAGCTCCACCAAGACCAAGAAGGTGCCCGCCAAGGAGGACGGCACCGGTGGTACCTTCACCATCGCCACCACTAGACCCTAAATAGGAAGGCGAGGTCGTTGCTTTCTGCAGGCGAATGTCGATGTGTTTGCATGGCAACCATCCGACATCCCCGTGTTCCTGTGAAAGTAATTGAGCACCACCTAGCTGTCTGTCCTCACGCGCGGCCCGTCAAGCAAAAAGTCAGGAAACAGGCAGTGGAGCGCCAAGAATTCATAGCAGAAGAAATCAAGAAGTTGGAAGCAGCAGGCCTTGTTAGAGGAGTGCTCCATCCCACCTGGTTGGCCAATCCGGTAGTTGTACGCAAGGCTAATGGGAAATGGAGACTTTGTATTGACTTCATGGATGTTAATAAAGCTTGTCCCAAAGACCCATTTCCCTTACCGCGTATCGACCAGATTGTTGACTCCACGGCTGGATGTGATTTGCTTTCATTTCTTGATGCATATTCAGGATATCATCGATCTTCATGGCGTAAGAGGATGAAGAGAAACCGCATTCATTACACCATGTGGCACTCTATCGTTTCATACGGATGCCTTTCGGTTTGAAGAATGCTGGTTCAACGCTTACAAGAGTGGTCCATGACGCTTTTGAGCCCCAAATGCACAGTAAATGTAGAAGCCTACATGGATGACATAGTGGTCAAGAGCAAGGACAAAGCAACTCTGGTTCAAGATTTGATGAGACTTTGCAAATCTGCGAAGATCAACCTCAAGCTCAACCCCGAGAAGTGCGTGTTTGGAGTCCCTTCCGCAAGCTTCTCGGGTTCTTTGTGTCTCAGCGGGAATTGAAGCCAATCCCGACAAGATCAAGGCCATTGAGCAGATTGAAGCACCAAGCGCGTCAAGGATGTAAGAAGGCTTGCGGTTGCATGGCTGCTCTCGGAGGTTTATTTCTAAGTCACTGAGCGCCCTCGCCATTTTCAAGATTTTGAAAAGGCAGGTCCAATGAAATGGACTCAAGCGGAGGCTGCGCTCACAGACTTGAAGAGTACTGTCCTCCACTCCAATACTTGTCGCACCTAGGCCACAAGAGAAGTTGTGCTATATATAGCGGCAACCAATCAAGTGGTTAGTGCTGCGTTAGTAGCGGAGAGGAGGCGGATGATGAGCCGGCAACCGAGGCAGTGCATCCAGCGACAAGCGGGGCTCCGCCACAAGCTCGTCCCGACAAGGACTGATCTGCGCAGGATTGTGAGAAGATTCGTAAAAGGATGGTGCAGCGCCAGCTTTACTTTGTCGGTTCCCTTCCGCAGGGGCTAGATCAAGGTACTCGCATGCGTAAACTGCTTTCGCCTCCTCATGGTCTCGAGAAAGCTGCGCCATTACTTTCAAGCACATGAGATAACAGTTGTCACTCGCTCATGAAGAGGATATTGCAAAACCCGTAAGCAACAGGCAGGATTGTCGAGTGGGCACTGGAACTGTCAAGCTTTGGCCTCAAGTTTGAAAGCACTTCAACTATCCAAAGCAGAGCACTGGCAGAGTTTATAGCAGAGTGGACGCCAATGCAAGATGAAGAAATTCCAGAGACGAGCATCCTCGTCAAGGAGGCAAATAAAGAGTGGCTGATGTATTTTGATGGTGCCTTCTCGCTGCAAGGTGCCGGTGCCGGCGTGCTGCTTATCGCACCCACCAGAGAGCACCTCAAGTACATAGTCCAGATGCACTTTCCCAAGGAGCAAGCAACAAACAATACTGCAGAGTATGAAGGTTTGCTTGCCGGTCTCAGAATTGCGGTAGACCTTGGGATCAAGAAGCTCATTGTCAGGGGGGACTCGCAACTTGTCGTCCGCCAAGTAAACAAAGATTATCACAGTCCGTTGATGGAAGCCTATGTTGATGAAGTGAGAAAGCTAGAAGAACACTTTGAAGGCCTACAAATGGAACATGTTCCGAGAGCTCAGAATGATATTGCTGATGGCCTGTCAAAGTGTGCTGCACTCAAGTTACCTGTGGAACCAGGAATTTTTGTGCTCAAGCTGACTCAACCAACCGTAACACCATCAACTGGGCAGAACAAGAAGAGGAAGTTGATTTTTGGTGACTACTTTCCGGCAGAGCTCCCTGAAGCCGCCGCCAAGAAGGTCCCCAAAATCAACGCAATATTGCCGAGGAGCAGTCTCGCCCGACAAACCCTGTGGTTTGTTTCGTTGAAGCGACGCCCCGACAAGTTTTGCTCGCAAGCTTGCCGGGATCATCAAGTTCACCGAGCCGCTGGCTCTGCCGAGAAGCTGATGTTCCCGCAGCGGCGGATGTGCCTTTAGTCCTTGTTGTCGAGCCGCAAGCTCCAACATGGGCACAGCAGATCGTCCATTTCCTTCAGACAAGAGAACTTCTCGAAGAGCAAGAAGAAGCGGAAAAAGTAGCCCAGCAGTCAAGTATGTACCAGTTTGTTGACAACATCTTGTACAGAAGAAGACTCAACGGTGTGAAATTGAAGTGCATTCACCGAAGATGGATGTAAGCTGTTGGCGAGATACATGGAGGCATATGTGGTCACCACATTGGCGCAAGGGCACTTGCCGCAAAGCTTTCCGCAAGGTTTCTTCGCCGAAGCCCTCCAGATGCAATCGCACAAGTAACCAAGTGTGAAGCGCAAGGCCCATTCAAAACAGATACACCAGCCAGCTCAAGCTCTCCGACGATCCCTTTATCCCGCCCTTTCGCCTGGGGCTCAACATCCTCGGCCCTTCCCCGAGTTATCGGGGCTTTGAGTACTTGTACGCCGTAATCGACAAGTTCACAAAGTGGCCGGAAGTGGAAGCAGTGAGGAAGGTGACAAGACAACAGCGATCAAGTTCTTCAGTCAATTGTTTGCCGCTTTGGGATTCCTAACAGATCATCACCGACAACGGCACACAGTTCACGAGCCGCACCTTCATGCAGTACGCCCAAGATCTTGGCGCCAAGATCTGCTTTGCTTCTGTTGCTCATTCGAGAAGCAACGGTCAAGCAGAGAGAGCAAGCGCTGAAGTGCTGCGGGGACTTAAGACCAGAACTTTCGACAGGCTGCGCAAGTGCGGAAGAAACTGGATTGAGGAGCTGTCGGTGGTTCTTTGGTCGATCAGGACGACGCCAAATCGAGCCACTGGCCAGACACCTTTCGCTCTAGTCTATGGAGTAGAGGCAGTTCTCCCCACGGAACTCGTATACGGATCGCCTCGAGTGCTCGCTTATGATGAGTTTGAGCAAGAGCAGCTGCGACAAGATGACGCGCTGCTCCTTGAGGAGGATCGTCTTCAGGCTGCTGTACGAGCTGCTCGTTCTCAGCAAACTTTGCGCCGCTACTATAGCCGCAAAGTTAACGCCAGAAGCTTCGAGGAAGGCGACCTTGTTCTTCGGCGTGTTCAATCCGCCAAGAATTCCAACAAGTTGACGCTTGAAGGGAAGGCCCTTATCGGGTGAAACGAAGTCACTAGGCCTGGCGCTGTCCGCCTTTGAGACCAAGATGGCGCCCGTGAGCAACTCCTGAATATAGAGCATCTTCGTAAGTTTTACCCATAGGGCGCGGTTGCCGAACGTGTTCTGCAACCACCCTTTTGTACAAGTCTTGCCGCTGTTGCATGTAATCCTTTATACAGCCGGGCGCAGACTTCGCATCAAGAAGCTCATGTGTTGCGCGACGACTTGTCAAATACATGCTTTCATAATCCCATATGCATGTGTTATCTAACATTTTGTGCAGCATCAACACCGGTAGCAATAACGAGCCACTAGGCTCCATAACTTTATTTTCTTCTTTCTTCTCAAAAGAAAGGAAGGTTCATCCACCCACAAGTTAACCGGGGAGGAGAAGATAATGGTGTGGACCGCCAAGCGCCACCCGAGGAAGTATTGCTTTGCCGGAAGCAACACGACGTAAAAGCTTGTTGCCAAAGTTTGAGCAATCAGTTTTAAATTCTCAAGTTATCTTCCTCGAACGATAGTACTCTGTATGGAAAACTCGCGCGGAGGAACTAACTCAGAGCTAGTTTATGCCTTACTTTGTTTCGAGTCCACTCAACAACTTAAGTGAGCTGCAACTAGTTGCGATAAGGTTGTTTGTCGGAGGCGGCATCGCCAAAGAGGCTGCCGACGTTCAAGACTTCAAAACAAGCAAAGATGCCCGCTACCGACAAGTTCCCTAAAGGCGTAGGGTACAAACATACAAAAGAAGAAATCAAGTAGAGGAAATAACATTGTGATCGATTGCCTAAGATAGTGTATATTACAAAATAACTTGTCGCAGATCTAATGAATTGTTCTAAACATGGTCTGCAGCGACAAAGGAAAGATAAAACTTGGCGGCCTAGTCCACGCGGTCGCCATCAACCCTCTTCACTCCGCTCACCCTGTCCACGATAGGTGGGACAAGGGCCTTGAGCGCTTCAACGTCAGCACTTGGCGGCAGGGACTTGAGGACGCTATGGCCGACGCTGGATTATGGAAGGCCACCTTCATCAAGACTTTCTCAAGAGCCCCAAAGACAGATTTGGCGCGACTCGCCGGCCAGCTGCTTTGGGACCTCATCCCGGAGCCGTTGGAGAGCCGCCAACACGCTCTTGAAGAACAGGCTGAGCTTGGCGCTGGGTTGGAGATGCTCGTCGGTGGGGTACCCGAGATCCACCATCCCCAGCTCCATCAGCTCCTTGTCGATGGCGGCGGCTGTATTGACTAGACCCTCGGTCCAGAGCATCATGTTCTCTCTGAGGGTATTGTGGGCATTCGTGGCAGTCGCCAACAACTCCTCATTGGCCTTGATCTTCTCCAACAGGCCCGCTTCCCACTCCTTGGCGCCGGCCCAACGCCTCCGCTGTGGTGGCTGGCCAGCCCAGATCCACCTTGGTGTCCTTGGCGGCGCCGATCTCCTTGATCTTCTCAACGAGACGACCTCGCAACTCACCAAGAGTGTAGGCGCCCTTCTCGCTACCATGCTTCAGCAAGGTGACCTCTTCGCGCTCTTCTCGAGGGTGGCCTCCAGCTGCGCCACCCTCGCCTCTAAATCCTTCTTGGCGGCCTCGGCAGTCAGCAGCAGGCCTTTTGCCTCCTTGAGTGCTCCGCTAATCTGATTGCCACAAGGCAAGATCTTCCTCGTAGCTGTCGAGGTTGATCTTCCGCTGCGCCAGCTCACCTTCTTGCGCAGAGAGCTTCTCACCGCTAGTTTTGCTGCTCCTCGACCTCGGCCTTCTCCAAGATGAAGGTCGGGCGCCGGAGAGTTGCTCCCAAGGCTCGCTATGTCCCGGAGAGTTTTTTGTTGGCGCCACGGAGCTCTTCCACGCGCTTTCTCCATATCAGCTCCCGCTCACGACAAGCGCCCCACAGACTCCAACTTGGCTTGGCGGGCGCGGTAGAGCGACAGCAGCTTCTTCAGCTGCTCTTCTTCGACTCGCCACTATCGCTGCTTGGCGCGTCAACCAGTGATGTTCGCCCGCGGAGGCGAGCAGCCTCGTCAAGGTCTCCTCGACCGGGCGCCTGGAGCTTGACGCCCATGGAAGCTTGATGAAGACACCGCCACCGCCTTCGATAGGCGCCGGGCTGGGGCTCTTCGAGCTCGGTGCTGCATCGGTGGCGGGGGATCGGCGGTCGGCGAAGGCCTGGCGCCCTGCGCCTCAGAGCCACAAGACAATCACTGACCTCTCCCAGCCTCAAGCGCCAAGAGCCTTGGCAGCCTCCTCGCCGCAGACCCATCAAGACCGGCCTCCTCCTCCATGTTGGCGGCGTTGCCATTGTTGCCGCGAGCGCCCTCCTCGCCCGGCAACCTCGGGCCCATCGGCTCTCCGCAGATGGATCTAATAATCAGAAAAAGAAAAGAACAAGTCAAGCAAATGTTTGAAGAGAAGAACAGAAGAGAAAAGACCCAAGGGAAATTTTCAAGTAAGAAGATTACCTACAGTGGGATCTGTAGCCGCGGTCTCCACCATCGGAGGGTCGTCGGCGCTGCCCCTTGTCGGAGAAGCTCCCCTTGTCGGAGAGGCCTCCCTTGCCGGAGAGCGCCCCTTGGCGGAGAGTTCTCCTCGGCGGGCGAGTTGAAGGCATGTAACTTCAGGAGTGACCTCCGGGGCCTCCCGATGAGGCTGCTCGCTCCTGCACAATTCAACAAGTCGTATCAAGATAGAAGAACACCCATGCACGCCCTACAAGAATAAGTGGATCAAATACTTACCCTGGGCTGTGCTGGGGCTGCTCGAGGAAGGGTTGCGGGTCCGCAAGGAAGTCTCAGCGCCTCCTGTTGCCTACGGGGGATCGCTTCGATGACCACCACCGCGCCTTGGAGCAGCAAATTGAAGAATTACAAGTACAGCGACAAGGTCTTACTCTTCTTCCTCTTCCTGAGCCGAGAGCGAGAAGTCGATTCCGCTCCACCTCCGGTATGACGAGCTGGAAGGGTGGGCTCCTTGGACACTTGGCGGGTGCGGAAGCCGTGGTCCTGTAAGGCCCGCCCCGTTGTGGGCAGCGTGAGGCGCCCCTGCGGCAACAGAGATTGTCGCGGTGGAGCGGCGTCTGGGCGAGACGGTTGTTGGCCTGCCCGCCGCCCGCCACTTCCCGGTCTTGGGAGGCGCTTTTCTTGGCGGGGCTGCTGGCTCCTCCCGCTGCAAGTCATCTCAAGGTGGAGGGGAGGCGCCCGCAGGCTCGCTCGCTCAGCGCCGGCTCGCCTGCTTTTCCTCGCCGACAAGCTCTTCGCGGTCGGTAAGGCTTGCCGCCACAGCTGCCTCCGCCTCGACGGTGAATCCAAACACGCCGCGGCAGCAGCTTCGCCGCCTCCAACCTTGTGGCGCGCGCCATCTCTTGCTCGGTGGTGTCGCGGATGAGCCACTTCTGCTCGCCGGCACGGATCGGCACTTCGCCAAGTTGTCGAAGAACTGCTGCACGACGCCGTCGGCGGGTTCTCGCTAAGTTGGAACGATTCCATGGGAATCGCACAACGGCATCATCGCGCGGACACGGTCAAGCGATTCGAGTTGTTGCACAAGGGCACGACTCTCGCAACATGAACCACTGGGTGATCTGCATCTAGGCTTGAACAGCTCCCGTAGCATGCCATCCAGCTCCAAGACGCTGAAGTTCCAGCTGAGGCCCTGACGCAGCCTCATGATGTCCGCCGCTTTGAATTCCCAAGCAGGCCTCCTCCTCTCCTCGCAAGGGCGCAATGCGGCGCGAAGGAAGTCCGCGCCAACAGCTCCTACGGTAAGCCCCGCTTGCCGGAGGCGCAAGATCCGGTCACGGCATCTTCAACTTGTCGCCCTCCGCGCCAAGTTGCTCCAATCATTGCCGCCAAGACTATGGGAGTTTGGCGCAGGGCAGTAAAAGGCTGTGGCTCCTCCTCTATAATCCAACACCACCGGCTCTCCACTCTCCCATTTGCTGCGCAGCTCTCGCCAAGATATGCTTCCTTCTTGCCGATCCCGAGACCCATGCAATCCCTCCGAAGCGGCTCTCCCTCTCAACACGGGCATGAAGTAATGGCGAAAAGTGCTACATTTGGTGGATTCCCGACGGTTCTCGCAGCGGTGTGCGAAACCGACATGGTGAGGACGGCGCTGGGGGTGAAATCAAGGAGGCGGAGGCCATATGTGTTCATGACGCCGCAAAAGAATTCGAAAAGGGCGGCAGAGCCTGCAATGGAAGAAAAGCCAAGAAAGGGTACCCGACGGAAACCTTCTCGATGTGGCGGCGGAGATCACCCGCGGCGCTGGTGCCCCGCCTCTCCGTCGACCGTAAGAGGTAGTACAGCTCGCAGCTCCTTCGCGAAAGCAGAGGGTCGAAGAGGGCCCGCCTTCCGCAGCGCCCATGAGCCGCTGCGCCGGCCGATTTCACCCTTTGCCCTTGTCGGCTTCCGAGCCATGGCGGAGGTGGTGGAGGAACTGACGGCGTTGGTGGCGCCGGTGGCAATGGGGAGGGGGCGGAGCGCTTCTTTGGGCTCGAGAAGAAGGGAAGGTGCGGCGGCTTTTTTGATGTGACAGCAATGGCAAGTGGACGCTCTGCCCTGCTTCCCCGCTTATAAGGGGGAGAGGGCGGGCGCCCGATTTTCCCATTAAAGAAAGCCCCTCACGATCTCCCCACGACGCCACGTCCCAGACGCGCTGCTCGTGGGGGACGTGTGGGTCCAAGGCTAATAATCGCAATCTAGGCCGCGTCTGCAGACTGCTTTTGGCCTGGCCCAACAGCTCAAGCGCCGTATGGCCTCCAGGCCCGGGTCTTATCGGTGTACTAGAGTAGGGGTACTCTAGTATCCCCAACTCGCATCATCGGCAGTTGCAAAGCAGACTGCGTGGCGTGGCTGGCCCGGTGACCGCCAAGGTCCTCCGGCTCCTTTGGAGCCATTCAAGAACAAAGTATTCAAGGCCCCTGCAAGAGGAGCTTGCCGGGAAGGCCACTCAAGGCACGAGGAAACAAGGCCCCGGCAAGAGGAGCTTGCGGAAGGCTTGGTGAGCGACAAGCTCCCGAGCGACAGGATTCAGCCGCTGCAAGGTACTTGCCGCTGGCCGGCAACCTCTCTCGCCTCCGCTCCAAACTCATCCGCCAACGATGTCGCTGGGGCTGCTCCGCACGCATGTCAAAGGGCTGTGCAGCCGGGGGAGCAGCGATAAGCGGCGCCGACAAGCCACCATCATGGCAAAAGGAGGCGATTTGACGGTCCCTATTGCACTGCTCAGCGATAGGGACGGGCATTTATTACTCTTGTCCCTTGCCGTTTAATTAGGTATAGGGCATCATGACATCATAAAGCGTGTACCAACCTCTGTTTTTCCTATTTTACCCTTGTCTACTTGCCACTGTGGTGACCCTTGTGCCTATAAAAGGAGGCCCAAGTGCAACGAGAAAGGGTTCGCTCCGTCCAGCCTCGCTCGACTCATTCGAGATCACACTCACTCAAAGGCTAGGTTTTGTAGCTCCCATTGCTCCCTAGTCGTAATACAATCAACCAAGCAGCAGAGGGAGTATTATCTCTCGGAGAGCTCAAGCCGGGTAAACCTGCTCGTGTGCATCGCTTCGATCCGCTCTTTGTGCAATCTTCGCCCCCTCCGAACCACAAGGGACCCGGTCCCATAGGTGTTCGTGGGTCACAATCAGCTTCCCCGACAAAATTGAAATCAACAGAGCTATTTATAAGAGCAAACCTGTTAAAGAAACATGCGTAAACATACCTGTCATGCCATTGGAGTTTCCATTGGATTGTTCAATTTAATAATAAGTTTGTATGAGTAAATACAGTGATACAAGAGCAAAGCAGTATGCACAATAGCAATGGAATCTTAAATGAGAACAGTTGTTCTTCAGGTTTAAGCACCAGTTCTACATGAACAAAGTACAGTAAGACGCAAGCATATAGTACTTAACATAAAATGAGCTCATAGACCTTACCATATTCTTGGTTGGGACCAAGAAGAACGAGCGTTCCCTACCATCGTCCAAAGAATGTGTCTCAGGAGAACGTAAGGGAATTTGATAGTTTCTTTGCCAGTGAAGTACGTTTTCTTCAGGTAATTCCGATATTACCACTAAGCATTCTTGAAAATAGCAGAGGTATTAGCACAGGTTACCTCATCCTAAATTTCCAAATCAGTCCTTCTCTATAGAGAAAAATGGGAAAAATTGCTGTATTATAACCATCATGGAGGTAGAATGTATGGGACAAAGCAAAGTAATTGCCATGAATAACATTACTTA
The DNA here is from genome assembly GCA_021605205.1 of Aegilops longissima. Taxonomy (NCBI): domain Eukaryota; kingdom Viridiplantae; phylum Streptophyta; class Magnoliopsida; order Poales; family Poaceae; genus Aegilops; species Aegilops longissima. Next base: position 313,309,045 of record CM038678.1, read on the forward strand.
CACATAACTTGTAACATCCCAAACTTTCAATTTGGAATGTTATACATAGGTCATTAATGCATATCATATTTTATTGCATTTTCCTTCCGTAATCCTCGAGATCCTAAGCAACTCAAGGACCCACGGAGAGAGTTGGGGATTTCCCGGTTTTCATATTTGATTTTTATCAAATAATGAAACGAGGATTTTTTATTTTAATTATTTTTCTCTCCGAAAAATATTTCATATTAAAATATATGAGAGGAGATAACATGACTTCTCCAAAATAATTGAAATATTGGAGGAAAATATTAAAATCATTTATTTGATTTTGTTTGGATTTTATTTGCATTAGAAAAATTGCACATTTTCAAAATAGCATTTTAGGGCCAAGAAAATGTTCATCTCGTTCTAAATATTTTATTTAGACGGTGAAAATTTATTTCGTCATTTTTAGTTTTTTATTTTATTTTCTAGGATTTATTTTCTGTTCGGCGGCATTATTTAAGAAAAACTTCACCTTGGTGGGCAAGCTCACCGAGCCAGCCGGCCCAACCCCGCGCCACCGCCTTCCCTCGTCTCGGGTCGCCACGGACTCGGAGGAGTCCGAGCCGCCGCCGCCCTTCCCCCCAAGTCGGCCGACTCCCCTTTAAAACCCACCCTGGCCCCCTGAGCCCCAAGTCGCCACAGAACCCTCGCCCCGCCTCGCCACAGCTCGCCTGACTGCCTGCCGCCGCTTCGTCATTGTTGTTCTCAAGACTGCCGAGCCGCCTGGCTGCCCATAAAGCCCGCCGCCTGCCGCCGAGCCGCCTGGCGGAGCTGCCTCGCCGGAGAGGTAACGCACCGATCCGCCGCCGCCGGTTTTTTTTAAACCGATTTGGTTTTTTTAGAAAAACCCTAGTTCGTTTTTTTATATCGGTTCGCCGGTTTTTCCCAGTTCTGCTACTTAGTGGACGTTCGTCCGTACGTTCATTTTAACGAACAATTTTCACCCGTTAGTTACAGCTAACGAACGCTCGTTCGTTAGTCTGTTCGTCAGTTTTCTTTTTATCGGATTTTTCCGCTGATCTGATTTTCGTTTCAGTTTATCTTTTCGCTCGTTTATCGGAATCAGGCGATTCAAGCGCCTAGATCTTCGTCTCGAGACCCTCTTTCTGTTTAATCAACTTAAACAAGATTTCGTTACTGTAAAATTTGACTTTAGTTCAAATTAGTAAACGGATCTTGTTTCTTTCGCCGTTTGAGTTTCGCTGTTCGCTCGACGGATTCTTTTGCAAACCGGAGTTCTTAAGTTGAACTTTCTGGTCAATCTCTCTTATTTGAGTTTTCCCCGTGCATCTCTGCTTGTCGCTTATGTATGCTATTGTTTGTTTGCGATAGAATTCCCGGAGTGTGAAGCGTGCTACTTCGAGTCCCTAGGTTTCGCGGATCGTCAACAAGGCAAGTAACACATTGATCATACTTTTCCATACCCAGTTTTTATGCATTAGTTTCAATCCTCAAAACATTGCATGATTAGGATGTCATTAACATGTGGGATGGGAAGTAGTTGTTGAGGTAGAACCTATTTCCCTGTTATATTCAAACCCTTGGGAGTTACTTCTACGCTTTGCTTATATTGTTGTGCTATGCTCGTAGACGTGGTTTGGGTGAGTGAAATCCATGACAGATGTGAGATTGTTAATTAATGGTTCAACTTAAGGTGGCAACTTAAATAAACATATGGGTGGATTGAGGCACCTGGAGAACCCAGTGTTGCCTGTATTTTTTGGAAATCCCGGGGTTCCGTGTGATTTTCCTATGGACCGCCACCCAGGCTCAAAGGGAACTGAGATGGTTCATGCTAGAAACTTCCGTGTGCAGCCACAAGCTATTATAGGCTCTAGCATAGTTGAGTAAGTTACGTGAAGCTCTTGAAGAGGTAGATCAGCAGGTAGTGGGTTTGTAGGTTTGGTATGGCCTGCCCGGAGTAAAGAGTTAATGTTTCTGAAAGACTGTGTCTCGGTCATCCGTTTCTCAAACACCATGTAGTGCGAGAAATCCAACGGAGGTGATCGAGTCTTGTGGGAAAAAGTGCGCAAACCTCTGCAGAGTGTACAATCTAATCATGGTTAGCCGTGTCCCCGGTTATGGACAATCTTGAGTATCTAGTACTTGGAGTATCTTAAGTATCTCATCACTCTTAATTAATATTGTTGGGTTGTTAATTACTTTAATTGGGATTGAGTTGGAGGAACCTTCTCAATGATGTTTCAACCACCATGATAGTTAACTTAAAATCTATTCCTTTGTTGTAGGGAAAAATTGGCTTTTCGCAGAAACTATAACCATAGAGCTTTCCACCAGCCAAATATGCATGTAGTGATAGCATTATTCTGTTCTTGCTCTATTGTGTTATATTGCCAGCATATTCCATGTGCTGGCCCGTTTTCGGGCTACAACGTATTATGTTGCAGACTTTTCAGATGAGGAGTAAGGTTCGTTAGGTCGTTGCCGTGTAGCTCAGCTATGCCGTTGGAGTTGATGGACTCACTTTATCTTCCAAGCCTTCTGCTGTTATCGTATTAGATGGCCTTAAGCGATATTTCTTGTAATAAGTTCTCTTTTGAGACATTTGATGTAATAAGTGTGTGATAGCTACTCTGTTATAAATCCTTCGAGTACTGTGTGTGTCAGCATTACCGATCCAGGGATGACACTGAAGCATAGAGACTTGACCGTTTGAGGTCGGGTCGCTACAAGATGGTATCATAGCACACACTGAGTGTAGGACACGACCACTAAGATAAAACCCTAGGTCACTCTTCTCTACTCATTTCTGACTACTCTCCATTTTCTACTCTTTAGGATGGCGGAGATGAAGAACAAGTTTGCGCAACCGGATGAAGACATCCCTTTTGGATGCCACATGAAGGAAGTTAGTAGGTACTTGAACATTGGAATACCAAGTTTCATCGAGATGTACAACGCCACCTTACCAGAAGAGGAGCACTGGATCATTCAAGTACAAGTTCCAGGAAGGACGTTCTCGCCAACCTCTAAACCCATAGAATTTTCTTTCGAAGCACCCACCTGGAGTCTAGGCAAGAGCATGGCAGCCCACATTACCATGGGACGCATTGGAGAAGTCTACAACAAGGATCTTAAGGACACTATCTACCAGATTTGTGGGCGCCGAGACGAGCAATGGGAAGTGATCAACACCAAGAAGGATAGATCCATTGCAGCTTTCATCCAGGAGCTAAACCAGCACATTCAACGTCAGGAGAACCAGATGTGCGCAGACATGATGGATTTGAAGAAGGCGAAGACTAGGATCATCGAACTGGAGGAAGAACTCAGGTTTACATGCGATGGATATGAGGAGGAAATTAAGACGCTACTGGAGAAGAATGACGACCTGGTTAAGAAGATCGGAGTATTCATGGGAGATCCAGCACCAGGAGGAGAAGACGACGATTCCACTTGCCCGGACAACTACATCATCATCGATTTACACCGACTCGACCCTAGTGATGATGACTTTGAAGACGGTCGGGCAGATATCATGGAGTCTTCCACCGATCAAAATTTCTAGATGACCACCACATATTAGTAGTATTCCCCCATGTATTTAGTAGTAGTTGAGCACTTTTGTGATAGTTCTAGACCGCTTGTATGCCCTTGCTTGATTGATTGAGTGAAATGATTGTGTTTGTCTCATGTGCATATGGGTAGTGCTTTCTCATTAGACCCCTTCTCTATTCTGATCTCTTCCATCTAAACCCATCAGATGCCTCCGAGACGTGACACCGGTTTTGCCTTCCCGCCGGAGCTCACTCAGTTGATCCAGCAGCAGAACACCTTGATGCAATTGCTAGTTCAGAACCAGGGCAACAACAACAACAACCCGCCGCCAGTTGACAACCTAGCCTGCTTTTCTAAGGTTACAATGGCCGGTGTTTTCCAAAGAGCACCGAGCCTATAGTTGCCGATGATTGGCTACGTCGTATTGGAAGGGAGTTGACCACCGCAGGTTGCACAGATGCTGAGAAGGTGCGCTTTGACGCACATCAATTGGATGGACCAGCAGCCTCATGGTGGGAGAATTACACGGCCACTTTCCCCATAGCCAATGTCACTTGGGACCAGTTTCAGCAATCTTTCCGCACAACCCATGTCTCAACTAGAGCTATGAATATGAAGAAGCGCGAGTTTCGCAACTTACGCCAGGGGAACCGTACTGGGGCTCAGTACGTGGATATAACGCCCAATATGCGACCCTATCCAAAAGGAACTCGACGGTCCCACCAAGGATAGACCCGCATATTGAGACGCTTTTGCAAGGTGGATATCATTACATCAACATTACATAATAGATGGGGATACATACATAAGGCACAAATGCCACAAGAATACATCAACATCATATACAAGATCAACATCCGACTACGGATGAAACATAAACAGTAAACTCAAACGACATCCACCTCCTAGCCCAGGCTGCCGACCGAACCTATCCCCGATCAAGAAGAAGCGGAAGAAGAACTTCAAAACAAGCAAGCATCGCTCTCGCGTCATGATCATCGCAAACCTGTACACTGCAATCGGTGGTGTAGTAATCTGTGAGCCACGAGGACTCAAAGAATCCCATTACCATGGGTATCAAGACTAGCAAAGCTTAATGGGTAAGGAAGAGGTAAAGTGGTGAGGTTGTAGCAGCGACTAAGCATGATATGGTGGCTAACATACGCAAATGAGAGCGAGGAGAGAAACAAAGGAACGGTCGTCAACTAGTAATGATCAAGAAGTGATCCTGAACTCCTACTTACGCCGAGACATAACCCGAAACCGTGTTCTCCTCTCGATCAACCCGAAAAGAGACACTCACGGTTACGCACACGGTTGGTGTATTTTAATTAAGATCAACTTCGGTTTTCTACAACCGGACATTAACAAATTCCCATCTGCCACATAACCGCTGGCACGGCTTTCGAAAGTTCAAACCTGCGGGGTGTCCCAACTTAGCCCATGATAAGCTCTCGCGATCAACGAAGGATATTCCTTATCCCGGGAAGACCCGATCAGTCTCGAATCCTGCTACAAGACATTTCGACAGAATAAAACAAGACCAGCAAAGCCGCCCGGATGTGCCGACAAATCCTGATAGGAGCTGCACATATCTCGGTCTCAGGGCACACCGGATGAGCAAGACGTCGGGTTGGCATAAACCCCGATTGCCCAGGGGGCGCCGGACATTGCTCGGTTTGGACCAGCACTCGAAGGAGAACTGGCCCGGGGGGCTAAAATAAAGATGACCCTTGGGCTCCGGAAACCCAAGGGAAAAAGGGCATAGATGAGGCAAATGGTAAAACCAATGTTGGGCCTTGCTGGAAAAGTCTTATTCAAAGCGAACTGTCAAGGGGGTCCCATAAATCACCCGACCGCGTTAGGGACGCAAAATCCGGGAACATAAAACCGATATGACGGAAACTAGGGCGGCAAGAGTGGAACAAAACACCAGGCATAAGGCCGAGCCTTCCATCCTTTACCAAGTATATAGATGCATTAATAATATATGATATATTGTGATATCCCAACAAGTAAACATGTTCCAACAAGGAACAACATCTCCATGTTCCAACAAGGAACAAACTTCATCTTCACCTGCAACTAACAACGCTATAAGAGGGGCTGAGCAAAGCGGTAACATAGCCAAACAAAGGTTTGCTAGGAAGGGTGCAAAAGGTTAGAGGCTGACATGGCAATTTGGGATGGCTTGATAAACAGGTAATAGGTAGCGCAGCATAGCGATAGAATGAAGCAACTAGCATAGCAATGATAGTAGTGAGATCCAGGGTAGCGGTCATCTTGCCTGAAATCCCGCTAGGAAGAAGAACGAGTCCATGAAGAAGATGAAACCACGAAGACGAACCAGCGTAGGCGAACGAATCCTCACGATCGCAACGAAACAGGAACTAACAAGAAGAAGCACACAACATAGTAAACACACCACACATGAACAAGGCATGAAGCACAACAAGCATGATGCATGACAAGACTACATGAAGCTACTCATGGCAAGAGATGATGCAAACAAGAGCAACACATCAAGGCAAGTTTAAATGAGGCCGGGAACAACATATAACAATTCCGGTAAGTCCTCATATGCAAATTTCGAAATTGGTACAGATCTGAATAAACCTTATGTTCAAGTTGTTAAACAGCAAGTTAAGATGCACCACGATGATCTACACAAAAATCTAGTCAAGTTACATATAAAGTTCATTAGATTCGGAGCTACGGCCTAGAAGATATGAGCAAAACAAGATAATCATGGCATTGGTGCAAAATGCATACAAACATCAAGCAAACACCTCAAAACATGGATGCAACATGATAATATGAAACTACATGCAAAATCAAGCAAGTTTCATATAGAGCACACTCAAAACGGAGCAACGGTTCAACACATACACCCTATACAAGTTATAGCAACAATCTGTCCAAAACAGCAAGTAGGCATATTGCAAGCACGAAAACAACATGCTACAGGACCTCAACAAGAAAACAAAAGGCATGGGCATGATGTACAGGTAAAGCATTACAAAACATGAACACTGAGCTATCTCCAGAAACAACTAGAACATGCTCAAAATGACATGGCAAGATTGCAACTAATAACAGTTTAGGGCATTGGCGAAATAACATCAAAGTTGCAATGTTTAGAGCTATGAAACAACATGTTACAGGAACTTATCATGGCAAACAAAGGCATGGCATGAATCTACTAATTGCATAGAACAAAAGTCCTTTACTGACCATAAGCCAAAAATGATCATAAGATATGATGGCACCCATGTAAACATGGCAAGTTATATTACAGATTTGAACATGGCAGGAACAACGATAAGTAGGCATGTTGGTGAGCTTGAACCACTCACCACAGAGCAATACATGGCATGGCAAGGCAACCAACAGTAAGAAGACATGGCATAGAAGCTATACATGGCAAGAACAACATCATAGCATGCTTGGATCAACTACAACAACCTTGGCAAAATTGAATAACATGTAAACAATCTGCCAGGAACATTTTATAGCAAAAGTAGAGCTCGATTGACTCAAGCTATGGCACTCCATAATTGCAAAAAAGGGCATGGATGGATAGAGCAAGACATGTATAACAAAACATCCTTAGTGAAGTATCTCAAAATATGCATGGATAACTCTGTAGCATCAAGTTAACATGGCATCAAAATATCAGCAAAACAGGGCTGAAATCAGCAACATCAAGACACCTAGTTTGCATGCTTGTGCTAGTCACCACATTGATCACAAAAATACATGGCATACACCCCTGGAAAGATGGCATGGCATATTACAAAACACATGTAGGACTCAAGTCCATAGGGTGCACACATCAATCATGGCAAAAATGACAAAAGTGCAAGTTCTGATAAAAATCAGAAACTAACATCACATAGCACTCTTCCAACAGCATTTCGGGCATCAAGATGAGCTCAAATGAAAATGATGCAATGAGATGAAATGATCTACCCATCGAGACGAACATTTTGACATATACACGCGCAAAACGGAGCAACGATGACAGAGATATCATGCGATGAACAGAGCAACATATTATGGCAATTTCGAGACTTACCAGTTTCTGGAAAAAAAAACGGGCGAGCGTAGTCTGTCTAAATGTCACCCAGGCGAGGGGTAGGGCTGGCGGGGCGCTCACCTAGTGGGCTGCAGGCCCAGGTTGGTGGAGTGGACAGGCAGCGAAGCGCTGGAGCTGGCCTTGGCGCGCGGGCGGCTGGGCGAGTTGGGCCGGGTCGCGGGGCCCACGTGACCCAGGCGAGAGGAGCTCGTCCTCCTCCCGTGCTCCTCACGGGAAGAAGGTCATGGCGGCGGTGAGGAAGACAGGGAGTGCCGGCGAGGGTCGAGGCAAGGCAGGGAGGGGCCCTGGTGGATCCGGGCAGATCCGGCAAGGCCGGATCCATTCTGGGCGGCGACGATGGCGCTCGTCGAGCTAGGGGCGGCGCCATGGCGGGGATCCTGCGAGGAGAGAGAGATCTGAGAGAGAGAGAGAGAGAAGCGCGAGGGAGAGGGGCGACGGGGAGGAGCGACCTGGCGGAGGCGGCGGCCACGATCTCCGGCGGGGACTGACTCCGGTGACCCGCCGGAGCAGGGAACGACGACGGGAGGCGAGGTCGGGGCATGGCGGCGGCGGGCTGACGGGAGAAGGGCTCGGGGAGCCGGGCAGCGCTCGCTCGGGCGGATCCGGGCCCGAGGCGGCCCGAGCGGGCCTCGGATGGGCGGCCGAGCCTGGGCGGCGGCGAGGAAGGCAGGGGCGTGGCGGCGTGGGTTGGACGGCGGCGGTGGCGGCGGCGCGACCATTGGCAACTCGCCAAGTGGCGGATCTGGAGCGGGGCAGCATGGAAATGGAGGTGGAGGCGGCGGCTGCAGGTTGGAGGGGCGCGGAAACCAAGGAGGAAGGTAGGTGGAGGCCAAAAATGGCATATGGATGGGTTTTAAATAGGCAGGGATTAGGTTTTGGGGGTTTGAGGGGGTTTAGGAGCGATTCGGAGCCTCCGATCGCGCTCTGACGGTCCGGAAAGGAGGGGGGGTTTAGGTGGGCTGCAGGTGGGTTGTGAAGAGAGAGCTAGGGCTGAGGGGAGAGAAGAGAGGTGCCGTCCGGTGGCAGTTTCGGAAGCCGAAACGTCCGACGAAGGTACCGACAGCGGTACCACGATATGTTTAACGGTTGGGCAGTCAAACGGACTCCGAATGTGACGAAACTTGGCAGGCGCTCTGTCTACACTATAATAAGACCGCAAGCCAAGCTTCAACCCATTCCGAGAACATTTAACACCCGCACACGAAAAGAGGTAAAAGGGGGCGCCGGGAGACATAGGAGTGCCGGATTGCAAAACGGACAACGGGGAAAATGCTCGGATGCATGAGACGAACACGTATGCAAAATGAAATGCACATGATGACATGATAAAATGCAGATGATGACATGGCCAAGTGCAACACGCAAGCAAATGACATGGCAACGACGGCGAATAATTGACGGACACCTGGCGCATCGAATCCGGGGCGTTACAGTGGATGAGTTTAGCAAGTTATCTCTCTATGCCCCTGACGATGTGGCCACAGATGCCGCGAAGCAGGAGAAGTTTATGGAAGGGCTGAATGATGAGATGAGCATTTAGTTGATGGTAGCAACCTTCAACAACTACAAGGAGTTGGTAGATAAGGCTCTTATGATTGAAGGGAAGCAGCAGCAGATTGAGAGCCGTAAGAGGAAGTATGGGCAAGGGAGGTACAACTCAGGAGCTCAGCAGAAGCCTCGCCTAACCCGAACTCGGGAGGACTTGTTCATAACCATGGAGGTCATAACCACACCGGAGGAGGATCACATAACCACAATGGTTCTAAGAATGGGGATGGGAACGGAGCCAACAACAATCAGAACCGCTCCAATGTCACATCCCTAGCTTCTGGTGTTGCCTAGTGTTTGCATCTTGCTTGCATCATGTTTAACTTTCAAGGAAACTTGAATTGAGGAAATTTAAAGCCTCAAAATTTTAATTAAAAGAAGGGCAAATAACCCTGGAAAATGCATCCAACGTTTCCAAAATGCTCTTCAATGATGTTTAATATTTTTGGCAAGGGTTTTCGTCCAAACCAAAAATATGGAACATTTTTGAGGAATTATTTTGGCCATTAGGATTTAAATCAATAAATATTTGAGTTGGATTAAATTCTTCTATAAAAGAATTGGAAATCGAACAATTCTAAAAAACCTGTGAGTGGCTTTGAACATATTGCATCAAGCCACATAAATATTTTCAGAAGCTACTAAATGATTTGGGCTGTGAATCAAATCAAAACAGAATTGAAATATTAGAAAACAGAAACAGAAATGTGAAAAAGGAGAAAGGAACCTACCTGGCCCACTTACCTTTTGTCGGTCCAGCTGCGCAGCCCAGCCCACCTGGCCTTCTGCCAGTCATCTCCTAGCTCCTGCCAGGAGGACGACGTCGTGTCGCCTGCGCACGCACTTGAGGTATACACCTCCTACTTTGTGCTGGCGGCCTCCCCTTCGAGTCTGTCCGCGCCTGGAGACGCCTAGCACCCCCTGGCCCACTCCCCCACCTCTCTGGCATCTCCCCACCGCTCTGGCTCTCTCTTCCGCAGCTGCCCGGAGACACCCGCAGCGCGCAGCTCATCGTCGCCGTGCCCAGTGGCCTCCCCTCGCCTCCCCACTTGTCTGGAAGCTCCGTACTCGTCGCGTACGTCGTCTCCGTCAACACACACGACGCCGAGAGCCCTGCAGTAACGCCATCGCCGTTGTCTTCTCCGACGGGCACCGAAGATCGCCGGCTCAGGTTCACCGTCTCCAAGCCGTCCCCGAGCTCGCTGAGCTACTCATCGACCTCCCCGTGAGCTCCTCCGCTTTTCCCCTCTCTTCCCCGCGTCATTTTCGCCTCCTAGCCGCTGTCGCCATTGAGGCCGAAGCTCACCTCCGCCCGAGCTCATTGCCGGCGCGGCTCCGGTGACCTTCGGGTCCCGTGCGTGTATCCGTTGAGTTCGTGAGCACCCCTGGGTTCGGCAAATGCAAGTCGTTGCTCGATTTGATGGCTGTGGCCCCGTTTCCGTCACCGTCCGAGCTCTGGTCACCGCGGTTGTCGCCGTCGCCGTCGTTTCCGGCCTCCCCGCACCCAACCACCTGCACCACTGGATGCGGCACACATCCAGCTCTATTTAGAGCCAAGCCGCATGCCCAGCCGACACCCGTAGCGTGATTCCGGCGCGCCTCCGCCGCGCTGGATGGTCGCCGCCGGCCATACTCCGGTGAAGCTGACGTGGCACGTCATTAGCGACTAATCACCCGCTAATACCGCCACTAACTAACCCCCTAGCTCACTTACGGACGGGCCCCACATCACTTAATTAACCTGGATTAGTTTCTGACTAAGATTAGATTAACTCCAGTGGGCCATGGCTGTCAGGTTTGACCTGCCCAGTCAGCTTTGACCTGGCCCCACTGGTCAGCCTCTATTCCTGCCATGTTACACTGACATGCGGGACCCAAGCGTCAGGTTTGACCCGGGGCAGCCCTGTTGACCTGCTGACGTCATAGTGACGTAGTGCTGACGCCATAACTCATTTTCTGGATTAATTTTAATTCAGGAATTTTCATAAAATATCCCAAACTTCTAAAATTCATAGAAATTCAACCGTAGCTCCAAATGAAACAAGTTATATATGAAAAATGATCAGAAAAATCCAATCTATCCATCTGCCCTAGTTTCATGCATGATAAAGCAACTTAAACCTGTTGTTTATATAAAAACATGATAAGGCACTATTTAATTCATAATTTGAATTTGGGGTTGAACCTTTGGTTCAAAATGACCCAAACCCATCTGGTTCTAGTTGCATTAGCCCAACACACTCATTTTGCCATGTCATGATCATGCATCATATTGTGCATTGCATTGATTGTGTTTCCTTCTTGTTTGCCGGTATTTGTCCCCTCTCGACAGACGTGGTTCCGACGATGAGATCGACGACACCGATGAAGAGCTATACTATCTTTAGAAGTGCCAAGCAAGAAAAACCCCCTTGTTCATTCCGATACAATCCCACTCTCTCGCTCCTTCTCTCTTTTACTGCATTAGGACAACAACAGTTCAACTGTTACATGCTGCGGTAGTTGAACCCCTTTCCTCTGCATGACCTGTCATTGCCACAGTAAATAGATGAAACCCACTAGCATGAGTAGGAGTTGTTTGAGCCCTGATGTGCCTACTCATTCATGCTTGTTTGTCATGCCTGCTATTGCTTAGAGTTGTGTCAGGTCTGATTCACCGGGGATGAATTGGAGGTGTGTGAACATGTCCTACTGTGTGAGAGTTAAGTGTGTGAACACGATTTGGTAAAGGTAGCGGTGAGAGGCCATGTAGGAGTACATGGTGGGTTGTCTCACTGCAGCCGTCCTCAGGAACTGAGTTCTGTGTTTGTGATCCATGAACAGTTACTACCATGCATTGGAATGCTTAAGTGCCCCTCTCGACTTATTAATCAACTTGATCTCTGTCCAAGAGTTGCAACTAGTTTCTGTTGTTTGTAGGTAGTGTTAGTAGTCTACCAAGTGGCACCCGGTACAGGTGGGCTTGAGACAGACTAGGCACCGTGGCACGGTGTACCAAGCGTAGATCCACCCGTCGAGGTGGGCTTGGGAACCCTGCTCACATCGTTTGGGGCCGTGAGCGACACCCCGGCCGGATCTCCTTGCGGATGGAACCCGAATAGGCGATAAACCTGGACTAGAGACTTGTGTGGTTAGTCAGGTCGTGGCCGACACCCTCGCTGGGCTTCCGCTTCAAGGTTGCCGAGTACATGTCGTGTAAACGGCGATAAGTGGTGAGAGCGTGTGTGAAGAAGTACACCCCTGCAGGGTTAACGTTATCTATTCGAATAGCCGTGTCCATGAAAAGGACTTCGGGTTGCTGTGCAGTTCATAGACAAGCCAAAGTGGATACTCTAAAATGCGCAAGATAAGCGTGAGTGCTATGGATGGCGTTCTCGTAGGGAGACGGGAGCGAGTCCATAGTGGTGTATTGATATGGTGAATATGTGGACTCATGTGCGCCACCTCAAAAGAGTTACTTGCAGTCGTAGTTCAAGTTAGCCACTGAGTCAAAGCTGGCTTGTTGCAGTTAAACTCCACCACCCCCTTTATTGATACCGATGCATATGTAGATAGTTTTGATGTAAGTCTTGCTGGGTACATTTGTACTCATGTTTTCTTAATTTATGTTTTTGCAGAGAGACTTCCGTCTCGCTAGTAGTTCCGTGTGGACTTCGACGTTTAGCTTGTTACCTCAGCTATGATCTTGTGCCCTCGGCAGGGTCTTGTAGATAGTCAGGCTTCTCAGCCTTTTTCATTTGTAGTTGTCTGTACTCACACATGTTAAGCTTCCGCATGTGTTTGACTTGCATGCTCTGAATGCTGGGTCGAGAGACCCATGTTTGTAATATCTCGCTCCTCGGAGCCTAATGAATAAATACTTGAGTCGTAGCGTTATGTTGTGATGCCATGTTGTATTTACACATATCGAGCATATTGTGTGTATGATTGAAATGCTTGGTATGTGTGGGATCCGACAACCTAGTTGTTTATCCTTGGTAGCCTCTCTTATGGGGAAATGTAGTCTTGTGCTTCCATGAGCCATAGTAGTCCGCTCTGCCCGGTTCACCGGAGTCACTGCTAGCCCAAAGACACTCTGCTCCGGAAAACTTGACTAGCGGCATGTGATTCACTTCGTTCCTATGTCTATCCTTCGGGAAATGTCACGCGGTGACATCCGAGTCTGCCTAGCTGCTACAGCCGGGTTCCCGAGTCCTGTTAGCCAGTGCTACAGCCCAGATTCGCACGCTGGCGACCGACATGCTCGATGTTGATTCATGTATGCTGTCCCTATAAGTTAGTGCCACTTTGGGTTCACGACTAGTCATGTCGGCCGGGTTCTCTGTCATATGGATGCTAGCGACACTATCATATCGTGAGCCAAAAGGCGCAAACGGTCCCGGCCATGGTAAGGCGACACCGTGGGAATACCGTGCGTGGCGCAAAGTGATATGAGGTTTTACGGCTAGATCGATGTGATTTGGAATCGGGTCCCGACAGCTTTGGTATCGAGCTTTGATGCTGTAGGATTACCAAGCCAAACCGGTCAAAGTTGTGTCTAGAAATGCTTTAGTTATATAAGGAATTGATTGTGGAAGGAACGTAAGGCTCTTTTTACTCCTTTACCCTATGGCCTTCTGATCTGAGTCATCCTCTTCTCTTCTACGGGGATTAAGAACTAGGCTTCTCGTCTATCTATCAGGATCACGTGTTACTAATCCGTAGACTTATAGGGTTGTTGGTTTCAAGCCCCAGCTTAGTTCCTACCACTTCCATGTGTTGTAACTTGATCTTAGAACTTTGCTTTTGTGATGCTAAGTGGTTATGCCACCATTTTGCATGATGTCTCAAATCCTTTTGAGCGTTTACAGCCGTTATGATGTCCGAGTCATCCTAGGTTCCTGAAATAGTCTGATGCATTTGCAAATCCCTTCTTACCGTTCCGAAGTTCCTTTGTGCCAGATCAACCACACTAACTAGTGTGTTGAGGTACTTCATTGCCTTGGCATTTATGTTGGAGCTATTATTATGACCCTAGGTGTCTAGAGTATCACCTAGTAATCCAGCCATGCTTTGTGTTCCCAGTGTGATGATTACGCCATTATTCTCGAAAGCATCCCGTGATGTCACTTAGTAGTAGGTACTCTATTCTGGGTTTTGAACCGAGATTCACTTCACTTACTTCATGTTGATAGTGTTTGCTAGACCCTTGAGGATATTAGTAACCTTTGCAATAGTCCTCGAGGTTCGTGGTATTACCTTCTTCCAAGTACCATGAGCTGTTTATGGCGAAGTTCCTCGTTGAACCGAAAGATTACAATAAGAGTGCTCTTGAGGAGTTCTCCATTTTACCTTGTGAATCTGCCAGTTCTACCCTTTCCGCATAGGTTATCCGGAAGAAATGTTGAGCTTCGCTCGACATACTAATCTATGCATCGACAACTCAGAAAGCTATATGTTCCTTGAGTTGACCCTCCTCAGCTGTATTCCGACCCTAGTCTATCAATTGATAGTCAGGAGTAGTCGTGCACTCGTGTTATCGATGCCCATTACCTCTATGGTCCATCAAGCCATTCTAATCGAAATGACTAGGAGAAACAAACTCCAGTACCTCATCCATATCCAGGATTGGGTCAAAGTAGTTGTACCTCGCAGATCAAAATGCCAACCCAGCTTTTGTTCTGTCGTACCATGAAGTATTACCCACCTTATGTCAGGAATGTCATGAGGATTACACCTTCTCTTATGGATTGTTGACGTAGTGATACTTCTCGCCATCATTATTCATTCCTCGGTTCCGTGTTGTCGCAACCGGAATGCCGACACGTGAACTATGATGTGTGAAATCAATAGTCCTAGCAACCTTGTTGCCTGGTAGTTAAAGGACAATAACCTCATTCTTAGCGTGTTGATTATTGAATCATCACCCTAAGGCTAATCGTGCTACCTAGTCCTTATTTCCGGTGCACTCTCCGATTAATGAGTTAGGATTGTGTCAATCCCTCACTCTTTGATCATATTGTTTTGCCCTGAAAAGCAAGATTATTCTCGAGCTTAGTAGCATATCGGTGGTTCGTGATTTTCCGAATATCTTCTCGGAAGTGTTACCAGGTTGTCACCTGGCCGCTATGTTGAGTTCGTGATCAAGTTGGTTTCTTGTAACCACCCCTTCTCCAAGAATCTGTGCTGGATACCCCTGAGCTAGTTGGTTAAGCTGGACAACAACTTGGAGAGTTGGAAGATAAAAGCTTGTCCGACTTAGTTCATTTTAAGGGATATGTTGTATGTGTGTTGAAGAAAGATGATATGTTCATCGATTGGTCCCTGTGATCAGTTGTTGGACCTATTGTGTTATCAAAACTTTGATTTGAGTGTGGGCTATCGTCAAATCAAATCAGAACTGATGATATTCGTAATGTTGTCTTACTCGTGGTTGATTCCTCGAGTATGCATCATTATATTCTTTGGGTCTGACCAATGCTATCACCGTGTTCACTTAATTATGGAATTCCATTTATATGGAAACCTGGATGAATTGTTGTTGAGCCCATCGACAACATCCATGTCCTCCCCATGATTTGGTTGAACATTAAACGAGTGTTGGAAACTTTTGAAAGCATCTCTTCATGCTAGCTCATGAAGCATATGTTGGATGAAAGAAGTGACTTCCTCTGATCCACGTGCATTTGGTGCAAGTTGCCGCCGTGAATTCGAGAAAGATTGTTTTGTTTCCTTGGAATCATCCCAAGTCAGTTATGCACGTGCAAAGTATTCTGTTGTTTGATAGACTGGTCATCTTCATTCCATATGTATATCCTAGCACACCAAGCCACTGATTGATTTGTTCAAGATAAAGGAGTCTGTTCTAAGATGAATTCTTTGGACTTCCACGCGTGGAGACTCCGATGTCATTAATGATGGTTCCCAATCTGAACTCGGTAGTGTTTTACTATAAGACTACTACGTGGTCATGCTTGTCTGGGACAGCGAGTCAAATGTGTGTAGCAGAATCAGCTCATGTTTTGGAGCTTGCTATCATAGTTCGTTCCCCGAGAATCTCGCAACGTCATCTCGTCGATTTGTCCTGCAAACTTTCATTTTTCTAGACTTGGTGAGTCTGGAATGTCCTGACCCCAACCAGATCTGAATCTCAGGCAGATATGATGGTCGGAACAATTCCCAAGAACTATTATATTGGTGTCTCTGTAACCTGGTAAAGTCGATGTCATGGCCAACACACCCTGCCGGAAGATCTATTGTTATAGTATCTTGATTGAGAAAGTTGGCCACCTCCCCATAAGGATTTTGTAGGATTTACTTCCATAGTTATTCCTTATGGATTCTTGAGCTCCCGAAGTCTGACCTATACTTGATGGCCACGTTAATGCTTTAAGTACGACTGTGGTATGTAGAACATCAAGGAGAACATTAAAAGCAGAGTGCTAAGTGTCTCTCGGTCGATCATCCAGATTCGTTCCCTTGGCTTCGCTAAGGTGAAATATGAGGAAGTGGTGTCTTCCTTTGCATTTGCATTATCCATCACTATTCATCATGGTAGTATGATGTGTTGCCAGGATCCTCGGCACGGATGTTGGTAGGACCTTGATGAATATGGAAATGCTCAAGTTTCCGAGAGCACGCACAAGTGCTAGGTGTTATCATCGGCACTAACTGGGATTGATCTCAGTTTCCTCGGTTATGCTATAACTTTTCAAACAGTGGACTCACTCTCTACTGTTGATCTTCTCCCCAGTTACTAAAATCATCCCCTGTGTTGTTTTCAACAAGGTAATCCACATCATCCAATCTAGTCCGGGTATGCCATCTTTTTGTCCCCCGCCAAATGATTGATTGTGATTTGCCTTGGGCTGGTATAAAGAGTTTCAATGATCTTTGTATCAAAGTAATTCTTTTTGCCACTTCAAGGATAAATCTACGAGGTACCTCTCCCAAGGTGCCCCATTATGGGATCATGGCAATTTCTCCTCGCTAGTTGAAAACCCCTGTCAAACTGTTTCCTCCGTCCTTCCCGATGCATGTTTGCCTCTTAGCTCCAGAGATGTTTCCATGTCTCCCTCCGAGAGTTGATCCTGAGTTGATTCGATCTCCGAGAAGATCGACCCTTCTACAGTATTTTTCCTTTCCTCTTGTTGTCATGTGGGTTGGAGTTCTTAGAGCAACACATCGAGATAAAGATGGTGATTGATTCAACGTTCTTATGAAGTGCCACCTGGATCGTGAAGATTATGTTAGTTTGCGTTCCCCCTTCATCCTACCCTACGCTTGAATCTCGGGACGAGATTCTTGTTTTGTGGGGGCGAGTTGTCACATCCCTAGCTTCTGGTGTTGCCTAGTGTTTGCATCTTGCTTGCATCATGTTTAACTTTCAAGGAAACTTGAATTGAGGAAATTTGAAAGCCTCAAAATTTTAATTAAAAGAGGGGCAAATAACCCTGGAAAATGCATCCAACATTTCCAAAATGCTCTTCAATGATGTTTAATATTTTTGGCAAGGGTTTTCGTCCAAACCAAAAATATGGAACATTTTTGAGGAATTATTTTGGCCATTTGGATTTAAATCAATAAATATTTGAGTTGGATTAAATTCTTCTATAAAAAATTGGAAATCAACAATTACGAAAAAACACATGAGTGGCTTTGAATATATTGCATCAAGCCACGTAAATATTTTCGAAGCTACTAAATGATTTGGGCTGTGAATCAAATCAAAACAGAATTGAAATATTAGAAAACAGAAACAGAAATGTGAAAAAGGAGAAAGGAACCTACCTGGCCCACTTACCTGTTGTCGATCCAGCTGCGCAGCCCAGCCCACCTGGCCTTCTACCAGTCATCTCCTAGCTCCTGCTAGGAGGACGACGTCGTGTCGCCCGCGCACGCACTTGAGGTATCCGCCTCCTGCTTCGTGCTGGCGGCCTCCCCTTCGAGCCTGTCCGTGCCTGGAGACGCCCAGCACCCCCTCTTCCACTGCCCCACCTCTCTGGCCCCTCCCTACCGCTCTGGATCTCTCTTCCGCAGCCGCCCGAAGACACATGCAGCGCGCAGCTCATCGCTGCCGTGCCCAGTGGCCTCCCCTCGCCTCCCCACTTGTCTGGAAGCTCCGTACTCGTCGCGTACGTCGTCTCCGTCAACACACACGACTCCGGGAGCCCTGCAGTAACGCCATCGTCGTCGTCTTCACCGACGGGCACTGAAGATCGCCGGCTCCGGTTCACCGTCTCCAAGCCGTCCCTGAGCTTGCTGAGCTACTCATCGACCTCCCCGTGAGCTCCTCCACTTTTCCCCTCTCTTCCCCGCATCATTTTCGCCTCGTAGCCGCCGCCGCCATTGAGGCCGAAGCTCACCTCCGCCCGAGCTCATCGCCAGCGCGGCTCCGGTGACCTTCGGGTCCCGTGCGTGTATCCGTTGAGTTCGTGAACACCCGTGGGTTCGGCAAGTGCAAGCCGTTGCTCGATTTGACGGCTGTGGCCCCGTTTCCGTCCCCGTCCGAGCTCCGGTCACCGCGGTTGTCGCTGTCACCGTCGTTTCCGGCCTCCCCGCACCCAACCACCTGCACCACTGGATGCGGCACACATCCAACTCTCTGTAGAGCCAAGCCGCATGCCCAGCCGAGACCCGTAGCGCGATTCCGCCGCGCCTCCGCCGCGCTGGATGGTCGCCGCCGGCCATACTCCATCGAAGCTGACGTGGCACGTCATTAGCGGCTAATCACCCGCTAATACCGCCACTAACTAACCCCCTAGTTCACTTACGGACGGGCCCCACAGCACCTAATTAACCTGGATTAGTTTCTGACTAAGATTAGATTAACTCCAGTGGGCCATGGCTGTCCGGTTTGACCTGCCCAGTCAGCTTTGACCTGGCCCCACTGGTCAGCCTCTGTTCCTGCCATGTTACACTGACATGCGGGACCCAAGCGTCAGGTTTGACCCGGGGCAGCCCTGTTGACCTGCTGACGTCACAGTGACGTAGTGCTGACGCCATAACTCATTTTCTGGATTAAATTTAATTCAGGAAATTTCAGAAAATATCCCAAACTTCTAAAATTCATAGAAATTCAACCGTAGCTCCAAATGAAACAAGTTATATATGAAAAATTATTAGAAAAATCCAATCTATCCATCTGCACTGGTTTCATGCATGATAAAGCAACTTAAACCTGCTGTTTATATCAAAACATGATAAGGCACTATTTAATTCATAATTTGAATTTGGGGTTGAACCTTTGGTTCAAAATGACCCAAACCCATCTGGTTCTAGTTGCATTAGCCCAACACACTCATTTTGCCATGTCATGATCATGCATCATATTGTGCATTGCATTGATTGTGTTTCCTTCTTGTTTGCCAGTATTTGTCCCCTCTCGGTAGACGTGGTTCCGACGATGAGATCGATGACACCGATGAAGAGCTATACTATCTTCAGAAGTGCCAGGAAAGCAAAACCCCCTTGTTCATTCCGATACAATCCCACTCTCTCTCTCCTGCTCTCTTTTACTGCATTAGGACAATAATGGTTCAACTGTTACATGCTGCGGTAGTTGAACCCCGTTCCTCTGCATGACCTGTCATTGCCACAGTAAATAGATGAAACCCACTAGCATGAGTAGGAGTTGTTTGAGCCCTGATGTGCCTACTCATTCATGCTTGTTTGTCATGCCTGCTATTGCTTAGAGTTGTGTCATGTCTGATTCACCGGGGATGAATTGGAGGTGTGTGAACATGTCCTACTGTGTGATAGCTAAGTGTGTGAACACGTTTTGGTAAAGGTAGGGGTGAGAGGCCATGTAGGAGTACATGGTGGGTTGTCTCACTGCAGCCGTCCTCAGGAACCGAGTTCTGTGTTTGTGATCCATGAACAGTTACTACCACGCATTGGAATGCTTAAGTGCCCCTCTCGACTTATTAATTAACTTGATCTCTGTCCAGGAGTTGCAACTAGTTTCTGGTGTTTGTAGGTAGTGTTAGTAGTCTACCAAGTGGCACCCGGTACAGGTGGGCTTGGGACAGACTAGGCACCGTGGCACGGTGTACCAAGCGTAGATCCACCCGTCGAGGTGGGCTTGGGAACCCTGCTCACATCGTTTGGGGCCGTGGCGACACCCGGCGGATCTCCTTGCGGATGGAACCCGAATAGGCGATAAACCTGGACTAGAGACTTGTGTGGTTAGTCGGTCGTGGCCGACACCCTCGCTGGGCTTCGCTTGAAGGTTGCGAGTACATGTCGTGTAAACGCGATAAGTGGTGAGAGCGTGTGAAGAAGTACACCCCTGCAGGGTTAACATTATCTATTCGAATAGCCGTGTCCGCGGAAAAGGACTTCTGGGTTGCCTGTACAGTTCATAGACAAGCGAAAGTGGATACTCTAAAATGCGCAAGATAAGCGTGAGTGCTATGGATGGCGTTCTCGTAGGGATACGGGAGCGAGTCCATAGTGGTGTATTGATATGGTGAATATGTGGACTCATGTGCGCCACCTCAAAAGAGTTACTTGCAGTCGTAGTTCAGGTTAGCCACTGAGTCAAAGCTGGCTTGCTGCAGTTAAACTCCACCACCCCCTTTATTTATACCGATGCATATGTAGATAGTTTTGATGTAAGTCTTGCTGGGTACATTTGTACTCATGTTTGCTTAATTTATTTTTTTGCAGAGAGACTTCCGTCTCGCTAGTAGTTCTGCATGGACTTCGACGTTTAGCTTGTTACCTCAGCTACGATCTTGTGCCCTCGGCAGGGTCTTGTAGATAGTCAGGCTTCTCAGCCTTTTTCATTTGTAGTTGTCTGTACTCAGACATGTTAAGCTTCCGCATGTGTTTGACTTGTATGCTCTGAATGCTGGGTCGAGAGACCCATGTTTGTAATATCTCGCTCCTCGGAGCCTAATGAATAAATACTTGAGTCGTAGCGTTATGTTGTTTTGCCATGTTGTATTTACACATATCGAGCATATTGTGTGTATGATAGAAATGCTTGGTATGTGTGGGATCCGACAACCTAGTTGTTTATCCTTGGTAGCCACTCTTATGGGGAAATGTAGTCTTGTGCTTCCATGAGCCATAGTAGTCCGCTACAGCCTGGTTCACCGGAGTCCTGCTAGCCCATCACTACTGCTCCAGAACACTTGACTGGCCGGCATGTGATTCACTTCGTTCATGTGTCTGTCCCTTCGGGAAATGTCACGCGGTGACATCCGAGTCTGCCTAGCCTGCTACAGCCCGGGTTCCTGAGTCTGTTAGCCCATGCTACAGCCAGATTCGCACTGCTTTGACCGACATGCTCGATGTTGATTCATGTATGCTGTCCCTATAAGTTAGTGCCACTTTGGGTTCACGACTAGTCATGTCGGCCCGGGTTCTCTGTCATATGGATGCTAGCGACACTATCATATACGTGAGCCAAAAGGCGCAAACGGTCCCGGGCCATGGTAAGGCGACACCCGTGGGAATACCGTGCGTGAGGTCGTCAAGTGATATGAGGTGTTACCGGCTAGATCGATGTGATTTGGAATCGGGGTCCTAACATCCAATCCAGCCACACCCGCCAAAAGAGACCTATGTTACGTTACTTGCTTTAAGTGCGGGAAGACTGGACACTATGCCACGGAGTGCCCTGAAGGGAAGAATGGAAACGGAAATGGGAGCGCTGGGAAGAAGCCCAATCCATTCAACAAAGGACAAGTGAACCACATTAATGTGGAGGAGGTTGAAGAGCAGCCAGATGTGGTTATAGTTAAGTTTTTGGTTAAGTCATTTACCGCTCTTGTTCTTTTCGATACTGGTGCATCGCATTCATACATATCTAGGGGATTCGTGGATAAGTTTAAACTACCAATCCAAACCCTTAGGACCCTTCGTTTAGTGAGTTCACCTGGAGTAGAGTATATGGCTAGCCAATGGTGCGACCAGATACCCCTAACCATTGGCACACATGTTTTTTCGTCCATATCTTGGAGTCACAAGGATTGGATGTGATATTAGGTATGGACTGGATGCCAAAGTATGGAGGAAGCATTGACTGTGCTAGTAAGTCGATTTATCTCACCACCCCGGAGGGAAAAAGGATTAAGTATGTATCTAGGCATGTGCCTAGAAGGAGCCAAGTGAATACCCTCACGAGAGTTGTTCAGGAGGAAGTGCCTGTAGAGAAGGATTACCCGGATGTTTTTCCA
Organism: Aegilops longissima; assembly: GCA_021605205.1. Lineage (NCBI taxonomy): Eukaryota > Viridiplantae > Streptophyta > Magnoliopsida > Poales > Poaceae > Aegilops > Aegilops longissima. Next base: position 313,331,404 of record CM038678.1, read on the forward strand.
GAGGAGTTACCAGGCATGCCACCGGATAGAGACATCGAGTTTTTGATAGAGCTATTGCCAGGTAAAGGGCCAATATACAAGAGACCGTATCGGATGCCCACAAATGATCTGGAGGAGATTAAGAAACAGATCAAGGAGTTATTGGAGAAATGTTACATTCGACAGAGTTCATCACCTTGGGGAGCCCAAGTGCTTTTGGTTGAGAAGACGGATAAGTCCTTAAGGATGGTTGTTGATTATCGGGTGAGGGAGTCCTAGATTAGGGGGTGTCCGGATAGCCGGACTATCGTCATCGGCCGGACTATCATCATCATCCGGACTCCAAGACTATGAAGATACAAGATTGAAGACTTCTCCCCGTGTGCGGAAGGGACTTTCCTTGGCGTGGAAGGCAAGCTTGGCGATACGGATATGTAGATCTCCTACCATTGTAACCGACTCTATGTAACCCTAGCCCTCTCCGGTGTCTATATAAACCGGATGGCTCTAGTCCGTAGGACAACATCAACAACCCTTACAATCATACCATAGGCTAGCTTCTAGGGTTTAGCCTCCTTGATCTCGTGGTAGATCCACCCTTGTAAACATCCACAATATCAATATCAATCGAGCAGGGCGTAGGGTTTTACCTCCATCAAGAGGGCCCGAACCTGGGTAAAACATCGTGTCCCTTGTCTCTGTTACCATCCGCCTAGGCGCACAGTTCGGGACCCCCTACCGAGATCCGCGGTTTGACACGATATTGGTGCTTTCATTGAGAGTTCCTCGTGCCGTCACCGATAGGAAGGATGCCTCCTCCGTCTTCAAGGGCGGTATTTTCGCCAAAGGAGCCTCGCCGCCGCCAAACAATCCGGCTAGGTGGTTTTCTTATGACCTCATGTCCGGCCACCGCTTCTACAATGACCTCTCAAGTCGTCAAAAGCAATTTTCACGTCAGCTCGAATTCGCCGAGAGGCTGGATCAATAGAGCTCTCGTCCGTAAGCGAGCTCTTGGATCGCATCGCCGCCAGGAGTCGCTTCTGGACTACAAACAGATTGGGCTTAAAACTGATCTCGAGAGATTAACTCTCCCGGTCACCCACCGTTGCAGTGGTAGAGGAACAACGCGCGACGCTTCTCCTATATTGAAAACTAGTCATGTCCGGGCTTCCAACCCCCATGCGGATTCCCGGAGGGGCGGGCTTCGATCAAGCACTCGAACTTACAGTTAGGCATCGGACCAGACTCGTTGGACAACGTCCAGCAATCCAAGCTTCCAAATTCGGAAACTTCTCGGCCTTCGAGCCTTGAGATGGGTAGGGTTCCGGACTTAATTCCACCCACCCGCCTAGACATATGCGATCTATCTCTAATCCGGCAAGTGCCGCTGATACGATACATCACTCTTGGGCGATTCCTCCTGGTTATGGACAGGATAAAGGACTGCCGAGAGGAAAACGCAATCTCAATTTTTGCAATAATTGCGCGGACGAGGACTCTTGAGCGCCGTCGGCCGTCGTGAAATTACACGCTTCGCTGACTGGCGTCCATAATCTGAAATCTTGTGCGATGGAGAGTTTCGGACAACCGAAAATAATTTTTGGGACAATCCGCCCCGAATACAACCTAGTCCGCAACAAAAGGGTGCATTACACTTAGGCACCAGATACAAAAACCAAAAGCAAAGACCCCATAAAGGGCACAGAACCGTACTAGAGGGATGGCTTAGCGGACCTGTAAAATTCACGATCTGAAGGCGCCGTCCCAACACATAACCTTGAGCATGTTGGATATTACAGCAGGTGGCCAAAGGTGGAGAGGAGCTTCTAGCCCGGAAAACCACTCCAACAACATCGATGCAGTATCAATAGTCTTGAGACTTCGCATCAAATAATATGCGGAAGCGAACAATCCATGACCTCGCCAAGTCTACCAAGTAGCAACAACCAATCCATGGGCGACACAGCCATCACCTTCAACGCCAGCGACGAACCTAAATTCGGACAGCCCGAGCTCCGGCCAAGACCGGTACTCGGTCCAATAGTGGGCGGCTTTCGACTTACAAAAGTCCTCATGGATGGCGGCAGCAGTTAAACCTCATCTACGAGGAAACCCTTCAAAAATGGAAATAGACTGGAGCCGCATTGGCGAAGCAGCACAACCTTTAGAGGAATAATCCCTAGCCGGGAGGCGCTGCTGGGAAAAATCACACTCGATGTGGTATTGGCTCACCGGACAATTACAGATCCGAAGAAGTCACGTTCCAAGTGACCCCGTTCAACAGCGGATATCACGCTATACTAGGACGAGAGGCATTCACAGTTTCTCAAGCCGTACCCCATTATGGGTACATGAAGCTCAAAATGCACAGGCCGGCGGAATAATCACTCTCGTTAGTGATCCGGACATAGCACTCGCGCCGAAAACAAGACAGCCGCATTAGCCTTAGAGGCTTTGTCCAAAGCCCTAGCGGCGGAGGAACTCACCACGCTGCACTCCACGGTGAATAGGGGCGATGTGATACTCGATAAAGAGATCCAAGTCCACCTCCTTTAAACCAGCAGATGAAATAGTAAAATTCCAGGTCCACCCAGCGGACCCGACAAAGGCGGCCTCCATCGGGCTGGTTGAACCACGATGTAGATGCCGCCTGCGAAAATTCGCCGGGAAAATTGGGACATTTACTTTGGCACCCCTCGGACATGCCGGAATCCCATGCAGATTGGCGAACACAGCCTAAACATCCTAAAATGATTCAAGCCAGTCAAACAAGCCCTTCACGATTTTCCGAACCCAAAAGGCGAGCAATGGGAGAAGAGCTAGCCAAACTATTAGAAGCGGATTCATCGAGAGACATCAAGCACCGGATTGGCTAGCAAACCTGGTAATGGTACCAAAGAAGGACAAATCCTGGCGCCTATGTGTCAATTTCAAAGACCTAAATAAAGCATGCCCAAAGGATCCCTTCCCCTCCCGCATCGACCAAATCGCCGATGCCCGCTGCGAAACGCGATTCATTGTGCTTCACGGGCGCATACTCGGCTATCATCAAATCAACATGGCGAAGCGGATCAAGCCGCAGCGGCATTCATTACTCCATACGGATCATTACGCTTCAACACGTGCCCTTCGGACTTAAGCGCCGGCGCAACATATCGGCGCATGATTCGAGATATGTCGGCTACGGATCGGCAAAACAGTAGAGGCATACGTGAGCGGCGTAGTCGTCAAAACTAAACTCGTCGAAACTCTAGTAGGCGACTTGAGGCTCACATTTGACAACCTCGAGCATATGACATCAAGCTGAATCCGGAAAAATGCGTTTTGGTATCACCGGAAAGGCATTGGGCTTCATCGTATCCGGTAGAGGAATTGAAGAAAACCCAGCCAAAATCCGAGCTCTGTCACAGCTAGATATCCCAAAGACCTCAAGCAAATACAAAATTATTTGGATGTGTGGCGGCTCTAAGCCGCTTTATCTCCGATCTAGGAGAAAAGGCATTACCCTCTATCGCCTCCTTAGGCGCACGAACACTTCGATTGGACGGATCTTGCCACCGCCGGACTCGAAGAAATAAAGGCCATATTGGCAACAAATCCGGTCTGGCTGCGCCCAACCTGGGCGAACCAATGTTGTTATACATCGCAGCTACGCATCAAGTTGTAAGCGCGGTACTCGTCGTCGAGCGAGAAGCGAAGGGCATAAATTCCCTCTTCAAAACCAGTATACTACGTATTCACCGTGTTAACCCCTGCAAGTCCGTTACCCGCACTATCGAGAAGATAGCATCTGCGGTGTTCATGGCATCCGGAAGCTGCGACACTACTTTCAAGAGTGTTCGATAACGGTGGCCTCTGAAGTACCATAACGACATTATAAACAACCGTGTGCGACAGGCAGGATTGCAAAATGGGCTATTGAGCTCTTACCATTTGATATATCTTACAAACCTCGGCGAGCTATAAAGTCACAAGTTTTGGCTGACTTTGTCGCTGAATGGACGGCGAAACTCCCTAAAGAATCTGGCGCATACTCCAATTGGATTATGCACTTGACGGCTCTAAAATGTTAGCGGATGGGGGCTGGCATCGTATTAACGTCCCGGCGGGGACATAGTCCAATCGTGCCGAGATAATGTACGGACTCCAACAACGCGGCGAATCGAGGCCCTTTACATGGTCCCGGATGGCAATCTCCATGGGCATCAACGCCTAGAGGTGCGCGAGGATTCAAACCTCGCAATATCCCAAATAAGCGGAGACTTTGACACCAAAGATCCGAAAATGGCAGCATATCGCAGCGCTGTGCTAAAAATGTCAGCCAGTTCGAAGGACTTGAATTCCATCACGTGGCGGGATAATAACCAAGCAGCCGGCGTCTTGTACGCATTGGCGCAAAAGCGACGCTGTCCTCCTAACATCTTCTGGAACAGCTCTTCAAGCCATCCGTACTATGGGAAGAGGAGTCGGAACTAACAAACCGAACAAGCCGCACCAACGGCGATTCAGCCGATGATATAACACCTTCCGCCCGACATAATGGCAGTAATTGCCCGTGGACAGAACCATTCCTCGCCTACTTGCTTAGGCAAGAGCTTCCGAAGACCAAAATGAGGCCCGCTGCATTGTCCGTGATCTAAAGCCTACAAAGTCTATGAGGAGAACTTTATAAGAAAAGTACAACGGAGTCCTTCAAAGGTGTATCTCCGAAGAAGAAGGCGAAACCTCTGGCTGAAATTCATGCGGACTAGGCGGACACCACGCCGCAGCTCGGGCCCTTGTAGGAAAGGCATTCCGTCAGAGATTCTCTTGGCCGACGGCCCGGCGGATGCTCAGGACTTAGTCCAAAGATCGTCGGTTGTCGACTCTTTGCTAATCGAGCCATATGCCACCCACGCCCTCATAACTATACCCATTACCTGGCCGTTCGCGGTGCAGGGGCTTGACATGGTTGGACCACTTAAAGGGGAACCCACAAGCAAAGGTACCTATTGGTCATGGTGGATAAATTCACCAAATGGATAGAGGCCAAGCCGTTAAAGCGGCGAGTCGGGACCAGTGATAGACTTTATATCCGGGGTAGTACACGTTATGGTGTCCCCACAGCATCATCACCGATAACGGCACGAACTTCACCGCCGATGAGGTTAAATCGTGGTGCAAAAATATGGGCATCAAGCTCGATTACGCTTGATCTATCATCCTCAAACCAGCGGTCAAGTGGAGCGAGCAAATGGTCTAATAATGGCGGCATCAAACCCGGACTAGTGCGGTCCCTTACGAAATCGACACGCCTTTGGGTAGAGGAGCTCGACTCCGTACTCTAGGGGCTGCGGAGCGCCTAACCGTACTACGATTCACACCATTTTTTATGGTATCTGGCGCAAAAGCAGTTTTGCCTGCGACATCATTCATGACTCACCTCGAGTGCGCATATGCGAAGAAAGAGAAGCGAGTTGGATCGGCGGGACAACTTGGACACATTGGAGGAAAAGCGGCGTCGCCAAGGCTCGTTCCGCATTCTATCGGCAGCGAGCTCGAAGATATCAAAGCAGAAATACGGGCCAAGACTTACAACGTTGGCGAACTGGTTCTCGCTGCCGGACAAGAAAAAGAACAAGCTCAAGCCCAAATGGGAAGGCCCCTTCATCATCGATCAAGTCCTGACCGCGGGGCGTACCGTCTCTGAAATGCATCGGATAACCGACTCGAGCGAACCCATGGAGCGCAGCCCCCCTCCGGCGATTCTATGCCTAGCGCCGGACTAAGAGTTCGTCCCTTTCCCCCATCCAATTTTTTTTACTTCAGCTGCCTTTTTGTTTATCTTTTCTTTAACCCTATTCATCCAAGCCTTAAAGGGCCTACTTGCATAGCGTTAAATGCGCAATTGATGTGCTATCCGCACTCATTTTACACAGGGGCTTCTTTACGAAGCTTAATTATACGGGCTTCATGCCCGGCACATGTGTCAAGCCTCCACATGTACCTTTTATTCACCATTATATGCATCGATATGACTTAAGTTTTGGCCAAGCTGGGTTGCTGGCTCCTGTGCTTACCCCTCGTTCCCGATTGTTCGGCTAGGAGGTAAAGGAGCACCTCTGCGATTATTCTGCTTTCGGTCAGCCGGATGTGTACCTCGGTGGGTGAAGCGGCTAAGCGTTCTTAAGGGAATATTCGATTGGTGACTTAAAAGATGATTTTATCCACTTATTTATCTGCCCCGGATGTTTTTACTGCTTTTTTAGCAGGTCCGACATGCACTTTAGGGCATGCCACCCCAGAGGAAAGGAACCCTTAACGGACTATTCTCCTGGAAGATGTTTCTTACTACCCATATAATATAACATAACTAGTTGGGCACTTTTACGATAAAGCACTAATGACCCCTTTGGTCTCCATGCATACCCGGTTGTTTCATAACAGAGAAGGTATTCGGACACACTCGGACTCTAGGGTCCCGAGGTCGGGCGAAAAAGGTCGGCAAAGACAAGCGATCTACAATCCGGCTAGAAGGCATTTTGTATGTCATTTTATAATACATTGTCCGTCGGTGATTGTATTCTTCCTCAATCCCATCTAACGGGTTGTCTAATTTACAGATCTGTTGGGAAAATTTAGCGACCAACTCCACTTGGCCGTATACTAAACTCACGAGGATCTCCTTCCCGCCGGGCCCCACAGTCCGACTTGACCATGTGGTTGGGATCCGCCTTCTTGTACAGCGTCTTTACCATGGCCCGGCCTCCACGGCACCTTGGCGGCAGGCGAAATCTTCCATATATGGAAGCGCTGCCGCCTCCCTGCAGCTTCTCCATAAGCTCCCCAAGACCCTCGGGTATGGAGAAGGCTGGCCATAACGCTGGATGACGCCGCTCATAGCCTGCCGAACTCGTTCGATCGGTTGCAACAATTCGGAAGTTGATCACCCGTTATTCTGAGCATCTCCTCCAGCAGGCGACCTGTGAGCATACCTGCAGACATATTACATCAAATTGACTTCCTCGCCAAACTCTTCTTTTCAAAAGAGTTCACTCAAGCACTTACTATATATGCCGCGACGAAGCCGCTGATTCTCCTTAACGGAGCCCGACAGCTCGGCCCGAACGCCTTTCAGCTCTTCTCCAAGCTGGGCATGGGCATCCTGGAGCTTGTTCCTTTCATGCTACACCTTATGCAGCACCCTCTCGCCGGCCTTTAGTTGGCGCAGAAGTTCTTGCCTGTCCGGATCTTGTCCGGCAGCACCTGCAATGTCATTTTTTAGACTTGCGCAAAGGCCAAACGCTGCTTATCTTTCTACAAATAATGCGTTACCAGGAGAGGTCCTTGCGTTTCCTCCTGCGCCAGACAATGCAGCCTCAAGTTGGGCCTTGCACTCTTGCAGCTCCTGAGACAGTTGGGTATTCTTCTCGGTAAGATCCTACGTTTCATATGATCCTTAAATCAGTTCAATATAACTACTTTAAGTCTCGGGGGCTACTGGCATATATAACTATTAAATTCTCTTACCCGTATGTCTTTTACATACTGCTCCGTGGCTCTGATAAAACTATCTTGAGCAGCACGAAGGTCTTGCGTCCCTGTGTTAAAGGCATTCAGCGCCTCGGGGAGAAGCACGCGTCACGAAATACTGTCGTGGCGCCTGTAATTCAGGGCACTCTCCACCTCGAGACTTGGTGGCGGACGATCTGTCGGCATCCTCCGTCGGAGGAACGTCCGGCTCGCGCCTTGCGCTCGCCTCCCCCTCCTGACCAGGTGCGGGAGCCCGGCTGGTAGAGGTTGGATTGACAACTTCCACGCCCGCAGTCCGGCGGACGCTTTTTTCCCTATAAAAGTCATGAGCACTCAAACGCTTCCTAAGAACGTTGCTCTAAATACTGAATTGTGAGCTACACCTTTGCGGCGACATTTCAGTCCGCGCGCTCCTCTTCCGCCCTCTTGGTCGGACTGGCCCTTGTTGGTCAGCCACCGCGGGCTCGGCTTCTCGCCCTAGGGCGCCTCCTGCAAAGATGCCATCATATACGGTGGTCGAAATAAGCAAGGAAGTAATAGCGGTGTCGAGGCTTGGCCGCAATCACACAGGAAGCGGATATAGTCCGGGCCGTGATGGCGAATAAAGCATTGTCCATGCTGAGCTGGTGGAACACCCGTCGATTAGCTCCACCTTTATGTCCGGATCCTCTTGGGAGGCGGATCCTGGGATCTCTCTCGATCCTCGGGCTGCGAGCGGACTTAGCATGCCCTCCACAGTCCGGCACAGTTCTGCGTCAAGAAGAACACACTATAAGAAACTTAAGTTTGAAGGCACAGGTCGGACACGCTGAGTGTTCGCTACCCAAGGCGGGGATTATTCATGGAAAACCCATCTAACGGGTTCTTCGAAGGAAATCCTCCTTCTCCCCCTTATACAGGCGGACAAGATCATCACGGATCTTGGCCGAATCCGCCCTTTATGCCCATGACGGGTGGCATCATCCTCCCGTTGAAATTCCACATGGGGTGGCCCTGTATTGTAGTGGCTGCACCCCGCGTAATGCATGTTGCCATGATTCCAATCATGGTCAACCCGGCATGGGCGATAACCTTATTGGCCCATCAAATAATGGGCGCTCTTGTCTTCCTCCGGATGGGGCTCATGGGCGCCACTGAGGCGTTTCTTCAGAGGAGCATTGCTGAACTCCGGAGGCCGATCCAACAGGTCCGGCAGCGGGCGTCTTCTATATAAAACCATTCGAAGGCCAGTCTTGGGCGCCTTCTTAGGGGTTCGGATGGATATCCGGCCCGGCAATCGCCATATTTGGCGCCGCCCACTTGGTATATGGACCTCTCGTGAGAGCGGGGTACAAGGCAGAACAACCTCTTCCACAGCGAAGTGGGGCTCGGCGCCAGGAAAAGCTCAAGAAAGAGTTACATAACCCGCAATATGCAGGATTGAGGCGGGCGTGAGGTGGTGAAGCTGGAGTCCGTAGAACTCCGAGGCCCGTGGAGGAATGGATGTACAGAAATCCAGCCCCTTATCGGATAGGGGACGAAGCATACCCACTCCCCTTTGTTGGGATTTGGGGTAACCTCCGCTTGCTTCCCATCTTTGTTGGTGGCCAGCCCGGCTCAAACCGGAACCACGAAGGCTGGAGGGAGATATCCCCCCATTTGGAGCTTCACCAGCTCGTTGTGCGGAACAGAGCATCTCCTCCAATCTCTGGCAAAGGGCGGGGCGCGAGAAGAGGAGCAGCGTTGGCGGTCCATGATGGAATGGATTCTTGGTCGGCGCTCCGATGAGTATTTGCGAGAGGAAGATGGTGATTTGGATCTGGATTCTTGCCTCCCTTATATGCAGATTGTTCGCACAACTAGAGGGTAAAACATAAAAGACACCTGGCTTTTCACATTCGCATGACGCGTGGAAGAAAAGCCATTATTGGGCGTGGAAGCCAAGACGCAGCAACATTGATGAGGAAGCTGGACACTTTTCGGCGGTACATAGAACTTGAAGGAGAACCCGCCTTGCAGCGTCGAAGACTACACACACGCTGGACTTATCGTCATTGAAGCCTGGTTAGGGGCTCTTGAGGAGTCGGATTAGGGGTGTCCGGATAGCCGGACTATCGTCATCGGCGGACTATCATCATCATCCGGACTCCAAGACTATGAAGATACAAGATTGAAGACTTCTCCCGTGTCCGGAAGGGACTTTCCTTGGCGTGGAAGGCAAGCTTGGCGTCTGGATATGTAGATCTCCTACCATTGTAACCGACTCTATGTAACCCTAGCCCTCTCCAGTGTCTATATAAATCGGATGGCTCTAGTCCGTAGGACAACATCAACAACCCTTACAATCATACCATAGGCTAGCTTCTAGGGTTTAGCCTCCTTGATCTCGTGGTAGATCCACTCTTGTAAACATCCACAATATCAATATCAATCGAGCAGGACGTAGGGTTTTACCTCCATCAAGAGGGCCCGAACCTGAGTAAAACATCGTGTCCCTTGTCTCCTGTTACCATCCGCCTAGATGCACAGTTCGGGACCCCCTACCCGAGATCCGCCGGTTTTGACACCGACATCGGGCATTGAATGAAGTGACGATTAAAAACAAGTACCCACTGCCGATGATCAATGATTTGTTTGATCAGCTGCAAGGAGCTAAGGTGTTTTCGAAGATCGATCTACGATCGGGATACCATCAGTTGAAGATTCGAGAGAAGGATATACCAAAGACAGCATTTACCACGCGGTACGGATTATATGAGTATACTGCCTTGTCGTTTGGACTGACTAACGCCCCTACCTATTTCATGAGCATGATGAACAAAGTATTCATGAAATATTTGGACAAGTTTGTTGTGGTGTTTATTGATGATATAATGGTATATTAGAAGAATGAAGAGGAGCACAAGGAGCATTTACGATTAGTTCTCGAGAAACTCAGGGAACACCAGTTGTATGCCAAGTTCAGCAAATGCGAGTTTTGGTTGAAGGAAGTCGGATTCCTTGGACATGTTATATCAGGAGAAGGTATAGCGATGAGACCCGGCAAGGTTGATCGATCCTTGAATGGTTGGCACCCACTTCAGTTAGCGAGATCCGCAGTTTTCTTGAACTCGCAGGATACTACCGGAGATTCATTGAGAATTTTTCCAAGATTGCGAAACCAATGACGGAATTATTGAAGAAGGATACAAAGTTTAAATGGACGGAAGACTGCAAGGCAAGTTTCCAGGAGTTGAAGAAACATTTGACTACAGCCCCAGTGTTGACCCTGCCAGATATACGTAAGGATTTCCAAGTGTATTGCGATGCCTCTCGCTTAGGACTTGGAAGTGTGCTTATGCAGGACGGAAGAGTTGTTTCGTACGCCTCGCGTCAACTAAAACCTCATGAGTTGAATCATGCCATGCATGATTTGGAGCTAGCAGCCGTAGTGTATGCATTGAAGACTTGGAGACATTACCTTATTGGAAACCGTTCTGATGTGTTCACGGATCATAAGAGTTTGAAGGACATCTTCACACAGAAGGAGCTGAACCTTAGGCAGAGGAGATGGTTAGAGCTTATAAAGGATTATGACAGGAAGCTGCACTATCATCCAGGAAAGGCCAATGTCATAGCAGACGCTTTGAGCCGGAAAAGTTATGCTAATATCCTAGAGAGTACGGATTGCCAAAGGAGTTAGCAGAGGATATCATGGAACTTCGACTAGAGATTGTTCCTAGAGGTTTTGTTGCAACAATGGAGGTTCAGTCGACATTGTTGGGTAAGATTCGGGAAGCTCAGAAGGATGACAAAGAGATTGACGAGATAAAGGAGAAGATGAGCAAAGGAAAGGCCAAAGGTTTTCGTGAGGATGAGCACGATACCTTATGGTTTGAGGACCGAATATATGTGCCCAATGACCCAGAGATCAGGAATATAATACTTCAGGAGGCTCATGACTCACCATACTCGATACACCCCGGAAACACCAAGATGTATTTGGATTTGAAGGAACGTTTCTTGTGGACGGGTATGAAGAAGGATATTGCCGAGTATGTAGCCGTATGTGATGTATGTCAGAGAGTGAAGGCAGAACATCAAAAGCCAGCAGGATTGTTACAGCCTATACCGATACCCGAATGGAAGTGGGATAAACTTGGCATGAATTTTATCACCGGATTGCCCAGGACCAAATCAGGATATGATTCTATATGGGTAGTAGTTGATCGCTTGACCAAAGTGGCTCACTTTATCGGTGAAAACCACTTATACAAGTCTCGAAGTTGGCCAAGATATATATGTCCAGGATCGTATGTCTGCATGGAGTTCGAGGACCATCGTATCAGATAGAGGAACACAGTTTACCTCAAAGTTTTGGCATCAGCTACACGAGACTTTGGGAATGAGATGAGTTCGATCTGCGTTTCACTGCAGACGGATGGACGGACCGAGAGAGTCAACCAGATTCGGAGGACATGTTGAGAGCACATGCGCTAGATTATGGATCTAGTTGGGATGAAAATTTGCCTTCGCGAGTTCTCATACAACAATAGCTACCAAGCCAGTTTGAAGATGGCACCGTTCGAAGCCCTGTATGGACGAAGGTGCAGAACACCGTTGATGTGGGCTGAAGTAGGAGACCGACAGTTGTTTGGACAAGACCTGATCAAGGAGTCTGAAGAGAAGGTTAAGCTGATTCTTGATAGACTGGAGATAGCTCAGTCCAGGCAGAAGAGTTATGCAGACTCGAAGCGCAAGGAGGTAACCCATGAAATTGGAGACATAGCATATCTGCGAGTATCACCATTGCGAGGAGTGAAACATTTTGGAGTTAAGGGAAAGTTAGCCCCGAGATTTGTAGGACCGTATCGTATTTTGGAACGTGTGGGAGAAGTTGCCTACAAGTTGGAGTTACCGGTAGGACTGTCAGGAGTTCATGATGTGTTCCATGTTTCGCAGTTGAAGAAGTGTCATGCTGAGATAGCCGATATACCGTTAAGAGATACAGTACCTTTGGAGGCGATTCAGTTGGACAGTGATTTGACTTATGAGGAAAAGCCAGTTAAGATTCTTGAGTTTGCCAGCCGAGTCATCCGCAGCAAGGTTATCAAGTTTTGCAAAGTTCAGTGGAGCCACCATACCGAGGATGAAGCCACCTGGGAACGAGAGTATGATCTTCGCAAAGACCACCCACACCTATTTTCTAGCCAACCTGAATCTCGAGGGCGAGATTCATCTTAAGGGGGGTAGGTTTGTAACATCCCAAATTTTCAATTTGGAATGTTATACATAGGTCATTCAGGCATATCATATTTTATTGCATTTTTGTTCCGCAATCCTCGAGATCCTAAGCAACTCAAGGACCCTCGGAGAGAGTTGGGGATTTCCTAGTTTTCATATTAGATTTTTATCAAATAATGAAACAAGGATTTTTTATTTTAATTATTTTTCTCTCCGAAAAATATTTCATATTAAAATATATGAGAGGAGATAACACGACTTCTCCAAAATAATTGAAATATTGGAGGAAAATATTAAAATCATTTATTTGATTTTATTTGGATTTTATTTGCATTAGAAAAATTGCACGTTTTAAAAATAGCATTTTAGGGCCAAGAAAATGTTCATCTCGTTCTAAATATTTTATTTAGACGGTGAAAATTTCTTTTCGGCATTTTAAGTTTTTTATTTTATTTTCTAGGATTTATTTTCTGTTCGGTGGAATTATTAAAAAAACTCCCGGCCTTGGTGGGCGAAAGCCAGTGAGCCAGCCGGCCCAACCCTGCGCCACCGCCTTCCCCATCCCGTGTTGCCGCCAGACTCGGAGGAGTCAGAGCCGCCGCCGCCGCGACCCCCTCCCCAAGTTGGAGCCGCCGCCTTTCCCCCCCAAAACCCACGGGGCCCTGGATCCCCAGTCGCCCGCGCCGCAACCCTCGCCAGCCCGCCTTTGCCGCCCTTCGCGCCCTTTGCTGCCCTACACCGCCGAGTCGCCCGCCGCCCGCCTGAGCCTCGCCTCGCCGGAGCTGCCTCACCGAAGAGGTAACGCGCCGATCCGCTGCCGCCAGTTTTTTTAAAACCGATTCGGTTTTTTTAGAAAAACCCTAGTTCGTTTTTTTAGATCGGTTCACCGGTTTTTCCCGGTTCTGCTACTTAGCGGACGTTCGTCCGTACGTTTGTTTTAACGAACGATTTTCGCCCGTTAGTTACAGATAACGAACGCTCGTTCGTTAGTTTGTTCGTCAGTTTTGTTTTTATCGGATTTTTCCGTGATTATTCTCGATCGTGATTTCTGATCTGATTTTCGTTTCAGTTTATCTTTTCGCTCGTTTATCGAATCAAGCGATTCAAGCGCCTAGATCTTCGTCTCGAGACCCTCTTTCTGTTTAATCGACTTAAACAAGATTTTGGTACTGTAAAATTTGACTTTAGTTCAGATTAGTAAACTGATCTTGTTTCTTTCGCCGTTTGAGTTTCGTTGCTCCGTTCGATTTGATTCTTTTTGCAAACTGAAGTTCTTAAGTTGAACTTTCTGGTCAATCTCTCTTATTTGATTTTTGCCCGTGCATCTCTGCTTGTTTCTTATGTATGCTATTGTTTGTTTGCGATAGAATTTGTCGGTGTTCTGGGAACGAGGGTCCCCAGACTTGCCTGCCTGCGGCCTGCGGCGTGGCTCAAGTGGGGGCCCAGCGCAGCCCATCTTCATAAACACAAACTCAAGACCCTCGCGAGGGGCCAAGCCTCGCGGGGCGGACGACATGAAGGTTCCTCAGGTGCAGCCTCCGCAGGCAGGCTCGCGAGGAGGCGGAGAGATCAATGCAGGGGCACCTCGCGAGGAGCCCGTGACGCAAGCCATGACGATCGAGACCAGGCGGGAGCCAGGCGGCACCGGCCTGCGCAGTGTCCTTGTTTCCCCTTTGGTGCAAAGGGAGCAAGCACATGCCAAGGCATCGGGCAAAGGTTACCATTCCGGTGCAACAAGACCAAGACCAGCAGGCGGCGGGGCGGAGGTCACCGTGGAGCCCAAGGCAGGCGTCATCACCGGTGCTTTTGGCAGCGAAGACCACCTTTGGTCAGGATAACTTGTACTAGATGTTCCCCTTCAAAATGGCCAATTGTTGGCGCCCTTCCCGCTCATTATTTGGGGAGAGGCCCAGGGCCTCTATAAATAGGGCCAACCACCACAGAGTAGAGGGACAAAAACCGGATCGATCTAGGCATCTAGCTAGAGAACTAGAGGAAGAGGGGAAGAGATCCAGACCAAGTAGAACACTCCGCACCAGCTCAAGAACACCTCTCGCGAGGCTGTTCTTCCCCTGTACTGTTCATCATTAGCCCCTGAGGCAATCCACCACACCACACTTTGGGTAGGGTGTTACACCTAGCGGTGGCCCGAACCAGTATAAATCTCATGTCCCTTGTGTTGTTCATCATTTCCAGCTTAGATCGCACGAGGAGATCGGACGTAGATCGGTAGGGGAGAGATCTCCGCGCGCACCCTAGAGTTCGAACCTTAAGGGTCTGCCGGAACCCGAAATCTGACATTTGGCGCGCCAGGTAGGGGTGCGCCGGAATCTTTCTTCCGTTGTTCGCGTGTGATCTTCCGTCGTGTCCATGGCCGACGCGCTTCGGCCTCGCACCGAGCGCCGGGCTGCTCTCGCCACCCGCGTCGCCCAGACGGCGCCCGTCGGCGGATGCCCTCGTCGTTCCCTGTCGCCTACCGCCAACGCCGCCACCGGCCCGACGGGGAACGAGCAGCAAGCCTCGTTTCAGCACCCTTCTGTGCGGCGGGATGGCCGCACCGCCACCCCGTCGCTGACTCCAGCTGGTTCGTCGTCCCACGCCCGTCGCGCCCCCACGGATGCGCACGCCGCGCTGCTCCTGGCAAGAGAGCTCCTGCACTACCGCCCCGTCGACGACCTCTACGAGGACTGGCTCGCCCGCATCACCGAGCTCGTCAGCGCCGCAGGGGGCTCCCCCTTGCCGTCCCTCTCGCTGCCTCGCCCTCCTTTCCGTGCAGGGGGCGAGGATCAGGAGGCGCCTCCACCACCTCCTCTCCAAGAAGGCGTCCTGGCTCCAAGGCGCACAACCCCAGGGAGAGACCCTCCGCGTCCGGCGCCAGCGCAGCAAGAAGGGAGCTGCCAGGAGATCCCTTGTCCCCAAGAAGGTGCTCGCGTGCTCCCAGCGCCGACGCGCCAAGATCGCGTCCCTGCGCCTCCACGACAAGACCCCGCGCTGCTCCAAGAGGCGGCGCGTGGAAATCCCCAGGAGCAGGCCCAGCATCAGCAAAGGGCGCCAGTAGCCACGGCAGGCTACCGCGCCTTCACTCCCGAGCTACGTGGCGTCACATGGCCATGCAAGTTCAAGCCTGATCTGCCCCCTCGCTACGATGGCACGGCGGACCCCGCGGAATTCCTGCAGCTCTACGAGCTGGGCATCGAAGCCGCCAACGGAGACGAAAAGGTCATGGCGAACTGGTTTCCCATGGGGCTCAAGGACGGCGCTTGCACCTGGCTCCTGTACCTGGCTCCTAGCACGATCTCCTCCTAGGGCGAGATGCGCACTCGCTTCATCGCCAACTTCCAGGGCACTCGCGACCGGCCCCCGGCCGTGAGCGACCTGCGCCACATCAAGCAGCAGCTAGGGGAAACCTTGCATAAGTACATCCAGCGCTTCAACAATGATCGCCTCAAGATCCCCAGGGTGACTGAGGAAGCCATCATCTCAGCTTTCTCCGACGATGTGCGTGACGTCAAGATGAAGGAGGAGCTAGCAATCCATGAAGACCTGTGTACATCCCTGGAGCTGTTCAACTTGGCGACCAAGTGCGCTAGGGCTGAGGAAGGGCGCCTCTCCCTCCTCGTGCTCCCGGCAGCCGACCTAGAAGAGAAGAAGCTCAAGGCCAAGGACGTGAAGCGCAAGGGGCTGCTGTGCTTGCAGCAGAACCAGACACCAAGCGAGGCAGGGACCAGCCTGAGTCATCCAAGGGCAGCCGATACTGCGTGTACCTCGACCTGCACACCCACAACACCAACGAATGTCAAGAGCTCAGGGCCGTGCGAGATGGGCGAATCGGCCGACGCCCCGAGCGCAACGATAGGGGCTATGGCCGCAAGGAGGAGGAAGAGGTGGCGGGCGATGGGAAGACCGTGGCCCTCGCCAGGGGTGGCGTGACCGACCTCGCGAGGACCGCTGGCAGGACCAGCCTTGCGAGGGAGGCTGGAGGGATCAGCCTCGTGAGGATCGCCCACACGGCAACGCAGGCCTTCCTCCTCTGCCGCCACTGCCAAGGAGGAACGAAGACCAACATCAAGACGAGGGGGCTGGGGGCTTCCAGGAGCCACGCGCAATTGGTGGCATCTTGGGTGGCGCCCAAGCCCCAGCCTCATAGAGCATCTTCAAGCAGTTTGCTTGCGAGGTGAATGCAGTCCTCCCCAAGAGGCCACACGCCCTCTCAGGTGGTCTATATGCGCTATCACGTTCAGCTCAGCGGATCAGCTCAAGTGCGCGGCAACGGCCGCAGTCCTCCCAATGCTTTGCTCCCCAGTAATCAGCAATGTGCAGGTCACCAGGACCCTCATTGATGGCAGAGCAGGGCTCAACGTCCTGTCCATCGAGATGTTCGACAATCTCCAAGTGCAGTACGATCAGCTTCAGCCGACCAAGCCTTTCTCAGGAGTCACTGATGGTTCTACTGTTCCGATAGGGCAGGTTCGCCTTCCAGTCACCTTCGGGCAGCGCAACAACTACCGCACCGAGCTCATCGACTTCGCGTCACCCACATTACGCTGCGGTACAACGCCATCCTCGGTACCCAGCCCTAGCCAAGTTAAGTGGCGATGACTCACCATGGTTACAATGTCCTCAAGATGCGGGAAGCGGTGGAGTCATCACCGTACCACGTGAAGAAAGGGGCGCGATGTGTTCACTTGAGCATGCGTTCCAAGCCGCGGCGATCGAAGACCAGATCACAGGGCGGAAGACTTCTCGAGGCGACCCTGAAGAAGAAGGCTTCGCCTGGCCCAAGCCACAAGGAAGCAGGCACCTCCGGAGGCGTTGCGTCAGGATTTGCGCCCAATCAGGGAGCGCCACCCTCTCTCGCATAGGAAGGCGCGCCCGTCGCCCTCCTCAGGCAGGGCTCGGGAGCTCTTTCTTGGAGAGCCACCGACTTTGCCAAGGTCGCGAGGGAGGCGCTCGGGCACCACTTGGAGGGGTGCTTTCAAGCACGTTTCCCTCAGGAAGGTACAAGGCAAGGAAGACCAAACCCCCAGGAGTTCATCACAAGAAACACCCAGGAGCTACAAGAGTCAAGAGTCATGCGCGGCAACCGCCGCTTGCCCGCCGTGGCCCCACATCCAGGCGAGGATGGTGGGCTGCGCGTCTGCATCGACGTACCAGGGCTCAACCGAGCCGCGTCTCAGGAGCGCCTCTGGCCTTCGCGCGTTGGGCGCTGCGAGGGACCTCCTCACAGCTACGTTCGCATGCCTTTCGGCCTACCGAACGCGGTCACCGCTCATCAGCGCCTGCCGAGGAGCGTTCTGGGGGCTTAGGAGGTCAGGCATCGTGCGGCCCTGGAAGAGGTGGAGATGGCCCCCGAAGACCTACCCGTGCCCCCGGAGCCTCCCAAGGCTCCAGGGCCTGGGGGCTCGTGAGGACCGACGTCTCCACTGCGCATCGCCCGCTTCTTCAGCATCACTTCATCTTCAACGGCACGAGGTGGCATCTTTCAAAGTTCCATTTTTAGCTGGGAGCGCCCACAGGGCTGCATCATTCCTAGGCCGCGTGGATCTGTCCCCGCGACATGTATCCGTTTTGCTTATGCTCTTTAACTACCTTGTTGGGGGCGCCCCTCGGGCTGCATCATCCCCAAGCTGCTCGGGCCTGGCCCAGCGGCGTTTCCCGCATCTACATAAGATGAATTTGCTCTTTCGCGCTTAATCTGGTTCCCATGATTGTCACCTGCTGCTTATCGCGGACTTCTTCGCTCTCATGCAAAGTGCTTGCACGTTAAAAGGGGGGTACCTGAGCATCGCGACTCATGGGCTCCTACTGGCTCTCCAGCCCTCACCCCCTGGCCTTGACCCACGGCATCGCGACCTGTCATACCAGCGGCGGCTGAGCTCGCTCGAGGGCCGGGACCTGAGGACGTAGAGCATTTGCATTCTAACGACCCTGCATGAACACACCATTGACAAAGGCCCAGAGCCTGGCGCAACCCGTCTCGGGGTAGGGCTCACGAGTGCCTAGATACACCTCTCCTAGCCCTACCGTGCCGGCCACGCATCAGGGCGGGTCTGTACACGCCCCGGGGGCTCCTCCCGGAGGTGAGCCCCCTCCCACGTACCAGTGGAAGCACCATGCTCCGCGCTGGCCGACGACACTGCTAAGGAGCGGCTATGCCCGTACACATATGGAAGCGCTATGCTCCGCGCTGGTGATAAACAACTGAGGGCGGCCCACGACCGTACCAACCTCAGGGAGCCCAGAGCTCAGTGTCCGGCACCGTCGCAATGCCTCCCGTCGGGAGCGCCGTGCGAGGGGGCTGGACATGGGGGATACGCCCGGGCCTTGCCCGAGTGCACGCCACCCAGCTAGGTCCCTCGGACCTGGTCGTCATGCGCCACTCCCGAGTGGAGCCAAGGTATGAAAACCCATTTGAGCGTCAAGGGGGACTCCTGAGCATCGCGACTCAGGAGCCTAACTGGTCACGTAGCCCCTCACTCCTTAGTCCCGTCCTGGTTTCCGGTCGGGGCTAACGGCGGTTGAGGTATGCGTGGGGCCGGGCCCTGCCGACGCAGAACGGCCAATCCACTCCTTGCTCCCTCCTTCCCTACTTGTTGCTCACGCGTCAAGGGGGACTCCAGAGCATCGCGACTCAGGAGCCTAACTTGCCACGTAGCCCCTCACTCCTTAGTCCCATCCTGGTTTCTGGTCGGGGATAACGGCGGTTGAGGTATGCGCGGGGCCGGGCCCAGCCGACGTAGAGCGCAGACAAATAGGAGGGATAAATGCAAATTCCAGAAAATTCAAAGCAAATATTACAAGCCATGGATTGTTTCATGACACGAAACACAAGTTTAAACGCCTCCGTGAGTCATGGTGCATGTTGAAGGAATAAAAACAGGATAGAAGCCGCGAAGGGATCACTCTCTGGTGGCGCCGTCGCCTGTGGTGGAGTCACGCTGGGCGGCTCCGCCTCCTGAGGCCGCGGAGCTAGCGGCACCGCGCCCGGGCAAGATGCTGAAAGAGCGGAACTTCCCCAGCAAAGCCTCGGCTCGGCCTTTCACGACCTCGGCGGCAACGGTAGCACGGTCACCGCTCATGGGTTCCAGCAGGCTGCAGAAGTAGACGTCGGGGTCATGCTGGTAGATGTGACTGAGGACATGCGTCAGCGCCACAGAAGACAGGGTACGTGCCTCGGCCTCAACCGTGGGGCCAAGGCCGTCTGCGGCATCTTCAAGCGCATCGACCAGGAAGGGGAGCAGCTTGGCGGGGCCGTCCTCCGCACCAGCCAATGGCTCCTCCAAGCCGCTCTTGTAAAGCATCTTCAACGTGGCGCGAGCCTTCTTCTCCAGCTTCGCGAAGGCCACCCGATCTTCCGCCAGGACCTACGCCTTGGCGTCTAGCTCGGTCCTCTCCGCCTTTAGCGACCGCTCCAGCGTCTCCAATCGGCTGTGGCGGTCATCAAGCTTGGCATCCCGGTCCTTGACGGCAGCCTCCCGAGCCTTCATCTCCTCCTCCTTCTCCTGGCAGCCACGCACCTCCTTGGCGAGCTCGTCGCGCAGGCCTTGCAGCTCGGCCTCCAGCGCCTTGCAGCGGCCCTGGGCGGTCGCAGCGTCGCCCAAGGCAGCGTCGCGAGCGGCCTTGGCTTGGTTGGCGGCCTGTTTCTCCCCATCGGAGGACGACACGGCCTGGCTCAGCGCTGCTCGGATGGAGGCGGCAGAACGAGCCCAGCCAAAAGCCAGCTCCAGACGCCCGGCCACTAGGCGAGGGTCCGCGCTCAGAAGATCCTCCCGTAGCTAGCTTAGCTCGTTGGCGACCTGGTCCAGGACGGCGGTAGAGGGAACAGAAGAGACGCGAACTAGTGGAGCGGGCGGAAGGAAGGAACCCCCTGGGCCTTGGCTGCCCCAGCTGCAGCATCGAGCACAGTCGACTCCAGGGTCAGCGGGGCCACGGGGGCTGACTCCTCGCCGAGGTGTCCCAGTCGGCCGCGCGAAGATGACCGTGCAGGGGTGGCGCGAGCCTCGCCGTCTTCTTCCCCAGCGGATGAAGGCGCCGCCCCAGCAGATGGATTTGCCCCAAGCAGGCGCCGCCCCGGCAGGTGTAAATCTCATGTCCCTTGTGTTTTTCATCATTTCCAGCTTAGATCGCACGAGGAGATCGGACGTAGATCGGTAGGGGAGAGATCTCCGCGCACAGCCCAGGGTTCGAACCTTAAGGGTCTGCCGGAACCCGAAATCCGACAGAATTCCCGGAGTGCGAAGCGTGCTACTTCAAGTCCCTAGGTTTCACGGATCGTCAGCAAGGCAAGTAACACATTGATCATACTTTTCGATACCCAGTTTTTATGCATTAGTTTCAATCCTCAAAACGTTGCATGATTAGGATGTCATTAACATGTGGGATGGGAAGTAGTTGTTGAGGTAGAACCTATTGCCCTGTTATATTCAAACCCTTGGGAGTTACTTCTACGATTTGCTTATATTGCTGTGCTATGCTCGTAGACGTGGTTTGGGTGAGTGAAATCCATGACAGATGTGAGATTGTTAATTAATGGTTCAACTTAAGGTGGCAACTTAAATAAACATCTGGGTAGATTGAGGCACCTGGAGAACCCAGTGTTGCCTGTATTTTTTGGAAATCCTGGGGTTCCGTGTGATTTTCCTATGGACCGCCACCCAGGCTCAAAGGGAACTGAGATGATTCATGCTAGAAACTTCCGTGTGCAGCCACAAGCTATTATGGTCTCTAGCATAGTTGAGTAAGTTACGTGAAGCTCTTGAAGAGGTAGATCAGCAGGTAGTGGGTTTGTAGGTTTGGTATGGTCTGCCCATAGTAAAGAGTTAATGTTTCTGAAAGACTGTGTCTCGGTCATCCATTTCTCAAACACCATGTAGTGCGAGAAATCCAACGGAGGCGATCGAGTCTTGTGGGTAAAAGTCATAAACCTCTGCAGTGTACAATCTAATCATGGTTAGCCGTGTCCCCGGTTATGGACAATCTTGAGTATCTAGTACTTGGAGTATCTTAAGTATCTCATCACTCTTAATTAATATTGGTGGGTTGTTAATTACTTTAATTGGGATTGAGTTGGAGGAACCTTCTCAATGATGTTTCAACCACCATGATAGTTAAATTAAAATCTATTCCTCTGTTGTAGGGAAAATTTGGCTTTTCACAAAAACTATAACCATAGAGCTTTCCACCAGCCAAATATGCATGTAGTGATAGCATTATTCTGTTCTTTCTCTACTGTGTTATATTGCCAGCATATTCCATGTGCTGACCCGTTTTCGGGCTGCAACGTATTATGTTGCAGACTTTTCAGACGAGGAGTAAGGTTCGTTAGGTCGTTGCCGTGCAGCTCAGCTATGCCGTTGGAGTTGATGGACTCACTTTATCTTCCAAGCCTTCATTGTTATCGTATTAGATGGCCTTAAGCCATATTTATTGTAATAAGTTCTCTTTTGAGACATTCGATGTAATAAGTGTGTGATTGCTACTCTGTTATAAATCCTTGAGTAATCGTGTGTGTCAAGATTACCGATCCAGGATGACAACTGAAGCCACGAGACTTGACCGTTTGAGGTCGGGTCGCTACATAACTCCTCGACAAACACCTGCAACTGGCATTTTCGTTCATCTTCAGTATAATATTTCCATGATGGGAAGATACGCACATAGGATTTAACAACATCAAATGCGATAGATGCTAAACTATGAATGGCTGGTTGTGCTTCCTCCACATGAATAGGTGTACTAACTGGTGGAGTTGGGGTTCCCGTGGTAATCTTGGCGCTTTGGGCCTTTGGAGCTGCCTTACTAACTGCTCTTGTTTGGGAGCTCTGTGGTGGAGATGGTGCTGTGTTAGCAGGAACTGGGTTACTATCTGCTGGGTTTGGGGTTAGATTGGGTGAAGCTGGTTCTCTGTCCATCGTAGTAGGGGTAAAATCTGCGAGAGTCTGGGTTATGTGTGGTAGGGCTTGTTCTGGTGCATGTACAACCGGGGTGCTATCTCCACCAAGAGGTAGCACTGTTTTATTTCAAGACCGTGTTTTTACTCCGCTAGATACTGCCATCACCCGCTCCAATTCAAATGGCTGATAAACAGGAAACATAGTTGAATGTACAGACATCGTATGAGAGACAAATGCAATAGATAGTGTGGAAAAAAGAGGGCATTAAATAGTTGACATGTATATTGTTTAACTAAAATGGATAGCATGACATAATTTCACATATATGATGTCTATCTAAACTGGATAGCATAGCATAACCTAATTCAAAGATATGATGACTAACTAAACAGGATCGCAGGACATAATTCACATACATCTTATCTAAGTAACGAGGATTGCATGATTTAATTCACATATGTGATTTATATGCTAAGCGGAGGGCATCACATATATGATGTCTGAACTAAGAACATGGTTTTGAATATTGTGTATATGATGTCTAAACTATGCAATGCAAGACACCATATGCATGATATGAGCAGTAGAACCATGCCAAGTTGGAGCATACACCTCGGTGGGGGAATAGGACTGGTCATCTGTCTCTGAATCCATCTCTGAGGAGCTTTCGGGACCCAGCAAGAGATCTGCTTCGACAGGTAGCACTGTCTGCTCTGAAGGCCTTGTTTTCACTCCAGATTTTTCCATCACCCACTCAAATGGCTGATTCACAGGAAGAGTAGTTTAATGTACAAACATTGTCGACAAATGGAGATTTAATGAACAAATGGATGGGCTAGATATCATTCAAATATATTATGCCTGGTTAAATAGGATGGCGTTGCACATTTCACATATATTATGGCTGGCTAAAAGACATGAGACTGCATAATTCCCATATATGATATTGAAACTAAACAGGTGGCGTTACAGAACATGTCTAAACTAAGCAGATGACACATATGTTGTCGAAAGTAGGCACTGCAAGGCAACATATGCCAAGTTAGAGAAAACACCTTGGGGGGTAAATAGGAGTGGTCAGATGCGTCTGAATCTGCCTCAGAACAGATATCTTCCTCTGGATTACAATGCGAGAGGGGGGGGGAGGGTTTGCCATTGAACCCACCATGGAGCGATGTCTGCATGACATTGTATTGCCGCGCAAAACTGTTCTCTTCTTCTCTACATGTTCAACATGACTGTGTACAATACCTGACATGCATACAGAAAAATATAGCGAGATTATGTAAGGAGAGCATGCAGAAATCTAGAGTAATGGTAACAACCAGTGGATGGATCCAAAAATAATGATAGCAGGCTGATGATTGCTTTAATTTAATAAAAACATGATGATTGCTTTACTATTTGTTTCCCGCCCAAGATGAACAACATAGGCATACCCTAGGTGAACCAGATATTAGACAGAGATACTATTCATTGCTGCCTTGATATGTGCCCCACAACTAATTTAGAACTCAAGTTTGAACATCAATTTGGACCTAACTTGGAGTCTAAGAGGTGAACATGACAATAAAGTAGCAGGTAATATTAAGCAATGCATAACATAAGCAGAAACAAAAGAGTGCGACCTCTCTTGTGGACCCGTGTACTCCTCAGGTTCATCTGCTGAGTCGATGATGGTGATGCCATTGCGGCGGGTGCCGGCGGCAAGGAAGGAGATCTGAGGCGGCGAAAGACGGTCAGGAGTCATGATGTCTGATTTGGTGGATGCTTTTGTTGATGGAGCAGCTCAGGTGAGGTTGACGACGTCGCGACAGGAGCGGGACAAACCACACAAAGTTTTCTTCGACACCTACCTGTAACTAAAGTAATGTTGTAAGGGCTCATTTGGCTTGCATGATTCTAAAAACGCAGGGATAGGAGGAAAAACACCGGAATAGGATAGGAATGCACATGGGAAATAGAGCATTTGTGAACACATGATTTCTGTCAACTTGGGTGTTTGGTTCAGAGGAATTGGAGGAGCAGAGGAATGCAAAGAAAATGGCCAAAATAAAGTGAAACCATATGAAAGTGTGTACAATTAGAATGTTATTCTGCCACTAATGCTCTTGGTCTTGTTTTCGTGCATATGATTTTGAAAAGTAGGTCCAGGTGGATGTTTTGCCGCATTCCTTTCAACAAAATGCATGAATAATTGAATAGTAGAGTGCCATAGGAAAATTTCCTATTGCTATGTTTTTCCATTGAACCAAAATAGCCCTAATGGATGGACATGAATGTAGAGTAATAAGTGATGCGAAAAGTGTACAACCTCTTTGCCGTAGCCGTGTCGACCTCAACATCATTGGGTTGGTCGCTGAAGAAGTTGAGGAAGAGGTGGCTGTCAGAGGTTTGGAGAAAGATCTAACGAATCTGTAGACGGCGTCTAGGGCACTGCTCTATTGTGATGGATCATTCTGTCATTGGAGCAGCTCCGGTGAGCCGTAAGACGTTAAGGCTGAAGCAGCACAAGACAGACATCATTAATCTCAAGTGGGATTCTAATAGCATATCCAATAGATGATGTAAAATGCATTACCCAAAAGTGATAGATGTAAAATTTACATCACCAAAAACCACCTGACTACAGCAGATGAGGTAAAAATTGTTGACTCTGAACTTAACTATCAAAACTGAAATTTACTATGGAATCTGAATGTTACTGTCGAAACTGAACGCAATGATAGCAGAGAGGCACTTCACATGGGATAGTTTAGGGAGGGCCTGCAGTTCATCTTCAACCTGCACCCCCCTGAGCCACCAGCGACCACTGGCCGAACCCCGCGCTGCCTCGCCGCCCCGAAACAACTCCCCACCGCTGGTCCGTCGCCGCCTCGCCGCCCCGAAACAACTCCCCACCGCTGGTCCGCCGCCGCCTCGCCGCCCCGAAACAACTCCCCATCGTTGTTCCGCCGCCGCGTCGCCGCCCCGAAACAACTCCCCACCGCCAATCTGCTGCCCGGCCATCCCTCTAGCCCCCCCAAGCTTTTTCTCCGCGATCCTCGCCACCGCCCACCATCTACGCCCCACCGCAAGCAGCACCCCACCCAGAACCCTAAAATAGATAGTTGGGTACCTCTCCGGCGAGCCCCCCTCCTCGCTGCGAGTGGTTCTTCCTTAACTCCGGCGAGACCCCGCACCCCCTAAAAATCGACTGACCCAAAAGTCAATTCAGTCGACTGAAGTGTAGCTAAATTAGAGCATAGCGGCAGCACAAGCGAGGGGGAGAGGAGCAGCAGCAGTGCGAGTGAGGGAGTGAGAGCCGGAGCAGCAGCAGCAGCGCAAGCGAGTGAGCGAGAGCCGGAGCAGCAGCAGCAGCAGATCCGGCTGGTATGGACACCACTGCCGAAGGGGCCTCGCATTGGGGGAGAGCCTCCGTGGAGATGTCGCCCGTGGTGCCGGCTTCGAGGTAACTGCTCCATGGGGGTGCGAGATGGAGCACCGTCGGCGCCGGGAGGTCGAGTTCAGGAGAAGGTGCGATGCGATGAGTGTACAACCTCTTTGGTGGCGCCGAGTGGGCCTCGGCTTTATCCGAGGAGTCGGTGAGGATGCTGCAGTTCTGCTGGAGCAGGTTAAGGTGGCGCTATGGGGATGGAGCAGCCGCGATAGACGAGGCGATCGTCGGAGCAGCTCCTTGGAGGTGGAGGATGGGGCGGCTGAACCGGCGGGACGACGGGATGGACGACGGATCCTCATCCGGGGAGGTTGATGGGGGACGTCGAAATGTTGCAGTGGACGACGTCGTCGGGGAAGAGGCTCCGGCTGGGCAGCGATGAGGTGGCGGACGGAGGAGGGTGGGGTTTCGCGGACAGAGCGGAGAGGTTATGGTGGCCAGATTTCGAATGGCGAAAAGGAGGCGATGGGAGGAGGGGGAACCATGACTTAGGGACGCGCTTGTCCAAAATGTAGGGTGTGTTACAAAAGTACTCCCACAGATTTGAACTAGCGGCCCTTTCGGCTCAGGGTTAGAAGGGGGATTTCACGTGTCGGGATTTGGCAGCTGGAGGGAATTTTTGCGCGCGTTGTAATTTCGGGATAGCAAGGCGTGGGTTGTGAAGGCGCCAGTTTTGGGAGCACGATATCTGAATTTTCGGGATATAACAAGGCACAGGTTGAATTTTAGGGACAAGCCTAACGTGTAATATTGTACTTGTACATACCAAATCAATTCGCACTTCCCTCAACGAAAAAAAACGGAAAAATAAAAACTATTCACACCACACAAAGAGAGAGTCTTGTCCAGTTTTACTATACAAATGCTATTCAAAGCTACTCCCTCCTTCCATCTATATAGGGCCTAATGCGTTTTTTTAGGCTAACTTTGACCAAATATTAGAGCAATAATATATGACATGCAACTTACACAAAGCACACCGTTAAATTTGTATGTGAAAGGAGCTTTCAATTATATAATTTTCACATTGTGCATGTCATGTACTATTAATCTTGTCAATAGTAAAATGCAGACTTAAAAAATGCATTAGGCCCTATATAGATGGAAGGAGGGAGTATGAATCCATGTTATGTCCAATTAATTTTTTTTCACTGGCTTTATAATGCATGTAACCTACTCATGCCAACATTTTAGTGCATTCCAAATGTTTATACTACCGCTGCAATTCGAACTGAATTTGAATTCGTTTCTCTATTTCAATAAGAATCTACAATCATGATTGTTGCCAACTTCAACCATCATTCGTGTATTACCTTAACAACACACCACATGATTACTATAGAGATAGATATGAACTATGTGTACTATATGAACTCGAATTCAATTTTTTGAATACACTTGATGTTGATTCCAAATAATAGTACATTTGATGTACTAACTAGATATTCATAATCTAAACCATGTTTAATACAAACACTGTGTTTATCACACAAAGTATAGTGCCCCGCCCCCTACATTATGACAAGTATTTAGCCCTGAGCTGCAAAATCCACACATTAACCCAAATTATAATCAATGTTCTACATTATGATATCTTCTTCAAGTATCTGTATCCACTTTTTTATAATGAATTATGATATATGTTCGTCTTTAACACCTTCATGATCCTCTTCTCTTTGTAGCTAGATAACGCTAATTTTCTATCGTGCATGCACACGCCCGCCCCCCTCTCACCCTCCCTCAGCGTCCCCTCCATCGCGCATGTTCGTTATTTCTTTTAAGGTCGTTCACCCGCGGTATGTGTAGGCCCCTCAGCTCCTTCTTTTCGGCACACCGGTGGATATACCAATCTAGCCAAGTGTGCCTACCACAAACACATACTTCCCCTCTTCTCTTCTCACCATCCATGCCCCCTATGTCCAATACGGTTCCACGCAGGTGCACACTCCCGTCCCTCTTTTCATCGATCTCATACTCGTACACTCCTCCCCCTCGACATGGTAGGCCTCTCGCACCACCTCCTAGCTGCACCCTCTCCCCCTGTCTGTCTCTCCGGACCTTATTTGCTTCCAACACATGCATGCATGTATACGTACCGATCTCCCTACATATAGCCAAGTCGACTATAATTTGTTTTCCCCATGCACCGATAGACTTACCTCACTTGTTATGTCTCTCGCTTTCTCGGACACACGACAGTTGATCTTCCAATGTAGTTACGTATGCTTACCACAACCATATCGTCTCCCCTCACCATCCTTGCATACCTCCCGACCTGTCTCTCACACGCACGTGCATTGACAGACAGACATCCCCGGCCCTCTCTTATTGATATTGCACTCGTAGCCTCCGTTTGTCTAGCAGGCCTCTCCCACCATTTTTGAGACACCACTGCACCACCAACCCTCCGACACTCTACCTTTGTCTTTCTCCCAACCTTATTCCTCTGCTACACATATCCATGGATGCCGATCGATCTACCTCTATACATAGCTAGGTCTCTCTCCTTCTCCACACATATACTAGTCGATCTACCTCTCTATAGTTAGGTCTCTACCCCTCGCCCCCCCCCCACACACACACACCGATAGGCGAACGTTGTAGGAAGGTATCCATGCCACAGAGAAAAACTGCACCTCTGCCCTCTCAAATCCCAGTAGGCCAGCCGCCCTGTATCTTTGATGTGGGAAAACACAAATTCGATGGCACTCTTTATCGATCGCGCAGCCACACACTTCATCCCTGCTTTCAATTCTATCGATATCTCACGCCGATGATCCCTCCACTCTCTTCTCGTGGATCGATCCCTCTATATATGATATATCCATGACTCTGTTTCACACACATTGCGTATGTTAATTTTTTTTGTTTGAGATATCATCGACACATTGTCTCGGTTTCGCACAAACCATCTTTCTCACACCCACCCACATACGTACCTGCACCTAAAGAAGAGGTGCACGCAGGACACACGTACTCACATCTCGTTCCCGGCCACACCCGCGCGGGTACACGGTGGAGTTCATTTCTGTACGAAAAGGAGCCCATGTGATAATTTGACGCGTGTAGCGGTTGTTTACTCGAAGGATGGTCGGGTACCATGCCTAGACGGAACAATGTTCGACTTGACGCGTTAGTATTAAATAAAGTTATATATTCCTCCTCAATGGCACGTAGTACCGAATATAAACGATTGCCGTGGGGAAAATGGAAAAATCCGCTCCACTATATACACGGAGCCTTCCTGCCGGGGTTTGTCTCTCGTCACACCATCTCACACAAGGCGACGGTGGCCTCTCTCTCTCTCACCATTTGTCAGTGATCCGGCCGCATCCCGTCTGCCGGCGGAAAGGGAGGATGTGCATTGTTTCTCCATTCGACGGTGTTGAGGCAGCACGTCCCGATCTGCGGTACCTGCCGTTCTCTCTGACCAAGCTCCAGCATGGTAGGGCCTTCGCCACTTGCTCACTGCGACAGTATGGGTAGATCCCGGCCGTCGACGCCCTCCTAGTAACATCCCGACGACCCTCAGGTACAGCTTCCTCCGACCTTGCTCCACTGCCCATCTTCCCACGTTGCTGCATGTGGATCTTCTTTAGTTGTTTGCTTAAAATGTATCTCGGTCGGTGTACTTTCCATCTTGCAATCTCGTCCTCAAACCATTTTTGATAAACCACCATGCTTCTATCTTTCCCTTATTGCATGGAATATGCTTCTTTTTTGTCGGCGTATGTGTCTTCAACTCGTGTTATTGGCCAGTAATTGTCTCCTTTCTACCTCTTTTTTGCAAACAGGGCTATCCATTTCACCTCGATGCTATTGCGACCTTTTGGTGAATTGCACAAATCACTTTTTTTCTTAAGACTGTTTTGTGCAGTTCCGCCAAAATGTCACACGGGCAACGTTTTTACATTTCTGTGGGACTGCAGAAAGGGAGATTGGTTTTGCTATCCTCCTCATCCAACTCCGTGCCTAATCTTCTCCAACAAGTAGTTAGTCCTAAAGAGAGATGGCAGAGGTGATTGGATCCTATTTGTGTGTGTACGTCAACAAATAATGAGAGGTCGCATCCGCCCTGACCCCCTTGGCCGTGGACCTTGACGGTGTACGTCACCTTGTCTCCAGATCTAAGATGCCACGTGTATCAGATGAATGACTCCAAGCTCGACCACCGTGATGCAAGAGCTGCGAGCCGAGGAACACTGTTGGAGACACCCCCCATAATTTTCCTTGTCATCATCTGAGTCCTAGAAGATCTCACCCACATCATCATTAGGCATGCGGCCGCCTTCATAGACAACGTGCACAAAAGGAGTAGAGGTGACTGGGGACGCACCACGTTGTGGGCACTCCATACGTGCTTATGTGCGTGAAGCGTGTGTGCTTTTCCATCGGTGCTAGCTCTAAGGCCGAGGCTGCGGTCGTCTTCGTGTCCGGCTAGTCGTTGAGCAACGACGGCAAATAGGTGCTGCAAGAGATGTGTAGGCGCCGTTATGTGCGAGCTTCGCCGTAGGACGACGAACCAGACGTCACCGTAGATGGCGCACACCTCCATGCAGTCGAGTGTGTGCGCATGCATGTGTTATTCACGTGCATTCTGCGGCCGAGTGTGTGTGCATGCATGTGTTGTGTACGTGCGTTGTGTGCTCCATGCTGTGTGCGTTTGTGCATGAGTTGGATCGGCATGAGTCAGTGCATCGGCGTGTGTACATGTGTGGCTGCATGTGTCCTGTACATGTGTGGCTTCTTGCGTGGTTATCAATATAAACTAATAAAATATCTTCAACGTAGCATCTTGATGTATCGTCTCTAGTGTTTAGCAAAGAGTTCATGTTCTTTTATTTGTTTATAGGTGGGCAGGCAGCAAAAAATAGGGGAAAACGCGCAAGGTTCCTTGCAGACGCTCCACCGCGAGGTTCCTTGCTCCTTCTCGGTCGTCGGGAATCTATGTTCTTCCACTCTTTTTTAACGTGAGCTTTGTTCATCCTTTTGCCAACAAGCAAGACATCTAGCATCAAGGTGCACGTGTCATGCAAGAAAATGGAGATAATCAGATAAGCAGTACTAAACGACGGAGCACGGGATGGTGGCCATGACATGGTCAGCCCTTTTTGGAGAGAGTACGTACTAAATAACTTTGATGTGTCCCGTCAACTCGCAGAATGACGAGAAGCTTGCTTACTATGCCTTCTCCCTCGCCAACGCATGCGCGGTGGCTCGCAACACGTTTTCTTACAAGTGGTGGACGTGCAGCAGTTCATTTGTTGCCAGATTGCCAGAAGTACTACTATAGTACCACCATTATTATTCGACTTCCGGAAGAGGCAAAGAGCCAAGCGCAAGGTCACCTACTAACCTTAGGCTAGCCTGTAAGTGCATCTAGTGCCCCTTAGTGATTTTGGTGTATTGAAGACTTATAGGTTAAGGGACTAATGCATTTGTAAGTGTACATAGGTCTATAAGTCTATGAGGAGTTTGATATTTACTGAGAAAGTCGACCCCTACAAACGAATGTCTTCGACTGAAGACTTTGGATTTCTGAAGACTTTCTGAAGACTTTGAAAGTGAAGAAATTGGTGTGACCGTGAAGACTTGATATTCATACGAGGAACATGAAGTGTGAAGACTTTTGTTTCGTAGTTTCATTTTCTCTTTCTTGATTCATAGGAAACATTGTACTGTTAAAGGGGGTCAAGGAAAAACTAAGGAAAAGTTTCCAAGTGATGCTCATCTCAAAATCCTACACCTACCAATCCCTTCGAGTGAAGCCATTGGAAATCTCATACAGTACAGTCAATTTCTTCAGTGACAGAGACGAAATTCTTCTGGTCTCTGAGAAATTTGTTCTAACTGAGGAGTTAGGAATTGGCCTATGCGGATTGCCTACAAGTGAGGAACATGATATACCTAAGGAATTTGAGCCTCAAATTTCCAACCGTTGCTGTGCTATGCTCCAGCTGTCCCAAAATATCTACCCACCTAACGGTCATATCATTGAAGGGCATTTATGTCTTATCATGGCTGCTCCGAGAGAAACTGACACTTGTGATTGAGAGCATCCCATCCTCCGAGGGCCTTGAGATAAAATCATCAAGTGAGGAAAACCCAGACCCAAACACCTACAAACCCAAGTGATTGAGCATCACTAAAGAAATTGTTCCTGTGTGGATCCGACACTTGTTACCTTTGAAGACTGTGCATCTTCTTGACGGTTAGGCGTCATGGTCTAGAGCATCCAAGAGGAAATTGTGGATCGCCGAGTGACCGAGTTTGTGAAGGTTTGGAAGTCACCTGAAGACTTACCACGAGTGATTGGGCGAGGCCTGTGTGACCTTAGCTCAAGGAGAATACGGTGAGGACTGTGTGTCCTCGGGTTTAAATACCTAGCCGCTTCAACCAGATGTACAACTTTCACAACAGTTGGAACTTGTCTACCAAATCATTGTTTTCATCGAGCTAACTGGTTCTATTTCCTCAACCCTTCCATTTCCTCATTACTGTGTTGTGTGCTTGTTCATATCTGTTGAAGACTTTGACTGAAGACTTTCTCAATTTCCTCAGTTCCATTTCTTCAGTCTGGTTGTCTTCATCATGTTTTATCCTGTTCTTACGCTTCCTGTACTCTGTGTATGTTTTCATTTCGTTATGATGTCCATGTTTATGTTATGTCATGTATGCATCTGAGTACTTATTCCACTACAAGTAGTTCTTCGCTCAGGTATTTCCTCACCCTGAAATTCCTCAGTGGAGAATTCATAAAAATCACCTATTCACCCCCTCTAGTCGACTTAACACACTTTCAACTGGTATCAGAGCAAGGTACTCCCTTGTTCTATGTGATTTTGGTTTAACCGCCTAGAGTTTTAGTTATGGCGACCGTAGGTATGATCAAGGTCTCTGCTGGGTGTCCTACCTTCGATGGGACGGACTACCCCTACTGAAAGAATAAGATGCGAATGCATCTTGAGGCAATTGATAACGATCTCTGGTATGTTGTGGAGACTGGTGTCCCCTCTGTCACTCCTACCATCAACGCTGCTGACGTGAAGAGATTCAAGCAACTCGACTCTCAAGCGAAGAAAATCATATGTGGCCATCTGAGAAAAGGGCAGTATGGTAGAGTGAGTGCTTTAGAAACTGCTAAGCTTATCTGGGATAGGTTGTCCAAGGTCAATGAAGGAGTCTCAACACAGTGTGACTCTCGAGTTGACGTTCTTCGCAATCTCTTCAACCGCTTCAAAAGACTCGAAAATGAAAATGTTCAACAAACCTTTGATCGCCTCACTGACATATCAAATGAGCTTCAAGCACTTGGTGCCACTGACATCACCGACCATGAGGTGGTGAAGAAATTGCTGAGATCGCTTGATTCCTCATTAGACACTCTGGCACTGATGATACAAGAACGTGGAGATTACAAGTCACTTGATCCCGCTGATATCCTCGAGAGGCTAAACACTCATGAGTTTCAACTTGCTGAAAAGAGAGATCTCCATGGACCGAGCTATGGCAGATCACGCGCTCTGAAAGCCAAGGCAGTGTCTGAATCTGAAGGTGAAGATTCTGGTAGCAGCCTTGGTGATCCTGAAGAACTGAGCCAGGATCTAGCAATGCTCATGAAGAAATTCCAGAAGTTCTTAAGGAGTGGTCGCTTGGCAAAATCCTCAAGAGTGATGATTCCTCATCCCGTGACTACAAGAAGAGACTGTGCCACAAGTGCAAGAAACCTGGTCACTACATTCAAGACTGTCCTCAGTGGGAAAAGGAATCAAAGAAGAAGAAATACAAGGATTACAGTTCTGATGACTCAAAGAAGAAGAAGAAGTCTTCAAAGTCTTCATCATCAAAATCCTTGAAGTCTTCATCACATAAGAAGAGCAGCTCTAAGAAGGCTCGGGCATTCATTGGCAAGGAGATGGACTCTGAAGCTGAACCTGAGGAACATGAGGAAGAAGAGGCATCTAAGGAATCAAAATCTGGTGTGGCGAGCCTTGCCCTCGCTACTGCGTTCGTCAGGAAGTCCATCTTCAACTCTGAGGAGAATGACTTCTGCAACAAGGCTGACGATGGCGATAATGACTATGCTCCCACCTATTGCTTCATGGCAAAGGGTGCCAAGGTACTCAAATATCCCTCCTCCGAATCAAGTGAGGATGAATCTGATGAAAACCTCAAGCCTAGCTACTCTAAACTTGCTAAGATTGTTGTGAAACAACAAAAGGCTTCTGAAAAGGTTCAAAATATGCTAGACAAAAGTGATGATATGTTGGGTGAAGAAATGGATCACACTAAAACCTTGACTGAAAATCTTCAGAGACTTCAGTCTAAGTTTGACAACCTTCAAAGTCATCATAACACTGTCTTATCTGATCATGAGAAGCTTTCTTATGAATTTCTTAAAGAAAGCAAGATCTTGAAAAGCTAAGGGTGAGTTATGAAGATCTTCAGAAGGAGCGTGATTCATTACTAGCTCAAAAATCAGCGAAGCTCAGGAAGAATTTATTCCTCCATGTTTGAAGTGCATTGAGCGTGAATCTACTAATTCTTCACCTGAAAGTTCAAATGCTTCTATTGCTGAAAATTCTTCACCTGTCTCTGCTATCACTAATTCCTCATCTGAGGATATTGCTAGTATCACTGACAATGCAGGGCTGAAGGAATTGTATATGACAGGTGTCGGTGTACAAAAATAGGGGCACGTTTTTGTACCCCTTCACCTGTGCACGGGCAGTCAGAGCCGCGCCCACGGCCACACCAAGCAGAACAAGGGAGGTGAGCCAAGGTAAGACCGAAGCCCAAGACTATCAAAGCAACGCCAAGGCCAAGACCATGAAGAGCAAAGGGAGGAAGCAGGTTCCCCCGGCAAGACCCTTGCCGGGCGGCCTTAGCGGCCCAGGCAAGACCCTTGCCGGGACGGCTCGCCCCACACCAATAGAGCGAGCCACCCTTGAGCCCACGGCCCCCAGCGCCATCATCCATGCGGGGCCAGGGCTCGGGAGCCACCTCTGTGGTGGCATGCAGATCTTTGTGAAGACATATTCAAGATCAGAGGAGGATTAGAAGACGACGATCCTCGGCAAGATCCTTGCCGAGGAAGGCTACAAGACCCCCTGCAAGACCTTTGCCGAGGACGACAGCGCGCCACGGCGAGACCCTTGCCGGGCCACCCGGCAAGGCCCTCGCCAAAGGCGCCGGCGAGGCCACCGCCAAGCCCACGTCAACCAAGCTTCCACCACCGTTCACATGAAGCTGCCAGCCCAACCAGCTGGGCGGGCACCTGCGTGGCAACATGCAGCTCCCAGGCCAACTCATCAAGCGCCTGCGTGGCGGCATGCAGATCTTCGTGAAGGCTCCACCATCGCGCCAACTCAGCTGCCTGCCTGCCTACATGGCGCGACACGCATCCCTGGCCGAGGCGCGTGTCGAAGCGAGGAGGAGCGGCAACGGACGGGACGGGCCTCGCCCCCGTCCCCGATAAAGTAGAGGGACACCGAAGCTACGCATTAAATGCGACTTGTCCTGTAATACGAGCGATAAGCTCAGGGCATTGTACGCCTTTCTACCTCCTGTGTGTCACTGTGGCAGCCCCTTTCAGCTATAAAAGGAGGCCCATGGCATACCGGAGAAGGATTCGGCTCTTTTGAACCGTGCACTGTCCATAGCTAGTTCGAGAGCTCAGGAACTCTCAGAAATACACCCACCAAAGCAGGACTAGGGTTTTACGCATCCTCGCGGCCCGAACCTGGGTATACGATCTTTGTGTTGTCTACTAGCCCTGCTCTCCTTGCAACACTGCGCCCCGGCAACCGTAGTAGGGATTCTTGTGATCCCATAGGTGTCGTTCCACACCGACATCTTTGGCGCGCCAGGTAGGGGGTGCAATTGTGAGAATCTGGTCTAGTAGTTAGCCTAGCAGTTCTTCATTGCTTTCGGTTTCGGAGAAGAAGGCGGCTGGAGGAACGACGCTGGCTCGGCAATAGAAAAGCTAAGTCATTTAGAGCCTTGGATTATTTCCTTTTACACTTAAGGTTATCGTCCTCGGAGATCTTGCCTATGTATGGGAAACCTGCACGCAAAGGGGCCCCCCGCAATTGGCAACGCCCTTGTTCTGTTTCGAGTCCGCTCAACAGCTCGAAGCGGCCGCGTCGAGAGTGGCGGGGTAGCCTTCCACACCTAGAAATGCTCCTGACTCTGACTCGAGTCAAACTCGACAGTTCGGGCGGCCGCGCTAAGGGCGGTAAGGTGGTTTTCCCGGCAGCAAGCACACCCGGCAAGCCAATGGGGTTCCGTCCCCACGACGCCGCCCTGGGTTTACGCGCCGACAAGCCTACCCAGTTACGTAAGGTGGACATACAAGGAAAAATCAAACATGAAAATAACATGCATGATACTAAAAAGTGCTGGAGAGTTATGTTACATCAAATTGTTGCTGTGGTTCTAACTAGAGATAGCAATTGTCTTGGTTGTGAACCTGCAGTGGCAATAATAAAACGGGGAGCCTAATCCCGGCGCTGGCCCTCCAACCTCTGAATTCCGCCGACTCGGCTGATGATGGGCTCGATGCGCTCCCTGAGCGGCACAAGGTCGGTCCCCTCCGGCAAGCTCTCCAGCGCGGCGTCGAAGTCGAGGTCGGGGTACCAGTGCGCCACCTTGGTGAGAACCTTGGTCTTGGCACCCTGGCAAAACCTCCGGGACTCGTTGGCCAGTGAGGCCGCCCAGTTGGCGTGGAGCCGCTCCAGAGCGCCGACGACCTTCTCAAAGAACATGGTCAGGTTGCAGTTGGCGCTCACGCTCCCGCTCCGGGACATACCTCGTGTCCGGCATCCCCATGATGGCCAGCTGTGCGGCGGCCTGGTTGGCGACGGTGGCGAGGCGATCGAGCCAACGGTTCTCGCCCGCCACGTGATCCGCGAAGTTGAGGCCCTCGTTCTTCTGCAACAGCTTCTCGGCCTCCAGCTCCTTGTCCAGGGTCCCCTCTCGGGTTGTGGCCTCCGACAGCACCTTCTCGAGACCCTCCAGCTTCAGTTTAAGGTCTTTGATGGAGTTGTTGGCCTCGGAGAGCTCCCCAGCTTTGCTAACGACCGCGCCCTGCGCCTCTATTAGGGCACTGTTGAGCGTGTCCTTCTCCTGGGACATCTTCAGGGCCTGCTCCTTCAGCCGGTCATGCTCTGCCTCCAGCTCCTCCACCTTGCCGGCGTGAACCTGAGCCTCGGCATTGAGTGCCTCTTCGTGCCTCTTCTCCAGCTCACTGCTCCACTGCAAGACAAGCTTCTCCACCTCTGCATCCTTTCCACGAAGCATGGCGGCAAGCTTCTCCTCGCGCGCAGCGAGGTCCTCCACCTGGGAGTTCAGCGCGGCCTCGCGCTGGGTCCGAGCGGCTTCGGTGGCCGCGGCCAAGTTCTTCGCCGCCTCCTGAGCTTTCTCGACGTCGGCGAGCTTCATGGTGAGCTCCACGTCACGCTTGGCCTGCTCACCCTGGGCCGCCTTGAGCTCCTTGTGGGCCTCGCGGAACTAGTCCTGTGCCTCGGCAACGCGCTTCTGGAGGTCCGCCTCCGCCTTCTCCACCACCGCCGTCCTGGACTTAGCCTTGTCCAGGCGAGCGCGGTGGAGCGCCTGGAGCTTCCGGAAGCTGGCGCCCATGGCGTGGAGGAGCCACTCTTCCTGCGAACCATCGCCGCCAATGATCGGCTCGTCGACGACTTCAAGCCCGGCAGCGGCAAGCACCTCACCGTCGAACACCTCTCCCTCAACGGGTGTCCTGGTGCTTGACGCACCGGGAAGGTGGACGAACAAGTAGTCACTCACCCTCAGGTACTTGCCGGAGCCGGAAGCAGCAAAGGAGGAAGACTGGTCACCAGCCTCCTCCTCCTCCTCCTCTGCAGCGGCCCCGTCGGCTTCCCCGGCAGGCCCCTTACCGGCCTCCTCAGCGGCAGCCTTGTCGGCCTCCCCGGTAGGCCCCTCGGCGGCGTCCTCGGCAGCATCCTTGGCGGCCTCCTCGGCGGCGATCTTCTCGGTGTCCTCCTCGGCGGTGATCTTCTCGGTGTCCTCCTCGATGGCCTTGGCGACGCCCTCGATGACGGCGTCCACGTCTTCTGGGTCCACCGAGGAGGAATCTGGGCGCCGAAGAAGGGGGTGAGGCAAGGCCAGGACCAAAAGTCGGAAAGGGAAAGAACAGGGACGAACGACGGATGACTTACCCGTGCCAGTACCCGGCTGGGGAACGGAAGTTCCCTCCCCGCCAACATTTGGCGTCAAGGCAAATCTGTCAGCGCCCAAGTTCTCTTCCTCCTCCATGTGCGTGGGCCCGGTGCCTGGCGCCCTTTCCGGGGACGCCCCTCGGGGCGGCGTTGTCGATGGGGTCGGCGTGTTGGGAGCGGCCCTCTATGGCTCCTCCTGCTGCTGCTCCCCTCTTGCATGCCTGGCAGGGTCAGCGCCAAAGTGTCGTGCCCCTGACACATGTCGACGAGGGAAGAGTGATGAACTTACGCTGGGGGCTGTGCGGGGGGCTGCTGTCCGGGCTGCTCAACACCACCAGAGGCGCCCTCGAAGTACCAGCCGGGGGCTGGCCAGCCGCCGAGACCTTGGCCCTCTTCGCTCTCTGGGCTAGCGTTTCCCCGTCCCTGTAAAGATGAAAACAAATCAAGGCAAGCAACGCAGATTGAGGAGGCAGAGATAACGAAAAGGAACCAGATACTTACTCGTCGTCCGCCTCCTCCTCTGCTGTCTTCCTCTTCCTCCTCGGGCTGAGGGATCCATAATCAAAAGTAACCTCCATATCAACATTTGACGGAGGAGGAGAAGGAGGTGGTGTCTAGAGACGCGCGGAGGAAGAAGCGGCTGCTGTCTTCTTCTTCACTGCGACCTTCGCCGGCTTCTTTGCCGTCGCGGCCCTCGTGTGGCGCCCGGACCTCTCCAAGGTCAGCTGTGGCCGTGCAGCCCTGCCGGGCCGGACCGGCCCGCCGGAAATGGCCCGCTGCAGGACTCGCCCCCTCCCCGTAGGTGGCCTCGGGTCTGCGGTCTCGGCCTCCTCCGACGACGACTCGCCGGTCACATCTTAAACCAAAGGAGCCTCGGTGCCGGCGCTGCTGGTTCCCCCGGCGGCCGCCGCCCACCGGGCGAGCTCCTTCTCCTCCGTGGTTGTCGTGGACTTTTCCTCCACACCGCCGGCATTGCCGGCCTCCCTGGCAAGTTGCGCCTCCCTTGCCCTGGTGGCGATGTAGTCCAGCTCCGCCTGGGTGGTGTCCTGGACAAACAGCCGCTCTGCGTCGGCGTTGACATACACCTCATGAAGGGTGTCAAAGAACTGCTGCACTTCGGCATCCTCCGGCTCCTTCTAGCTCGGGACGGGGCCGCGCGCATTGCAGTCCGGCATCATGGCGATGATCTCGGACCGACGCGAGCTGTTGCACAACGGGACCACCCCCATCGGCAGCTTGAACAGAGGCCCCTTGAGGACTTTGCCGGCCTTCGCGGCGGCCCTCGCAACCTTGCCAGTTCGCTCGACCTCGCCGTCGCGGCTCACGTCGAGCTGGAAGATCCGCTGGCAGAAATGGGCGTGCGCCATCACTGTGAAGTTGTGGTCGAGGCCGGGGCGAAGCCGCATGATGTCGGCGGGGTTCGTGAAGAGCCAGGCTGGCCTACCCTTGGTATGTAGAGGAGCGATCCGGCGACGGATGAAGTCCGCCCTGACCATCTCAAGGGTGAGCCCGGCCTGGGTAAGCCGGAGAATCCTGGTGGTGGCGACCGTGAGCTTTCCGTCGTCGGCATCGACGTCGCTCCAATCGCTTCCGCGAACCGGCGGCGCCCGGCGAACTTTGTAGAACACCGGCGGGCCCTTCTCCTCGATCCAGCACCACCGGCCCCGCCATTCTTCCCACCTCTCCTTCATGGCGCCGTCCGGGTACGCTCCCTTTGATTTTGTGATCCAGGCGATGCACCTCGAGATGGCACCTCCCGTTTGGATCCGAGGGAAGAAGTAATGGCGGAAGAGCGCCGTGTTGGGGTGCACCTCGGCAAAGCCTTCGCAGAGGTGCACGAAAAGGGCCATGCACGCCACTACATTCGGAGTAAAATCCAGGAGGTAGAAGCCGAAGGTGTGCATGATGTCGCTGAAGAAATCGGAGAAGGGAGGACAGAGCCCGCAAGAAAAATAATCAACGAAGAAGGGGTACCGATTTGGGGCAGCCTCGGCGCAGTTGGCGGGGATGACACGCGTGGCCGGATGCCCCGAATTCTCTCCCCCCGTCTTCACTCCCCATAAGGGCCTGAAGGAGTCCCGAAGTTCGAACACGTCGACCGTCGAGGGGAAGAAGGCAGATCTAAATCCGCTGCACCGCCAACAAGACTTTCAGCTGCTCGGCATCCTTAGCCACTCCCTTCCCTTGGTGGATTTTGGCGCCATGACGGCTGAGGGAGGAGGGAGGGACCGAGGGCGGCGGAGGCACAACGGTGGCAAGCGGGGATGAAGCTTGAAGAAGAAGAGGGAAGCAGGCAGAGGTCTCCGAGATTGGGGTTGCGCGGAGGGTAAAAGGAACAGTGCGCCCACGGTTATCCCTTTTTAAGTGGAAGCCGCGGGGCGCGCTGCCCATTTACTGCGATGTGATGCATGC
Source organism: Aegilops longissima (assembly GCA_021605205.1). Lineage (NCBI taxonomy): Eukaryota > Viridiplantae > Streptophyta > Magnoliopsida > Poales > Poaceae > Aegilops > Aegilops longissima. The sequence continues at coordinate 313,372,035 of CM038678.1, forward strand.
ATATGGAAACCGCCCCACGCATGCCGCCCACGTCACGCACACCCCTCCACGCTGCACCGCATGCGCGGGTCGTGGGAAGCGGAGCGCGCGAAAAGTCTTACCGCGGCAAAAACCGCCCCGCCTTCCCGTGCAACATTTTGGGCCTGACCCAACAACATGTCACGCTTATGTGTGGCCCAGGCCCGGGGGCTCCTTTCGGTGTTCAAAAATAGGGGCACGTTTTTGTACCCCTTCACCTATGCACCGGTAGTCAGAGCCGCGCCCACGGCCACACCAAGCAGAACAAGGGAGGTGAGCCAAGGTAAGACCGAAGCCCAAGACGATCAAAGCAACGCCAAGGCCAAGACCACGAAGAGCAGAGGGACGAAGCAGGTTCCCTCGGCAAGACCCTTGCCGGGCGGCTCAGCGGCCCCGGCAAGACCCTTGTCGGGACGGCTCGCCCCACACCAACAGAGTGAGCCACCCTTGAGCCCACGACCCCCAACGCCATCATCCACGTGGGGCCAGGGCTCGGGAGGCACCTCCGTGGTGGCATGCAGATCTTTGTGAAGACATATTCAAGATCAGAGGAGGATTAGAAGACGACGATCCTCGGCAAGATCCTTGCCGAGGAAGGCTACCGGACCCCTGCAAGATCTTTGCCGGGTTGACAGCGTGCCACGGCGAGACCCTTGCCGGGCCACCCGGCAAGGCCCTCGCCAAAGGCGCCGACGAGGCCACCGCCAAGCCCACGTCAACCAAGCTTCCACCGCCGTTCACATGCAGCTGCCAGCCAAACCAGCTGGGTGGGCACCTGCGTGACAACATGCAGCTCCCAGGCCAACTCATCGAGAGCCTGCGTGGCGGCATGTAGATCTTCGGGAAGGCTCCACCACCATGCCAACTTAGCTGCCTGCCTGCCTACATGGCACCGCACGCATCCCTGGCCGAGGCGCGTGTCGAAGAGAGGAGGAGCGGCGACGGACAGGACGGGCCTCGCCCCCGTCCCTGATAAAGCAGAGGGACACCTAAGCTACGCATTAAATGCGTCTTGTCCTGTAATACGAGCGATGAGCTCAGGGCACTATAGGTCTTTCCACCTCCTGTGTGTCACTGTGGCAGCCCATTTCAGCTATAAAAGGAGGCCCATGGCATACTGGAGAAGGATTCGGCTCTTTCGAACCGTGCACTAGCCACAGCTAGTTCGAGAGCTCAAGAACTCTCAGAAATACACCCACCAAAGCAGGACTAGGGTTTTACGCATCCTCGCGGCCCGAACTTGGGTAAACGATCTTTGTGTTGTCTACTAGCCCTGCTCTCCTCGCAACCCTGCGCCCCGGCAACCGTAGTAGGGATTCTTGTGATCCCATAGGTGTCGTTCCACATCGACAACAGGCATGTACAAAAGCCTCAAAGGGCATCAGGCTCTTTGTGATGTGCTTAAAAAGCATATCCTCAACAGGAACCCTAGGAAAGAGGGTATTGCTTTTGAGAGGAAACTCAATGCTGATGGAACATACTGGAAGCCTGAGCAGATCCCAAAACCTCATGGTTGCTGCAAAGGGACCTCCAGTAGATCCATCTACTTTATCTGGCTTTACATGTGAATCTCCTGATTCTTCTGATGAGTCATTTGTCTCCAACTATAAGCTATTCAAAAATCAGAATGGTAAGTATTTGCTAGATATGTTGGCACTAACTGCAGGAATGGTTCCCCTATGAAGAAAATCCGGGTTCCCAAAAGGTACCTTGATAGTCTTCAGGTGAATGTCATCATGACACCACATGTGAAGAATAGGAACCCCAGATCAAAATCTTCATATGGACCAAATTCTTCATATGGATCCAAGTCCTCATACGGACCGATTTCCTCACGTGGATCAAATTCCTCAAAAGGATCAAAATCCTCATATGAACAGCATCGTGCTAACACTTCTGTTTCGCAGGGAAGATTTAAGGGCTATGAATATGAGCATTATTCTTCTAACCATTATGTTCATAAGACCTCAAAGAATTTCTCTGCTTATTCATATGCTTACCCTAACTCCTCTTATGTGAAACGAAGTGGACTGGCTTCTATGCCACCGTTCTCTTATGGAGCTTGCAGAATGATGAACTCTTTGCCACCCCTTCAGATGTGGGTGGTGAAGAAAAATAACTAATCTCTTGTGCAGGGTCAGGTCTCCACACGTACTTAAACGTCTGAAGAATTTGCTGGATTCCTGAAGATGCTTGAAAGGACGCAAGCTAATCATGAAGAAATGAATTTTCATTTCTCACGTCCTCATACTACTTTATCTGTTCTATTTCTTGATGAAATTGATCTGATGAAATTGATGTCATATTCTTCACTGATGAAGTATATGAGTTCGTAAGCTGCACTAATTCACCTGCAGGATGATCAACCCAAAGCCACTGAGTGGGTCCTCGATAGTGGATGTACAAATCACATGACTGGTGACAAGAATCTATTGATGGATGCTCCCTTATCTCCATCACATCTGAAGCATATCACCTAAGATGACAAAGGAAAAAGCAAGGTATTGGGTCTAGGTAAGGTTGCGATCTCAAAGGATCGGCACATGGACAAAGTCATGCTTGTTGAGTCCTTAGGATTCAACCTCATGTCAGTCTCAATGCTTTGTGATCTTGATATGATTGTTATCTTTGGCAAGTATCGTTGTGTTGTGATCATGGAAGCTGACCATTCCAAAGTCTTCAAAGGCTTTAGGAGAGGAGATCTGTATATTGTTGATTTTTCCATAGGACCACAACCAGCTATATGTCTACTTGCAAAAGCTTCAGAAGGCTGGCTATGGCATCGACGACTTGGTCATGCTGGCATGAGAAACTTGCACACGCTCGTGAAGAAGAAGCATGTCATTGGCATTGAGAATGTCAAATTCCTCAAGGATCACTTGTGCGGAGCCTATGAAGCTAGAAAGATGACCAAGGCCAAGCATCCAGCAAAGACTATCATGACAACCACTCAACCATTTGAATTGCTTCAAATGGATCTCTTTGGTCCTAACCATTATTCTACATTAACTAATGAAGCATCTCTATATGGCTTTGTTATTGTTGATGATTACTCTCATTACACATGGGTACATATCGTCACTTACAAACGTGAAGTGCAGGAAGTCTTCGAACGATTTTCCTCGAGGGCTTTAACAAACTTTGGTGTGAAGATCAAGCACATCAGAAGTGAAAATGGAACTGAGTTCAAGAATACTGGTCTTGATGAGTATCTTGATGAACTTGGTATTACTCATGAGTTATTCGCTCCTTATACTCCTCAGCAGAATGGCATCGTGGAGCGCAAGAATAGGACTCTTGTTGAGATGGTTCGCACTATGCTTGATGAGTACAAGACACCTCGTCATTTCTGGATTGAGGCAATTGACACTGCGTGCCACATCATCAACAGGGTATATCTTCACAAATTCTTCAAGAAGGCTGCATATGAACTCCTCACTGACAAGAAACCCAATGTGAGTTATTTCAAAGTCCTCAGTGCTAAATGTTGGATTAGAGATCCTCATCACAATTCTAAATTTGCACTAAAATCACATGAAGGTTTTATGCTTGGTTACGGAAAGGACTCGCACACCTACAGAGTCTTCAACAACGTTCACCACAAAGTTGTTGAAACTGTAGATGTGCGGTTCAATGAAACTAATGGCTCGCAAAGAGAGCACCTACCTCCTGTGCTAGATGAACAGTCTTCTGAGGAAACCATCAAGTTGAAGGCTGCTGAGGATGTCATTCCCACTGAAGAATCTACTGAAGAAGTTATTCCAGAACGTGAAGAACATCATGCTAGTGCACCTGAGGAAAATGGCTCTGAAGAAAATGTTGATCCAATTCCTCGTCGCCAACCCACTCATCCTCGAGTTGCAAACAGAGTGCAGATTGAGAAAATCATCAGCGACATCAATGCACCAGGTCCTCTCACACGCTCAAAAGCTTCACATTTATCTAACTTTTGTGGGCACTTTGCTTTCGTCTCTATCATAGAGCCCACTAAGGTAGATGAAGCATTCTGAGCCCGAGTGGATTCAAGCTATGCAAGAAGAATTACATCGATTCGAGCTCAACAATGTGCAGGAACTTGTCAAGTGACCAGACCCTATAACACAATATCATTGGCACAAAGTGGATCTACCGCAACAAGCAAGATGAAAATGGCCTTGTGGTGAGGAATAAGGCGGACTTGTCGCTCAAGGCTCTGAGCAGGTTGAAGGAATTGATTTGATGAAACTTTTGCACTGTTGCTAGACTTGAGGCTATTCGCATATTACTAGCTTATGCTAACCATCATAATATCATCTTATATAAAATGGATGTGAAAAGTGCATTCCTCAACGGTAAGCTTGAGGAAGAAGTATATGTTGCTCAACCACTAGGTTTTGAAGATCCAAAGCATCCTGATAAAGTCTTCAGACTCAATAAGGCCCTCTATGGCCTCAAGCAGGCCCCTCGGGCGTGGTATGATACTTTGAAGGAATTCCTCATGAAGAAAGGCTTCAAACCTGGTTCACTTGACCCAACTCATTTCACCAAAACCTATGATGACGAATTATTCGTGTGCCAAATATATGTTGATGATATTATTTTCGGCTGTACTAACCAACGTTACAGTGATGAATTTGCCTACATGATGAGGGAATAATATCAAATGTCTATGATGGGAGAATTGAAATTCTTATTAGGTCTTCAGATACGTCAACAACGCAATAGCATATTAATATCTCCGGAGAAATACCTCAAAGATGTACGGAGGAAATTCGGCATGCAAGATTGTAAAGGCGTCAAAATCCCTATGCCCACAAATGGCCACCTATGCACCAATGAAAATGGTATTGACTTCGATCAAAAGGTATACCGCTCCATGATTGGTTCTTTAATGTATTTATGTGCATCTAGGCCGGATATTATGCTTAGTGTTTGTATGTGTGCCCGCTTTCAAGCTACACCGAAGGAATACCACCATAAGGCTGTGAAGCATATTCTTCGATATCTAGCTCACACTCCAACACTTGGATTATGGTATCCCAAGGGCTCGGCCTTTGATCTCATTGGATATTCAGACTCTGATGATGCTGGTGATCGTGTGGACTGCAAGTCAACATCAGGCACATGTCATTTCCTCGGACGATCCTTGGTATGTTGGTCCTTGAAAATAGAACTGCGTGTCACTGTCTACTGCTGAAGCTGAGTACATTGCTGCTGGATCATGCTGTGCTCAATTGCTATGGATGAAGCAAACCCTCAAGGACTACGGCGTCAACATGAAGAATGTGCCTCTCTACTGTGAAATTGAGAGTGCCATCAAGATTGCTCATAACCCAGTTCAGCACTCGAAGACAAAGCACATTCACATTTGTCATCATTTTCTTCATGATCATGTGTTGAAGGGCGACATCTCCATCGAGCACGTGAAGACTGAAGAACTGCTAGCTAATATCTTCACAAAGCACTTGGATGAGAAGAGATTTAGCAAATTGCGGCGTGAGCTAAATATCTTAGAGTTCGTATATCCTTTGAAAAGGAGACACATCCTAACACTTATGCTAAATTGATGACTTAGATGTGCAACACACGAAGTAACGTTCTTCTTCAATCAATGAAGACTAACACTCTAAGTGTGAAGAAATTAACGAAGAATTTGATTCTCAGAAACCTACGACAATTGTACGCAGCGTCTGAAATCATGATTCTTATACGGTGGGTTACGCCACCAACGAAAGTTGAAAATCTTAAATTTGAGTTTTTCTTCATTTATGAAATTCCTTAGTTGTTCAATTTCTTTAACTTTGCAATTTCTTCACAGTTTCCATCGTTTTTCTTCATTGGCTATATAAATATATGAGTTTATGTCCTCTACAGCATTCACTTATTGCTATTTCTTCAAGTTGCTTTTTCTGCTAAGTGAATGTGATCGGACCTTTCCCCCTCTATGCTAAACTCCACCCAGTCTGTTCACAAATTCTTCATGTGCGTTCTAATTGAAACCCATTCAAAATCTTCACTGTGTCCTTGACAGCTGAAGAATTTGCGAACGAAACCTTAAAATATTCTAATCTGAATTTTTGGCTTTTGCCACTCAAATCGTTCCGCATTCCACGATATGATTATCTATTCACCCACGATCTCCACCTCACAGTACGTGGGTGACACATGTCACATGAATGAGAAGGGTCAGGGGCACGTTCGTCCATTTTCCTCGGGCGAGTGGTTTTTCACCTCCGCTATAACTACCCCTAACCCTCCTCAGACTATTTTTACTCCGCTCGACCTCACTCCCTCGCTCGAGCTCTCAAAACCTAGCGCCGCCGCTACTTCCATCGTCGCGGGTCAGGAAGAGCTTCACTGCCTCGACCTCGTCGCTGTCGTACTCGCGCCGGCCGCGGATTTCTTCACTCTGCCGCCGCCGTAGCTGTCTTCCTCTGCCAAGTTAGGGCATGGAAGATCTGAACCGATGAGCTTCAAATCTAGTAGTCTCAGTTTGTCGTGTTCTTTGTCAAGGGTAATTAAAAGTCACTATTACTGCCCTTGTTGATTCATATGTTTTCTACAAATTCTTCAAAAGGTGTTTATTCTTCAATCTTCACACTCTAAACACCTCGCACAAACATCTGCTCTTGATCTGTTTCCCTAAGCAACATTTTTCTCCAAGATTCCTCAATTGTGTGGATTTCCAATCCATACAACTCTGGAACCTAAGTCAAAGAACGCTTAGTGAAATTCCTCAAGACACATCTGGTCAAATTCCTCAAACTTTTTCATTTTGCAAAAATCTTCTGAGAACGCATATGACCTCTCCAAATTCTTCGCACCTATACTCTGTTCATAGGTACACATGTCCGCTGCTGAATCACTAGGTTCTCATCAACTTAACTCATTTGCAGCGTTCCTCGAAGAAAAGTTGCATACCTCTTCAGAGAACTCAATAGTTCAAAATCCTCAGCTGAAGAAAATGGCAGATGGCAAGAAACCTCAGAAGGGAGGAAAGAAGTTGGAAGTCAACAATGCTTTTGAGATTCCTGATGACATCTGTGCGGGGTACTGCACTCCTCCACATGAAATGAAGAATGAGCACAAAGTGTGCATTCAGAGGATAGAGAGGAGATGGGCCAGAGATTGGAGGGAGTACAGATATGTAACTCCCAAGTATATGAAGAAATTCGCAGTACACCCTCCATTCTCAAGACCTCCCTTGGCACCAGGACAAGTTGCTGATCCCTCAAGCATCAGACGAGGTGAGGATTTCCCTAAGGAATGGGCCAAGCATCAAGCTAAACTGGCCAAAATGGCAAAAGAGGCTGTGAAGAAATTCAATGAAGATTCTACTGCTGCCACTGCTGAGGCCTTTGCTAGCAAGCCTAAGAAGGCCATGGCCAAGAAGCCCGCTCACAAGCCCAGTGCTTCTGCTTCAATGCCCTCACGGCCCAGTTCTGCAAAGCCCTCACAACAAACTCCTCATGCTGCTCCAGATCCTCCAAAACCCTCAGCTCCTCCGGCAAAGTCCTCAGCACCTGTGCATCTCGCCTCGTGTCAAAGGACCATAGGCAAATCCATTGCCTCAGGAGCCCGTGCAAGTTCTTCAGCTCCTCCAAATTCCTCAACGGGCCCTACTTTGCTAAAGACCAAGGCCACTGCTGGATGAGGCACTAGACCAAATCCTCACAAGAAGCAGGTTGCCTTTCAAGTACCGTCTGATGAAGACGAAGCTGATGGTGAGGAACTTGCCAAAATCATCAGAGATAGACAACAGAGGGCCGCTAGAGCCAAAGGAAGTGAAGTTCCTCTCTTACTAGATCCAAAGTTGATCCTTGAGTACATTGATCTCTGGCACAAGGACACCAACACACCTGTGCCAGACTTGAAGCTGACTCCTGGCCAAAGCAGTCACATGCTGACCGCCTTCATTGGCGAAGAAAAATGGAAATTCGAGAAGGCCAGGCAGTTGAAGAAAGCGCAGTACAAAAAGGAGTGCTTGCTGAAGATGAATGTTTTCAAAATGACAACTGATTAACTTGTAGCTCTACAATCTGAGATCAAGAATCTCAGTGATGAATTTGATCGCTACTAGGCTGACTGGCTAGGAGCCGAAGTCAGGTTTGTGAAGTTAACTAAAAAATTCACTTCAAAAGCTGAATCTCCTCAGGCTAAAGCATCTACTCAGCCGACTGAAGAACATGCCAACACCGCTGATGAAAATCAGGCTGCTGATGAAACTTCTAGTACCAGGGTGATGACTGTATTCTAGCCGCTGATGACATTGTCAGGGCAACCACTAGTGTTGCGCCTGAAGAACAAGCCAGGCCAGCTGAGGCATCAACCGCTGAGCCTAAAGAATCTGAACCAACCAGGAAAACTGAAACAGTTGTGCCTGAGGTAACTGAACCGATTTCCTCTACTCCTCCTGCACCAACACCAAGTCCAGTTCTTCCTTCTGCATCAGAAGCGAAGAAAACCAAAATTGCGGAGCGAGCAGTAGTGAAGAAGAGGAAAGAATCTACTTCATCTCAGTCTTCAACACCAAAGAAGATGAAGACATTGACAAGCTCTTTTGAGAATCCCATTGATGTTGTTATTTTCTCCAGTATGCCATCAAAGGAACTCATTCCTTTTGGTGAAGATTATGAGATCCCAAGCGGATCGGATGAAGACGTTCCTTCTGCTGCTTCTTCAGAGCAGTTGGGCGAAGAAATTGAAGCGGATAATATCCCTTCACTCCCCAATCCTCTCATCGCCTATGCCTCAGTTCATAGCTGAAGAGGCAAGCGTTGAACAATTAAGTGAAGAAGATGAAGACATGGACATTCGGAGCACCACACCTATGATGAATGATGACGTTTGGGAAAGTCAGCACCCCAACCCTCCTTTGTTCACGCCACTGCAACAAATCCCTCAGTCCCCAGTGCGCACTGAATTTATAATGGGCTCTGAAGAACCTCGCATCACTCCGTCCATTCCTGAAGAAATTCCAGCCATTAGTGCTGATGAAAAAAATGTTGCTGAAGAAATGAATACCCAGGCTGCAACTGAAGCTGAAACTGAAATTTCTCAGCCTGTGGTGCCTGAGAATGTGATTCCTAAGGCTGTGATCCCTTTGACTGATACTCCTCAGCCCAAGCCGAAGAATCCCTTCTCTAAGAAGCAAAACTTCAAGGCTGATGACTTCTTCCAAGAGCATGTGTTCTTCACAGATTACAACCCATATGACTCTGCTCGTCTTAGAAGGAAGCGTTTCTGGACTGCCAGCCAAGCAAACTTCTATTCTTCACTGCTTTTTTATAAGGACAAAGTCTTCGACCATGAGCATATTCCTCACGTGGACATGGAATCACTGCCTTGCTTCACGCCAGTCCTCACTGTTCTTCATGATGCTGGACTGCTCAACTTTTGCACTGATATATGTGATTGGAATGAAGAACTAATTCTTCAGTTTTATGTGACGCTGCACATCATAGGAAATGCTGAAGATGTGAACTCTTGGGTGTTGGACTGGATGACAGAAAATACTCACTTCAAAGCACCGACCTCTGAATTACTTCATGCCCTGCCTGTCAGTCCTCCCCTTGAAGGTGCTCATTGTATATATCATGAACCTGAACTCACTGACCACTATATGCAAGTGTTGATGAATCCGCTGAAGCCCGGTCAAACCCCAAGGACCAAATTCAAGGAATTGATGTATGTGCCACGGACTGTCTATCGCATCTGGACCAAGACTTTGAGTCCAATCAAGGGCCATGACTCTAATGAAGAAGAGGTCATTGGTATCATGAAGAATCTGCTATTCTACATTATTCATGGCATTCCTGTCAACTACCATGATTTCTTCATGAGGACTCTGGCCAATGTTGCATTGTCCCCTTTTGAATTGAAGCCATACGCTCCCTGGATTATGAGATTCCTCAGGTTAAGGTCTTCAATCAATTACAAGGCTGGCACTCTCAACCATGGCAGCTACTTGCCCCCATTAAAGTCCTCAAGCGGAAATTTTCCTCAGCTGATGAAAAGGGCAAGGCTACTGCTATTATTGATGAAGGCATTCATCCATTGGATGGTCAGTTCTGCAAAGCTGCATCTTACTCCACCAATGATGACTCTGCCACTCATGACTCTGCCGCTAGTGCCTCGAAGCAAAATCCTCAAGGCACAGCTCCAAGGGTGATGACTGACCGTGAGCTTCTCCTTAGTCTTCAAAAGAAGGTCGATCGTAACCACAAATGGGTTAAGCGTTAGTTTGGTTCTATTCTTCACAATATGACTGCTACACACAATACAGTGAAGAAAAACCATTACTACCTCCATGAAGTCTTCGGTCGCACCTGGGCTGTTCTGTCATATATTTATGGTGAAGAAGATCTGAAGCAAATGGGTCTCAAGCAAGACTTTGACTGGTCTCAACCACCAGCGAAGAAATTCAAGAAAGTCAAAGTTCCTTCCTTGGTGGCCAGCTCATATTCTTCATCGCACGACACTGATGAGCATGAAGATTTGGATGACACTGCGGCAGGCCCTACTTCAACAACTGACCCCAACAACGTTGGCGGTCCTCCATCGACTTCATGATGATATTCTTCAGGGGTGTTAGTCCTCACTTTTTGTCCCTTTTGGTCATTCGATGACAAAGGGGGAGAAATTTGAGTTAGTCTTCAAGCGGGTCTCTATATATGGGCGTTTTTTTGCTAAGTTACAACTCTCGTTCTTTTGAAGACTTTGTTGGATCGAGTTGCAAACTTAAACCCGATGGTGGTCTGATACTTTTCCTATGTTCTTCTGCATGCTATTTCCTCATATATGTTAATGCACACATGCTGAATTACATCAGCCACCATATTTCATCATGCATTTCAAATTCTTCATATCATATGTTAAATGCCTCTATGAATTACAAGATATAGGGGGAGATCTCCATGATTCTACTCTTCAAATGTGCATTGCTTCAAAAGAAAATTCCTCACTATGCACATCTTCAGGGGGATTTCTTCTATATCTTGCAATCAAATTCCTCAATATCAGTATTTACACTTCATATGTTTATCCCTGTTGAAAACTTAACCTATATTGTCATCAATCACCAAAAAGGGGGAGATTGTAAGTGCATCTAGTGCCCCTTAGTGATTTTGGTGTATTGAAGACTTATAGGTTAAGGGACTAATGCGTTTGTAAGTGTACATATGTCTATTAGTCCATGAGGAGTTTGATATTTACAGAGAAAGTCGACCCCTAAAAATGAATGTCTTCGACTGAAGACTTTGGATTTCTGAAGACTTTCTGAAAACTTTGAAAGTGAAGAAATGGTGTGACTGTGAAGACTTGATATTCATACAAGGAACATGAAGCGTGAAGACTTTTGTTTTCGTAGTTTAATTTTCTATTTCTTGAGTCACAGGAAACACCGTACTGTTAAAGGGGGTCGAGCAAAAACTAAGGAAAAGTTTCCAAGTGATGCTCATCTCAAAATCCTACACCTACCAATCCCCTTGAGTGAAGCCATTGGAAATCTCATACAGTTCAGTCAATTTCTTCAGTGACAGAGACGAAGTTCTCCTGGTCTTTAAGGAATTTGTTCTGACTGAGGAGTTAGGAATTCGCCAGTGCGGATTGCCTACAAGTGAGGAACATGATAGCCCTGAGGAATTTGAGCCTCAAATTTCTGACCGTTGCTGTGCTACGCGCCAGCTGTCCCAAAATATCTACCCACCTAACAGTCATATCAATGAAGGGCATTTATGTCTTATCATGTCGGGCTTCTCCCTGGGCTATAAATAGCCACCCCTATAACCACTAGCTGGTTGGCTGCTCCAAGAAAAACTGACACTTTTCATTGAGAGCATCCCATCCTCCGAGGACTTTGAGCGAAAATCATCAAGTGAGGAAAAACCAAACACAAACACCTACAAACCCAAGTGATTGAGCATCACGGAAGAAATTGTTCCTGTGTGGATCCGACGCTTGTTACCTATGAAGATTGTGCATCTTACAGACGGTTAGGCGTCATGGTCTAGAGCATCCAAGAGGAAATTGTGGATCGCCGAGTGACCGAGTTTGTGAAGGTCTGGGAGTCACCTGAAGACATACCATGAGTGATTGGGCGAGGTCCGTGTGACCTTAGCTCAAGGAGAATACGGTGAGGACTATGTGTCCGAGACTGTGTGTCCTTAGGTTTAAATACCCAGCCGCTCCAACCAGACGTATAACTATCATAGCAGTTGGAACTGGTCTACCGAATCATTGTTTTCACCGAGCTAACTAGTTATATTTCCTCAACCCTTCCATTTCCTAATTACTGTGTTGTGTGCTTGTTCATATCTGTTTGAAGACTTTGACTAAAGACTTTCTCAATTTCCTCAGTTCCATTTCTTCAGTCTGGTTGTCTTCATCCTGTTTTATCATGTGCTTACGCTTCCTGTACTCTGTGTGTGTTTTCATTTCATCATGATGTCCATGTTTATGTTATGTCATGTATGCATCTGAGTACTTATTCCACTACAAGTAGTTCTTCACTCAGGAATTTCCTCACCCAGAAATTCCTCAGTGAAGAATTCATAAAAATCGCCTATTCACCCCCCTCTAGTCAACTTAACGCACTTTCATAGCCATAGTTGGAGTAACATAACTAGGAGTACCTCCTTTTTTATTCAATAACCAACAACACGCGAATATTGGACGATAGCATCACGACAACTGAATCAAAAATTGAAACCTTCCCGCCCTACGCCAGCTGAGCCCGCCGCTCCACATTGATGGCAAGTCAGGGTGTGCGACCTCTCATCGCTTCATTGTTGAAGCAACCTGACGACCGAGGGCACCGCCACGCACGCCTTGACATTTCAGACTCGCATACTTTGTGAGACAAAAGGTGGGGCCATTATTAATGATATAGTATTATACTAAAGGGACTAACTATTGTAAGCAGGCTACGTATTAGGTTGGTTCTAGATGATGTGTCAACTTCTTATAGCCGGATGTTGGCTATACTATTAACCATGCTCTAAGTGTGGTGTGAGTCAGAAAATTTATTAAGTTATTAATTAATAATTAACGGACGCCTTAATTACTCAGCCGTTTTTGATTCTTTTGGATAGTGGGGATATTATTGACTTGGACGTGGGTTTTGGGCCAAAGGCCTACTATTATACTTGGTCTTACTCGCATGACCGACCTGACAGGCTCTACCCTAGCCGCCACTATATCATATGGTTTCGCACTGTTCCAAATCTTAGCGCCGCCACACAATTCTTCTCCATCCCTCCTTCCGGCGTGCACCGCGAGAAAGGACAGGTGTCCTATGAACCCCGCCTTTCGTGATCCTGTACGTGAGAGGGGCGATTAGGTTTTTGGGGAGCACACTCCTGTGACTGCTGCCAGCGACGACTTCCTCAATGGCATCCTTCTTCCCCGACCTCGGTAACCTCTTCATCAACGACATGAGTGACAACATCAACCACAGCGGTTCTGCTCCCACTGTACAGTATGTGATTTTGTCCTCTTGGTTTAATCCGCATCATTACTTTGATCTTTGCAATTGTGGTCATGATCTATTTACTGTTGATTCGAATTACATCTCATAGTAAATTGCTCATATATTCAACAATCCAATCCAAAAACCTGATTATAGGCAATTTACTCCGAGTGGTTTTGCTGCGCTTTTGAAGCCGCCTACTTTTAAGGGGTGCAATATAAAGGTGGCACACAAGAGCAGTATATTGGTTTTAGATCATGTCTTGCTATGGCGCCACTAAGGGTATGCCTAAGGCGATCTTAATCCTACAATGAGGAAGCTTTTGACAACATGGATACCCTCTTCAAAGCCATACGATGAGTGTTCTTGCGATTCCATTGTGGATTCATATATGTCGTTTGACAGCGGCAAAGACATGTGGGCTCTTGTGAGGCCACGTTTGGGGCCTCGGTGACAAGGAGTTATGCGTGATGGAGCAATTTGGTGACTACAAGATGGTGATGGCTCTCATTGTTGTTGAGACTCATGAGATCTGATCCTTTCGCTTAGGAACTTGAGTTCTTCAAGTGTGTGTTGCCAGAAAAATTTGTTGTTGGGACCATCATTTCCAAGCTTCCACCTTCGTAGAATGATTTTGCTACTTCTCTGGAAAACAAGAGACATGAGTTTTCCGTTTCAAATCTCATTAGCACTCTTCATTTTGAAGAGAAGGCGAGAGAAAAAGACACATGTGCTCGGGTCGCCGAGGGAGCTTCTAGTGCCCACATGGTACATGAGAAGAACTTCCAACCCAACTAGCCCCAAAACAACAAGGAAAAATCTCAGGGGAAAGGCAAGTTTGATGCAAAGAACAAGCCGTCACATTCGACAAACTTCAAGAAGAATTAAAATAACGGGAAGGGATAGAAACCTCAATTTTGGTAGCACCACACAAAATTTATATGGCTGCATCTACCTGCTGCCAGCTAACCTCATGGTGCTCTAGGTATTCTTACATTCGTAACTAGGTACAATGATCACTGCAAGATGAAATAAGCGTATTCGTACATTGACTTGTTGATTGCAGTGCGGAGCGATCCTGTCATGTGTGTAGTAGCAAACAAGCAGTGCAGCCGAAGGTGGAAATCAACCAAGGACTTATGAAATTATATATAATCTTCCCCAGGTAGGTCAGTATCCCCTTCGTCTAGATGATCATGTTTTGTCATGCCTAGCTATTGATATGTGCTACTGTTTTGCACCATCGTTTAAGTATGGCTATTGTTTTCCTATCTTTTCAGATTCATGATGAAGATTATTTCAGGGGAACTACACAATATGGTTGCTGCAAATGTGCCAGCATCAATTGCAAGATGAGGCAGCTAGCTAGCTGTGGAGTTGCCAACATGCTTGCTACCTCTTGAGCACTGTGTTGGTTTACCCTTGAAGAGGAAAGGGTGATGCAGCAAAGTAGCGCAAGTATTTCCCTCAGTTTTTGAGAACCAAGGTATCAATCCAGTAGGAGGCCACACGCAAGTCCCTCGTACCTACACAAACAAATAAGAACCTTGCAACCAACGCGATAAAGGGGTTGTCAATCCCTCCACGGCCACTTGCAAAAGTGAGATCTGATAGAGATGATAAGATAACATTTTTGGTATTTTTATGATAATGATTAAAACTAAAGATTGCAAAGTAAAAATAGATTGGGAACTTATATGATGGAAAATAGACCCGGTGGCCATAAGTTTCACTAGTGGCTTCTCTCAAGACAGCATAAGTATTATGGTGGGTGAACAAATTAGTGTCGAACAATTGATAGAAAAGTGCATCATTATGAGAATATCAAGGCATGATCATGTATATAGGCATCACGTCCGCGACAAGTAGACCGAAACGATTCTGCATCTACTACTATTACTCCACACGTCAATCGCTATCCAGCATGCATCTAGAGTATTAAGTTCATAAGAACAGAGTAACACATTAGGCAAGATGACATGATGTAGAGGGATAAACTCAAGGAATATGATATAAACCCCATCTTTTTATCCTCGTCGGCAACAATACAATATGTGTCGTTTCCCCATACATCCTTTGGGATCGAACAGCATAAGATTGAACCCAAAGCTAAGCACTTCTCCCATTGTAAGAAAGATCAATCTAGTAGGCCAAACCAAACTGATAATTCGAAGAGATTTGCAAAGATAACACATTATACATAAAAGAATTCAGAGGAGATTCAAATATTGTTCATAGATAATCTTGATCATAAACCCACAATTCATCGGATCTCGACAAACACACCGCAAAAAGAGTTACATCGAATAGATCTCTGTCGGTGTCAAAACCGGCGGATCTCGGGTAGGGAGTCCCGAGCTGTGCGTCTAGGCAGATGGTAACAGGAGACAAGGGACACGATGTTTTTACCCAGGTTCGGGCCCTCTCGATGGAGGTAATACCCTACTCCTGCTTGATTAATATTAATGATATGGGTAGTACAAGAGTAGATCTACCACGAGATCAAGGAGGCTAAACCCTAGAAACTAGCCTATGGTATGATTGTTGTTAGTCCTCGGACTAAAACCCTCCGATTTATATAGACACGGATAGGTTAGGGTTACACAGAGTCGGTTACAATGGTAGGAGATCTACATATCCGTATCGCCAAGCTTGCCTTCCACGCCAAGGAAAGTCCCATCCGGACAAGGGACGAAGTCTTCAATCTTGTATCTTCATAATCTTGGAGTCCGGCCGTGACGATAGTCTGGCTATCCTGACACCCCCTAGTCCAGGACTCCCTCAGTAGCCCCCGAACTAGGCTTCAATGACGATCGGTCCGGCGCGTTGATTGTCTTAGGCATTGCGAGGCGGGTTCTTCTCCAAATCCCATATACTTGTTGAATAGTGTCCGGCTTCTGATAAATGCTGCGCTCCTTGGCTTCTGCGCCCAATAATGGCCATCTTCCGCGTGTTTGAATGAATGCGAAAAGGCAGGGTATTTTTACACTTACCCCCCTAGCTGCGTGAACGAGCTGCCTATAAAAGGGGCGAGGATCTAGATCTGAGTCACACCATCCCCCCTTCGCGAGCTTTCATCGGAGCGCCTCTGACCAAAGCCCATTCCATCATGGGCCGGTCGTGGGCTCCTCCTCTCGCGCTCCCAGCCCTCGGCTGGAAATTGGGAGAGATGCTCAGTCCGCATAGCGAGCTAGTTATACTCCAAACCAAGGGATTCCTTCCCCGGCCTTCTTGGTTCGGTTCGAGCGGACTTGCCACCTACAAGGGCGGAAAGCAAGCGGAGAGTGTCCCGATCCCTCTAAAGGAGAGCGGGTATGCTTCATCTCTTATCTAGTAAGAGGACTCGGTTTCCAATCCATCTGTTTCTCTGGGGGCTCTTGGAGTTCTCGGCCTCCAGTTGCACCACCTTCGCCTTGCCTCCATTTTGCACATCGCGGGCTTCGTGGCCCTTTGCGAACTGTTCTGGCGTAGAGGCTCATTTCGGGCTGTGGAAGAGATTATTCTGCCTAGTACCTCGTTCTTATGAGGGTCAATATATCAAGTGGGCGGAGCCGAGCTATGGCGCATCGCGGGACGGATACCTATCCGGAACCCGAAGAAGCGTCCAAGACTGGCCTTGAATGGTTTTACATGGAGGGCGTCCGCTGCGGATCCTGTTCGGATCGGCCTTAGGAGTTCAGCAATGCTCCTCTGAAGAAGCGCCTAAGCTGGCGCCCTCGGAGCCCCGGAGGGAAAATGACCGGGATGTCCTCTATTTGATGAGCGAATAAGGTTCTTGGCTCATGCGGATTGACCATGATTGGAGTCATGGCAATCTGCATTATGAGGAGTGCAGCCGCTCTAATATAGGGTTTACCCCATGTGGGACTTCAGCGGGAGAACGATGCCACCGCCATGGCATAAAAGGGTCGGGATCGGTCACCGAAAGCTAGTGAAGATCTTATCGCCATGTATAAAGGGAGGAGGAGGATTTCCTCGCGTCAATCCATTGAAGGAGTTTTCTTCAAATAATCCTCGAAGCTGGGTAAGCAAACATCTTTGTGACCTGTCCGATCCATGTTCCCGTGGTTAAATATCTCATTTCATGGTTTCTGCGTGTAAGTGCATCTAGTGCCCCTTAGTGATTTTGGTGTATTGAAGACTTATAGGTTAAGTAACTGATGCGTTTGTAAGTGTACACAGGTCTATAAGTCTATGAGGAGTTTGATATTTACAGAGAAAGTCGACCCTAAAATGAAGTTCTTCAATGAAGACTTTGATATTCGAAGACTTTACGAAGACTTTGAAAGTGAAGAAATTGGTGTGACCTTGAAGACTTGGTATTCGTTTGAGGAACATGAAGCGTGAAGACTTTTGTTTTCGTAGTTTCATTTTCTCTCTCTTGAGTCATAGGAAACATCGTCTTTGTTAAAGGGGTCGAGGAAATACTAAGGAAAAATTTCCATTTGATGCTCAACTCAAAATCCTACACCTACCAATCCCTTGAGTGAAGCTTTTGGAAATCTCATACAGTTCAGTCAATTTCTTCGATGTGAGGCGAAGCTCTTACAGTCGCCGAGAATTTGTTTTGATCGAGGAGTTAGGAATTCGCCATCTTGATTGCCTACGATGAGAACATGATAGCCACGAGGAATTTGATATTCAAATTTCCGACCGTTCTTTATCTTCTTGGCCACTGTCCCAAAATATCTTATCCACCTAACGGTCATATCATTGAAGGGCATTTATGTCTTATCATGTCGGGCTGCTCCCTAGGCTATAAATAGCCGCCCCACAACCACTAGTTGGTTGGCTGCTCGAAGAACTTGACACTTGTCATTTGAGAGCAACCCATCCTCTGAGGAATTTGGCGAAAATCATCAAGTGAGGAAAACCCAAAACCAAACCCCTACAAACCCAAAGTGATTGAGCATCCTTGAAGAAATTGATCTGCGTGGATCCGGCGCTTGTTACCTTTGAAGACTGTGCTTCTTCCAGACGGTTAGGCGTCAAGGTCTAGAAACATCAAGAGGAATTGTGGATCGCCGAGTGACCAAGTATGTGAAGGTTTGGAAGTCGCTGAAGACTTACCACGAGTGATTGGACGACGTCTGCATGACCTTAGTCCAAGGAGAATCGGTGAGGACTTGGTGTCTGAGCTGCGTGCTCGATGATGGGTGTCGGGACTGTGTGTCCTCGAGTTTAAATACTCAGCCGCTCCAACCAGACGTACAAGCGAGACAGCAGTTGGAACTGGTCTACCAAATCATTGTCTTCACCAACCTAACTGGTTCTATTTCCTCAACCCTTTCATTTCTTCATTCTTGTGTTGAGTGTTTGTTCATATCTGTGTTTGAAGACTTTGGTGAAGACTTTCTCAATTTCCTCGGTTCAATTTCTTGATCTGTTTGTCTTCATCTTGTGTTATCCTGTGATTACGCTTTACAGACTCTGTGATTGTCTTCATTTCATCATGATGACAATGCTTGTAATATTTTATGCTTACTTCTGAGTACTTATTCCGCTACAAGTATTTCTTCGCTAAGGAATTTCCTCACCGGCAAATTCCTCAGTGAAGAATTCATAAAAATTGCCTATTCACCCCCCCTCTAGTCAATATAACGACTTTCAATTGGTATTAGAGCAAGGTACTCCTTGTTACGTGTGATTTTAG
The DNA here is from genome assembly GCA_021605205.1 of Aegilops longissima. Classification (NCBI taxonomy): domain Eukaryota; kingdom Viridiplantae; phylum Streptophyta; class Magnoliopsida; order Poales; family Poaceae; genus Aegilops; species Aegilops longissima. The sequence goes on from CM038678.1 coordinate 313,391,153, forward strand.
TTTAACCACGGAGTTTTAGTTATGTCGACCGCAGTATGATCAAGGTCTCAGCAGGTGTCCTACCTTGATGGGACGGACTACCCCTCTTGGAAGAACAAAATGCGAATGCATCTTGAAGCAATTGACAACGATCTACGGTATGTTGTGACAAAGGTGTTTCCTCGGTCACACCCTCTTTGAATGATCTGATGTGAAGAGATTCAAGCAACTCGATTCTCAAGCGAAGAATATCATATGTGGCCATCTGAGCAAAGGTCAATATGGAAGAGTGAGTGCTTTGGAATCCACCAAACTCATCAGGACAGGCTGTCCAAAGTAAATGAAGGTGTTTCAACTCAGCGTGACTCTCGAGTTGATGTTCTTGGAATCTCTTCAACGCTTCAAAAGACTCGACAACGAAAATGTTCAACAAACCTTGATCGCCTCACTTGACATCTCAAATGAGCTTCAAGCCTTTGGGTGCCATTGACATCACCGACCATGAGGTGGTGAAGAAATTACTAAGATAAACTTGATTCCTCATTTGATACTCGCGCGATGATACAAGAACGAGCTGATTACAAGTCTCTTGATCCTGCTGATATCCTCGAAGGCTAAATACTCACGAGTTCGACTTGCTGAAAGAGAGATCTCTATGGTTACGGCTATGGAAAAACACGTGCCACGAAGGCCAAGGCTGTGTCCGAATCTGAGAGTGAAGACTCTGGTAGTAGCCTAGGAGATCCTGAAGAATTTGGCCAGGAGCTAGCACTGCTCGTGAAGAAATTCCAGAAATTCACAAGACGTGGTCGCGTTGGAAAATTCTCAAGTAGCAGTGATTCCTCATCTAGTGACTATAAGAGAAGACTTTGCCACAAATGCAAGAAACCTGGTCACTACATCCAAGATTGTCCTCAGTGGGAAAAGGAATTAAAGAAGAAGAAGCACAAGGATTACAGATTACGATGACATGAAGAAGAAGAAGAAATCATCAAAATCTTCATCATCAAAATCCTCAAAACCTTCTTCTCACAAGAAGAACAGCTCCAAAAAGGCTCGGGCATTCATTGGCAAGGAAATGGACTCTGAAGCTGAATCGAGGAAAATGAGGAAGAGGAGGAGTCGAAGAATCCGAATCTGGTGTGGCTAGTCGGCTCTTGCTCTCGCCTTGTTAGCAAGTCCATCTTCAACACTGAAGAAACTGACTCCGCCGACAAACCTGATGAGGAAAATGATGACTACGCTCCCACCTATTGCTTCATGGCAAAAGGTGCCAAGGTACTCAATTTCACCTCCTCTGAATCTAGTGAAAATGAATCTGATGAGGATCTCAAGCCCAGCTACTCTAAACTTGCTAAGATTGCTATAAAACAACAAAGGGCTTTTGAAAAGGTTCAAAACATGCTAGATAAGAGTGATGATATGTTAGGTGAAGAAATGGATCGCACTCAAGCCACGATGAAAATCTTGAGAGAGTTCAGTCTAGACTTGATAGCCTTCAAGGTCATCATAACACTCTCTTATCTGATCATGAGAAACTTTCTTATGAATTTCTTCAAAGGAAGCAAGATCTTGAGAAGCTAAGAGCGAGTTATGAAGATCTTCAAAGGAGCGCGATTCATTACTTGCTCAACAAATCAGCGCTTCTCAAGAAGAATTTGTTCCTCCATGCTTAAAGTGCATTGAGCGTGAATCGCTAATTCTTCACTGAATGTTCAAATGCTTCAACTGTTACAAATTCTTCACCTGCCTCTGCTATCACTAATTCCTCATCTGAGGACATTTCTAGTATCACTGACGATGCAGGACTGAATTGTATATGACAGGCATGTACAAAAGCCTCAAAGGGCATCAGACTCTTTGTGATGTGCTTAAAAAGCAGATCCTCAACAGGAACCCTAGGAAAGAGGTATTGCCTTTGAGAGGAAACTCAATCTTGATGGAGCGTCTTTGGAAGCTTTGGCGGTATCCCAAAACCTCATGGGTTGCTGCAAAGGGACCTCCATTGATCCATCTACCTTATCTGGTTTTACATGTGAATTTCCTCATTACATTGATGAGTCATTTGACTCAAACTATAAACTGTTCAAAAATCAGAATGGTGAAGTATTTGCTAGATATGTTGGCACTAATTGCAGGAACGGTTCCCCTATGAAGAAAATCTGGGTTCCCAAGAAGTGCCTTGAAAATCTTCAGGTGAATGTCCTCATGACACCACCAGTGAAGAAAAGGAACCCCAGATCAAATTCTTCATATGGACCAAATTCTTCATATGGATCCAAGTCCTCATACGGACCAAATTCCTCACGTGGATCAAATTCCTCAAAAGGATCAAGGTCCTCATATGATTATCATCGTGCTAACAACTCTGTTTCGCAGGGTAGAGCTAAGGGCTATGAATATGTGCATTATTCTTCAAACCAATATGTTCATAAGTCCTCGAAGAATTTCTCTGCTTATTCATATGCTTACCTAACCCCTCTTATGTGAAACGAAATGGTTTGGCCTCTATGCCACCATTCTCATATGGTGCTCATGAGAATGATGAACTCTTTGCCACCCCTTGAGATGTGGGTGGTGAAGAAAAAAACTAATCTCTTCTGCGGGTCAGGTCTCGAGGCGTGCCTCAATGTCTCAAGAATTTCTTTGGGGCACGACAAAATTCTGAAAGGGCGAGCTAATCATGATGAAATGAACTTTCATTTCACACGTCCTCATCTTGCTTATCTGAATCTTGGTGATGAAATTCATCGATGAACTTGATATCATATTCTTCACTAATGAAGTATATGAGATTGTAAGTTATACTAATTCATCTGCGGGATGATCAACCCAAAGCCAGAGTGGGTTCTCGATAGTGGATGTACAAATCACATGATTGGTGACAAGAATCTATTGATGGATGCTCCTTATCACCGTCACATCTGAAGCATATCATCTTTCTTGACAAAGGCAAAAGTCGGTATTGGGACTTGGTAAGGTTGCTATCTCTAAGGACATGCACATGGACAAAGTCATGCTTGTTGAGTCTTTAGGATATAACCTCATGTCGATCTCAATGCTTTGTGATCTTGATATGGTTGTTATCTTTGGCAAATATCGTTGTGTTGTGATTATGGAAGGTGACAATTCCAAAGTCTTGAAGGCTTTAGGAGAGGAGACTTGTATATTGTTGACTTCTCTACAGGACCACAACCAGCCATGTGTCTACTTGCAAAAGCTTGAGAAGGCTGGCTATGGCATCAACGACTTGGTCACGCAGGCATGAGGAATTTACTGCGCTTGCAAAGAAGAAGCATGTCATTGGCATTGAGAATGTCAAATTTCTCAAGGATCACTTATGCGAACTGTGAAGCTGGAAAAATGACCAAGGCCAAGCATCCAGTGAAGACTATCATGACCACTACTCGTCCCTTGAATTGCTTCACATGGACCTCTTTGGTCCCAATCATTACTCAGTGTCGTTAATGAAGCATCACTATATGGCTTTGTTATTGTTGATGATTACTCTCGTTACACATGGGTACACATTGTTACTTACAAAAATCAAGTGCGGGAAATCTTCAAGCGATTTTCCTCGAGGGCTTCAACCAACTTTGGTGTGAAGATCAAGCACATCGGGAGTGACAATGGAACCGAGTTCAAAATTCTGGTCTTGATGACTATCTTGATGAACTTGGTATTACTCATGAGTTATCTGCTCCTTATACTCCTCGGCAAAATGGCGTCGTGGGCGCAAGAACAGAACTCTTGTTGAGATGGCTCGCACTATGCTTGATGAATACAAAGCGCCTAGTCGTTTACGGATTGAAGCAATTGACCTGCGTGCCACATCATCAACAGTATATCTTCACAAATTCTTCAAGAAGACTGCCTATGAACTCCTCACGACAAGAAACCCAATGTAAGTTATTTAAAAGTCTTGATTGCTAAATGCTGGATTAGAGATCCTCACCACAACTCTAAATTTGCACGAAAGCACATGAAGGTTTTATGCTTGGTTACGGAAAGGACTACGCACACCTCTGAGTCTTCAACATCGCACTTCACAAGATTGTTGACACTGTAGATGTGCGGTTCGATGAAACTAATGGCTCGCAAAGAGCACCTACCTACATGTTAGAGCGAACCAGCACCGAGGATTCTATCAGGTTCAAGGCAACGAGGATGTCATTCCTCTTGAAGAAACTGCTGAAGAATTCATTCTTGTCTGCTGAAGAACGTCGGTGATGCACTGAAGATAATCTTTGAAGAAAATGGTCTTTGAGGAAAATGGTCAAATTCCTCGACGACAACCAGCTCATCCTCGCATTGCAAAAGAAGTACAAGTGGAAAGATCATCGATGACATTGAAGCGCGGGTCCTCTCACTCGCTCAAAATCTTCACACTTATCTAACTTTTGTGGGCACTATGCTTTTGTCTCTATCACAGAGCCCACTAAGGTAGATGAAGCATTTACGGGCGGAGTGGATTCAGGCCATGCAAGAAGAATTACATCGATTCGAGCTCAACAACGTCAGGAACTGGTCAAACGTCCAGATCCTCGCAAGCATAATATCATTGGCACAAAGTGGATCTATCGCAACAAGCAAGATGAAAATGGTCTTGTGGTGAGGAATAAGGCACGACTAGTAGCTCAAGGCTACACGAGTTGAAGGAATTGATTTGATGAAACTTTTGCACCGTTGCTAGACTTGAGTCTATTAGCATATTACTCGCCTATGCTAACCATCACAATATCACTTTATATCAAATGGATGTGAAAAGTGCATTCCTCAATGGTAAGCTTGAGGAAGAAGTATATGTTGCTCAACCCCCAGGTTTTGAAGATCCAAAGAATCGACAAAGTCTTGAGACTAAATAAGGCCCTCTATGGCCTCAAGCAAGCCCCTCGGTGGTATGATACATTGAAGGAATTCTTCGTGAAGAATGGCTTCACACCCGGTTCACTCAACCCTACTCTCTTTACTAAATCTTATGATGGTGAACTGTTTGTGTGCCAAATATATGTTGATGATATTATCTTTGGCTGTACTGACCAACGTTATAGTGATGAATTTGCCTATATGATGAGTGAAGAATATCAAATGTCTATGATGGGAGAGTTGAAATTCTTCTTAGGTCTTCAAATTAAATCAACAACACAATGGCATATTCATATCTCAGAGAAATACCTCAAAGATGTCTGAAGAAATTGGCATGCAAGATTGCAAAGGTGTCAAAATTCCTATGCCCACAAATGGCCATCTATGCCTTGATGAAAATGGTATTGACTTGATCACAAGGTATACCGCTCCATGATTGGTTCTTTATTGTACTTATGTGCATCTAGGCGGATATAATGCTTAGTGTTTGCATGTGTGCCCGATTTCAAGCTACACGAAGGAATCACACCATAAGGCTGTGAAGCATATTCTTGATATCTAGCTCACACACCAACACTAGGATTATGGTACCCCAAGGGCTCTACTTTTGATCTCATTGGATATTCGACTCGACTATCTTTGGTGATCGTGTGGATCGCAAGTCAACATCTGGTACTTGTCATTTCCTCGGACGATCTTTGGTGCATTGGTCCTCGAAGAAAGCAGAATCGTATCACCGTCCCTCTGCGGAAGCTGAATACATTGCTGCTGGCTCATGTTGTGCTCAATTACTATGGATGAAGCAAACCCTCAAGGACTACGGCATCAACGTGAAGAATGTGCCTCTCTCTTGTGACAATGAGAGTGCCATCAAGATTGCTCACAACCAGTTCAGCACTTTCGAAGACAAAGCACATTCAAATTCGTCATCATTTTCTTCGTGATCATGTGTTGAAGGCGACATCTCCATCGAGCACGTGAAGGCTGAAGAACAGCTAGCTGATATCTTCACTAAGCCCTTGGATGAGAAGAGATTTAGCAAGTTGCGGTGTGAGCTAAATATCTTAGAATCTTGAATGTTCTTTGAAAAGGACACATCCTAACACTTATGCAAAATTGATGACTTAGATGTGCAACACATGAAGAAGCGTTTTCTTCAATCAATGAAGAATAACACTCTAAGTGTGAAGAAATTAATGAAGAATTTGATTCTCGAGAACCCTCGACAATTTTACGCGTGTGAAAATCATCATTCTTATCTGATGGGTCACGCCACCACCAAAGTTGAAAATCTTCAATTTGAGTTTTCCTCAGTTTTGAAATTCTTGATTTTCAAATTCTTCAACTTTGCAAAATCTTCACTATTTCCGTCGTCTTTCTTCATTGGCTATATATATATATATGGGTTTATGTCCTCTCAGACATTCACTTATGGCTATTTCTTCAAGTCGTTTTTTCGCTAAGTGAATGTGATCGGACCCTTCCCCTCTATGCTATACTCAACCCAATCCATTCACAAATTCTTCATGTGCGTTCTACTTTGAAACTCGTTCAAATTCTTCCTTTGTGTCCTTGATAGCTGAAGAAATTGCGGCGGAACTTTTAAAACGAATCTTATTCAAACCTTCATTTTACCGCTCAAACCGTTCCGCATCCCGCTGCATTATTTTATTCACCCACGATCGTACACGATCTCCACTACACATCGTGGGTGACACATGTCGTGAGAGGGAAGCGGTCGAGGGCATGTTAGTCCTAAATCTTGAGGCGATCCGTTTTTCACCGTGTCTATAAATACCCCTCTCCCTTCCTCACTCTTTTACTCCGCTCGACCTCTCTCTCCGCTCGAGCTCCTCAAACCCTAAGCGCCGCCGCTTCTCCATCGTCGCCCGGTGAGGAAAAGCTTCCTTGCCTTGACCTCTTCGCCCGGCGTACTCGCGCCGACCGTGGAAAATCTTCACTCCGCCGTCGCCGTAGCTGATTTCCTCTGCCAAGTTAGGGCGTGGAAGATCTGAGCAGACGAACTTCCCAACTGTTCTTCTCAGTTAAATCGTGTTCTTCACCTCGGGTAAATTAAAAGTTACTTTTATTACTCGCTTTGATTCTCAAATCTTCTTCAAATTCTTCAAAGGTGTTTATTCTTCAAATTCTTCACACATATGAACACCTCAAATCTCTTGATTCGTTTCTCTAAGCAATGATTTTCTTCAAGATTCCTCAATTGTGTGGATCCTCGATCTATACAACTCTGGAACCTAAGACTAAGAACGCTTAGTGAAATTCTTCAAGGCTCATCTGGTCAAAATCCTCAAAACTTGTTGTTTTTGAAAAACCTTCTGAGAACGCATATGACCTCTCCAAATTCCTCGCACCTATACTCTGTTCACAGGTACAAATGTCCGCTGCTGAATCCCTAGGTTCTCATCAACTTAACTCATTTGCAGCGTTCCTCGAAGAAAAACTGCACACTTCTTCAGAGAACTCAATTGTTCAATTTCCTCAATCAAGAAAATGGCGATGAAGAAGCCGCAGAAGGGAGGAAAGAAACCGAGGTTATGACAGCGTTTGAAATCCACGAGGAAATATATCGACTATTGCACTCCGGATGAAGAAAGCAAAAATCAGCGCAAGGTGCGTATTCGAAGATTGAGCGGAGATGGGCACGGGAATGGAAGGAATACAGATATGTAACTCCTAAGTACATGAAGAAATTAGCTAAATCCTCCATGCCCAAGAGCTCCTTTGGCACCGGCCAAATAGCTGATCCCACTAGCGTCAAGCGTGGTGAGGACTTTCACGATGAATGGGCTAAGCGCCAAGCAAAGTTGGCAAAGCAAGCAAAGGAGGCGGTGAAGAAATTCAATGAGGATTCGCGCTGCTACTCTTGCCCTTGAGGTCTCGGTCGAAATCAATGCAAAAGAAGCCTGCTAATAAGCCAAGTGCTTCATCATCTGCGCCCTCACGGCCAAGTTCCTCAAGAACACCTTCCAAGCAATTTCCTCACACTGCTTCTGCCGTTCCACCAAAGTCCTCAACAGCTCCGTCAAAACCTTGAGTTCCTGTGCACTGGCTACTTGTCAAAGAACCACTGGTTTCTCAATTGCCTCGAGCATTTCGCAAGTTCCTCGGCTGCTCCAACTTCCTCATCGGGCCCGGCTCAAATTGAAGATCAAGGCAACAGGGTGGACGACGTCCACGGCCTAGTCCAAGGACGAAACAAGTTGTATTTCATGTACCATCCGACGATGAGGCATCGATGAAGAACTTCGCGAAATCATCGAGAGACCGTCAAGTGAAGGCCGCTAGAGCCAAAGGTACATCTGTGCCACTGCTATTGGATCCGAAGAAAGTCCTCGACTTTATTGATCTCTGGCACAATGATCCCAATACCCCTCTCCCTGATCTTCATCTGACACCTGGTCAGAGTCATGCGCTAACTCACTTCATCGCTGAAGAAAAATGGAAGTTTGAGAAGGCGAGGGAAATCAAAAAGGCTCAATACAGGAAAGAGAAGTTCTTGAAGAAAAACGTTGTCAAGATGACACCTGAGGAACTTCTCCAAATTCAAACTGAAATTCAAGACCTCAGCAAAAACTTCGATACCCACTATGCTGATTGGCAAGGAGTCAAGACCAGATTCGTCAACCTGACGAAGAAATTCACAAGTGTTGCTGCCCCAGTGCAACATGAAATTCCTCAGGCTGAAGAACCTGAACTTGTGATTCCTGAGGTGGTGATGCAACTCACTGACACCCCTCTGCCCAAGCAAAAGAATCCGTTCTCAACCAAGCAAAAGTTCAAGGTTGAAGATTTCTTTGCCGAGCACGTGTTCTTCACTGAATATAATCCTTATGATTCTGCTCGAATTAGGAAGAGGCGTTTCTGGACTGCCAGCCAAGCCAACTTCTATTCCTCAGTGCTTTTCAACAAGGATAAAATCTTCGATCATGCTCATATTCCTCATGTGGATATGGAGTCGCTGCCAGGCTTTGAGCCAGTCCTCAGTGTTCTTCACGACGCAGGACTTATAAACTTCTGCACTGATATTTGTGATTGGAATGAAGAGCTAATTCTTCAGTTCTATGCAACCCTGCACATCACCGGAGACGCTGAAGACGTAAATTCATGGGTCTTAGATTGGATGACTGAAAATACTCACTACAAGGCACCAGCAAGTGAATTGCTTCGTGCCCTCCCACTCAGTCCTCCGATTGATGGTGCACGTCGTATCTATGAAGAAAAAGAACTTTCAAATCACTATATGCAAGTGCTGATGAAGCCTTTGAAGCCAAGGCAGGCCCCAAGAACCAAATTCCTTGTCAAGGAATTATTATATGTGCCTCGGACAGTCTATCGAATTTTGATGAAGACTATGAGTCCTATCAAGGGCCACGACTCAAACGATGAAGAAGTCGTTGGCATCATGAAGAATATGCTTTTCAACATCATCCATGGCGTTCCCGTCAATTTCCATGATTTCTTCATGAGGACTCTGGCTAACATTGCCATGTCACCTTTTGAGCTGAAGCCTTATGCACCTTGGATTATGAGATTCATCAGGTCAAGATCTTCACTAAATTACAAGGTGATACTTTGAATCACTGCAGCTACTCCGCCCCGATTGAAGTCCTCAAGCGGACAATTACCTCGGTGATGACAAGGGCAAGGCCACTCTGTGATCGATGAAGGCATTCGTCCATTGGATGGACAGTTTATAGCAGCATCCTACTCCACCAATGATGACTCGCCACACATGACTCGGCCGCAAATACCTCGGTCAAGCAAAGTCCTCAAGCTCGCACCGGGTGATGATGATCGTGAGTTACTCCTCGGTCTTCATCGGAAGGTTGATCGTAATCATAAGTGGGTCAAGCGTCGGTTTGGTACTCTTCTTTACAACATGACCTCAACACACAATGCGGTGAAGAAAACCACTACTACCTTCATGAAACCTTCAACGCTTTGGGCTGTTCTTTCACATGTATCTGATGAAGAAGAACTGCATTCAATGGGACTCAAGGAAGAATTTGACTGGTCCGCACCTCCTCCAAGAAATTCAAGAAGGTCAAAGTTCCTTCTTTGGTGGCCAGCTCCTATTCTTCATCTCGCGACAACGATGAAAATGAAGATTTGGAAGACATCTGCTGCTGGTCCTACTTCAACAAACAACCCGACAATCTTTGGCGCTCCGTCTTCAACTTGAAATTCTTCAAGAGCGTTAGTCCTCGGTTTGATCCTTTTGGTCATTTGATGACAAAGGGGAGAAATTTGAGTTAGTCTTCAAGCGGGTCTAGTTTTTGTCTATATACAGTATTTTATTAAGTTACAACTCTCGTTCTTACGCAACCTTTTATTGGATCGAGTTGTAATCTTAAACCCGATGGTGCTTTGATACTTTTGATGCATTATGCTTTTGCTCTATGCTCGATTAGAAGTAGTTTTGATATTTGTTATGCTCTGATCCAATTTTGCCTTTGGGCTCTGGTACTCTTGATGCGTTACATTGCATAACATCAAGCACCATATTTCATCATGCATTTCAAATTCTTCATATTATATGTTAAATGTATGTATGAATTACAAGATATAGGGGAGATCTCCATGATTCAATTCTTCAAATGTGCATTGCCTCAAAAGCAAATTCCTCACTATGCACACCTTGGGGGAGTTCTTCTATATCTTGCAATCAAATTCCTCATTATCGATGTTACACTTCATATGTTTATCCCGTTGAAAACTTAACCTATGTTGTCATCAATCACCAAAAGGGGAGATTGTAAGTGCATCTAGTGCCCTTAGTGATTTTGGTGTATTGAAGACTTATAGGTTAAGTAACTAATCGTTTGTAAGTGTACACAGGTCTATAAGTCTATGAGGAGTTTGATATTTACAGAGAAAGTCGACCCTAAAAATGAAGTTCTTCAATGAAGACTTTGATATTCGAAGACTTTACGAAGACTTTGAAAGTGAAGAAATTGGTGTGACCTTGAAGACTTGGTATTCATTTGAGGAACATGAAGCGTGAAGACTTTTGTTTTCGTAGTTTCATTTTCTCTTTCTTGAGTCATAGGAAACACCGTCTTTGTTAAAGGGGGTCGAGGAAATACTAAGGAAAAATTTCCATTTGATGCTCAACTCAAAATCCTACACCTACCAATCCCTTGAGTGAAGCTTTTGGAAATCTCATACAGATTCAGTCAATTTCTTCGATGTGATGAGACGAAGCTCTTACAGTCACCGAGAATTTATTCGGCGAGGAGTTAAAATTCGCCGGTCTGAATTGCCTACACATGAGGAACATGATAGCCCGAGGAATTTGATATTCAAATTTCCGAAAGTTCTTTGTCTTCTTGCCACCTGTCCCAAAATATCTTATCCACCTAACGGTCATATCATTGAAGGGCATTTATGTCTTATCATGTCGGGCTGCTCCCTAGGCTATAAATAGCCGCCCCTACAACCACTAGTTGGTTGGCTGCTCGAGAGAACTTGACACTTGTCATTTGAGAGCAACCCATCCTCCGAGGAATTTGGCGAAAATCATCAAGTGAGGAAAACCCAAAACCAAACCCTACAAACCCAAAGTGATTGAGCATCATCAAGAAATTGATCTGCGTGGATCCGGCGCTTTTACCTTTGAAGACTGTGCTTCTTCCAGACGGTTAGGCGTCAAGGTCTAAAGCATCAAAAGGAATTGTGGATCGCCGAGTGACCAAGTATGTGAAGGTTTGGAAGTCGCTGAAGACTTACCACGAGTGATTGGGCGAGTCTGCGTGACCTTAGTTCAAGGAGAATCTGGTGAGGACTTGGTGTCTGAGCTGCGTGCTTTCGGATTGGGTGTCCGGGACTATGTGTCCTCGAGTTTAAATACTCAGCCGCTCCAACCAGACGTACAAGCCGAGACAGCAGTTGGAACTGGTCTACCAAATCATTGTCTTCACCAACCTAACTGGTTCTATTTCCTCAACCCTTTCATTTCTTCATTCTTGTGTTGAGTGTTTGTTCATATCTGTGTTTGAAGACTTTGGTGAAGACTTTCTCAATTTCCTCGGTTCAATTTCTTGATCTGTTTGTCTTCAACTTGTGTTATCCTGTGATTACGCTTTACGTACTCTGTGATTGTCTTCATTTCATCATGATGACAATGCTTGTAATCTGTTATGCTTACTTCTGAGTACTTATTCCGCTGCAAGTATTTCTTCGCTAAGAAATTTCCTCACCGGCAAATTCCTCAGTGAAGAATTCATAAAAATCACCTATTCACCCCCCCTCTAGTCGATATAACGCACTTTCACTGCGCAGGAACTACGTCGGACTGTGGAGAAGATACACAGCCCGCCCCCACAACCCGAGGATCCGGAACGGTCCCTTGATCCGACCTCCGAAGAGGATCCTGATATAAAGGTGGAGTTGATCGACGGGGTATTCCACCAACTTAGCATCGACAATGCTTTGGTTGCCATTACGGCCGATTACCCCGGAATACTTCCAGCCTCACAGGCAACTGAGACCAAAGTCCCAATATTCTAATAATGACCCATCCGTGCTTATTTCTCGATCACCGTATACCAATGGTGTTTCGCAGGGGATACCTTCAAGGCAGGAAGGAGCCCAGCCAGCGGCTGGCCAACAAGGGACAATACAGCCCCTTGATCTAAAAAGGAGTGTGGTCGGATCGAAACTCCGTAAGCGGTATGGCGCGTCACCATGTTCCTAGGATTGATTCTGGAAGGCGTACTAACGGCGCGCTCTTTTCAGAAAAAGCGCTCGCGGATCGAGTCCGGAGGCTCGCCGGCCAGCTCCAAAGCTGGGTCCAGAAGCGGAGGCGAACACGAGGCGTACGTCGGATGCTCCTCCGGCAGAGGATGCCGACAGATTGTCCGCCACCAACTCCGGCGTGGAGAGCGCCTTGAATCACAGGCGCCGCCCGACAGTTCTTCGTGGCGCATGTTTCTCCCAAGAGGCCTTGAATGCCTTCAATTGGGAGATCGCACCTCCGTGCCGCTCAAGATGGTCTAGCGAGCCACGGAGCAGTATGTAAAGGACATACTGGGTAAGGAAATTTGTGATTATATATGCGGTAGCCCCGAGACTTAAAATAGTTAGAATAACTGACTTAAGGATCATTTGTTATCTGAGATCTTACAAAAAGAGTACCCGACTGTCCCAGGGCTTGAAGAGTGCAAGGCCCAACTTGAGGCCGCACTAGCCGCTTCTGAGGGAGCCACGAGACCCCTCCGTAATATCGCTTCAAAAGATAAATAGTTTATGAAGTGCGGCGGGTGTGTAAATCGACAAAAACATTGCAGATGGCACCGGACTAGATCCGGACATGCAACAGCTCTTGCGCCAGCTAAAGGCGGCGAGGCGTGCTTACGAGGGTGCGGCAGGAGAAAATAACCTCCAAGATGCCAACACCAAGCTGGGTGAGGACTAAAGGATGTTCGTGCCCAGTTATGCGACTCCGTAAGGAGAATCGGCGGCTTCGTCGCGGCATTTTCGATAAGTGCTTGGCGAACTTTGAAAGAGTTCGGCAAGGAAGGCGACTAACATAAACATGTATGTAGGTTTGCTCACAGTGTCGTCCCGAGGAGGAGATGCCCATTTCTTGGTGATCTTCTTCCCGAATTGCGTCCGCACTGCAACGAGTCCGGCAGTGATGAAAGGCGTCGGCCAGGCCTTGTGGCCATCTGTCTCCTGCACGAAGGCATTGGGGAGCTGGCGGAAGCGGCTTCAAGGAGCACGGCGGTGCTTCCGACTATGGAAGATATCGGCCTGCCGTCAAGGCGCCAGGGAGGCCTGGGCCATGGTAAAGACGCGGTACATGAAGGCTGACCCAAACCACATGGCGAGGTCGGACCTATGGGGCTGATGGGATGGAGATCCTGTAAGCAGTGTACGCCAAGTGGAATTGGCCGCCAAGTATTCCCAACAAGATTGTAAATTAGATAGCCTATTAGATGGCATTGAGGAGGAATACAATGAGTCGAGTTGACTATGTAAAAATATGACATGAAAAATGTCTTCTAGCGGATTGTAGATCGTTTGTCATAGCGGACCTTTTAAGCCCGACCTCGGGACCCAATAGTCGGAGTGTGTCCGAATACCTTCGTGGTTATACAAGAACCAGGGTATGCATGGAGACAAGGCGTAGGGGTCATTGTTGCTGTATCAGACAAGTGCCCAACTAGTTATGTTATATTACATGGGTAGTAAGAAACATCTTCCAGGAGAATAGTTACATTAAGGGTTCCTTTCATTGGGATGCATGCCCTAAAGTGCATGTCAAAAGCTGCTATGAAAGCAGAAAATCATCTGGGGGCAGATGGGTAAATAGTTAGAAATCATCTTTCAGTTCACCGACCGAATATTCCCTTAAGAACGCTAGCTTTCGGCTTCACCCAGTCTGAGGTACACATCCGGCTGACCCGATAGTAACAATAGCAGAGGTGCTCCCTTTACCACCTAGCTGAACAATCGGGAACGTAGGGGTAAGCACAGGAGCCAGGCAACCCAGCTTGGCCAAAACTTAAGTCATATCGATGCATATAATGGTGAATAAAAGGTACATGCGGAAGTTTAGCATGTGTTGGGCATGAAGCCCGTATAGATAAGCTTCATTAAAGAAGCCCCAGTATAATGAGCGCGAACAATGCGTCAAGTATGTCTTGAAAAAAGCGCAAGCGAGCCTCTAGAGGCTTCAAGAAGAAGGAGGAGGAAGGAGAGAATAAAAGACAGCAAAAATAGAAAATGTGGGCGGAGGAAGGAGGCGAACTTGGAGTCCGCGCTTAGGCGTAGAATCTTCGTGAGGCGGGCTGCGTTCCATGGGTTCGGCTCGAGTCGGTTATCCGATGCGTTTAGACGGTATGCTCCGCCGGTCGGGACCTGGTCGATGATGAAGGACCTTCCCATTTGGGCTTGAGTTTGTCCTTTTCTTGTCGGCAAAGCGTAGAACTAGTTCGCCGACGTTATAAGCTTTGGCCCATACTTCCTGCTTTGATATCTTCGAGCCTGCTGTTGATAGAATGCGGAACGAGCTTTTGCCACGTCGCGCTCCTCCTCCAATGCGTCCAAACTGTCCTGCCGATCGAGCTCGGCTTCTCTTTCTTCATACATGCGCCGCGAGGTGAGTCATGTATTATGTCGCAGGCAAGACTGCCTCTGCGCCGTACACCATAAAGAATGGTGTGAATCCGGTAGTATGATTGGCGTGGTCCGCAGCCCCAGTCTGGTCGAGCTCCTCAACCCGGTCGTGTTAGATTCCTTGAGGACCGCACTAGTCTGGGTTTAATGCCGCTCATGATTAGACCATTTGCTCGTTCGACTTGGCGTTGGTTTGAGGTGATAGGCGAGGCGTAATCGAGCTTGATGCCCATGTTTTTGCACCATAATTTGACCTCATCGGCCGTGAAGTTGGTGCCATTATCAATGATGATCTTGTGGGGACACCGTAGCGGTGCACTACCCCGATATGAAGTCTATCACCGTCCGGATTCGCCGTTTTAACGAGCTTGGCCTCTATCCATTTGGTGAATTTATCCACCATGACCAATAGGTATTTTTGCTTGTGGGTTCCTCCCTTAAGGGGTCCAACCATGTCAAGCCCCAGGACCGCGACGGCCAGGTGATGGGTATAGTTTTGAGGCGGTGGGTGGCATGTGGCTTTAGTTAGCAAAAGGCGGCAACCAACGCATCGTTGGACTAAATCCTCAAGCATCTGCCGGGCCGTCGGCCAATAAAATCCTGTACGGAAGGCCTTGCCTACAAGGGCCCGGGCTGCGGCGTGGTGCCCACCCAGTCCGGCATGAATTTTAGCCAGGAGGTTTCGCCCTTCCTCTTCGGAGATACACCTTTGAAGGACTCCTGTAGTGCTTTTTTTATAAAGCTCTCCCTCATGGACTTTGTAGGCTTTAGATCGTCGTACTATGCAGCGAGCCTCATTTTGATCTTCGGGGAGTTCGTGCCTAGTTAGGTAGGCTAGGAATGGTTCCGTCCACGGGGCGATAACCGCCATTATTTCATGGGCGGAGGGTGTTATCTCGGCGACAGAGCCTCCGATTGTGTCAAAGTGTTCGGGGTCAGGCAGTGTGGTTGGGTTCGGATTGTTATTTCCGGACTCCCTTCCCATAATGCGGATGGCTTGAACAGCCGTTCGGTGAAGATGTTGGGCGGGGCGGCATCGCGTTTTGCACCGATGCGTGCCAATATGTCCGCCGCCTGGTTGTTATCCGGGCTATATGATGAAATTGAGCCCTTTGAACCGTCTTGACATTTTAGGACCGCATTGCGGTATGCTGCCATTTTCGGATCTTTGGCATCAAAGTCTCCATTTATTTGAGATATCGCGAGTTCAATCGCGCACCTCTAGGCGTTTAATGCCCATGGAAATCGCAATCCGGAGGCCGTGCGAAGGGCCTCGTATTCGGCTGCGTTGTTGGAGTCCGTATACATTATCTCAAGGGCGTATTGGACTGTGTCCCGGTTGGGGACGTCGAGACGACGCCAGACCCAGTGCCGCCAACATTTTGGAGCCGTCAAAGTGCATGATCAATTGGAGTATCGCCGTACTCTTTAGGGAGTTGACTTCAGTCCATTCGCCACGAAGTCGGCCAAAACCTGCGACTTAATAGCTCGTCATGGCTTATAAGTTATGTCGAATGGAAGGAGCTCCATGGCCCATTTAGCAATCCGGCCCGTCGCGTCGCGGTTGTTTATAATGTCGTTAAGAGGTACTTGGAGGCTACCGTTATCGAACACTCTTGAAAGTAGTGTCGCAGCTTCGGGATGCCATGAACACCGCGTATGCTATCTTTTGATAGTGTGGGTACGGGACTTGCATGGAGTTAGGACGGTGGACACATAGTAAACCGGTTTTGAAGGGGAACCGTGTCCGTCCGTTCTCGTTCGACAACGAGCACCGCTACCGACAACTTGATGTGTTGCGGCGATATATAATAGCATTGGTTCGCCCACATTGGGCGCGACCAGGACCGGTTGTTGCCAAAATGGCCTTTATTTCTTGAGTCCGGCCATGGCGGCATCCGCCCACTCGAAGTGTTGGTCTTGCGGAGGAGGCGATAAAGGGTAACGCTTTTCTCCCAAGCGGGAAATAAAGCGGCTTAGAGCCGCTCGCATCCGTCAATTTTGTATTTGTTTGAGGTCTTTTGGAATATCCAATTGTGACAGAGCTCGGATCTTAGCTGGGTTTGCTTCAATTCCTCTACCGGACACAATGAAGCCGGGAGCTTTCCGGCCGGAGCGCCAAGACGCATTTTCGGATTGATCTTGATGTCATATTTTCGAAGATTTTCGAATGTGAGCCTCAAGTCGTCTACTAGAGTTTCGACATGCTTGGTTTTGATGACCACGTCATCTACATATGCTTCCACCGTTTTGCCGATCTGGTTTGCGGACATGTACGAATCATGCGCTGATATATTGCGCCGGCGTTTTTGAGCCGAAGGGCATTGTATTGAAGCAGAACGGGCCGTATGGAGTGATGAATGCTGTTGTAGCTTGGTCTGGCTCCGCCATCTTGATTTGGTGGTAGCCGGAGTACGCGTCGAGGATGCACAATGAGTCGTGTCCTGCTGTGACGTCGATAATTTGATCAATTCGAGGGAGGGGGAAGGGATCCTTTGGGCAAGCCTTATTAAGGTCTTTAAAATCAACACATAGGCGCCAGGATTTATCCTTCTTTGGTACCATCACCAGGTTTGCTAGCCAGTCCGGATGTTTTATATCTCGATGAATCCGACTTCCAAAGTTTGGCTAGCTCCTCTCCCATGGCCTTGTCTCTTGGGTTCGGAAAAGCGCCGAAGAGCCTGTTTGGTGGCTTGAATCCTTTTAGGATATTTAGGCTCTGCTTTCGGCCAGCCGACGTGGGATTCTGGCATGTCTGAAGGGTGCGAGCAAAGATGTCCCGTTTTCTCGTAGAAATTCTCTTAGTCGGCATCTACATCGTGGTTTAATTGTGCCCCAATGGAGGCCGTCTTTGCGGATCCGTTGGGTGGACTTGGAATTTAACTATTTCATCCGCTGGTTTAAAAGAGGTGGACTTGGATCTTTTATCAAGTATCACATCGTCCTGTTCACCGTGGAGCGCATCGCGGTGAGTTCCTCGGCGCTAGGGCTTTGGATAGTGCCTCGAGGGCTAGTGCGGCTGTCTTGTTTTCGCGCTGAGTGCTATGTTCGGATCACTAGCGAGAGTGATGATTCCATTAGGTCCGGGCATTTTAAGCTTCATGTACCCATGATGGGGTATAGCTTGAAAAATTGTGAATGCCTCTCGCCCTAATAAAGCGTGATATCCGTTGTTGAGCAGGGCAACTTGAAATGTGACCTCCTCGGACCTGTAATTGTCCGTGAGCGAACACTACGTCGATGTGATTTTTCCTGTGCAGCATGCTTCCCGGCTAGGGATTATTCCTCTAAAGGTTGTGCTGCCTCGCTCAATGTGGTTCCAGTCTATTTCCATTTTTCGGAGGGTTTCCTCATAGATGAGGTTTAGTCCGCTGCCACCGTCCATGAGTACCTTTGTTAGGCGAAAGCCGTCCACTATTGGACTGAGGACCAATGCGGCTGGTGCTCGGGCTGTTCGGAATTTAGGTTCGTCACTAGCATTAAAGGTAATAGCCGTGTCACTCCATGGATTTATTGTTGCTACTTGGTAGACTTCGGCAAGGTTGCGGAGTGATCGTTTTCGCATGTTATTTGATGCGAAAGTCTCGAAGACTGTTAACACCGTACTGGTGTTGCTGGGCTGGGATTCTGAAGCTAGAAGCTCTTCGCCACTTTTGGCCACCTACCGTAGTATCCAACATGCTCGAAGGCTATGAGTTGGAGTGGCGCCCTCTGTGCTATGAATTTTGCAGGGTCTGTTTAGCCAACCCTCCAGTACGGTTCCGTACCCTTTAGAGGGTTTTGGTTTTTTGGTGTTTAACCCAGGTGCTTGGTAATGATGCACCCTTTTATTCCGGACTAGGGGTGTATTCGGGGCCGGATTATCCCAAAATTTACTTTTGGTTTTCCAGGCGCTCTCCATCGCACAATACTTTTGTACTATGGTCACCAAGTCAGCAAAGCGTGTAATTTCACGACGACTTATGGCGTTTAGGATTCCCTTGTCCGTGCAATTATTGCAGAAAATTGGGATTGCGTCCTCCTCTCGGCAGTCCTTTATCCTGTCCATAACCAGGAGGAATCTGGCCCAGTAATGATGTACTGTCTCAGTGGGCTCTTGCCGAATTCGGGATAGATCGCTAATGTTTGGGTGGGCGGGTGGAACTGGATCCGGAACCCGTCCAATTTAAGACTTAGGGGCCGGGAAGTTTCCGAACTTGGAAGTTTGGATTTTTGAATGCTATCCAATGAATCCATCCCGTCGCCTGACTTTAGGTTCAGGGCTTGATCGACATCCGTCCCTCTGCGGGAATCCGGCATGGAGGGATCGGGGATCCGGACGTAACTAGTCCTTAAGATAGAAGAAGAATCGCTGCATTGCTCCTCTACCACATCAACATGATGGGTAGCCTGGGGAGAGTTGATCTCTCTTAGATCGGTTTTAGGCCCAATCCAGTCGTAGTCTGTGGCGACTCCCAGGGCGGCGATGCGATCCAAGATCTCGTTTACAGAGGAGAGCTCGATCGGATCTAACTGTTCGGCAAGTTCGAATTAACGTGGAGATTGGTTTCGATGACTCGAGAAGTCATCGTCGGTATGCTGATGGCGAACGGCGGTCATAAGAAAACCACCCAGCGAAGAGTCGACCAAGGGCCAAGGCTCCTTTGGCGATAGTATCATCTTTAAAGACGGATGAGGCATCCTTCCCGACGGCGACGACACGGAGGAACTCTCAATGAAAGCACCAATGTCGGTGTCAAAACCGGCGGATCTCGGTAGGGGTCCCGAATCAAGCGCCTAGACGGATGGTAACAGGAGACAAGGGACACAATGTTTTTACCTGTGTTCGGGCCCTCTCGATGGAGTAATACCCTACTCCCGCTTGATTAATATTGATGATATGGGTAGTACAAGAGTAGATCTACCACGAGATCAAGGAGGCTAAACCCTAGAAGCTAGCCTATGGTATGATTGTTGTTAGTCCCACGGACTAAAACCCTCCGTTTATATAGACACCGCATAGGTTAGGGTTACACAGTCGGTTACAATGGTAGGAGATCTACATATCCGTATCGCCAAGCTTGCCTTCCACGCCAAGGAAAGTCCCATCCGGACACGGGACGAAGTATTCAATCTTGTATCTTCATAATCTTGGAGTCCGGCCGTGACGATAGTCCGGCTATCCGGACACCCCCTAGTCCAGGACTCCCTCAATCTCCAAGAAAATCAAGGAGAACTTTGTATTGAGATCCAAAGAGAGAGAAGAAGCCATCTAGCTAATAACTATGGACCCAAAGGTCTGTGGTAAACTACTCACACATCATCGGAGAGGCTATGGTGTTGATGTAGAAGCCCTCCGTGATCCAGTCCCCCTCTGGCGGAGCGCCGAAAAAGGCCCCAAGATGGGATCTCATGGGTACAGTAGGTTGCGGTGGTGGAAATAGGGTTTCATGGTGTTGTTGGTTGGTTTCGGGGTATATGGGTATATATAGGAGGAAGAAGTAGGTCGGTGTAGTTGTGAGGGGCCCACGAGGGCCGGGGCGCGCCCAGGGGGGCAGGCGCGCCTCCCTGCCTCGTGGCCTCCTCGTTGATTTCTTGACGTCTACTCCAAGTCCCTTGGATCACGTTTGTTCCAAAAATAACTCTCCCAAATGTTTCATTCCGTTTGGACTCCGTTTGATATTCCTTTTCTGCCAAACACTGAAATAGGCAAAAACCAACAATTTGCACTGGGCCTTGGGTTAGTAGGTTTGTCCCAAAAATAATATAGAAGTGCTTAGTATAGCCCATTAAACATCCAAAACAGATAATATAATAGCAGGGAACAATAAAAAATTATAGATACGTTGGAGACTTATCAAGCATCCCCAAGCTTAATTCCTGCTCGTCCTTGAGTAGGTAAATGATAAAAACATAATTTTTTATGTGGAATGCTACCTAGCATATTTCTCAATGTAATTGTTTTATTGTGGCATGAATGTTCAGATCGGAAAGATTCAAGACAAAAGTTTAATATTGACATAAAAATAATAATACTTCAAGCATAGTAACAAAGCAATCATGTCTTCTCAAAATAACATGGCCAAAGAAAGTTATCCCTACAAAATCATATAGTCTGGCTATGCTCTATCTTCATCACACAAAGTATTTAATCATGCACAACCCCGATTACAAGACAAGCAATTGTTTCATACTTTTGATGTTCTCAAACTTTTTCAATCTTCACGCAGTACATGAGCGTGAGCCATGGATATAGCACTATATGTGGAATAGAATGGTGGTTGTGGAGAAGACAAAAAGGAGAAGATAGTCTCACATCAACTAGGCGTATCAATGAGCTATGGAGATGCCCATCAATAGATATCAATGTGAGTGAGTCGGGATTGCCATGCAACGGATGCACTAGAGCTATAAGTGTATGAAAGCTCAACAAAAGAAACTAAGTGGGTGTGCATCCAACTCGCTTGCTCAGGAGGACCTAGGGCATTTTGAGGAAGCCATCATTGGAATATACAAGCCAGGTTCTATAATGTAAAATTCCCACTAGTATATGAAAGTGACAACATAGGAGACTCTCTATCATGAAGATCATGGTGCTACTTTGAAGCACAAGTGTGGAAAAAGGATAGTAACATTGTCCCTTCTCTCTTTTTCTCTCATTTTTTATTTGGGCCTTCTTTTTTTGTCCTCTTTTCTTTCTATTTTTTTTCTTTTCGTCCGGAGTCTCATCCCGACTTGTGGGGGAATCATAGTCTCCATCATCCTTTCCTCACTTGGGACAATGCTCTAATAATGATGATCATCACAATTTTATTTACTTACAACTCAAAGATTACAACTCAATACTTAGGACAAAATATGACTCTATGTGAATGCCTCCGGTGGTGTACCGGGATATGCAATGAATCAAGAGTGACATGTATGAAAGAATTATAAAGGTGGCTTTGCCACAAATACGATGTCAACTACATGATCATGCAAAGCAATATGACAATGATGGAGCGTGTCATAACAAACGGAACGGTGGTAAGTTGCATGGCAATATATCTCGGAATGGCTATGGAAATGCCATAATAGGTAGGTGTGGTGGCTGTTTTGAGGAAGGTATATGGTGGGTGTATCATACCGGCGAAAGAGAGACGTATTAGAGAGGCTAGCAATGGTGGAAAGGTGAGAGTGCGTATAATCCATGGACTCAACATTAGTCATAAAGAACTCACATACTTATTGCAAAAATCTATTAGTTATCGAAATGAAGTACTACGCGCATGCTCCTAGGGGGATAGATTGGTAGGAAAAGACCACCGCTCGTCCCCGACCGCCACTTATAAGGAAGACAATCAATAAATAAATCATGCTCCGGCTTCATCACATAACGGTTCACCATACGTGCATGCTATGGGAATCACAAACTTTCGAACAAGTATTTCTCAAATTCACAACTACTCAACTAGCATGACTCTAATATCACCATCTTCATATCTAAAAACAATCATCAAGTATCAAACTTCTCTTAGTATTCAATGCACTTATATGAAAGTTTTTATTATATCCATCTTGGATGCCTATCATATTAGGACTAAATTTATACCCAAAGCAAGCTACCATTCTGTTCTAAAAGACTCTCAAAATAATATAAGTGAAGCATGAGAGATCAATAATTTCTATAAAATAAAATCACCACCGTGCTCTAAAAGATATAAGTGAAGCGCTCGAGCAAATTTGTTTAGCTCAAAAGATATAAGTGAAGCACATAGAGTATTCTAATAAGTTCCGATTAATGTGTGTCTCTCCCAAAAGGTGTGTACAGCAAGGATGATTGTGGTGAACTAAAAAGCAAAGACTCAAATCATACAAGACGCTCCAAGCAAAACACATATCATGTGGTGAATAAAAATATAGCTCCAAGTAAAGTTACCGATGGACGAAGACAAAAGAGGGGATGCTTTCCGGGGCTTGGATTTTACCTTGGGGTGCCTTGGACATCCCCAAGCTTAGTCTCTTGCCACTCCTTGCTCCATAATCCATCAAATCTTTACCCAAAACATGAAAACTTCACAACACAAAACTTAACAGAAAATCTTATGAGCTCCGTTACCGAAAGAAAACAAAACACCATTTCAAGGTATTGTAATGAACTCATTATTTATTTATATTTGTGTTAAAACTACTGTATTCCAACTTCTTTATGGTTCATAACCTCTGATACTACCCATAGATTCATCAAAATAAGCAAACAACTCACGAAAAACAGAATCTGTCAAAAACAGAACAGTCTGTAGTAATCTGTATCAAACTCATACTTCTGGAACTCCAAAAATTCTAAAATAAATTGCTGGACGTGAGTAATGTATCTATTAATCATCTTCAAAAGGAATCAACTAAAATCACTCTCCAGTAAAAAGTTGTACCTAATCTCGTGAGCGCAAAAGTTTCTGTTTTTTTACAGCAAGATCAAAAAGACTTCACCCATGTCTTCAAAAAGGTTCTACTTGGCACAAACACTAATTAAAACATGAAAACACATCTAACAAGAGGCTAGATGAATTATTTATTACTAAACAGAACCAAAAATCAAGAAACAAAAATAAAATTGGGTTGCCTCCCAACAATCGCCATCGTTTAACGCCCCAAGCTAGGCATAAAGGCAAGGATAGATCTAGGTATTGTCATCTTTGGTAGGCAATTCTTCAATAGAACACTTATAACCCTTAGGAGTTTCCTTATTTTTATTAATGATCAAACTCCTAGGCAAGAAATCGAGAAAATCATTTGTAGCAAAAGGTTCCTTAATGATAGCGAGAAAGTTGGGGTGAACACTTATGGATTTGAGATCTGCATTTCCCTTACTAGAAGTTTCACCCTTATTTTTAGGAACATATATCAATTTGGCAAATTTAGCATTAGAAGGTTTTGGAGTATTTTTCACGGAAGAAAAGGCAGACCCTAAGTTGGTAATAATATCCTCAATTTTATCAATTCTTGTGGAATCTTGATCTATCTTTTCGTTAACTATGGGTTCCTTTTCTTTAAAAAATTTAAGAGAAACTCCTACCTCAGATCCGTATTGGATAATTTGGTTGTGGATCTTTATATCCAAATTTTCAATAATTCTACAGTGGCAACCTTATTTTCAATAATTTCCAGCCTTTGCATCACATGTTCCAAAGTTAAAACAGTTCCATTAACCAAAAGAGGTGGTGGGCCAAACTAATCTAACATAGCATTATAAGAATCAAAAGTATGGCTACCCAAGAAATTCCCTCCGATAATGGTATCAAGAATATATCTATTCCAAGGGGTGATGCCTACATAAAAATTGCGAAGAAGAACAGAATTAGATTGCTTCCTGGTAGATCTATTTTGAGCATTGCAAATTCTGTACCAAGCATCTTTTAGATTTTCTCCCTCCCTTTGTTTAAAATTAAGAACTTCATTCCCGGGAGACAAAGGAGTAGATATAGGACTAGCCATGACGGCAAACGGGACACAAGAAGCAAGCGAAAAGAGATGAACGGGAAAAGAGGGCGAATAAAACGGCAAGGGTGAAGTGGGGGAGAGGAAAACGAGAGGCAAATGGCAAATAATGTAATGCGAGGGATAAGAGCTTGTGATGGGTACTTGGTATGTCTTGACTTATGCGTAGACTCCCCGGCAACGTTGCCAGAAATCCTTCTTGCTACCACTTGAGCACTGCGTTGGTTTTACCTTCAAGAGGAAAGGGTGATGCAGCAAAGTGGCGTAAGTATTTCCCTTAGTTTTTGAGAACCAAGGTATCAATCCAGTAGGAGGCCACACGCAAGTCCCTCGTACCTACACAAACAAATAAGAACCTTGCAACCAACGCGATAAATGGGTTGTCAATCCCTTCACGGCCACTTGCAAAAGTGAGATCTAATAGAGATGATAAGATAATATTTTTGGTATTTTTATGATAAAGATTAAAAGTAAAGATTGAAAAGTAAAAATAGATTGGAAACTTATATGATGGAAAACAGACCCGGGGGCCATAGTCTTCACTAGTGGCTTCTCTCAAGATAGCATAAGTATTACAGTGGGTGAACCAATTACTGTCGAGCAATTGATAGAAAAGTGCATAATTATGAGAATATCTAGGCATGATCATGTATATAGGCGTCACGCCGGCGAGAAGTAGATCGAAATGATTCTGCATCTACTACTATTACTCCACACTTCGACCGCTATCCAGCATGCATCTAGAGTATTAAGTTCATAAGAACAGAGTAATGCATTAGGCAAGATGACATGATGTAGAGGGATAAACTCAAGCAATATGATAAAACCCCATCTTTTTATCCTCGATGGCAACAATACAATACGTGTCGTTTCCCGTTCTATCACTGGGATTGAGCAACACAAGATTGAACCCAAAGCTAAGCACTTCTCCCATTGCAAGAAAGATCAATCTAGTAGGCTAAACCAAACTGATAATTCGAAGAGACTTGCAAAGATAACACATCATACGTAAAAGAATTCAGAGGAGATTCAAATATTGTTCATAGATAATCTTGATCATAAACCCACAATTCATTGGATCTCGACAAACACACCGCAAAAAGAGTTACATCGAATAGATCTCCAAGAAAATCGAGGAGAACTTTGTATTGAGATCCAAAGAGAGAGAAGAAGCCATCTAGCTAATAACTATGGACCCGAATGTCTGTGGTAAACTACTCACAAATCATCGAGAGGCTATGGTGTTGATGTAGAAGCCCTCCGTGATCGATTCCCCCTCCGGCGGAGCACCGGAAAAGGCCCCAAGATGGGATCTCATGGGTACAGAAGGTTGCGGCGGTGGAAATAGGGTTTCGTGGTGCTCCTGGTTGGTTTTGGGGTATATGGGTATATATAGGAGGAATAAGTATGTCGGTGGAGCTGCGAGGGGCCCAGGAGGGTGGGGGCGCGCCCAGGGGGTAGGCGCGCCTCCCTGCCTCATGGCCTCCTCGTTGATTTCTTGACGTCTACTCCAAGTCCCCTGGATCATGTATGTCCCAAAAATAACTCTCCCGAAGGTTTCATTCCGTTTGGACTCCGTTTGATATTCCTTTTCTGCGAAACACTGAAATAGGCAAAAAAAAACAGCAATTTGCACTGGGCCTTGGGTTAGTAGGTTAGTCCCAAAAATAACATAAAAGTGCTTAGTAAAGCCCATTAAACATACAAATCAGATAATATCATAGGATGGAACAATAAAAAATTATAGATACATTGGAGACGTATCAATGCTCAAAGTGCTCGCAACATTGAGAAGAAACAAGCATGCCGAGGAAATTAATGCGTGCGCAGGGAGGCCCTTTGCTTAGAGAGGCATCGACCGATTTTCTTTATTTACACACCTTCTCACAGCTTTGTATTGGTTATAGTATGGTGAATCATTGAGATGCATAAACATGCTGAACTTTTGTTCTTTTGAATGTTAGTATGCATACCGTATCTTCTGAGGCTTAGTTTAATGTAAATATTGACTAGCCTGTGAACCTTCACAATCTAGTAAGTATATTGTAGGCCTGTTATTTGACACCTCACTTTGCCGCACTACGCGACCAGTGTGAGTGTCTGCATCGAGTACTGCATCCTCTAATTTGGAGGATGCCAAGTTGAAAAAGGTTACCGATGAGTAGCCATAAGCTGGAGGCGTCTCTCTTTTTCTTTTGAATGGGCAATAAGCTGGAGAGTGTCTCGGGCTGCCTCTAGCACAAGGCCCTCCAGTACGAAACACGGGCAGCCGACTGGGCCGATACAAAAGCCTATCCATCTTAAAGCCCATTTATTTTTGTTTTTTGCGAGGACAAGCCCATATTTCTTGAAGAGGGGGCGATCCCAGGAAAACCCTCCTTCCTCCTCGCTTCCACTTATGCTTCTGTATCGCCCCAATTCCCCCCACTCCCCATCTTCCTCACTCTTCCAGAAAACTCCCGCTCACCTTCTTCCTCACTCATACAGAAAAATGCCTGCTCCTCTTCTTCCACTCCTACAAAAAACCCCAGCCCTCCTTCCCCACTCGCACTGCCACTAGGCTCGTCTCTGGCTACTCTGCTCAAACCCGTGAGCTCGGTGCGACGCCCACAAGGAAAATGGAGTCGGCTGGCCCCAGCGCCAAGAAGATGAGGCTCCCGCCAGCGGCGAGGCTGGTTGTAGATCCCGCACCCGGCATCACAGGGAGAAGCGGCAAGCCCCCCCCCCCCCACCCAGATCTGAGGAACCGGTAGAATCTCTGTTGGACCGCATTAGTGATCTCCCGGACGTCATCCTTGAGGAGATCATTTCGCTTCTCCCCACCAAGGATTGTTGTCGCACACAAGTCCTCTCAACTCGGTGGTGCCCTCTATGGCGCACCGCGCCCCTCAATCTCGACTGTTGTCAGATATCCGTCCTTCCTGAATTTGATCTCCTCAGAGCCATCGTCTCCTCTGACCAGCAGGGCCCCGTTGAACACCTCTGCATGCCGACACGCTACCTGCTGTCCATACCCGGCACGGTGGGCACTTGGCTGACATCCCCTAAATTCGGAAAACTCCAGCAGTTTGAGTTCTACCATTACCACGAAAGGTTCATACCACGAACACACTAAGAATTCGTGTGCACACCACTGTTGTCCATCTCGCGGTTTTCCTCCTCTCTCCACACCGCCACCTTCGCCCGGTGCCATGTACCAGATGATCTGGTACAAATGCTTCGACTCCCACTCCTAAAAAAACTTTCGCTTGTGGTGGTTTATCTGTCGGAGGCCTCACTGCACAGCACCATCCACTCCAGTTGCCCTGACCTGGAGCGCTTGCTGATTGTTTTGGGAATAGAAATCCCTATATGTTGTCTCCAAATAAAGTCGCCTCGCCTTAAAAGCATTGGAATTTGTTTTGAAGGACAGCAGCTCATCATCGAAGATGCCCCTTCACTTCAAAGGTTGCTCCTTGATCATTGTTATAAACCTTCGCAAATAACTGTCATCTCTACGTCCAAACTGGAGACCTTGGGTCTAATTAGTGGTCTAACTAGTGCTCCGTTTGATGATCACAACAAGTTGGTGTTTGGCTCCTCACTTTTTCAAGTACCGTATATTATCATCTACACATTTGTAATCATAAGATGCATTTTTCATTTGTGCGCATAAGTTTTATATCATCGTGGAGTACACTTTGGGTACTAATATTATGTTATATGCTCAATGAAGAGTTCGTCCATGGATAGCCTATCAATGCTGCTGGATTCTATCAGGATCTTATATATCGGAATGTATAGTTATGATCTGAACATAATTATTGGCTTATTGCGATGCTTTCGGTCTCTGGAGAATTTATATATAAAGGTGATGATTTCATGCACATTGAAAGACCATATATATTGTACTAGAATTAACCATTCATCTGTTGCCCTTTTGACATACTCTTTTTTTAGACCTTAACTGTTTTCAAATCTTCATGTCTACTTAGGTACTATAACCACATGGAGAAAAACGTATAACCAATCGGTGGCGTAATAAGCACTAGGATTTTCTCAGTTCTCATGACATTCGTTTGAGGACAATAACGATGGAATGATATGCATCCAACCAGGCAAATAGAAGCTTTGTCACATTCTTCCTATTGAATGCGAGGTTACTATTGTCCTTGAGGCTTAAGTTTTACCGCAAGAGATTTCTCACGGATGGACACGTTGAACAACAAAAAAAGAAGTTTCAGGTGGACAAATGGGCTTCTAAACGTGCTCAGCTTCTATTTACAACAAGTTGTAGTCATCATGCAATAATTTTTTTTGCACAGGATGTTGATTTTATGGATCAGACCGATCCACTTGTTTGTGACTGCGAAAAAGAGTGGTTGGGTTAGATGTTACTGCCATGTTCAACCTGGGTTTTGTCTAAAAATTTGATGAACAATTAATCCTTTGGCTTTTTGTACCGGTTGTAAGCTTGAGTTGCATGTTGTTGCCCTCGTACTTCCCTCCACCTGCCACTACAGTGCCGCATCTTCCATGACTGTTGTTCGTTCCCGTCCGAGGCCTCGCCGTCATTCTCCGCCTTGTTTCGCTTGCTATGCCCACCGCCGTCTGGTGCTGTCGACATGGTCAACAACCAAGAGGAATCAGGAGATGACTGTGCTTGGAGAGGCTGACAGTAGGGACCCACTAGGGTCATTGCATTACGCAAGCAGGTGCCTCATTATTACAAGCCAAAAAAATACTTCCTCCTAATTATTTGACAACTAGGTCCGACGCCATTGTCAATGTAGTCAATAAACGAGAAAATTACACAACGAGCAGATAACACTAGGGACCCAGCAGCTCGCCCAGTTGTTTTTTTAGTTTCAGAGATGGAGCTCAACTACACGTTGTGTGGGGGCTGTGGCCCGGCTAGCCCATGCTTACGCTTTTATTTAAGCAGATGACGAGCCCAGTTGATATCTTTTTTCTTTCTGAAAATGGCTAGCCCAGTTCTTATTTTTTAGAATACCAAAACATAGGCCTACTTGCCTTTCTTAGCCCTGCTTCTTTCAAGACGAGGAGGGAGGGATGTAAGTAGTAAGAAATGGGCTTCCCCAGAAAATGGCTATAAGTTGTAAGAAATGGGCTGTAAATTTTGAAACCAAAGCCAACCGGCAATTACATTAAAATATCATTTTTCTGGATTTCTCTACTCTCTACTCTTATAAAAACAAAATCCAACTGGCAATTACACTAAAATATTGTCTTTTCTCCCACAAGATAAACTACTCATACAAATGCAGCTTCATGTTCCATGCAACGCACGGGCATCTTGCTAGTTAAGATTTTAAATTTCATTCATTTTTTTGCAGAGAATTGTTTTTTTAATTTTATTTTGATATCATTTTAAAAAAATATTTTTAATGCGGCTCAAAATTTCGTGGTTAAAAGAGTTCGGACCCCACCAAAATATGCAAAATTTCGTTGAATGTTTTAGCAGTGCCCAGAATATATGGTCTCTAATGCTAATAAAAAGAATATGGGCTTCAAATATCCTTACGAATTAGCAAATCGGCTCTAAATTATTGAAAATAATGGCTAATGGGTTGTATGTTGTTTTCCACAGATTTGGAGGCAGACTTCTGGGCCTACTAGGTTAACGATGACGTTGTCCTAATTTTTTTTGACGCGTACGCAAGGCTTTGTCAACTTAGTCAACACAGAGCAGTGCCTGTTGGATGTCCATCCAATGGTCACCGTGCTTCTTCAATCTCTGATCTTCCTGCTCCAGCCGCCCAAACCAGCGCCGGCGGGACTGCCTGTTCCCTCCTCCCGTGGCTGGTTGTGCTGCCGCCAGGCCATTCCTCTACCCACCCGCACATCCTGTTATTTTATGGCGACGTCAGCCTCACCCCGCTGCCGACCAGTCAACGCTCGTACACCCCTCAGCGTGGGCATCCGCTGTGGTAGCTTCGCCGGCTCCGGTTTGTTCCCTTCCTGGGCATCGCCCTCGTCCATCGCGTTTGTGCTCTCGGTGCGGCGAGGTCAACATGGTCAACAAACATCGGCCATCGCAAGAGGCTGATAGTAGGGGTCCACACAGGAAATGCCTCCTTATTACGCACAAAATAATGGTTCCTCCACCTGACAGCTGGGACCCATCGGAAGGGCCTCTGTATTTCTTGGGAAAAAACGTCCCCCATGTTGTCATCTCGGACCCACCAACTATATCTTCGCACACAAGGAAGTGCCTCCTTATTACGCACAAAAAATGAATACTCCCCCTGCTAGCTGGGACCCACCATTGTGGGAGGCCGACTTGTGGGCCTACTATGATGATGAGGACGGAGGACTTTGTCAACTTATTCAATATGAACGGTTCTAGCTCCAGTGACCGTACAATGTCCATCCAATGGTCGTAGTGCTTCTTCGACCTATGGTCTTCTTGCTCCAGCCGCCCAAAGAAGCGTCGGTCGTGCTGCCTGCTCCTGCCTCCCGTATCCGGCTGTCCTGCCATCGCTGGCCACTCACCCACACCTCCTGTTATTCCCTGGCGATGACAGCCTCACACCGCAGCTGAAGCAGTCAACCCACGTACTCCCCTACACCTGGGCATCCACTGCCGCGTCTTCATCGGCTCCGCGTCGTCCCATTCCTAGGCCTCGCCGTTGTCCACCGCCCTATTGCTCTCGGTGTGGTGTGGTCAACATGGTCAATGAACGACTTCGATCGGAAGAGTACTGTACGTGGAGAGGCTGACAGTTGGGTCCACGGCAGCAGCAAGGAAGTGCCTCCTTATTACGTGCAAAATAATGATTCCTCCACCTGACAGCAGGGACCCACCGGACGGGCCACCGTATTTCACAAAAAACGTTTCCCCCCTGACTGCTGGGACCTACCAGCTACATCTACGCACACAAGAAAATGCCTGACAGTCGGGACCCACCTGGTCGAAGCGTACGTAGTATTGTCATTCTGGTCGCGAACGTGTACGTACATACGATCGATCTGTCTGCAGGCTGCAGCGATGAACCGTGGACGTGTAAGGAAGGGCATGTCATAGTAGAGGTGCCCACGTAGCATGTACACATACGTACAGCATCCCGGGTGTAAGAAAGTAAATACGGCCACGTACATACATACGGGCGGGGTCTCGAACGCCTACTCGTGCATACGTACGACTAGGGCTCATGTACATGGCTGGGTCGGAATGGAGAAACTACATCGTCGTCGTGTTCATGGGGAGGCAACGGAGTGCGTCGTGTTCATCGGGAGGCAACGGAATGTGTGCTGTTCATCGGGAGCCAACCGGCTTGGACGGAATAGCTGATGGAAACAAGGCCTAGCGTACCGCGGAATGGAGGAAACGGCCTTGTGTTTGACCGGCCATGGTCGAAACGGGATCCTGTTCATCGGGAGGGGTCTGGCGTACCGCAAAATGGAGGAAACAGACCTCCTACGGTCGAAACAGGGTCCTATTGATTGGGAGGGGTGTGGCGTACCGCAAAATGGAGGAAACGGACTTGTGTTGGAGTGCTACGGTCGAAACGGGGGTCTTGTTCATCGGGAGGGGTGTGGCTAACCGCAAAACGGGACTCCACGGGATATTGTTCATCTCCACCATCGACTGCCTCCACGGGCTACTGTTCATCCACCGTCGACTGCCTCCACGGGCTCTTGTTCATCCACCGTCGATCTCCTCCAGCCTCCACCTGCGACTGTTCATCTACGGGCTCCTGTTCATCCAGCCTCCACCGGCTACTATTCACCCAACCCTCTCCACGGGGTCTTATTCAACCACCCCTCCACGGGGGTACTGTTCATCCAGCCCTCCACCGGCTACTGTTCAACCAGCCCTCCACCGGCTACTGCTCATCCAGCCCTCCACGGGGTCCTATTCATCTAGCCCTCCACGGGGTCCTGTTCATCCACCGGCTCGATCGATCGGGGTCCTGTTCATCCAGCGGAACGGCCTCTACTACCATGTGGTCCTGTTCATCCAACCCCCCACCGGGAACTATTCATCCAAACCCCCCAACAATGCTCACTGTTCATCAAGGGAAGGAGGCAGCAGTGTTCGATCGGCTTCAGTTAGCAGCAGTAGCGAAGGAATAGCTCGATCGGGTTCAGTTAAAAGCCATCAATCGATCACTCGGGTTCAGTAACGCGTAGCCTGCAGTGCAATCGCTCGGGCACAGTAGGCGAATGCCTCACTCAGGTTCAGTTAGAGCCCAACGCCGCGCACCCACGCGCCTACGTGTATGAGAGAAACGAGCATCACCCAGCCCCCGACCACCCACCGAACCGGGAACTCCCCGATATTTTCCTCGCCCTCGCTTCTACCAAGGTTTTGTCCGTCATGCACGGCCCAAAGAATGTCATGCAGCTGCGTCTCCAGCCCGCCCAGGATGAAAAGCTCATTTTCTGTCATGATTTTTTGTCATAGAAGTAGGAGCCCACCACATTTATGATGATACCGGGTCTTGTCATAATTATCGTCATAGAAGTGTCATAAGCATGACAGAAAAATCGTTCGGCCCAAAATTTCACGGATGTGTCTTTTTTTGTAGTGAGTGCTCGCTTATGATGAGCTTGAGCAAGAGCAATTGCGCCAAGATGATGCGACGCTTCTTGAGGAAGATCGTCTTCAGGCCGCTGTGCAAGCCTTGCGCCGCTATCATAGCTGCAAGGTTCACGCCCGAAGCCTTGAGGAAGGCGACCTTCTTCTTCAGCGAATCCAATCCACCAAGAGTTCAAACAAGTTGACGCCAAAGTGGGAAGGCCCTTATCGGGTAATACTAGTCACCAGGCCCGCCGCAGTCCGCCTGGAGACCGAAGATGGCATTCCGGTGAGCAATTCCTGGAACATCGAACATCTTCGCAAGTTTTACCCATGAGGCACGGTTATCGTCCCCCCGGCAAACCACCTTTTTGAACAAAGCCTAGCCAGCAAGGCATGTACTCCTTTTTACAAAGCCAGGCGCAGACCCTGAGCGACAGATAAATAAATGAAGCGCTGCCACGCTAAGGAATAGCATGCATGTTAGGTTGAGTCTCCCTCTGGTAGGGTTGATAGTGCTTAGCGGCAAGTAACCCCTAGCATAGAGGTCGAGTGTGTGTCTTTGTATCCCTTCCAGTCCTTTTTTGTTCATAGGCGGCCCAGGCGCTTCAGTGGAACTTTTTGGAGGAAAGGAGATGAGTTGGCCCCCCGACCCCGGCAAGCCATTGCTGCGAGGGGCAGAAAATTCAGATAAGTATTTTTCCCGGCCTCATACTTCTGTATGAAACCTAAACGTATGAAGCCTCGCTTAGTCCCATGCCGCCATGCTCCCTCTTTCCTATATCCAAATCCCATTTGGACTGGAATTTGGTTGTAGTTGCAGTGGAAGGAGACAAATGAAGGGCCCAATCCTACTTTGCCCCTACCCTCGCCAAGGGCTTGAGTGTAGTCGTTGTATAAGGCGAGAGGACGGCAAGGCCTGTTGCCGGGCAACGTTGTTTATTCGAAAAACGAGTACTCGTTCCTTGGTGTGAGCCTCGCTCACGCACAAAAGAACCTAGCAAACACCTTTTTCATTAATACGTTGATTAAACAAGTACAATTCATACATGATGTAAACATGAGCAAGGGATTACAAAGTCTAAATTCGACAAGTGCCCACAGGCTTAAGATCTAAAAAAGGATAAGATGCCCGTAAACCCTTTCTTGTCCCTCTCCTCAGGAAGCGGATCAAGATAGCAGGAGCGGACGATGCCGGGGGAGGAGCCGAAAAATGAGGCAGCGGGCCGGCAATACGAGATGAAGGCACCGAGGCCATCGTACTCCGACTTGATGGCCCGCCACCCGCCTTCTTCGGCTTCTCCCGCCTTCCAGCGCCAGCCGCTAGAAGCGACAGCCCCGAGAAGTTCAAGGAGCTGGCTCGAGGAGCCACCGCCAAGAACTACCCCCCCGGGGCAAATCGCTCTGTCGGGGAGAGGGCTAGGTGCAGATGGTGGTGTTGCCGGTGTCGCCTAGGGACGGGGCATCCGACGTCTAGTCGGACCTGTCGCTGTCGTCCTCCCCACTGGTCTCCTCCTTGTCGCTACCGCTCGAGGAGGAGTTTTCCTCATCTGTTGAGCTCTCCGCGCAGCACCCTAGCCGGATTCCCGAGTGCCCAAAAACCTTGATGGAGAGAAGATTGGCCTCCACCAATTTAAAGCGGAGGACGTGCCCCTTCATCAGGCAGTGGGTGCGTGCGAAGGTTTTCCAACCACGATGAAGAAGCATAACATGAGGGACGGGGAACTCTACGTTCGCCCACATGTCTCCATTGCAACACCCCTTCATGCGAAGCCTCAACCTCGATGGCTGGTCGACCTCCAACACCCTCGTGAACGCCTCGGGAAGACGGAGGCAGCTACGCGTCGGTTCCCACAGCTATGAGTTGAACTACAGCGCGGTGTCCCATACATGGCCGCTCAACGAAGCAGGAGGATATGGTGGCGGAGACGGTGACGCAGGTGTCCCCCTTCCTCGCACACCTCTGTCTTGACCACATCACCGACCGCGACCCCGTCTGGCACCTCCACCTAGGGCGTCTGGCTCTTCCTTAACTGCCGTGGCTCTCTGGCGAGGGGTTTTAGTCCGCAGAAGGACGGCCGCAACCGCGCCCTCTCGGCATGGTGGTGGATGGAGAATGGAGGCGACACGAGAAGATGCCTCTCTTCCTTCTCCTGGTCCCCCGTTTCATAGCCAAGCAGGGAAGGCTGAAGACCGGCTCTACACCTCTAAAGAGCCCTTTCATGTCCGGCTCATTAAGTTGGCAACGAGCGAGGTCGTCGACCGCCCTCCCCGCACCAATCAAAGGTGCATGGGTATCGGCCATGGCATGCCTTCTCGTATCCCACGCGCCCGTCACCTACCCCGCGCCATGCATGCTGCATACGTGGCGAAAAAGATGGGTGTCGGTGTCAAAACCGGCGGATCTCGGGTAGGGGGTCCCGAACTGTGCGTCTAGGCGGATGGTAACAGGAGACAAGGGACACGATGTTTTTACCCAGGTTCGGGCCCTCTCGATGGAGGTAATACCCTACTCCTGCTTGATTAATATTGATGATATGGGTAGTACAAGAGTAGATCTACCATGAGATCGAGAGGCTAAACCCTAGAAGCTAGCCTATGGTATGATTGTTGTTCGCCCCACGGACTAAAACCCTCCGGTTTATATAGACACCGGATAGGTTAGGGTTACAGAGTCGGTTACAATGGTAGGAGATCTACATATCCCTATCGCCAAGCTTGCCTTCCACGCCAAGGAAAGTCCCATCCGGATCACGGGGCGAAGTCTTCAATCTTGTATCTTCATAGTCTTGGAGTCCGCCGCAATGATAGTTCGCTATCCGGACACCCCTAGTCCAGACTCCTCAAGAGCCCTCTAACCAGGCTTCAATGACGACGAGTCCGTGCGATATTGTCTTCGGCATTGCAATGCGGGTTCCTCCTCCAATACTTCATAGAAGGTTTTGAACACAAGGATAGTGTCCGCTCGCAAAACAAGTTCCACATACCACCGTAGAGAGAATAAGTTTTGCACAGATCTGCCGACGATTCATGGCGTGCCATCACACCACGACCAAGCTTTTATACTGAATCGCTTTTTACTGTTCCACCTTAGCGCGTTTAGCGAGGCGGTTTCTTGGCACGCCTTTATCAAAGGCGTAGATCGCGCCCTTATTCCGGGATTCTCATCAAATACGGACGTGGTAACCCAACCGCGTTCGTTAGCGCCTCCTCTATCAAGGCGAGTCCTAATCGACCACGGGAGGGCTCTTGGTATTCAACCTCTTTATAATGAGACCAAGGCCCTCTTCTTTTTTACACCCTCCATCGAGTTTGCCTCGCGCTTCGAGTTCTAACACCCAAAGCTCCAGATTTAGGCGCTTCGGACCTTCGACGATGTCCGGCTCCGACCCGCTTGGCCGATGGATGTCTTCTTCCGTCACAGAAGAAGATGTGCTAAAGCTGCGAGACGCCAGGTATCTAACCGGCGAGATTTCGCATAGGTTGCCTGCTCCAGGGAAGGTCATTCCCACTCCCGAGCCCGGTGAGAGCATGGTGTTCGTGTCACACTTCCTTCGGGGTTTAGGCTTCCCGACGGATCCCTTTGTGCGGGGGCTCATGTTTTATTATGGGCTGGATTTCCATGACTTGAATCTGAGTCCATCCTCCATATCTCGTCATTCATTGTCGATGTGAGGCCTTCCTCCATATTACCCCTCACTTTGGATTGTGGCTCAAGACCTTCAAGGTGGAGTCAAGATGATCGAGGGCAACAAGCAGAGTCTTGAGGGGCGGTCATAAGCAAGTGTGCTGATGCTCCGTGGCCGAGGGCTCTTTTCAAGAGGAGCTTGGTTTGTGGCAACGGGAGTGGTTTTATATTACCGCCCTGTGGGCACCAAATGGGTGGCGCTTCCGCCTTCGCCAGTCCACCACAGCTGGCGTCATGGGTCAACAAGGGGCTCGACTGGGGCCGCCCAAGGATGTTCCTCTATTGCAGGCCGTATTCGAGACCTCCAAGAAATAGAGATCAATCCGGTCGCAGATGGCGCAGGTTATGTTAATTCGGCGTATACCCTGCAAACATCGCCTCCGTCATGGGAATTTAATCCGAGGGACCACGAGCTCTCCAACATTTTATGGGTACGACCCCCATGGAGATGTATAAACTGTTCTTCGGATCACAAGAGAAGTGTCCGGACCTGACTGAGGACGCAGGACTAAGCTGCAATCGCCCAGATACTCAAGTAAGTAGTCTTGTACCCAGACAGGCTGTCCGTTCATTTATCGTAAACTTGGCCTTAAAGGAGTTGTTTCTTGAACAGGAGTGGATAGCGAAGGCAAAGTTGATAAGGTGTCCGGCTCCCCTCCCAGAGACCACGCCGGATCCCATGCTGACCAAGATGTTGAAGGCCGCGCCTCTTAAAGAAGGCGAAGGGGGGAGCAGGGAAGCAACTGCCTCCATGAAGGAGGCTTCTGAGGAAGGAGGGATCAGAAGTCCCACCCTCCAAGGAGAAAAGAGGACCGCTTCGGAAGATCCAGAGGTCAAGGCCTCAAAGAGGGGAAAGAAATCTTAGTCAGAGAGTCCGGCGCTGGGAAGTATCCCAGCCGCATTATTTCCCCAAGGGGATCAGCCCTCCAGCGAGCCATAAGTAAAAAAGAAGGGGTCTTGCAAATAAGGAACATCCCTGTATTTATTT
Source organism: Aegilops longissima (assembly GCA_021605205.1). NCBI lineage: Eukaryota > Viridiplantae > Streptophyta > Magnoliopsida > Poales > Poaceae > Aegilops > Aegilops longissima. Next base: position 313,428,797 of record CM038678.1, read on the forward strand.
CTGAAGATAACCGAAATTGTACCTTGTAGTTCGGATCTCAGCCCTTCTCGAGAGCTCGTCTTGAGGATCTTCTTCGGAGATGATGGAGAGCGAACGCCTCCACCTGCCGCACCCTCATGCAGGCGGACGACCACGAGGTGTCGCCGCGAGGGTTTCCCAAGTCCGCGGGTCCGGAAGGTCCGGCGCCAACTAGCGTGCGGTCGGAGGAGCTGAAGGATCTGCTCGGGCGAGCGGCTATCTCAGAAGATCATCGTGCTCTAATGGGTACGGTGATTGAAAGAATTGCATCCGCTGAGAGCGGATTGCATGAAGCCGCCAGAAGTTTACTGACGGGGTTTGAGGTACGCAAAAATGATGTACCTTCTGACAATTATGCATATAGACTGCGCCCTGTATAGATAGTAGCCCCTGAGACTCGGTATGTTGTCAAAATTGACAGCATGCCGAGGATCATAATCTCAGTTATAACATATCGCCGCTCCTAAATAGGTGGCGAGGCGTCCGGTGGCCAGCCGGACTGATGAATATGCCGAACTAAAGCGGCAACTTGACGAGGCGGATGCGGACATCGCGCTGGTCAATAAACGGTTTGACGAGTCACAAGGTATGCGACTTCTCCGCGGACACCTGGTAAGGGAGCTTGACGCCCGTGCCTTACTATTGTATGCTTAATGCAGGTGGTGCCGCTGCTGTGGAGGAGCTGCGGGCGGAACTCGCCCGAGCTAAAGAGCAAGCCAGAAATAGTAATGCGGCCGCTTTAAGGGCGGCCGAAGAGCTAAAAGCCGAATGGGCTGCTCACTGTCGAAGAAAAGAGGAAATGGCTGATATGGCCATAAAGTTGAAGAATACTACCGACCGCTGCGAGGTTCTTGAAAAGGAACGTCAAGCGGAGCAAGAGGGCCTGAAAAAGGCCACCGCCGAATCCAAGGATGCTCGTTCCGCTTTGAGAGCTGCCAAGGAGGAGCTGAGTCAGGCCGGGGCTATTGCGGCTGGAAAACCGTTTACGCTGGAGGAAATATACGGATCCGAAGTATGCTCGCTGGACAAGTTGTGGAGTTCGGAGGATGCTTATCTCGGACTTAGCGGCGAAGCGCCATGACGCGATTGAGCACTTCCGAGGCGGAAGGGGCACGTAAGGAAGAGCTATATTGGTCGCAATTCCATAGTCCAGAGCGTCCTCTTCCGTTGACCGATCGGTTGGCAGAATGGGCCGAGCTGAATCGATTATCCGGACTTGCCATGAAGCATGTCATGACTCATTTGTGGCCAAGCAGACCCCAGCCGAAGAGTTATTTTGGTTTAGTGCAGCAGTTCCTTGGTGCGGTACCGCGTATCGACGCAATGAAGCGGTCGGCGTGTATTGAGGGAGCATGGATGGCTCGCCCGTGTCAAGACATACCGGGCGGAGATGAAGGCCACCGACGCTGCATCCCAAGATTCGACGAAGCCGAGTACCGCCGAGCACTATTTTGAGGAAGTCTGCAGGCACTCGCTTAATAGAGACGCAGGCTCAAGGATATTATGTTTAAATGACATGTATGATTTGTGAAAACAATGTTTCAATATAATATAAGAGCTTTTTATACTTGTGCGTTCAAGTATTAAACTACTCCTGTCGGCCGTTGATGTATATGTATATATAACCTGAAAGATGGCAGTCCTTGGCTTCAGCCCCCACACACATAGTGCGGGGGTGTTTGCAAAGAAGGCGCTTTTTCACACTTAATCCAATGTCTTGGTCCTATTAAGGAGGTGGTAGCGTAGCAAACTAGGCAACCGGACTATAATGCTTTATCACTTTCACTTAGCCATAGGAGTTCGAGGGTGGGGCTACTATATAGCCCCTGGGGGCACCGCACTCTCCCGAATTCGGGGTGCGTATGTGCCTGACCGAAAAACGGTCCTTCGTTAATGCGGAGGAATTCTAAACATTCCGCTGAGTCATTGAGTGGTTGATCAGTCTCTCGCTATATCATGACAGTCAGTTTTCGGCTTTCTCTACTAAGGTGCTCGCCCGGCCGAACCGGGGCACAATCGCAGTAGTTCTCCTGGTGCCGCATTAGCCGATAGAACGGAACGTAAGGCAGCAAAACACAGGAGCCGGGCAAACCCAACATTTGACCAAAGACATGATTCGGAGCTGATGCATATAAGGCCTAACTCGAGACGCCGAACACTCCCTAAGGTATTCGGTCTTTATAAAAACAGGCAGAATAATGCCCTAAGCCCCTGGTGTCCAGGTACACGCAAAAATTCTGTTGCAGCCAATGCCAAAACGCCAGCCTCCTCCTCGGTTATAGTAAGAAATCGGGGGATGTATATCAACAAGAGACAGTAAAAAAGGTTTATGCAGGGTCTTAATCTGAAAAGAATCCTTGCAACGGGTCCCTCTTGCGCTCATGCTGTGTCTCCATTGTGCCGTATCCTGGACGGGTGTAGCACGTTGTTCATCTGTAAAAGAGAGGAACTTAGTTGAAAAGAAAAAAGATCGTGCGAAAAATGTACTTTATATTAAATAAACAGAGTACGATTCGAGAAGTGAATAAAATTGAGCTTTATTGTCTCTTGTTGTACATGCGTGCAGCCCCTTGTACGGGGGTATGCCACTAGTAGGCGCCGGACTCGTCTAGCCGTGTCCGGGGTTCGAATTACCTACTCAGGTGCTTTGGTTAGCGGAGCCGGATTGGTGTGGGGCTGTCAAGACAGCCTCGCATTCTTCCGTGCTCGAGTAACACTTAATACTCCCTTTTAATGAGATGATGCCGCGTGGACCGGGCATTTTAAGTGTAAGAGATGCATAATGCGGTATTGCGTTAAAGCGGGCGAAAGCTTCGCGTCCCAATAGTGCTTAATGGCTACTTTTAAATGGGGCGACATGGAAGACTAACTTTTCGCGGACGGAAGTTGTCGGATGAACCAACACAACTTCTAGCAGATAGGGAGCCCGTACAATGGGCATATGGGCCTGGCATTACCCCTTTAAAGGAGGTGTTGCTATGGCGAATTTTGGTTGGGTCTATCCCCATCCTGCGGATTGTGTCCTGATATATCTGGTTTATGTCACTGCCGCCATCCATGAGGACTTGTGTAAATTGGAATCCATCGATAAAAGGATACAATATCAAGGCAGTCCATCCTGCGTTCCGGATACTTTCGGAGTAGTCCTGATGGTCGAAGGTGATTGGTTTTGACAACCAGTGTTGGTACTCCGCTAGGTAGTATGTGCGGCGCGCATCATAATGGGCGTCGCTCTGTTTTTCCCTTTTATCACATGAAGTGAGTTTACTGTTTTAACCTCTTGTGGGAAATTCTTTTGTTTTCCGGTGCTCTGCTTGTGGGTTTCGTCATCATCCTCACTTGGTCTGTCGAGCCCCTTGTGTTCGGGCGTTGAGTCTGCCGGACGCTTGAAGACCCAACAATCTCTGTGGGTATGGTTTGCGGGCTTCCCGGTGTCTTGTGGATTTGACATATCTTGTCCAAGATTTTGTTTAAGTTGGATAGCTCATCGCTATTGTCCTTAAGGGGCAGTTTTTTATTGTTCTGTCGTGAGCTTTTGAATCCGGCATTGACTGCCGCGCTCTTTGGACCGTTCCCTTTAGTCTGACGCTGGTCCTTGTTGCGCCGTGGTTTCCCATTTCCATCCCTGACTTCGGATGTACTTGGGTCGCTGGTGTTGCATCTTGCTAGCCAGCTGTCCTCTCCCGCGCAAAAGCGGGTCATGAGGCTTGTTAATGCGGCCATTGTTCTTGGCTTTTCTTGGCTGAGGTGTCTGGCGAGCCATTCGTCTCGGACGTTGTGTTTGAAGGCTGCTAAGGCTTCGGCATCCGGACAGTCGACTATTTGGTTCTTTTTAGTAAGGAACCTGTTCTAGAATTTCCGGGATGACTCTCCGGGCTGTTGAGTTATGTGACTTAGATCGTCTGCATCCGGAGGGCAGACATAGGTCCCCTGAAAATTTGCCCGAAACGCATCCTCGAGCTCTTCCCAGCTTCCAATGGTATTTTCGGGAAGGCTTTTAAGCCAATGCCGAACTGGCCCTTTGAGTTTGAGGGGTAAGTATTTTATGGCGTGGAGATCATCTCCTCTAGCCATGTGTATGTGGAGGATGTAATCATCAATCCAGACTCCAGGGTCTGTTGTTCCGTCGTATGCCTCTATGTTTACGGGTTTGAATCCCGCTGGAAATTCATGATCCAGCACCTCATCGGTGAAACATAGGGGATGTGTGGCGCCCCTGTATTTGGGTGTGCCGTGATGTTTGGATATTTGGCGTGTTGCATTGCTTTGAAGAGCTTGCTTTCTCGGCCCATAGATGGACCTAACTGGGCCATCCTTTTGATGTGAATCCTTATGGGGATCGCGTACCGGCTTGTGTGCGACACCATTTGCCGCTCTCTTTTTGCCGTGGGGTCGTCCATCCGACCGGGTGGCCTTCTTACTTTTTGATTGTGGGGGCTCTAAGGCCTCCTCATCAAATTCGGGCAGTAGTTTTCTCTTTGGGTAGCTCTTTGTTCGGCGACTGTCGCCGTATTTTTCTGCGGTGTTGAATACTTTGCTCCATCTGATTCTGAGTGCATCTTCCGCTGTTTTGAGCTTCCGCTTCTGCTTTTTCAGGCTACGCGCAGTGGTGACGAGCCTTTTGTGGAGGTTATTCTGCTCCAACAATTTGTCCGGCGTGAGATCATCCGGACTGTTATCTTCGCCGGGGACGGGTTGTTTATCCAAGTTGTCCTCTTCGGACGGTTGCTCGATGGAATGTTCGTCGTCCACTGGTTCGCCCTGCTCTATGGCTGGGTCTTTGTTGAGGCGGGACTTGGTGCGGCGTTTACGCTGCCGCTTTGACTGCTTTTGAGGATTTATCCTTCGTGGCCCCGTTGTTCCTCGTCGTCACTTCCTTTAGGTGTATCCACCATGTATACATCATGGGATGAGGTGGTTGTCCAGCATCCTATAGGTGCTGGTTCATGGTTGTCTCCTACATCGTCGTCCATAGCGTCGATGTCTTCGGAGTCGAAATCGAGCACGTCGTGTATGCTTTCGATGGTGGCTACAAAGTGGGTGGTGGGTGGGCGTTGGATTTCTTCGTCGTCCGCATCCCAACCTTCCTGACTGTAGTTCGGCCAGGGCTCTCCGGATAAAGAGAGAGACTTTAGTGAATTCAGGATGTCGCCAAAGGGCGAGTGCTGAAAGATGTCCGCGGCAGTGAACTCCATGACCGGCGCCCAATCGGATTCGATTAGCAGGGGCGCGGAGGGTTCGGAGTCCGGAGAGGAGTCCGGCACCTTGGAGTCACGGTCTTCGCAAAGGACAGGGATGGAGTTCGGCTCAATCGCCGTAGAGATTTCAGCCCCCGAGGTGGTGTCCATCCAACCATCCTCGATCGGCGAGATCGGCTCCGAATCAATGTTCGGGCGGACACTAATGCGACCTCGTGACACTGCTCGCGGCAGAGTTAGATCATGCCCATCGAGACAGTGCGGCGCGCTTGGCTGTGGCTCGAATCAGTCGAAGATCAAGTCTCCGCGGATGTTGGACGTATATTCAAGCTTCCAAATCTGACCTGATGGCCCGCGGGCGTAGCTTTTGATCTGCTCGGATGGCCAAGTGAATTGCCCGCATGCAAAGCCGCCAATCTGAAGATCTGTCCGGGGAGAAAAGTCTCACCCTGGACCGTGTCGTTGTTGATGATCGAAGGAGCCATCGGGCCTATAGGTGACGACACAGAGGAACTCTCAATGAAAGCACCAATGTCGATGTCAAAACCGGCGGATCTCGGGTAGGGGGTCCCGAACTGTGCGTCTAGGCGGATGGTAACAGGAGACAAGGGACACGATGTTTTACCCAGGTTCGGGCCCTCTCGATGGAGGTAATACCCTACTCCTGCTTGATTAATATTGATGATATGGGTAGTACAAGAGTAGATCTACCACGAGATCAGAGAGGCTAAACCCTAGAAGCTAGCCTATGGTATGATTGTTGTTCGTCCTACAGACTAAAACCCTCCGGTTTATATAGACACCGGATAGGTTAGGGTTACACAGAGTCGGTTACAATGGTAGGAGATCTACATATCCATATCGCCAAGCTTGCCTTCCACGCCAAGGAAAGTCCCATCCGGATACGGGACGAAGTCTTCAATCTTGTACCTTCATAGTCTTGGATTCCGGCAGCGATGATAGTTCGGCTATCCGGACACCCCCTAGTCCAGGACTCCCTCAATGGGCGTGGTGGGAAACATGGAACGGTGGTTCCAAGATTGGGAAAGGCGAGAAGGGTAAATGAGCAGCGGCCCTGTAGTTTCCTCTTTTTTATGGGGAAGACGTGGGCCGCCTCTTTACTATTCACCGCAAGATGACGCAAGCATGCTGCAACCGTCCCACGCATGACCCCCACGTCACGCACTCAACGCGGGTCGTGGGGAAGCGCTACTAGCGAAAGAATTACTGCGGTAAAAACTTTGCCACGCGTGCTCGCACACCATTCTGGGCCTGGCCAAACAATGCTTCACGCTTATGTGTGGCCCAGGCCCGAGGGCTCCTGTTAGTGTACAAAAGTAGGGGCCTTTCTATACCCCTTTACTTGTGCATGGGCAATCGTAGCCGCACCTGTGGCCATGCTTGGCAGGGCAGAGGAAGGGGAGGAACAAGACCGCCAAGGCACCATTCAAGCCAGAGGCGTGAATAGCAAAGGGGCAAGATGGATTTCCCCCAACAAGATCCTTGCTGGGAGCATCCTACATAGCCCCGGCAAGAGCCTTGCCGGGGCAACTTGCCCAACACCAGCGAGGCCACTACGTTTGAGCCCGAGAATCCTAACACCATCGACAACATCAGGACCAAAGCTCGGGGGTGCCTGCGTGGTGGCATGCATGCAGATCTTTGTCAAGATCAAAGGCCGGCAAGTCTAAAGAGAAGAACCAGAAGATGAAGACCCACCCTGCAAGATCCTTGTCGGGGACGGCCGAAGACCACCGGCAAGGCCCTTGCCGGGGATGCCTACGAGACCCCGGCAAGACCCTTGCCGGAGGCATCCGCATGGCCACGGCCAGGCCCACACCTACCAAGGCTCCACTGCCCCATGGCCGTTCCAACGCGGCAACCAGCTCGCCAACTAGGCGAGCACCTGCGTGGTAGCGTGCGGCTTCTAGGCCAACTAAGCAAGCACCTTCGTGGTGGCATGCAGGTCTTCGTGAAGACCCTGTCACCGCACCAGCGCAGTAGCCAGCCAGCCAGCATGGCACCGCATGCCTCGTCAGCTTGGACGCGCGTCGGAGCCAGGCGAGGCGGCGATGGACGGGACGAGCTTCGTTGCCGTCCCCGATAAAGCAAGAGGGCACGTAGGCGGCGCATTAAATGTGTTTGTCCTACAGTGTCAGGCGATAAACTTGTACATTGTACATACTTTCCACCTCCTGTGTGCCACTGTGGCGACCCCTTTGACATATAAAAGGAGGCCCGAGGCGTACTGTGGGAGGTTTCGGACTTTTTGGACTGGGCATGCACGGCAGCAAGTTTAAGAGCTCAATAACACCAAATATACACAGACAAGCAGGACTAGGGTATTACACATCGTTTGCGGCACGAACCTAGGTAAAAATTTCCTCGCGTTAATCGCTAGACCTGCTCTTTGCGCAGCTCCACGCCCTGCCAACCGTAGAAGGGATTCCCCGGGATCCCATAGGTGTCATTTCCCTGATGAACTAACACTGATGCACCTAGTCCATGTAAGAAGAAAAGGACAAAGAAAAATGATAGGACTTTGCATACTCTAGTGAACCTGAAGTACAAAAACCTCCTGGTAATAATAATGGTGTTTCTATTTCTTATGCTGAAACTCAATCTGGTAATGTACATTCATCTATTGATAAGGAAAAAGATAATGATGATGTTCATGAAGACACTCAACTAGACAAAGATAAAGAACCAGATAATGATGTTGAAATAGAACCAGGTGTTGATCTTGATAACCCACAACCTAAAAATAAAAGATATGATAAAATAGACTTTGTTGCTCGAAGACATGGAAGAGGAAGAGAACCATGGGTTCAAAATATGATGAAGACATGGAAGAGGAAGAGAACCATTCCCTTTCCACCTAAATCAACCAAGAAAAAATATGATGAAGAATTTGAACGCTTTGGTGAAATGATTAGACCAGTCTTTTTGCGCACTTGCTTGACTGATATTTTATAGATGGCCCTTATGCAAAATACATGAAACACATTATCACTAATAAAAGGAAAATACCTAAAGCTTAAATCTCCACCATGCTTGCTAACTATTCTTTTAAGGATGGGGTACCTAAAAACCTTGGAGATCCAGGAATACCAACTATACCTTGCTCCATCAAAAGAAATTATGTCAAAACTGCTTTGTGTGATTTAGGAGCTGGTGTTAGTGTTATGCCTTTCTCTTTATATAAAAGACTTAACTTGAATAAACTCACACCTACTAAAATATCTTTGCAAATGGCTGACAAATCAACTGCCATACCTATCGGTATTTGTGAGGATGTGCCTGTTGTTGTTGCAAATTTTACTATCTTAACAGACTTTGTTATACTTGAGATGCCCGAGGACGACAACATGTCGATTATCCTTGGTAGACCCTTTTTTAATACTGCAGTGGCTGTTATTAATTGCAATAAAAGCAAGGTCACTTTTCATATCAATGGTAATGAGCATACGGTGCACTTTCCGAAGAAACAATTCCAAGTGAATGGTATTAATGTTATTGAAAAATCTCCAACACTCACTATTGGAAGTTTTCAACTACCTCTACCTACTACCAAAAGAAATATGATATACTTTTTGTTGGGGACATGCATATCCCCGTTGAGGTAACTTAGTGTTTTACGAAAGTTCTTCGGCTTCATGCTAATCGAAGGTGGTTGTGAATAAGACTTGATCAACCTTCTTAATGGATCCTTTTTGAGAGGTATGAAGTTGATGAATTTAGTAGGAACTACCTTATGTCCTTACCTTTTGTTCTCTATTTTTCTAGTTCAATAAAATAAAATTCCATGTTTATCCAGTTTTCTAGATTTTCCGTGCAATAAAAAAATGACCCAAAACTAAAAGTTCTCATAATGCCCTGAAAATTTATTATGATTTTTTTGGAATATTTCTGAATTTTTTATGCAAATAACATGAGAGGGGGTGCACCAGGTGGGCACAACCCACCTGGGCGCCCTAGCAGGCCCAAGCGTGCTCTTGTGGATTGTGGTCCCCACGTGGGCCCCCTCACTTATCTGTTTAGCCCATGTCATCTCCTACCTCTAGAAAAAAATCATCATTGCTCTCTCTCTCTCTCTCTCTCTCTCTCTCTCTCTCTCACTTTCTCTCTCTCGTGTTCTTGCTCTCAAACCCACGAATTTTGATATCTTTGCTCGAAGATCCATTTCCAAAACTGTTTTGGGGAATGCTACTTGGTATGTGAGTCCTCCATTCCTCCAATTAGTTTTTGCTTTAGTGGTTTGTATTTTGAATAATTAGCTACTCTCGGTGCCACTGTAGATAAGCTTTCATGTTGAATTCTTAGAGTTCTAAGTAGATTGAATTCTTAGTATAGCCTCTATGCATCCTTATGAGTAGTTTCTATCAATCTTGTGAAGTTTTGTTGAAAAAAAATTGTGGACTAAAAATTTCAGAATTTAATTTATAGGAATAAGATGAGTTTCTTTAGGAGTTCTTTGAGGAGGAGGTCTACGGAAGCATCATCCAGTAGTGGCTCGATGCGTTGGTCTTATGTTGAACAAGCGCAAGCGAAATGCGGGATGCAGCTATCAAATCATGTTTATGGCCATGTAATGATTTCATGGTGAGTGTGGGTACTAAGGAAGAATTTGATAAGTATCTTCACAATGCCGAGCTCGGCCCCTACATTGAAGATAAGTGCACCCAACATCTCAACATCACAGGAACTTTTACTAAGAAATTTAGATATTTTCCTCATGAGTCTAGAGTTTCATTTGACCTGTATGATCATCCTTATACCATGCCTCTAGAGATGTTTTCTAATATCTGCAAAATTCCATTTTGGGGTTTACTAGACAAGCCACCAAGAGCTGAATATGAGACATTCTTGAGTAGTCTTTGTTACGGTGAGGATAGAGCAGTGACACAAGGTAGAATAAAAGTATTCATTTTCCATCAATTCAATACTTTGCACTCTTTAATGGAAAATGCATCGTGGGCAAGCAATATTGTAGCACACCATGTGCTCCTGACTTGAGCCTTATACACACTGCCCTGACCGGAATTAAAAGTTATAATCTTGGAGCGATTGTTGTACGTAGGCTGCAACATAGCGCCGGTAGTGGTTATTTCTATGGTGGGATTTATGCTTCTCATTTAGCTAAAGAGGTCAATGTTACGCCTCTTCCTTATGACCCCATATTACCTACTCAGTACTTAGACTTTGAGGCCATGAAGCACCATTATGCATGTGGCGTTGCCTGCGTCTGCTCTTTTTGATTATGATAGCAAAAGAAGATATTATGTTCTTTAGGGCGAGGCCCGCTCGTACAAGGCGGAAATCAAGGCAGCTCGGCGGGCTGAGGTGGTTGGACCAAGAGCCTCCGTGAGCTTCCACTCTGACTACTATGCAGGCTACGTATGGTGATTATAAAGCTAGGCCAAAAGCCTAAGCTGGGGGGAGTACGTATTTCCATCGACATTACATTCATGTTCACACATTTCATTCCAGCCGTCGGTGTTCACAGTTTTTCATTGTATTATCCATGCTAAATTCATTTTCTTCCTTTCTTCTTGTGTGTCTGAAAAACTTTGAGAAAACCCGAAAATATTTCATGCTTCTTTTCAGTTTTTCTTTCTAGTTTAATTAGTTGTAGTATTAAAAATAAAACCCAAAAAGATTTCTTGATTCTTCATTTGCTTGTTGGGAGCTTTCCTGTGTAAATAGTTTTTCATGTTTTTGTTTTTCTATCTTCAATTTGCTTTCTTCAAGAAAAACTAAAAACACCAAAAATATTTCAGTGTGTTTCTCTGAAATTCTTTTCTGTTTATAGAGTCATACCAAGGAGAAGACCACGATTAAAATGTTGAGTGGGTTTCATATGCATTATTGTTGATATATTTGATCTAATAAAGAGCCCAAATTGCTTTGTCTTTTCCTTTTGAATAAAATGTTTGTAGATTCCAGCTTAGTCCACGACACTCTTTGCCGTTGACTTACGAACGGCAGATGCCCTAGCAAAAGGACTTAGGTGTGGAGCCATCTCAACTAGGTTAGCTTGAAGGAGTTGAACGGGACAAAGGAAACAAAGAGTTTACCCAGCCCCTCTCAATGAGGTAAAAGCCTACTCCTTCTTTAGGTTGTATTGCTTGGGTATCGATTACCAGGGAAAGAATACGCTTGACCTAGCTCTCGATTGATTGTTACTTGAGTTAACCCGCCGCAGGTTCACCCTTTTATATACAGGTCGATGCCCGGTGGCTTACAAAGTCCCGACCGTCTCACACAAACGTGACCGCCTCAGTTTCTACTAAGCTTGCCTTACAATACAAGTTAAACATATGGCGGCTAATCCCTTTGGGCCTCAAGTCGCCTCTGGGTCTTTGGGCCTTCAATAAGCCTGCTTCGTGAACCATCGTCTTCATATGTTCTTGGACCTTACTAGGCTTCTTCATCTTTAAACCGCCAGTGGCATAACCCGGCCCCTCCTGGGCTGGTCATACCTAGTAGTTATATCCCCAACATTAGGCCCCAGATTGATTTTAACTTGTTCACATCAATCTTCACTTACTTGACTTAGCGGAATCTTCCATCATCAATTCCTCATGAGCTTGCTATAACCCGCCATGACGTCAGTAACCCGCCATGACATCAGGCGCATTGACTGCACACAAAGCCTAGGATATCTTTAACAGATCCTTATCTTTAATGATCCTCCGAAAATTGAGGCGTCTTTGTAGCCACATAATCATTTTTCGGCCACCTCGATTCCCATGCATGCCATCTATTCACTTCCATATAAATAGGGACAGGGGGTCCTCCCTTTCACTTTTACCTTGCCCCTTGCCTTCATCTTTCTCCTTGCAACGCCTCAGCAGACCCGAGCTCCGCCGCTGCCGTCTTCCTCCAGCGTCCTCAACTCTGGCCACTGCATCCACTTGAACAGACCAGAAACCTGCGCCGCGCCTCCTCTATTCATCAGCATCAGTAAGTATTCCTTTTTCCCCATAATAGATCTGCATTAGGGTTCTGCCATTTGTCATTGTTCTTTGTTGTTCTTCATTACTCTCCTTAGAATGTGTAGCTGGATTTGAACATAACACTGGAGTTGTACGGTAGCAGTTGTAGCACCTCTTTTCAATCGCAGAAAACTCCTTCTCTGTACGAGATCTCATTAGAGCATATGAGTTCTTCTGCTGCCATCACCTTAGGTTTAGAATTTTATTATCTTTTCCGCACTGCTGTAGATCCAAAATTATAGAACTAATCTGTGGAACCTGTTTGTCCATCACTTAGCAAAATTTGACTTAGAGATCTATCGCACTACAAACGTGCATGCGACTTATATGATAAACCGTAACCCGCCATATAGCATTAGTCCCCTTGTTAAGCCGCCAGTATATGTTCACAATCTGTATAACCCGGCATTATCTTTCGGTTTAACCATGCTGATCTTTATAGCACTTCTTCTGCCTATGAACTAACCTTGCATAATGTACTTACTTCTTGATCACTGGCCGACTTAATATCATAATCTTAATCCAGCCATTTTTCTTTTTAGGCTTTCATCAACAAAATGACCAAATATGTTACCTCATGCAACTGGGTTGCCTCCCGGGTTACCGAGCAGACACTGAATGAGCATGTTTAGGTGGGCATATTAGCCGCAAAGAACGTTATCCACTGGAGAGTCCCAGGAACGGAGACCACCCCTGGCCCAAAAGAAGGCGGAGTTGTAGTTTTTACTGATCATATGCTCCGGGGGTTCACTCCACACGACTCGAAATTCCTTCGTGATGTGTTGCACTTCTTCCAACTCCACCCGCAAGATATCAGGCCCAACTCTGTTTCAAACATCTGCAACTTCCAAGTCTTTTGTGAAGTGTATCTTCAACAGGAGCCCACTGTCGAATTGTTTAGGGAATTCTACTACATGAACCGCCAGACCGAGTTCATGGACGGGCCCAGCTTAGAACGAGGGGGCATTTCAATTCAGAGGCATAAAGAAGCCACGTTTCCTGCTGCTGCACCCCCATCCATCCTAAGGACTAGAACCGGACTTGGTTCTATTGCAAAGACACGTACCTCTCCAGAAGGCGAAAATCCCCTGCCGGGTTACCGTGAAAGCCGGCTTAGCAACAGACATCCACTCCCAGAGCAGATCAATACAAAAGAACGGGCCAAATATATGCCCATATTTTCAAAGATTGGAGCTTTGATGGCCAATGGTATGACTGGAGTCGATCTGGTTCATTGCTGGGTCACATGGAGGATATTTCCCTTAAGCCGCCGATCCGGCTTAATGTGTGAGTATACTGGTGATGTCAAAGATCCGCTGTGTTACTCTCCAATTTGTCTAGATGATAAACAGATCAACGATCTGACCAAAACTCTGCTCAACGAGAGCTTGGAAACTTGCAGTAAAGTGGGGCTAAACCCCTTCTGCACCCTCAACAAGCCGCCATCAGTAAGCATTTTCAAGCAACGTTCACTAACTCATTATTTGTCAGTCTGTCTTCTCATTATTACTTGATCTTTCTGCAGGCTGATTCCCCCTTCTGGAACAAGAAGCTTCATGATAAATTAGCTAAGAAGACTAGGAACAAGATCAAGGCGAACAAGAAACCTGCCAAGAAGAAGGCAGATGCAATTGATCCATTCACTCTGCATGCTGAGTCAGAGGTAGAACTTGACTCCCTTGGCTCTTTCTTTGTTCATCTTATTGACACTGATTACTATCAGGATGACGCGGAGGCTAGCCATGTAGATGGTGAAGAGGTAACTATCCTTTCCTCCAACTCAGAACCTCTGCCAAGACAGAAAGTTCGTCATGCGATCCAGAAAGTATGGTTTTCTCACCCTTTAGCTTATTTGGATCCCAACTTTATTTTGAAGAAACAACAACATGAAGTTCGCCGCAGAACCCGAAATAGTGGCAGTGGGATTCTCTCCTCCGGTTTACCCAACACACCGGCTCCTCGCAAGCGCCGAGCAGAGGTTTCAAATATTTCTGACTTAGCTTTTCCAAAGGCAGGCCTTATTCGACAACCCCTTAACCCTTCTGATTCAAACTATCAGGGAACTTCTCACTCTCCTTCCGGCGACTCAACTGGAACTCAGATTCCTCTTTCCAAGACTATACCCGGGTAAGAGCATCAAGCTTGTTTGCTTAAACACTTCCTCAATTGACATATTAATCCCGTCATGTGTCTCATTTTTCAGTGCTATAGCCAAGCCCAGCAAGAAACTGAAGGTGAATAAACTGGCTGAAGATCCCAAGGTTGCTGACCTAGAGAAGCAGACAATATCTGAGTCTTTGCATCAAACCTATGAAGCAGCCCTTGATGATCCGCCACGAGAAGAGCACCATGTCGCCATGGACGCCATGGATGTTAATCCAGGTCATGCTAAGCCACCCAGTCCTGCTCAGCCGGCTCAAGAAACTGAAGATGTAATAGTTACTGGGATGGCTGACACAGCACCAAGCAATCCCACCGTCTTATCCAAGCACGGCGCCAAAGAAGAATTCTCATCTGCTCACAAAGGCAAGTGGAAACTAGATCTGGAGAGCTATGCTCAATTCAATGTCCATGAGATTCACACAGGTCATCTGAACCGCCTTCGCACCAGCCGTGACTTTGAAGCCGGCCTGGTTAACCTCATGAAGGAGCGCATTCAGGTAACCATTAACAAAACCTTCTCATATAAGTATATCTCTATCAGCCGCCAAGTCTATGAATATAAAAACTTGAATATGCTGTAGACTTAATATCCTTGTTGATCTTGTAGCTATGCCATAGCAATGTGTAACTACTAAATCGGAATGAGTAGTCCCAAAGTGTCGGCTTAAACTGGAAGATTAACCCGGGACTTTCAATTAGTAGCGCTAAAATTTCATTATGTAGCCCCCAAGGGCCGGCTTAAGCTGCATAGCAAAGCTGGGACTTACCACCATATGCATGAACAAATCCACGTATGTAGCCCTCAAGGGTCGGCTTAAGCTGCATAGCTAAGCCGGGACTTATCACCATATGTATGAACAAATCCACGTATGTAGCTCCCTTGATCTGACTATAGTTGAAGAAACGTAGCCGGGTCATGAAAGATTTGCCTTAAAAGAGCAATGTGCATTAGCCCCCAAGTGCCAATGAAAATACTTGTGTTATGCTTGGGACTTCAACTGAAACGATGAAAACACCGCTTGAATCTCTCTGTCTCGCAGGCTGAATTAAACATGAAAGAATCCCAAGTAGTTGATCTGCGGCAGAACATCCAAACTCAGCAATCTGAAACTTCCAAGGCCAAATCAGAACTGAAGACCACTTTGGAAAATATTGAGAAGCTGAAAAAGGATTTCGGTGCTAAAAGAACAAGCTGGGACACTGAGAAGGCAGCTCTGTTAAAAAGAGCGGAAGATGCTAAGGCTGCTCTTAAGCCGGTGACTGATGAGTTATCCGGCTTGAAGCATCAAATCACTAACATGACATCTGCCATCTTTGGTAAGTAATATTGTAGTTCAATCTTTCACTACCAATGAATAACAATCCTTAGTCGTTTTATCAATATCGTTGCTAATGTAGGCTCCAGAATTTCCAACCTTGGCTCAGATATGTGCATGAAGCTTAAAGCTGCATACACCCTTGTGGAGCAATTGTATACAGGTGCTCAACGAGCTATAGCTGCCGTCTCTCGTACCAAACAACCACCTTCCATTATCAAAGAAACATTGGAAAAGCTATTAGTTGTCCCCCAACGGGTTGAAGAGCTAAAATGGTCAGCTGCTAGAACTGGTGCCATCACCGCCTGAGCCGGGCCAAGGCATGGCAGGCAGGCTTGACCTGGAGGAACTAGCCAATTATCATCCCAGCCTAAAAGAAGACGGGTCTCCCTTTAGTGCAGAGGAATTCACCAAAATTGTAAGGAAAATGCGTCCTTTAGCAAGCAAGCTGGCAGAGGAGACCGATCTCTCCAAATACTCCCCGACTTATACTGTTGAAAACGCCAAAGTAAAAGCGCAGGTTTATCCAGTCATGGATCTTATTCCGCTAACACGTAAGCATACTTTTGCCCCTGATATTGATCCATCCATGCTCATAGATGATGAGGCTGTATTCAGAGCCATAACCGGCGTCAACTGGACATCACCTGAAGCTTCAACCCAGCAAGACCAAGGTAGCTGAACTACAAGGCAGCTCTAGGACTGCCACATAAAATTCGTGCACAGAAAGACACTTATTCTTTTGGGCCGTATGATGCCTTGTAATAGGCTAGCTGAAAACAATGATCTGCCATGCCATCGTGCATGTATATGTTCATAACACTTTAAACCGTCGATCTTGGTGTTGGAAGATCTACGGTTTTTGCCCATAATATTATCAATCATGCAGGTTATATTATCACATTCCCTGCACACAAGCAGATAACATGTGCCCTGGCGGTTTACCCCAGGGCGAGTCATGATGTCCCATCTAAAATTTACTGGTGACTGTATAGTCCAGAACCAGGGCGGGTTATCAAAACCGCGCATATTCATACAACAAGTAAAAAACATACTTGTGATATTTGTTCATACTGCCGGCTTATAGCACCATATGCAGCAAGGGTAATAGCCTAAAAACTTAGAGCGCAGAACTCCAAGTGCACAATCAACGTGTACTGGCGACTTATCGTCCAAAACCAGACCGGGTTATCAAACCTCCAGATATGCTCAAATATGAGCCATAAGGCTACATGGCCTGAATCATTTTAAATCATATATCAATATGGTACAAGAATATGAACCCAAACAATGTTCAAAGAAAATAACAAACCAGAAAAAACAAGGCTTTCATAGGCTGCCAAACCTCAATATCAAGTGTTGTTCATGGGCCGACGCCATCGAAGTTAATCCTTTATTCAAACACATGGCCGGGCCTCACATGACCAACCGCCGTTTAACTTTGACAAGTTCGTGGTCTTTGTAAGATTGATCACAAAATGTACGCGGTCATTCCAGGATTACCTTGTCAGAGTGGCAGACATACAATGCAGGATAACCCGGAATTTTTGGTGAATACACCTGGCATCCAAGCCGATCAAAAGGGTAAATATAGCTATGTTCATTGAACAGGAAGCCCCCAAGTGACCTATAATAAGCCGTCAAGGCAGGTTACCTATGTTCGAACTGCACATTGTAGCAAGTTCTCTTTGGAAACATTTTAACTTGGGCAGAAAGCCCCCAAGTCATCTGCAACAAGGCGTATAAGCCAGATCAAAGGGTAGTCATAGCTATGCTCAATGAGCAAGAATCCTCCATGTAATTTGTAACAAGGCGCGCAAGCCGAATCAAGAGCGTAGTCACAGCTATGCTCAATGAGCAGGAAGCCCCCAAGTGATCTTATGAATTGACAATAAAGACTCAGATACTCAGAAAAGAAACGACAGAGGCCCTGAACTATCAGGGATGCCGGCTTTATTATACTTGATCATAATATGTGCACAGATGAAAATATATACAACATAAGAGCCAGTGGCTCAAGTGTAATAAGGCCGAAGATGAGCAATGTTCCAAGGCCGGTGGGTCTCCTCCTCCGATGTGCGCGAGTCCTTGTGGTCTCGAATATCAATGAGGTAGTATGACCCGTTGTTCAAGTTTTTGCTGACCACAAAAGGCCCTTCCCAAGGTGGGGATAATTGGCACATATCTGTCTGATCCTGGATGAGCCGAAGCACCAAGTCACCTTCTTGAAAGGTCCGGGTTTTAACCCGACGACTGTGATAACGACGCAGATCTTGCTGGTAAATCGCCGAACGAGCCACCGCAAGGTCGCGCTCCTCATCCAGGAGGTCAAGATCATCCTGACATGCTATTTCATTATCAGCTTCAACATAAGCCGCCACATGGGGCGAGTCGTGACGGATGTCACTGGGAAGAACTGCCTCTGCTCCGTAAACCATGAAGAAAGGTGTATAACTGTGGATCTGTTGGGGGTGGTATTGATACTCCAAAGCACATAGTGTAACACCTCAACCCAAGAACCCGGCGTCCTCTGCAAAGGGACCATAAGCCAGGTCTTTATGCCTCTCAAAATTTCTTGATTGGCCCTTTCGGCTTGAGCATTGGACTGGGGGTGAGCCACTGATGAGACATCAAGACAAATATGTTCTCATTGACAGAATTCTTTCATAGCACCTTTGGATAGATTAGTACCATTATTAGTTATGATGCTATGAGGATAGCCAAAACGAAAAATCACCTTTTTAAGGAATTGAACTGCCGTTGCCGCATCACACTTGTTGACCGGCTCTGCCTCAACCCATTTTGTAAATTTGTCAACTGCCACCAATAGGTGGGTCTTTTTGTCCTTGGATCTCTTGAAAGGCCCAACCATATCCAGCCCCCAGACCGCAAACGGCCAAGTGATTGGAATCATCCTCAATTCTTGAGCCGGCACATGAGCTCGTCTGGAAAATTTCTGACAACCGTCGCACTTGCTAACCAGATCCTCCGCATCAGCATGATACGTTAGCCAATAAAACCCATGACGAAAAGCCTTAGCTACAAGAGAATTAGAGTCGGCGTGATGGCCACAATCTCCTTCATGAATCTCCCTTAGAATTTCACGGCCTTCTTCAGGAGAGATACATCGCTGAAACACCCCGGTGACACTGCATCAGTGTAATTCGCCATTGACAATAGTCATTGACTTAGACCTTCGGGTTATTTTCCTGGCTAAAGTTTCATCCTCAGGTAACTCACCTCGGGTCATATAAGCCAAATAGGGAACTGTCCAAACAGCAATAGCATGAAGAGCCGCCACCAGCTGTGCCTCCGGGTCAGGGATAGCAAGAACCTCTTCCGTAGGCAATTTAACTGAAGGGTTATTCAGAATATAAAGAAAACATTAGGTGGTACCGGGTTACGCTGAGACCCCAGCCGGCTTAAAGCATCAGCCGCCTCATTCTTCCTACGATCAACATGTTCCACTTGATAACCCCTGAAATGACCAGCAATAGCATCAACCGCCCGGCGATAAGCCACCATGAGCGGGACTTTGGAATCCCAAGTTCCTGAGACTTGCTAAGCCACCATATCCGAGTCACCAAAACACATGACCCAGCTTAAATTCATCTCTTTCACCATCCGAAGACCATGGAGAAAGGCCTCATATTCAGTTGCATTGTTAGTACAAGGGAACATGAACCTTAAGACATAACAAAACTTATCACCTCATGGGGTAGTCAAAATAACTCCATCCCCCAAGCCTTCCAACTGCCTGGATCCATCAAAATGAATAGTCCAATACGTATTATCAGGCTTCCCCTCAGGCATCTGCAACTCAGTCCAGTCATTGATGAAATCCACAAGCGCTTGAGACTTGATAGCTGTCCGAGGCATATGTTTCAAACCATGGGTTCCAAGCTCAATGGCCCACTTGGCCACCCGGCCTGTGGCTTCTCTGTTTTGAATAATATCCCTAGGGGAGCAGAAGTGACCACAGTGATGGGATGACCAAGGAAATACTGCTTCAACTTAAGACTAGCCATGAACACTCCATAAACCAGCTTCTGCCAATATGGGTACCTCTGCTTGGATTCAATGAGTACCTCACTGACATAGTAAACCGGCCTTTGAGCCGGATATTCCTTGCCTGACTCCTTCCTTTCCACCACAACTGCAACGCTGACAGCTCTGCTATTAGTAGCCACATATAAAAGCAAGGGCTCTTTGTCAATAGGAGCTGCAAGAACCGGTGGCTTAGCCAACTGCTTTTTAAGCGCCTCGAACGCTTGGTTAGCAGCATCACTCCAGACAAAGTGATATGTTTTCTTCATCATCTAGTATAAAGGGATAGCCTTCTCTCCCATGCATCTTATAAACCGGCTCAAAGCCGCAATACGACCCGCCAAAGACTGAACATCATTGATACATGCCGGCTTAGCCAAAGAAGTGATAGCCTTGATTTTCTCAGGGTTAGCTTCAATACCTCTCTCAGAGACACACAAAAAACCCGAAGAGCTTGCCCGTTGGCACATCAAAGACACATTTGGCCAGGTTAAGAATCATTTTGTAGACTAGGAGGTTGTCAATGGTCTCTTTCAAATAATCTAAGAATGTCTGTTTCTCCCTGGATTTCACAACTATGTCATCCACATAAGCATGAACATTGTGTTCAATTTGGTTGTGGAGGCAATTCTAAACACAACGCTGATAAGTCGCCAGCACTCTTGAGCCCAAAAGGCATAGACACATAGTAGAGGGCTCCAATGGGAGTGATGAAAGATGTCTTCTCCTGGTCCTTACCTGCCATCTTGATATGATGATAACTAGAATAAGCACCAAAAAACTCAAACGCTCACAACCCGCCATAGCATCAATAATCTGATCAACACGGGGGAGAGCAAAAGGATCAGCCGGACATGCCTTGTTAAGGTCTTTGTAATCCACACACATGCGCCAAGTGCCGCTTTTCTTAAGTACCAGCACCGGGTTAGCCAACCATTCAAGATGAAAAACTGATAAACCCGGCCGCCAAGAGCTAGGCCACTTCTTCACCAATGGCCTTGCGCCTCTCTTCATTAAAACAACGAAGAAATTGCTTGACCGGCTTAAACTTTGGATCAACATTAAGAGTGTGCTCAGCGAGTTCCCTCGGTACACCTGACCTGTCTAAAGGCTTCCATGCAAAGATGTCCCTGTTCTCACGGATGAACTCGACGAGCGCGCTTTCCTTTTCGGATCCATATTAGCACTAATAGTGAACTATTTGGATGAGTTGCCAGGCACAAAATCAACTTGTTTAGTGTCATCTGCCGACTTAAACTTCAACAGGGGATCATGCTCTGTGGTTGGCTTCTTCAGGGGGGTCATATCCGCCGGATCAACATTATCTTTGTAGAACTTCAACTCCTCCATTGCACAAACAGACTCAGCATAGGAAACATCGCTCTCTTCACACTCCAAAGCTACCTTCCTGTTGCCATGCACCGTGATGGTACCTTTACGACCCGTCATTTTAAGCTGTAGATAAACATAACAAGGTCGTGCCATAAATTTAGCGTAAGTCGATCGTCCAAACAGGGTGTGATAAGGGCTCTTGATCTTGACCACCTCAAAGGTCAATGTTTCCGCTTTGTAATCATGCTCATCGCCAAAAGCCACTTCCAAGGCTATCTTACCCACTAGATACGGCGACTTACCAGGCACCACTCCATGAAAAACAGTAGAAGACGGCATAAGATCTTTGTCAGTCAAATTCATACAACAAAAAGTATCATAGTAAAGGATATTGATACTGCTGCCTCCATCCATAAGCACCTTTGTAAACTTGTATCCTCCCACTTGAGGAGAAACCACTAAAGCCAATTGACCCGGATTGTCAACCCGGGGCGGGTGATCCTCGTGGCTCCATACGATAGGCTGTTCTGACCACCGCAAGTATCGAGGGACCGCCGGCTCAACCACGTTCACTGCTCGCTTATGACTCTTCTGATGTCGTTTGCACAAACTCGTGGTAAACACATGATATTGACCACTATTCAGCTGCATTGAATTACTCTGATTACCAGACTGCTGCTGTTGATTACCTTGATTAGGTTGCTAACTGAAACCGCCTTGATTGCCTTGGCCCTTAAAACCAGAGTTTGAGCCGCCACCGCCAAAGCCAGGCCCGTGAGAGCCGGATCCTGACCCGCCATGCGGGCCATGATTGTTCTGGAAAAAACAAAAATTTCTATACTCCCTCATAATGAAGCAATCTTTCCATAAATGACGGGCCAACTTCTCTTGCGAACCGTGCTTTGGGCAAGGCTGATTCATTATCGCCTCAAGGTTGAACTTTGGCTCGCCAAACCGAGGCATTGATGATTTCCCCTTATGTAGCTAAGTGTTACTCTGTGTGTTGGTATTGGCCACAAAATCTGAACCATCATTAGCCTGCTTGCGGTTACCATTACTACCTTGACTCGCCGTATTATGCTGCTGTCCCTGTGCATTGCTATTCTTCCTCCCCTTGCCAGCCTTCTCCTCATTAGACTCAGGGTCCTTAGTATTATCATAGTCGGCGTATTTCAAAAGAGCCGCGATGAGCTCTCCCATATCATTGCAGTGGCGCTTAAGCCGCCCCAGATTCTGTTTGAGGGGAAGGAACCAACAAATTTTCTCCAAAATTAGGACGGCTAAGCCGGTGTTGATGCTATCCGATGAGTGGAAAATAGCTGAAATCCGGCGCACCCAATGGGCTGTTGACTCATCCTCATCCTGGATACAAGTGTTTAAATCAAGAATTGATAGAGGCAGCTTGCATGTGTCCTTGAAATTCTGAATAAAGCATGTCTTCAATTCAGCCCATGACTGATGGAGTCAGTGGGCAGCCCCAGGTGCGAGCCGGCCCATCCAACATCATGGTGAAATACTTAGCGCACACAACGTCATTGACATCCAACATCTCCATGGGTAGCTCATAGCTCTCAATCCAAGCCTCTCGGGGCTAATCCACTGTGTAATTAGCCACCTTGCGAGGCCCTTAAAATCCTTGGGCAGACGCTCATTACGTAAAGTCGGCACTAAGCACGGCACACCAAGGGTTCTAGAGGTCATTCCTGCCTCCACAGACACTGATGGGTAAAGCGGAGATTGCTGATGAGCCGCCAACTGAGCCGCCAGCTCAGCCTCCCGACGTGCCCTGCCCTGATCCACCAAACCCTGAGAATTGTTATCAGCACGCGGTGGGTCATGCCTACGGGGTTGGTTACGGTGCCGCTCACTGCTTGAAACCGCTAGCGACTCAATATGCCTGCTATAACTTCGGCTTTGATGAGGGGTTGAATGAATCCGATCACGACTGTACGAGTAAGCCGCCTATTGAGCCACCGCTGTCTGAAGATGCTCTCCGGCCCTCTGTATCTCCATTGTTGTTGGAGACTCTCCTTCAACAAGGAGATCCACCAATCGCATAGCCATGGCAATCATATTGTCCAGAGGGTTTGAATAATGACCCGGCGACATTGGTACTTGCTGAGGCAGGGTCAAATTCAAACGAGGCGGGTTTAAAACACGTGGTTGAACCATCACTCCGGTCACGGGCACCTCAACAGCCCGGTTTACGATGGGCGGGTCACTGGTTCCTACCCCGGGTGTATTGGAAAGGTACCTTGCGTGAAACTCTATGGGTATACGGGTTTGGTACCTTCTCCTCATAATAGCATTTGAAGCGTTCTGGTCCAAGTTGAGCCCGAATGACTCTGCCTGAATCCGTTGTGATTCAGCGCCTAGATCGGCTCGTTCTATTACCATCCTAGCATTCTCAGCATTAAACTCCTCCTTGGCTTGAGCTATCTCATCTCACAACTTCGTGATATCCACCTTATGTTGTGCTTGATTTTTTGGTGTTACCTGAGTCAGCAGCTACGCAGAGCCGCTCGCTCCGGCCGTCGCCTCGGCCGTTGAACCGGAAGTCATAGTCGCAGCAGTTGTCGAATTGAGCATCGGTTGTGTGCCGACCATGAAGATCGCAACCCTGTTCGGTGGCTCGTAGGGGTCCAAAATATTGTCACCATCAGAACAGCCCCAAGCCCACCATCTTGCAATTGATATATGGAATTGGTCTCGCCGGTTGAGGATGCATCATCATAATAGATGGCTGTCTCTCCACCAGACACAGATCCTTCCTGAAGATCCACTCCGTGAGTAAAACCCACAAAAGCGTGCTTCACAGCGGCCTGAACCTTGGCGGGTCATGCACGCTGAGCCGTCTCGATGATGTCGGTGCAGGTGTCCGGCTCAGGCTCCGACTCGCCGATCTTGCTGATGAAGACATGGATTCCGCCAAAGGGGACCCGGTACCCGTACTTGATTGAGCCGGCTTGCCGCGGCGGCTTTTAGTCATCCGGTCGACAGCGTATCCTTTGATCCCTGCAAACTTGCCCTTCAAGAACTCGAAACCACCGTGCGCTGGCCCCACGGTGGGAGCCAATTGTCGTTGACGTAACACGGCAGATGCCCTAGCAAAAGGACTTAGGTGTGGATCCATCGCAACTAGGTTAGCTTGAAGGGGTTAAAGGGACAAAGGACACAGAGAGTTTACCCAGGGTTGGTCGCTCTCAATGAGGTAAAAGCCTACTCCTGCTTCAGGTTGTATTGCTTGGGTTTCGATTACCAGGGAGCGAATACGCTTGACCTAGCTCTCAATTGATCGTTACTTGAGTTAACCCGCCGCTGGGTCACCCCTTTATATACAGGTCGATGCCCGACGGCTTACAAAGTCCCGGCCGGCTCACACAAACATGACCGGCTCGGTTTCTACTAAGCTTGCCTTACATTACAAGTTAAACATATGGCGGCTCGTCCCTTTGGGCCTCAAGTCGCCTCTGGGTCTTTGGGCCTTCAATAAGCCTGCTTCGTGAACCACCATCTTCATATCTTCTTGGACCTTACTTGGCTTCTTCATCTTTAAACCGCCAGTGGCATGACCCGTCCCCTCTTGGGATGGTCATACCTAGTAGTTATATCCCCAACACTCTTGCACTATTATTATTTTCATATCATGCGGTCGTGCAAGTGAAAGGCAATAATGACGATATTTGATGAACAGGTTCTGGCAGAGAGAAACGGGTATGAACTTAACTTGTTCTGTTTTTGTAAATATGTTTAACTAAGTATCCATGATTCAACATATTATGATCTAACATGTTTGCGATGACAATTAGAGATTATAGTTTCTCACGCCATGCTTAATTAGCTAGGAGGGGATAATGATTATCGTGGATGTCAAGATTGCATTAAAATGATTGTGATGTAGTATGATGATATGGTATCATCATCTCAATGTTTCAAGTAACTTGACTTGGCACATGTTCATGCATAGTTGAATCAAAACCAACATAGCCTCTAAGATATTTATGTTCATGGTGTTCATATCCTACTCATGCTAGTATCCAATGTTCATTATGCATAATGCATATTCATGACCCTTTTCACTATCTAGCTGGCTGCTTCCCAACCTATTTGCTAGTCTTCGCCTGTACTAAGTGGGAATATTGCTTGTGCATCAAAACCCTTAAACCAAAGTTATTCCAGATGAGTCCACCATATCTACCTATATGCGGTATTACCCTGCAGTTCTAAGTAAATTTGCATGTGCCACCTCTAAAAACATCAAATAAACATCTATTTTTGTGTGCCTGGATTGTTCATAGAGCGACAGGGGGTAGTCAGTGTCTTCCATACTAAGTGGGTTATTCTCATTATGAGTGTATATTAACTCGTCCTTGCACGAGAGGGGCGGTAATAGGTATTCACAGTCCCAAATTAAAAAATTGCAAATAATTAAACAGAACTCCCCCAGGATTGCTGTTGGTATCTACGGTACTCGTGGATTTGGCTAGCCATGGAGTGTGTTTATTGGTGGAGGGGGAGTAAACCTTTACCTTTTTCGCTTGGGAACCACCACTAATGTGTTTAGCATGGAAGATATTGATAACTTTCGGTCGTGACGTAAACAGGAAGGGTGCATTTCCCGAAATTTCATTTACCTCTATTTTAAAACTTTGAGCTCTGGCACCGCTGCAAATCCCTACTTCACACTGCGATGGGACTATCTATTTAATTATATGTTGAGTCGTCACCTTCTCAAATAAGCGCCAGATCTGAGAGCACTATTGTCATCCTCATTCATTGTGTATAGTTAATGTTGGATGCATCATGACTAGATCTTTTCTACCATGAATTACAATGTTTAGTCATTGCTTGAACTTTGGAGGTGCTCTGGATTTATGTTTTGCGGTCTCAGAAAGGGCTAGCGAGATACCATTGTTGTCATATTATATCATGATTGTTTTGACAAAGTGTTGGCATTTTAGATATCTTATTATTGCTTGCTAGCTGATTATGCCATTGATATGAGTTAATATAATTTTTAAGAGTTATTGCTGACATGGTTAATCATGATCTTTGCTGAAAACCTGGGTGCTACTTAAGCTTATTTATGTAAACAAGAACAAAAGAGTTTGTAAAAGTTTTTATTTTTCACTTTCAGTTTGTCAATTGAATTGCGTGAGGACAAGCAAAGGTTTAAGCTTGGGGGAGTTGATACGTCTCCATCGTATCTACTTTTCCTAACGCTTTTGCTCATGTTTTGGACTCTAATTTGCATGTTTTGAATGAAACTAACCTGGACTGGCGCTGTTTTCAGCATCACTACCATGGTGTTGTTTTTGTGTAGAAATAAAAGTTCTCGGAATGGAACGAAACTTTTTGGATAATTATTTTGCAATAAAAGAAAAATACTGGAGCCAAGAACCACCGGAGGGAACCCCCTAGTTGAACACAACCCGCCAGGGCGCGCCACCCCCTCCAGGCGCGCCCAGGTGGGTTGTGCCCACCTGGTGGCCCCGCAAACCCAAATTCTAACTCCTTAAATACCTATTTTCGGAGAAAAAAATTAGATAGGAAGTTTCATCGCATTTCACGATACGGAGCCGCCACCACCTCCTGTTCTTCATCGGGAGGCCAGATCTGGAGTCCGTTCAAGGCTCCGGAGAGGGGGATCTTCGATCTTCGTCACCACCAACCCTCCTTCATCACCAATTCTATGATGCTCCCCACCGGGAGTGAGTAATTCCTTCGTAGGCTCGCTTGTCGGTGAGGTGTTGGAGGAGATTCATCATGTAATCAAGTTAGTTTGTTAGGGCGGTATCCCTATTATCCACTATGTTCTTAGATTGATGTTGTTATGACTTTGCGATGCTTAATGCTTGTCACTTTGGGCACGGGTGCCATGATTTTAGATCTGTACCGTTTATGTTTTCACCATTATATCTATGTTCTAGATCTGATCTTGCAAGTCATGTTCACATATTGCGTGTTATGATCCGTAAACCCCGGGGTGACAATAGCTGGGATACTTTCCGGTGATGACCGTAGTTCGAGGAGTTCTTGTATTCACTATGTGTTAATGCTTTGTTCTGATTATCTATTAAAAGGAGGCCTTAATATCCCTTAGTTTCCTTATGGACCCCGCTGCCACGGGAGGGTAGAACAAAAGATGTCATATAAGTTCTTTCCATAAGCACGCATGGCTATTTACGGAATAAATGCCTACATTATATTTATGAACTGGAGCTAGTTTTGTATCGCCCTTGGTTATGACAGTTATATCATGAATATCATGCAATGAATCCACCAATCCAATGCCTACAAATTTTCCTCATATTGTTCTTGCTAAGTTACTACTGCTGCTGTTACTGTTATACTTGCTACAAATCATTGCTATCACTGTTACCGTTACTATTGCTATCACCACTATTATCAAAACTATCGTACTACTTTGCTATTGATCACTTTGCTATAGATATTTAATCTCAAGGTGTGGTTGAATTAACAAATTAGCTGCTAATACTTGCATATATTCTTTGCTCCCCTTGTGTTGAATCTATAAATTTGGGTTGAATAGTCTACTCTCAGAAACTATTGCGATCCCCTATACTTGTGGGTTATCATTCTCCTATAAACCTTGCGCTTGGCATCTGAAAAATATTAACCTTGCGCTTGGCTCTTCGCCTCTTCGGGAAGTCGAGCAATGATGGTACTACAAAATATGGTTCTGGCTATCTGAGACCGAATGAATTGCTACACGTCCACCACGTGGGCGAGGGGCAAGGGGCGAGGGAGAGTTCATACTACTACGTCCGTTTCAATATGGACTACATACGGAGCAAAATGAGTGAATCTACACTATAAAATACGTCTATATACATCAATATTTGGTGTATGTACTAGTAGTTCATATTGAAATATGCTAAAAGACATATATTTCAAACAATATGATAATCTCTCTAACCAAGGTAGGGACGAGGAGTATACGTCTAACAAAGGGAGTAGTAAAATTTTCTCCTCGTCCTGCGAGCCACCGCAGGCGTAGGCGTAGTAAGCAAGCTTCTCCTCGTCCTGCGACTCTGCAAGCCACCGCGCCCGTGGACGGGGGAGAGGGCATACTAAGCAAGCTTCTCCTTGTTCTGTGAGTTGAGGGACACATCAAAAGTAGTACAGAGCATCTCCAGTGTATAGAGCCTTGCCTCTAAGGTAGGCTCCACATGGTTTGCCTCTTATCAAATAAAAAAACCACAATGTATAGAGACTCTAACCAGCCTCTATGGTGGGCCCCAGCAAAAATTTAAAAAGTATTGATTAGCACCACATTTATCCAATCAGTAATATTTCTCTTGTACTTTCTTATGTTTCCTAAGGCTGACAAGTGGGACCAGATGGATTGTTAAATTGTTAGAGGCAGCCTCTAAGGTTAGATGCAATGCTAGCCAATTTTTTCTTAGAGATAGTTCAGGCAATGTATAGAGGCCTGCCTCTAAAAGGAGAGAGAGGGCTTAGAGGCAACAAAAATCATACATTGTGGATGCCCTAAGGGTCTACTTTTCGGTCTATATGACTCAATTTGAAATATCCCTAACCATAATAGATGCTGAGTAGTAGAATAAATTTGTTGCTTCCATAGTTTGCAAAAGTATTGAGCATGTGAGATGGTGAATGGAGGGAGTACGATACTGTCGGATTTCGGGTTCCGGCAGACCCTTGAGGTTCGAACACTGGGGAGCGCGCGGGGATCTTTCCCCTACCAGCTCACGCGTTGATGGTTTCCGAGGGATCTAACCTAGGAACGATGAACAACACAAGAGACACAAGGTTTATACTGGTTTGGGCCATCGTGGTGGTGTAATACCCTACTCCAGTCTGTGGTGTGGTGGATTACCTCAGGGGCTGATGATGAACAGTACAAAGGGAGAACAGCCTCGCGAGGGGCTGTTCTTGAGCTGGTGCGATGAACTACTTGGGTGAGTTCAGTCGCCTCTCTCTCTGGTTTATTTGTCGACCCCCCAGATGCCTCTACTCTGTGGTGGCTAGTCCTATTTAAAGAGGGAGGCCCTAGGCCTCTTCCCAAATAATGAGCGGGAAGGGCGCCAACAATTGGCCATTTTGAAGGGGAACATCTAGTACACTTATCCTGACTAAAGTTGGTCTTCGGCTGCCAAAGGCTCTGACGATGACGCCGCCCTGGGCTCCACGATGACCTCCATCATGCCGTTCTACTTGTCTTGGTCTTGTTGCACCGAAGCGGTAACCTTTGCCTGATGCCTTGGCCTGTGCTTGCCCCCTTTGCACCGAAAGGGAAACAAGGACACCGCGCAGGCCGGCCTGCCTGGCGCCCGCCTGACCCTCGATCGTCATGGCTTGCATCACGGGGCACTCTCGTGAGGTACCCTGCCTTGATCTCTCCGCATCCTTGCGAGCCTGCCTGAGGAGGCTGCTCCTGAAGAGGCTCCCTGTCGTCCGCCCCGCGAGGCTTGGCCCCTCACGAGGGTCTTGAGCTTGAGCTGATGAAGCTGGGCCACGCTGGGCACCCACTTGAGCCACGCCACAGGCCGCACGCAGGAAAGTCTGGGGACCCCGTTCCCAAAACGCCGGCAGGGCCCAAGGCGCGCCCAGACTTGACTTAGCAGAGAAGCGAAGGGGCAAGTGCGAAGCGTCGTGGGTCCCAACAGCCTGTGGCCTTGGGCGTCGCGTGGTGATTGATTGATCGTGGGTGTCTCCGCTCCCCCACGATGCATCGGCAACCGCACGACTTGACAAGTCCCTGCATGCAAAAATGGGTCATGATTACCTGTGATTGCGGAGGCCGACGGTTAGCCTCCTCCGGCTATAAGTACGGAACGGCGCAAGCCATTCCCGTTCATCCTCCTCTGCTACTCCTCCTCTTCTTCGCCATTCATCCTCCATCCGCCGGTTTTCTACAGAAGAGAAGGAAAAGGCCCCCCGAGAGGGTCCTGACCCGCTTCCGCCGAAGAAGCGGCTAGTCCTCTGCCGCCGAGACGAGGGTGCGCGGCAGGAGATATCGAGGCCCTGGTACGAGCGGCCGCCGCCGGGGTTCCCGCTACCCTTGTACGCCCGCATCGAGGGCCCCGGAGGAGTAGACGCCGAGCGCCACGGACGATGCCGCCGTCGACGCCGGCGGGTCACGGCGGTCCGCGTCGTTCCTCCTGGAGTCCATGCTTAGGGCTCCTTCCGAGAGCTTGTGCTTCACGCTGCCATGCCTTCTCAATCTTGGATTCGCCTTCCTCCCTCCTTCGCCTTCGAGATCCCGCCGAGGGGCTCTCTTGAGCTCTGGTTGCAGCACGCTGGCTGCAGCACCCCTGCGACCGGAGCGGAGGTTGCGGTCGTTGCTCCGGGCAAGGTCTACATGACCCGAGGCTGGGGCGAGATCGCCCGGGTCTGCCGGACAAGGGGCGCCCTCGTGATCCACTTAGAATACGACGGCGCCTCCTTGATGTTCTTCAAGGTATTCAACGCGGATGGACGCCGGCTGGAATGCTGCCCCGAGGAGGGCGGTCGGGGAATCGTCGCGGCGAGGACTAGGCCCACCGATCGCCCCCTCGGCAGCTCTTCGTGCAGCAGCGAAGGGGCTGAAGGGTCCAGCTCCTCCGCCGAGCTTCTGGCGACTCCGGAGATGGGCGACGACAGCTACAAGCCACCGAGCTCGTGCCGCGCTCGGAGCCGGGCGGGCGCTTTAGGCTACCGGCGTCGGTAATCTGGATGGGGTTGATGCCGGCGCCTGGCGGCCCACTGTTGACGATGGTGTCTCACGCGGAGGCACGTGTAGTCGGCGTCCCTTAGGATCAGCACCTTTTATTTCCTGCAAAGAACCGAAGTAGCACCCCGCGGGGGTATGTAAGGCGCTGGCCGCGTTTTGTGAGCATTATGTCCTTATGATGAATCAGTGCGAGATGCTTGTTCTGTCTCGGCTCAATTCCCCCTTTCTTTCCTCACGAGGGCTTGGTGCTCTGCGCCGACAAGTCCCGGTCCCCAGGTAGGCTTCAGCCGTCGCTGGTATGCCAGGTTGCGATGCCGTGGTCAAGGCCAGGAGGTGAGCGGCCCGAGGTCCAGTAAGAG
Organism: Aegilops longissima; assembly: GCA_021605205.1. NCBI lineage: Eukaryota > Viridiplantae > Streptophyta > Magnoliopsida > Poales > Poaceae > Aegilops > Aegilops longissima. The sequence continues at coordinate 313,459,928 of CM038678.1, forward strand.
CCCCTGAGTCGCGATGCTCAGGAGGTCCCCTTTAGCGCTCAAGCAGCCTCCGCTGGGCAAGAAAGGTAGGCAGCTTTGCCGTGGCAGAGCAGCAGTAGGCGGGGGGTTTAGCGTTGAGGCGGATCAGTTGTTGCGTGACTTATCTTGCGGGTTTGGAACGGGTTCGATCAGGTGCCGTGTCTGCGTGACGGCAACTGAGGTGCTGCTGGGTCGGGTCCTCGCGAGCTTCCCCCTTCTCCCCCGTGCTTCCCTTAGTGCTCTACGTCCTCAGGTCCCGGCCCTCGAGCGAGCTCGGCCGCCGCTGGTATGACAGGTCGCGATGCCGTGGGTCAAGGCCAGGGGGTGAGGGCTGGAGAGCCAGTAAGAGCCCATGAGTCGCGATGCTCAGGTACCCCCCTTTTAACGCGCAAGCGGATCGCACCGGAGGGGAGGAGAGATTGCTCGTGATGCCGCTAGCGTTACTCCTGGAGCAGGTCCTGCATACCAATCATGAGGGGGAAACAAGATTCGTCGTTATGGTTGCCAGCCAACCATTGGTCGCTCCGAGGGAGTGAGCGGGGGCACTGAGGGCTTGGTGAGGTGGCGCCTTGCGGGGCTACCGCGGCCAGAGCTCAGCCACTCAGATTTATCGGTGTTGTAGGGACGGACCCGTGCGCAAGTGTCATGCCTGAGTGAGCGGCTCCAAAGGTGGGTGTCAATCCAGCAGGCGATTGGGTCAAGCATGTTATGTATGAATGAGCAAATCCATTTAGATAGGTGCGGAGAAAACTCACGCCACTGGGTCTGGCCCGAGCAGCTTGGGGATAATGCAGCCTGAGGGGCGCCCCCAACAAGGTAAGTAAAGAACATAAGCAGAACGGATTCATGTTGCAGGGATGGACCCACGCGGCCTGGGAATGATGCAGCCCGAGGGGCGCTCCCAGCTGAAAACGGAACTTGGAAAGGTGTCACCTGATATGGTCGGAGACGACGGGATGTTGAGGTAGCGGATGACGCATGATGAGGAAGCCGGCCCTCACGAGCCCTCCGGACCTCGAGCCACGGGAGGCTCGGGGGGTTCGTGGAGAGCCACCTCCATCTCTTCCAGGAGCGCGCGCTGCTTGACCTCCTGAGCTTCTAGAGCACCCCTCAGCAGGCGCTGATGGGCGGCAACCGTGTTTGGCAAGCCGAAAGGCATGCAAACGTAGCTATGAGGAGGCCCCTCACAACGCCCCACGCGCAAGGGCCAGAGGCGCTCCTGAGACGCGACCCGGTTGAGCCCTGGTATGTCGATGCAAATCCGTAGCCCGGCATCCTCGCCTAGATGCGGGGCCACGGCGGGCAGGCGGCCACAACCGCGCATGACTCTTGACTCCTGTAGCTCCTGGGGTGTTCCTCGCGATGAACTCCTAAGGGTTTGGCCCTCCTTGTCTCATACCTTCGTGAGGGAAACGTGCCTTGAAGCACGCCTCCAAGTGGTGCCCGAGCGCCTCCCTCGTGACCTCGGCTAGGTCGGTGGCTCGCCATGAAAGAGCCCCCAAGCCTCGCCTGAGGAGGGCGCCGGCGCGCCTTCCTATCTGACGACAGAGGTGGCGCCCTTGAGCAGGCGCGGGTCCTGATGCCACGCCTTCAGAGGTGCCTCCCTCGTGAGGGCCTGGACCAGGCGAAGCCTTCTTCTTCTTAGGGATCGCCTCGGGAAGTCTCCCGCTCCTGTGATCTGGGTCTTCGATTGCTGCGGCTTGGAAGGCATGCTCAAGAGAGCACACCGCATCCCTTTCCTCACAAGGCACTGTGATGACTCCTCCGCTTCCTAGCATCTTGAGGACATTGTAGCCATGGTGAGTCACTGCCATGAACTTGGCCAAAGCTGGGTACCTGAGGATGGCATTGTATGGTAGGAGAATGTGGGCGACGTCGAAGTCGATGAGCTCGGTGCGGTAGTTGTTGCGCCGTCCGAAGGTGACGGGAAGACGAACTTGCCCTATCGGAACAGTTGAACCATCAGTGACTCCTGAGAAAGGCTTGGTTGGCTGAAGCTGATCGTATGTTACTTGGAGATCATTGAAAGTCTCGACAGACAGGACGTTGAGCTCTGCTCCTCCGTCGATGAGGGTCCTGGTGACTTGCACGTTGCTGATGACTAGTGAGCAAAGCATGGGGAGGACTCCGGCCGTTGCCGTGCACTTGAGCTGGTCCGCTGAGCTGAACGTGATAACGCACGACGACCACCTGAGAGGGCGTGTGGCCTCATGCCTGGGGAGGACTGCATTCACCTCGCGAGCAAACTGCTTGAAGATGCGCTGAGAGGCTGGGGCATGAGCGCCACCAAGGATGCAAGCGATCGCGCATGGCTCCTGGAAGCCCCCAGCCCCCTCGTCCTGATGATTGTCTTCATACCTCCTTGGCGGCTGTGGCAAAGGTCGGAGCCCCGCGTTACCCTGAGGGCGAACCTCACGAGGCTGGTCCCTCCGACCTCCCTCGCGAGGCTGGTCCTGCCAGCAGTCCTCGTGAGGTCTGTCATGCCATCCTTGGCGAGGGCCACGGTCTTCCCAGCGTCCTGTGCCTCTTCCTCCTCCTCGGCCGTAGCCCCGATGGTTGCGCTCGGGGCGTCGGCCAATGCGCCCTTCTCGCACGGCCCTGAGCTCTTGGCATTCGTTGGTATTGTGGGTGTGGAGGTCGTGGTACACGCAGTACCGGCTGCTCTTGGATGACTCGGGCTGATCTCTGCCTCGCTTGGTGTCTGGTTCCGCCGCCAGCACGACATCCCCCTTGCGCTTCATGTTCTTGGCCTTGGGCTTCTTCTCTTCTGGATCGGCAGCTGGAAGCTCGAGGAGGGAGAGGCGCCCTTCCTCAGCCCTGGCGCACTTGGTTGCCAAGTTGAACAACTCCAGGGATGTGCACAGGTCTTCATGCATTGCTAGTTCCTCCTTCATCTTGACGTCACGCACGCCATCGGAGAAGGCTGAGATGATGGCTTCCTCGGTCACCTTGGGAATCTTGAGGCGGGCGTTGTTGAAGCGCTGGATGTACTTCTGCAGGGTCTCTCCCGGCTGTTGCTTGATGCGGCGCATGTTGCTCACGGCCGGAGGCCGGTCGCGAGTGCCTTGGAAGTTGGCGATGAAGCGGGTCCGCATCTCGTCCCACGAGGAGATCGTGCCGGGAGCCAGGTTCGGGCTCCGTCCTTGAGCGCCATGGGGAACCAATTTGCCATGACCTTTTCGTCCCCGTTGGCAGCTTCGATCCCCAGCTCGTAGAGCTGAAGGAACTCTGCGGGGTCGGCAGTGCCGTCGTAGCGAGGAGGCAGGTCTGGCTTGAACTTGTCGGGCCATGCGACGCTGCGTAGCTCGGCGGTGACGGCGCGGCAGCCTGCAGTGGCCACCAGGGTCCACTGCTGACGCAGAGCTTGTTCTTGTGGATTCCCGCGCACCGCTGCCTGGAGCAGTGCGGGGTCTTGACGCGGTGGCGCTGGAGCGTGGTCGCGGCGCTCTGGTGCTGGGAGCATGCGAGCACCTTCTTGGGGACGAGGGATCTCCTGGCAGCTCCTTTCTTGTTGCGCGGGCGCCGGACGCGGAGGGTTCGGCCCGGGGCCACGCACCTTGGAGCCGGTGTGCCTTCTTGGGGAGGAGGTGGCGGGGGCACCTCCGGCTCCCTGCCTCCGGCATGGGGTGAAGGGCGAGGCAGCGAGAGGGATGGCGGGAGGGAGCCCCCTGCGGCGCGGACGAGCTCGGCGACGCAGTCGAGCCACTCCTCGTAGACGTCGTCGACAGGGCGGTAGCGCAGCAGCTCATTCCCCGCGATGAGCGCGGCTCGAGCCTCCATGGGAGCGCGGTGTGCACGGGATGAAGAACCAGCAGGGGTCAGCGACGGGGTGGCGGTGCGGCCATCGTGCCGCACCGAAGGATGCAGGGATGAGGCCTGCTGCTCGTTCCCCTCCGGGCCGGTGGCGACGTTGGCAGCAGGCGACGGGGAACGACATGGGCATCCGCCGAGGGCGCCGTCTGGGCGACGCTGGTGGCGAGAGCAGCCCGGCGCTTGGCGCGAGCTCAGCGAGCGTCAGCCATGGGCACGACGGAAGATCACACGCGACCAGCGGAAGAGAGATTCCGGCGCACCCCTACCTGGCGCGCCAAATGTCGGATTTCGGGTTCTGGCAGACCCTTGAGGTTCGAACACTGGGGTGCGCGCGGAGATCTTTCCCCTACCATCTAACCTAGGAACTATGAACAACACAAGAGACACAAGGTTTATACTGGTTCGGGCCACCGTGGTGGTGTAATACCCTACTCCAGTGTGTGGTGTGGTGGATTGCCTCAGGGGCTGATGATAAACAGTACAAAGGGAGAACAGCCTCGCGAGGGGCTGTTCTTGAGCTGGTGCGATGAACTGCTTGGGTGAGTTCAGTCGCCTCTCTCTGGTTTATTTGTCGACCTCCTAGATGCCTCTACTCTGTGGTGGCTAGTCCTATTTATAGAGGGAGGCCCTGGGCCTCTTCCCAAATAATGAGCGGGAAGGGCGCCAACAGTTGGCCATTTTGAAGGGGAACATCTAGTACACTTATCCTGACTAAAGTTGGTCTTCGGCTGCCAAAGGCTTTGATGATGACGCCGCCCTGGGCTCCATGATGACCTCCATCCTGCCGTTCTGCTGGTCTTGGTCTTGTTGCACCGAAGCGGTAACCTTTGCCTGATGCCTTGGCCTGTGCTTGCCCCCTTTGCACCGAGAGGGAAACAAGGACACTACGCAGGCCGGCGCCCGCCTGGCACCCGCCTGGCCCTCGATCGTCATGGCTTGCGTCACGGGGCACCCTCGTGAGGTACCCTGCCTTGATCTCTCTACCTCCTCGCGAGCCTACCTGAGGAGGATGCTCCTGAAGAGGCTCCCTGTCGTCTGCCCCGCAAGGCTTGGCCCCTCGCGAGGGTCTTGAGCTTGAGCTGATGAAGCTGGGCCACACTGGGCCCCCACTTGAGACACGCCGCAGGCCGCAGGCAGGCAAGTCTGGGGACCCCCGTTCCCAGAACTCCGACAAATACCATTATTACTGAAGTTCTTTTCGAAGGGTTGTATTAGTCCCTCCCATTCACATGTTCACATTTCAAGCTTCAATAAAATGTTGCATGGAAGGATTAAGAGAAAACTCAGCAATGCATGTACTCGCTCAATCCATATAGGGTCTAAAATGCGTTTTGGAGGCTAACTTTGACCACATGTTAGAGCAATAATATGACACGCAACTTACATAAATCATACCATAAAATTCATACGTGGTCATTGTACTGCTAACATATGAATGCGTTGCAATTAGCACGTACATGATACAGTAGTAAACACTCACTATCTGGTAGAACTAGTTCATTCGTTGGTTTAGGTTTGGAATTGAGGCCCATAAACCGGAAGGGAGGGAATATTATTTTCTGGAACAATCCCCATACGGCCATACTTGATGTTTCGGAGAAGGATTATATGCATTGCTGCAATAGCACCGTCCAGTCTTCACGTGTGGTGATTTTCTTAGAAAATTATTATGAGAGGATTCTACGATGTGTGAAATGATGTGTTCTTCGCACGTTCAGCTTACTATTGAAAAGGTGTGTCTTTGAAACGTGACTGCTCATTAGTTGTATTCCTTGCGGTTTTGCACTCATAATTTGGTGCATGGTACATGGACCCAGATGCTGGATGTCCCACATGGCGAGGAAAGGAAGTTCCGTGCTCGTAGAATGATTTCTCGTAATGCTATCAACCTTTTAGCATTTGTTTATATATACTATGCTAGTAAATGTAGTCTCTCAACAAGATAAAATTATATTACTACAGTGCTTCGAAGCTTTCAGCTTTTCTTTCCTGTGTCTTGCCTTGAAGGTTTTCTTGTTACAACATTCCAACAAATACAAAGGAAACTAACATGCATGCTAATGCATATCAATGATTCACATACCAGACCCAATATTTACTTCACAACTTAAGACAAAGTTGTGAGAAGGTGTACAAACACTACTGCAGGATGGTCCAAACGCGACACTACAATCAGAGACCCTTCGACGAAACTGTGTGTGATGCCATAATCGCAAATGGTGGTGTAAAAAGACGTCAAAAAAGTTGCAAAACGTTTGCGATGACCTATGCATCAAACACGGTTCAGAATTTAGATGCATGTGCGATGGAGGGCATATGCTTAAGCTCAATTAACTATTTGGGATGAGGAGGAACAAAAGAAACGGGTAGCTAGTTGAAGGCGTGTGCGATATACAGCATACGGTTCACTGGGATGGACTGTGTGTGATTAGGCAACACAATGGAAACGGTTCAACTGAACAAGATGTGTGTGATACGCGGCAAACAGGCCCGTAGTCGGAAATGTGTCCGAAGACCAATAATAACACAAAGGATTGCTGCTAATAAGCCGTGTGATTTGCTCTGTCTATAATAGAATAACATCTATATATATATATATAACTGAAATAAACATCCAATTACATAAGTCAATATACAGATCATTCGAACACACCTCAATAAACAATTGCATGCATTCTAAATTAGGAGAAATGATCGTCTAGTCATCTACTTCTTGTGACGCTCCGCCATCGCTATGTGTCTCGATCCCTTATGCGGGTCGGAAGAAGACGATTCCTCATGTCAGCGATCCGCTTGTACATCTCGTAGCTTGTGTACGCGTCCATGGCCGCGTACTTGACATGTTGTTCATCCAGTCTCTCATGCCACACACTGTGCCAAGCGTTCTTGTCCTTATTACTCTCTTCCTTCATCTTCACGTAGTAGGGGTCGATGATGGCCGAGGCGAGGTCAACCAGGGAGTTCAGTTTGTTTTTGTCGCTACCCCAGACCTTGTAGTGGCGATGGATGTTGACAAGATTCGAGCATTTCAAGCCCGAAACCTTGAGCGCTTTTAGATCATTGGTGGCGTCCACCGCAGTGAAACTGTAGTCGGAGCTGTTGATAAACTTAGAGAAACGCTCGCAAGGCGTTGTGGCCAGGTGGTAGTGGTAGAGGAGGACGTCATGTCGCATGCACAACTGGGTGACGACAACCTTCTCATCATGCCCTACACGACCCATGGTGTACTCGAGGTCGAAGCCGACCACTTGGTACTTGTCCTCGGCAAGGAACTGCTCCATAGTTTGGACGGAGCTCTCCACCGAGACCATATCGTTCGTGTACACCACTGAGAGAGCCTTTCCCCTACACGTGGGTGTCCAAGACGTGTTGCGTGGTGAACTGCAAGCCGTTGTCATCATCGGCCGATGGGAGGGCCATTTGAACCGTTGGATGTCCTCTCTGTATGTGTCCTCGTGGGTGTGCTTATTGTGTCGTGTGAGACGAGAGATGAAGGTAAATGGCCGCAGGAATAAAAGGGGGCCGGGCGGCGTGGATTCTCGGCGTGTCCGCATGGCAGTTTTTGCAGTGGGTAACTTCACCGTCGCGCCGTGCCCGGTGCAACCGCATGCACACGAACGTGCGTGATCGTGCGTCGGCCCCAAACACTGGCAGCGCGCGTGGAGGGACGAGGGCCGAGCACCTGGAGGGACGCAGAGCAGAGCGCGTGCGGCGGGACGCGAGCAGAGCGCGTCGCGGCTGCCTGAACCACAAGGAACCACACGCATAGAGCAGTTGAACACGCAGGAAATGGTCGCCTAGAAGCCGGCCGATAGTTGCATCGCTGTGTAGAGAGCGGCCGTGTGCTACCACCTCCGTTTAGTCCATAGTATTCTTTATATTATGTGTCATACTTTGCCCTCAAATTTAACCAACAAAATGTTAATGCATGTTATAAAAATTATATAATTGGAAACTATGTTCAAATACAAATCCAACTATATAATATTTGGCGACATGCATTCGTATTTTATTAGTTAAATCATATATATAAAGCACGACGGTGATATAGTAGGTAATTAAATCGCAAACCTTTTTTATTAACCGTATGTGTACGTGGCCTTTCGTCCTCCTCTCGCACGTCTTGTCACCCCGCTGCTGCAGACGGCTTACAACGCAAGCTTGCGCAGTGTGCGGGGGCCAAACGGTGAAAGTGCAACTATCCCTGTGTGGTTTTGGTAATTCCTAACAACATATAGTTCATTAAGCTAATGCTATTTCAAGATTAATATTTCAAGAAAGCTCAATGATTGGCATGGCATGGATGAGAAAAGTGTACCCCTCAAAATGCTAAGGACAAAAGGATTGGCTCAAGCTCAAAGCTCAAGACTCCACATTTTCTGTTTTAGTGATCCAAGATCACATTGAGTCTATAGGAAAAGCCAATACTATCAAGGAGCGATGAGGTGTTGCTCAATGAGGTTCTTGCTCAAAATGCTTAGTGATATGCTCCAAAGCCCTCAACTACTTTCTCACATCCACATATGACCTAAACCAAAAGTCAAACTCGGCCCCACCGATTCTTTCTATCCGGCGCCACCGAGTTCAGATGTCATAGCCACTGCCACAAACCCTAGGCAAATCGGCCTCGCCAATAGGGATCTTGGTCTCACCGAGATGGGGTTGTAATCTCTCTATTTCCCTTCGTAACGTTTCGGTCCCACCGAGATTGCAATGTAAACTCTCTGTTTCCTTTTTGTAACATTTCGGTCTCACCGAAATGAGCAAATCGGTCCCATCGAGTTTACCTGCCAACTCTCTGGTTAGCTTATTACCAAAATCGGTCTCACCGAGATTATGTTATGCCCTAACCCTAACCATATCGGTCCTACTGAGTTGCATGTCGGTCCCACCGAAAATCCTAACGGTCACTAGATTTGCTGAATCGGTCCGACCGAGTTTACTAATTCGGTCCCACCGAGTTTGGCAAGTTGTGTGTAATGGTTAGATTTTGTGTGGAGGCTATAAATACCCCTCCACCTCCTCTTCATTCGTGGAGAGAGCCATCAGAACAAATCTACACTTCCAACCAATATTTTCTGAGAGAGAACCACCTACACTTGTGTTGAGGCCAAGATATTCCATTCCTACCATATGAATCTTGATCTCTAGCCTTCCCCAAGTTGCTTTCCACTCAAATCTTCTTTCCACCAAATCCAAATCCTGTGAGAGAGAGTTGAGTGTTGGGGAGACTATCATTTGAAGCACAAGAGCAAGGAGTTCATCATCAACACACCATTTGTTACTTCTTGGAGAGTGGTGTCTCCTAGATTGGCTAGGTGTCACTTGGGAGCCTCCGACAAAGATTGTGGAGTTGAACCAAGGAGTTTGTAAGGGCAAGGAGATCGCCTACTTCGTGAAGATCTACCGCTAGTGAGGCAAGTCCTTCGTGGGCGATGGCCATGGTGGGATAGACAAGGTTGCTTCTTCGTGGACCCTTCGTGGGTGGAGCCCTCCGTGGACTCGCGCAACCGTTACCCTTCGTGGGTTGAAGTCTCCATCAACGTGGATGTACGATAGCACCACCTATCGGAACCACGAAAAAAACATCTGTGTCTCCAACTGCGTTTGAATCCTCCAAACCCTTCCCTTTACATTCTTTCAAGTTGCATGCTTTACTTTCCGCTGCTCATATACTCTTTGCTTGCTTGCTTGAATTGTCTTAAGATTGCTTGACTTGTTCTAAGTTGCTAAAATCTGCCAAGAACTAAAATTGGGAAAAGGCTAGATTTTTAATTGGTCAAGTAGTCTAATCACCCCCCCCCCCCTCTAGACATACTTCCGATCCTACAAACGGTGGCGCCAATGAATCATCGATGAGCCCATTCCCGCGCAAGCTTCCAGCCCGAGTCGGTGAAATGCCCCAAAATCCCAATGCTTACCGGCCTACTATAAAAACCCTCACGGCTGGCGAGTCATGCGTTGCATTTTCCCCTCCTTCCCTATAGCTTATCGTGTCTGCTTCTCCCACAATCGCCAATGGCACCGTTCCATCATTGTCGCTCAGCCACTCCGCCGTCATCAGAGGACAGATCCAGCTGGGAGGCTACACCGCGGCGGCGACGCAGTCCCCAGCGTAGTGTAGTGCATGTGGCTTCCCTGTTGGGTGTGCGTGGAACACCCACTGCACGCTCCACTGCCGGTGCTCGTCGGCAGTTGTTGCCGACCGCCGTTGCCGCCACACCACCATCGAAAGCCAGGGCCATCGCTCGCTCCGCCACTGTGGCCTGAAGGCGGGAGGTGGCCGTCATGGCCACCACCCCACTGCCGGCCACCGTGGCCATCACCCGCTCCGCCACCGCGGCCCGAAGGCGGGAGGTGGTGGTCGTGGCCGCCACCCCGTCATCGGCCGCCCTGGCCGCCAGCCCACCATCGACCACCGGGGTCATCACCCGCTCCACCACCGCTGCTCGAAGGTAGGAGGCGGTGGTGGATGCCCGCACGTGCTTCAGCGACCTTGCACGCTACACCGAGTTCCTGCGGGAGGAGGACGAGCTCCTCGTCGAGCATGCAAAGAGCCTTAATGCCGCTGTGGCCGTGGCAAACGCCGCCTCAGAAGCGAGGAATCAGGAGATCTATGAGGAGAACCACCGCTTCAAGAGGGGTCGGCTGGAGCGGCAGAGGGCGTTCGAGGTGAGTGTCGCTGAAGTTGCAACAGCGGCAGGCACTGTATTGCGGTTGCCCAGCTCGTCGGTAGGCTTCTCCTCCTCCGCCTTTTAGTGAGCGCACTCGGCAGAGGAGAGGCAGCCGAAACTAGTACAAAGCCCCTCCGCAGTAGTAGTAGTATTTAGGGGCTATTTTGTCCAGTTCATCTGACTATAGATGTGGTACAACTATACAACGTACTTAAAATTAGCTAGTATATATAGTTGAACTAGTTATTTCAGTACGTGGTTGGCAACAATTGGGGACAAGTTTAGTCGGTTCAGCTGTCGAGTTGAACTATTTGTATAAATTAAGAACGACTGCTTAATCTATGAATGAAATCTATGCTTAATTACTAAATTTTAGTTGCAAAAATTAGATAGTGCTAGTGATTTTTAGCTGCATATTTTGACAAATCGCAGTGTTACAAGGATTGGCAAATCTTACCAAATTGTTTGTACGTGGTTGCACACGGGTCATCCAAAACAACCGTTTGCGTTGAAGGGATGCACAAATCCTGCATTGCTCTAGCTTCGCATACGGGTGTTCTATCTAAAACGTTTGCGATCAAGAGCTGCAGAAATCCTGCTAGGCACATTTTCTCTTGGCTTCCTCGGGAATCTGTCGGTTTGCATACGGGTGTTCTAACTAAAACATTTGTGATGGGTGCTTTATACTAAAAAACCGAATTAAATTGCGGCTTGGGTGCCATTAATGGAGAGGATGCAAGCAAGGCGGGCGGCCATGGAAGTCAAAGGGCTCGCTTGCAGTGAGCCTGCGCATTCGAGGACAGCTTGCACGCCTCTCGGTCAGCCTGCACACCGGACGGCGCTCGCACGCCTCCCGTTCAGTCAAGGTTAAGCAGCTGTCTGCACGGCACCTCCTACAGCCATTAAAACCAAGACACGTGGCGTCATGTGAATGATTAATAGAACGCACACGGTTTGAATTATACAAACGTTTGAGATATTAAAGTGGCAGCTATTTTTTAAAATGCCTTCGTTGGCTGTCATTATTCAAGTGTGCCTTCTCTCAAAATGGACACGAAAGATACCACAGCATGTCGGGTGCCATTCCATGATAGAATGCCAAGTTTCATGAATTTCAGACAAGTTTTGGATCTACTAGAATTTAAAAATAAAGTACTCAACGTTTTTCCGGCAATCAACGGTGCCCTGGTGTTTGAAATTCATTCCCATTTCTTGCATGGGACCTAAGCATGCACCCAAGGACACAGATTTGATTTTCAACCAATTTATATGCACTGGAGCATGTGCATGTAGTTCAATCTGAATTATGCACATAAATGCATTGAAAACATAGTTAATGCATAAAAATGTCCAAACGAACCCCAAAAAAACACAAAAATTGACACAACACTCCTGTTCTTCTATGTTGACACGAGAAAAAAATTGAAAGCATTAAGAGGCAATGGATATCGTTTCGTCCCCAAAGGTGGGACGTTCCCTACCGAAACCATCATGATTGTTGTGAGAAGCTCTGGTTTGTGAGAAGAATATACCCAAACGTTCCCCTAATGGGACCAAATTTGTACCACGACATGTTGATGCCGCTCCATGATAGCATGCCAAGTTTCATGAATTTCAGACGAGTTTTGGATTTACTCGAATTTAAAAATCAGGCATTGATACGTCTCCAACGTATCTATAATTTTTGATTGCTCCATGCTATATTATCTACTGTTTTGGACCATATTGGGCTTTATTTCCAACTTTTATATTACTTTTCGGACTAACCTATTAACCGGAGGCCCAGCCCAGATTTGCTGTTTTTTGCCTATTTCAGTGTTTCGAAGAAACGGAATATCAAACGGAGTCCAAACGGAATGAAACCTTCGGGAACGTGATTTTCTCAACAAATATGATCCAGGAGACTTGGACCCTCCGTCAAGAAAGGAGGGAGGCGACCACGAGGGTGGAGGGCGTGCCCCTGCCTCGTGGGCCCCCCTTTGCTCCACCGACGTACTCCTTCCTCCTATATATACCTACGTACCCCCAAACGATCAGATACGGAGCCAAAAACCTAATTCCACCACTGCAACCTTCTGTACCCACGAGATCCCATCTTGGGGCCTATTCCGGAGCTCCGCTGGAAGGGGAATCCACCACGGAGGGCTTCTTCATCATCACCATAGCCCTTCCGATGAAGTGTGAGTAGTTTACCTCAGACCTTCGGGTCCATAGTTAGTAGCTAGATGGCTTCTTCTCTCTTTTTGGATCTCAATACAATGTTCTCCCCCTCTCTCGTGGAGATCTATTCGATGTAATCTTCTTTTTGTGGTGTGTTTGTTGAGACCGATGAATTGTGGGTTTATGATCAAGATTATCTATGAACAATATTTGAATCTTCTCTGAATTCTTTTATGTATGATTGGTTATCTTTGCAAGTCTCTTCGAATTATCAGTTTGGTTTGGCCTACTAGATTGGTTTTTCTTGCAATGGGAGAAGTGCTTAGCTTTAGGTTCAATCTTGCGGTGTCCTTTCCCAGTGACAGTAGGGGCAGCAAGGCACGTATTGTATTGTTGCCATCGAGGATAACAAGATGGGGTTTTTATCATATTGCATGAATTTATCCCTCTACATCATGTCATCTTGCTTAAGGTGTTACTCTGTTTTCATTAACTTAATACTCTAGATGCATGCTGGATAGCGGTCGATGAGTGGAGTAATAGTAGTAGATGCAGGCAGGAGTCGGTCTACTTGTCTCAGACGTGATGCCTATATACATGATCATACCTAGATATTCTCATAACTATGCTCAGGTCTGTCAATTGCTCAACAGTAATTTGTTCACCCACCGTAGAATACTTATGCTCTTGAGAGAAGCCACTAGTGAAACCTATGGCCCCCGGGTCTATTCTCATCATATCAATCTTCCATCACTTTATTATTGCTTTGCTTTTTACTTTGCCTTTTATTTTACCTTGCATCTTTATATCAAAAATACCAAAATTATTATCTATCATCTCTATCAGATCTCACTCTCGTAAGTGACCGTGAAGGGATTGACAACCCCTATTCGCGTTCGTTGCGAGGAGTTATTTGCTTTGTGTAGGTACGAGGGACTCGCGCGTAGCCTCCTACTGGATTGATACCTTGGTTCTCAAAAACTGAGGGAAATACTTATGCTACTTTGCTGCATCATCCTCTCCTCTTTGGGGAAATCCAACACAGTGCTCAAGAGGTAGCAAGAAGAATTTCTGGCGCCGTTGCCGGGGAGTCTACGCAAAAGTCAACATACCAAGTACCCATCACAATCCCTTATCTCTCGCATTACATTATTTGCCATTTGCCTCTCGTTTTCCTCTCCCCCACTTCAACCTTGCCGTTTTATTTGCCCTCTCTTTTTCGTTCGCCTTCTTCCCTTATGTATCTTTGTTTGTGTTTCCTTGTGCCCTCTATATGCTTGCATCTTCGCTTGCTGAAAATCTATTGATATGGATCCACTTAAAGTGTTCTACTTGGATCATCTTCGATCCTTATGCGCTCGTGTTGAAACACAAACTAGCCTAGTTGATGGGAAATCTTTAGATGAGCATGCTCATTTTGTGCGTCATGGTTTGTCTGGAAAAGGGAAGATCTGGTATCATATAAATAGTTTGCTATGCTATTCTTGGAATCTTTGTGAAATTTGTGATTTTACTTGTTGCTCTAAGAGCCCTAAAAAACACCTTCCCTACATATGCGAGTTTAACGATAATGAAATCTTATCTTCTTATGCGAAGGGTGTTTATAGTTACTATGATATCGAACAAATTGAAGAATTTGTCATTTTTAAGGGTGCTCATGAAGTTCCTTCTTTGATTGAAAAGTATGATTTTACTCTCAACAAATCTGAAAATTCTGTCATACTTAATTATTGCAATGAAAACTTTGCTCATAATGCCTATGTCCAAGAATTTATTTAAAGAATGGCCGTTGCTTTGGAAGGAAATAATGATATGCATGAATATATAGATAATGATGATTCCGATGATCTGGTTGAAATATCCCTTGATGAACATGATGCTTGCTATTCTGGTGGCCATGATGCCAATATTTATGAAGATGAATTTGCTATAGTTCCTTATGTTAAACATGAGATCGTTGCTATTGCACCCATATTTGATAGTTCTTTCAATGAAAAGCATGAATGCAATGATTTTACTATAAACTCTCTTGATGTCAAACCCTAAGCTTGGGGATGCTAGTTTGTCTATGTCTACTACTTGTTGCAATGATCATGATTGGGGTGATTCTTCTTATGATCTTGAAAATTTATTTTAGCCCCATGATGAATATAAGATTGATAATAGTGTTTGCAATAATATTGAAAGTAGGTTTGGAAGAGTGTCAACTTTAGATCCCACATATTTGGATAACATTCAATCTTATGAAATTTTTGATAAAAGTGGGCTTGGAGAAATCATAACTTTACTTAATGATAATCCCACTATTTTGGAAGAGTGTCAACTTCGCATGCATGTGGATCGTGTTGAGAATATGTTATGTGATAGCTATATTGTTGAATTTTCTTATGATCCTACATGTAATTATTATGAGAGAGGAAAATATGGTTATAGAAATTTTCATGTTACTAAATTACCTCTCGTTATGTTGAGATTGCTATTGTTCCTTTCCGCTTCCTTGCATATGCTAGTTTTTGCTTGCTACGGTTTGTTTGCCTATAATATGCCTATGCATAGGAAGTATGTTAGACTTAAGTGTGTTTGTCACATGTTTTATTATGCTCTCTCTGTGCCTCAATTCTTGTCTTTCTTGTGAGCATCATTGAAATCTCAATGCCTAGCTAAAAAGGCTTTAAAGAAAAGCGCTTGTTGGGAGACAACCCAATATATTTCCTTTCTGTTGTTGAACAAATAATCCATCTACCTTCTGTTTAGATGTGGTTTTATATTTTAATTAGTATTTCTGCCAAGTTAAACCTATCGGATCTTTTTGGATGATAGTTATCTGATCTTGCTGTAATTTTGAGAAACTTTTTGTTCACGAAAACAATTGTTAAAAATCATCAAAACGTGATAAAATAGTGATTCCAATTGATGCTAATCAATAAACAAATTTCCTAGGTCGTCCTATTTTGGCTGATCTTTTGGAGTTCCATAAATTTGCGTTAGTTACAGATTACTACAGACTGTTCTGTTTTTGAAAGATTCTGTTTTTCGTGTGTTGTTTGCTTATTTTGATGAATCTATGGCTAGTAGAATAGTTTATAAACCATAGAGAAGTTTTAATACAGTAGGTTTAACACCAATATAATTAAATAATGAGTTCATTAAAGTACCTTGAAGTGGTTTTTTGTTTTCTTTCGCTAACGGAGCTCACGAGATTTCTGTTGAGTTTTGTGTTGTGAAGTTTTCAAGTTTTGGGTGAAATCTTTTGATGGATTATGGAACAAGGAGTGGCAAGAGCCTAAGCTTGGGGATTCCCATGGCACCCCCAAGATAATCTGAGGAAACCAAAAAGTCAAAGCTTGGGGATGCCCCGGAAGGCATCCCCTCTTTCGTCTACTTCCATCAGTAACTTTACTTGGAGTTATATTTTTATTCACCACATGATATGTGTTTTGCTTGGAGCGTCTTGTATGATTTGATACTTTTTTTTAGTTTACCACAATCATTCTTGCTTTACACACCTTTTCAGAGAGCCATACATGAATTGGAATTTGTTAGAATACTCTATGTGCTTCACTTATATCTTTTGAGCTATATAGTTTTGCTCTAGTGCTTCACTTATATCTTTTAGAGCACGGTGGTGGATTTGTTTTAAAGAAACTATTGATCTCTCATGCTTCACTTAGATTATTTTGAGAGTCTTAAATAGCATGGTAATTTGCTTAATAATCTTAATATGCTAGGTATACAAAAATAGTAAAACTTTCTTAAGAGTTTGTTGAATACTAAGAGAAGTTTGATGCTTGATAATTGTTTTGAGATATGGAGGTAATAATATCAAAGTCGTGCTTGAGTGGTTGTGAATTTTAAGAACGCTTTTGTTGAAGTTTGCAAGTCCCATAGCATGCACGTATGGTAAACGTTATGTAACAAATTTGAAACATGAGGTGTTTTTTGATTGTCTTCCTTCTGAGTGGCGGTCGGGGGCGAGCGATGGTCTTTTCCTACCAATCTATCCCCCTAGGAGCATGCGCGTAGTGCTTTGGTTTTTGATGGCTTGTAGATTTTTGCAATAAGTATGTGAGTTCTTTATGACTAATGTTGAATCCATGGATTATACACACTCTCACCCTTCCATCATTGCTAGCCTCTTCGGTACCGTGCATTGCCTTTCTCACATTGAGAGTTGGTGCAAACTTTGCCGGTGCATCCAAACCCCATGCTATGATACGCTCTTTCACACATAAATCTACTTATATCTTCCTCAAAACAGCCACCATACCTACCTATTATGGCATTTCAATAGCCATTCCGAGATATATTGCCACGCAACTTTCCACCATTCGATTTATCATGACACATTCATCATTGTCATATTGCTAGCATGATCATGTAGTTGGCATAGTATTTGTGGCAAAGCCACCTTTCATAATTCTTTCATACATGTCACTCTTGATTCGTTGCATATCCCGGTAAACCGCCGGAGGCATTCATATAGAGTCATACTTTGTTCTAGTATCGAGTTGTAATCATCGAGTTGTAAATAAATAGAAGTGTGATGATCATCATTTTCTAGAGCATTATCCCATGTGAGGTCAAAAAAATGAGAGAAAAAGAGAGAAGGGACAATGTTACTATCCTTTGCCACACTTGTGCTTCAAAGTAGCACCATAATCTTCATGATAGAGAGTCTCTTGTTTTGTCATTTTCATATACTAGTGGGAAATTTTCATTATAGAACTTGGCTTAGGTCTCCTCAAGTGCCCTAGGTCTTCGTGAGCTAGCAAGTTGGATGCACGCCCACTTAGTTTCTTTTGTTGAGCTTTCATACATTTATAGCTCTAGTGCATCCGTTACATGGCAATCCCTACTCCTTGCATTAACATCAATCGATGGGCATCACCATAGCCCATTGATTAGCCTCGTTGATGTGAGATCTTATCCTTTTTTGTCTTCTCCACATAACCCCCATCATCCTATTCTATTCCACCCATAGTGCTATGTCCATGGCTCGCGCTCATATATTGCGTGAAAGTTTATAGGTTTGAGATTATTAAAGTATGAAACAATTGCTTGGCTTGTCATCGGGGTTGTGCATGATGAGAGCATTCTTGTGTGACGAAAATGGAGCATGACTAAACTATATGATTTTGTAGGGATGAACTTTCTTTGGCCATGTTATTTTGAGAGGACATAATTGCTTAGTTAGTATGCTTGAAGTATCATTATTTTTATGTCAATATGAACTTTTGTCTTGAATCTTTCGGATATGAATATTCATACCACAATTAAGAAGAATTACATTGAAATTATGCCAAGTAGCACTCCGCATCAAAAATTTCTTTTTTATCATTTACCTACTCGAGGACGAGCAGGAATTAAGCTTGGGGATGCCTGATACGTCTCCAACGTATCTATAATTTTTGATTGGTCCATGCTATATTATATACTGTTTTGGACCATATTGGGATTTATTTTCCACTTTTATATTACTTTTGGGACTAACCTATTAACCGGAGGCCCAGCCCAGATTTGCTGTTTTTTTTGCCTATTTCAGTGTTTCGAAGAAACGGAATATCAAACGGAGTCCAAACGGAATGAAACCTTCGGGAACGTGATTTTCTCAACAAATATGATCCAGGAGACTTGGACCCTCCGTAAAGAAAGGATGGAGGCGTCCACGAGGGTGGAGGGCGCCCCCCCCCCTAGGGCGTGCCCCCCTGCCTCGTGGGCCCCCCTTTGCTCCACCGACGTACTCCTTCCTCCTATATATACCTCACGCCCCCAAGCGATCGAATACGGAGCCAAAACCTAATTTCACCGTCGTGCCTTCTCAGCACTCCACGAGGTCCCATCTTGGGGCCTGTTAGAACTCACGGGAAGGGAATCCACCATGGAGGATTCTACATCATCACCATAGCCCTCCGATGAAGTGTGAGTAGTTTACCTCAGACCTTGGGTCCATAGTTAGTAGCTAGATGGCTTCTTCTCTCTTTGGATCTCAATACAATGTTCTCCCCTCTCTCGTGGAGATCTATTCGATGTAATCTTCTTTTTGTGGTGTGTTTGTTGAGACCGATGAATTGTGGGTTTATGATCAAGATTATCTATGAACAATATTTGAATCTTCTCTGAATTCTTTTATGTATGATTGGTTATCTTTGCAAGTCTCTTGAATTATCAGTTTGGTTTGGCCTACTAGATTGGTTTTTCTTGCAATGGGAGAAGTGCTTAGCTTTAGGTTCAATCTTGCGGTGTCCTTTCCCGGTGTGATGGGGGCAGCAAGGCACGTATTGTATTGTTGCCATCGAGGATAACAAGATGGGGTTTTTATCATATTGCATGAATTTATCCCTATACATCATGTCATCTTGCTTAAGGCGTTACTCTGTTGTCATTAACTTAATACTCTAGATGCATGCTGGATAGCGGTCGATGAGTGGAGTAATAGTAGTAGATGCAGGCAGGAGTCGGTCTACTTGTCTTGGACGTGATGCCTATATACATGATCATACCTAGATATTCTCATAACTATGCTCAGTTCTGTCAATTGCTCAACAGTAATTTGTTCACCCACCGTAGAATACTTATGCTCTTGAGAGAAGCCACTAGTGAAACCTATGGCCCCGGGTCTATTCTCATCATATCAATCTTCCATCACTTTATTATTGCTTTGCTTTTTACTTTGCCTTTTATTTTACCTTGCATCATTATATCAAAAATACCAAAAATATTATCTATCATCTCTATCATATCTCACTCTCGTAAGTGACCGTGAAGGGATTGACAACCCCTATTCGTGTTGGTTGCGAGGAGTTATTTGCTTTGTGTAGGTACGAGGGACTCGCGCGTAGCCTCCTACTGGATTGATACCTTGGTTCTCAAAAACTGAGGGAAATACTAACACTACTTTCCTGCATCATCCTCTCCTCTTCGGGGAAATCCAACGCAGTGCTCAAGAGGTAGCAGGCATCTCAATGTTTTGCCGGCAATCAACGGTGCCCTAGTGTTTGAAATTCATTCCCATTTCTTGAATAGGACATAAGCATGCACCCAAGGACACATATTTGATTTTTCAACCAATTTATATGCACTGGAGCATGTGCATGTAGTTCAAATTTGAATTATGCCCATAAATGCATTGAAAACTCAGTTAATGCATAAAAATGTCAAAACGAACCCCGAAAAATCACAAAAATTGACACAACACTCCTGTTGTCCTATGTTGACACGATAAATAATTTGGAAGCAATAAGAGGCAATGTATATCGTTTCATCCCCAAAGGTGGGACGTTCCCTACCGAAACCATCATGCTTGTTGTGAGAAGCTCTGGGTTGTGAGAAGCATATACCCAAACCTGCCCCAAATTGGACAAAACTTCTACAACAGCATGTTGATGCCGGTCCATCATAGCATGCCAAGTTTCATGAATTTCAGACGAGTTTTGGATTTACTAGAATTTAAAAACTAGGCATCTCAATGTTTTGCCGGCAATCAACGGTGCCTTGGTGTTTGAAATTCATTCCCATTTCTTGCATGGGACCTAAGCATGCACCCAAGGACACAGTTTTGATTTTTCAACCAATTTATATGCACTGGAGCATGTGCGTGTAGTTCAAAATTGAATTATGCACATAAATGCATTGAAAAGCCAGTTAATGCCTAAAAAAGTCCAAACGAACCCAAAAAAGTCACAAAATTTGAAACAACACTCCTGTTGTTCTATGTTGACACGAGAAAATTTTTGGAACCAATAAGAGGGATTGGATATCGTTTCGTCCCCAAAGGTGGGACGTTCCCTACCGAAACCATCATGCTTGTTGTGAGAAAGGGTCTAGCAATTCAAACACCTTCTAGCAATTCTAACCTGACCCCATTATGTAATTCAAATCCAGATGAAAAATGAAGTAGATCGCACACAGTTTATTATCACCAACCGTGCGAGATGCAGCACAAAATATCCTGGAGCACCGTCGGTGGATAGTACGTCTATGGCTTACGTGAGAAGGTGCGTCAGCTACAGTCCACAGCCGGCGTCTCAAGCACACTAGCTCGCTCCCCAAATATCATTTCACTGTTCAATCCTCGCCGGTGAAAGATGGGCACATGGACCCATGTCCTGAGGGCAACTTCGGTGGCCCACTCCGGCGAGAGCGCGTTCGCAGCCGCCATGCACGTGCTAACAAGGTGCATGAGCGCGGCCGCAATCTGCGACCGGGCGGCCAAGGCAGCCCAAACGACCACTATTGCTTCTCAGGTGGCGGCAACAACATCTGCCTCGGGGATAGCAAATGGCGAGAGCGGCACAACAGTTGTCTGTTCCACAGCGGCGGCCTTAGCCCTGATGGAGGCCGCCCACGACCATGTCGAGGCCGCCACGCCCAGCTCCTGGCAGTCACCGCATAAATCGAACGAAGCTTCTCCGACAATGGTCGACAACCCACGGCTGAAGAGGTGGCAATCGCCGAGAGCGTTCGAGCAGCCGTCCGTTCCTCCGCCGCATACCTTGCACGATGGAGCCCGTCCAAGCCCAGATCGCGTCCGCCCACGCCCAGCTTGTGGCGGCCTTTTCCAAAGAGATGGCGGACGTGGATGGCAAGATGCTTGCCGAGTATGGTGTGATGGATGCCATGGAGCCCCTTCACCAGGAGATCGTCGGGCGCGAGCTGGACATGGAGGCGGCGGCGGAGATCGACGAGCACCAGCCGTAGTAGTACTCTTTGTTTTGTTTAATTAAGAGCGCCGGTCTTTAGAGTAATGTTTAGGTCAGCTAGCTCTGTTTAATTGCTGAACTTGCTCAATTAAGAATTGTGGGTGTGCTGTAGTCTCCTTTGTGTACCCAAATTATGCAATGACGTGGATGACCACTATAACCATGAAAATTCGAACCAAAACTTTTGACATTCAAACTCATCACACACGGGTTAAGTTATCTGAATCATTTGTGATGTCCACATATCGTACACAGTTCTGAGTAAGGGACCGTGTCTGATGACACTTTGCGTGGCAGTTTTTTGGCTGAAGCGAATTCAAATTTCCGGCTTCCACGGAAATATCTACCTCCCCGCCCCCTCCCCCTTACCAAAAGCTATATTTCCCGTCTTCCCGCCTTCCTTTCCAAGCTGAAACCTTCACTCCTTGATTGCAATGCCGCCTCCTCGTCGGCGACCCTCCTTCACACTGCTCGGCCTCGTCTATCCAGGAAGGTAATCCACATCCGACCCCCATCCTCGTCCTCCTTCCACATCCTACATGCCCTGGCCGCCGGTGCGAGCGCGACACCTTCCACCCAAATCACCGACCCCTCCACCATATAAGCACCGCCCTAAGCCATGGTGCACGCAGTATAGCCAGGATCTCAAGGAGCATTTGGCAGCGGAGAAGCAAATTGCGGCCGCACGCGCGGATGAGGTCGCGATGGCTGCCATTCGTGCCGACCCCCAGATCATGGAGGAGCATCTTGCCATTTTCTAGCTACGCCGCTTAAGAATGCTCGTTTTACCAGTTGCTTGTGCTGCTCCTACCTTTCCTTCACAAATTCTAGTGAATTGTGCTATGTAATTTTACCATGCAGTCTGTTACTCTAGTGTATATGTTCTATATGTCTTGCAGTCTAGTGCTCACTTATTAACTGTTTTGTTAATTAGTTGTCATCTTCAGTTAACTATTTGGTTCAATTATGCAAATGTGATGTTCAATTCTTCAGGATGCAATTTTGTATTGTCTTCCATGTGAGAAATAAATCGAATTTATCTTTACAAAATACACGAGAAACAAATACAATTGCTATATTTCCAAGTTGTCAAGCATGCTTTGTTTGGTTATACATTGTGCAATGTGGTGCTCAATTAACGTTTGGTTCATTTTTGTTGTGGTGTTTACTTAACTGTTTGGTTCAATTCTGCAATGCGATGTTCAATAGTTGTGGGTGCATTCTGTTATTGTATACCATGTGAGGGATAAATTGAATTTGGCTATAGTAAATACATGAGAAACAAATACAATTGCTACAATTGGCCGTAGTTAACTGTCTGATCTTCTATTAGGAGTATGTTATATTGTGCAATGTGGTGCTCAGTTAATGTTTGGTTCATTTGTTGTGGTGTTTAGTTAACTACTTGGTTCAATTCTGCAATGCAATGTCCAATTGTCATGGGTAGAATTTTGTATTGTTGTGCATGTGAGGAATAAATCGAATTTGGATGCACTTGATACATGAGAAACATATACAAGTGCTATATTTCCTAGTTTTTAATCATGCTTGGTTTGGATAAATGGATTTTCCGTGTGACTTGAATTAATCTGATGAATCTGCAATGTGCTTATTTTTCATCAACATATTTTACTGATAGCATGCGAACCCTTACTTAACCTGATGACTAACTACCTTATATGTGTTGCGGGGAAATAATGGAAAGCACTGAGGTTTACAATCGAGGTTAGGACGTGCATGGTCCGTTCTCTAAAAGCACATTATTGTGCAATTGCAGGAACCATTCTAATATTTTGGTTTTTAACAATTTGGTTTTGCACATGTAGGTCCTGCTGTCAGAGGTTTTGACCCACTGTTCGACCCTTTTTGCATATGGGGAAATGAGTTGTCCATGAATATCAATCAAATCAAGAAACTCAAAAAGATTGTTAGGATAAAGAAATTAGCGACAAAAACAACAAGATCTTTGTCTGCACAATGAAGAAGACATCAGTTCACTACAAGATGGTACTAACTATTATACCTTGCCTTTTTTATTCCTCTTTCCCATTTCTAGTATAGAATAGATATTTGTGCACATCCTTGTTTTCAGGCCTTTCCAAAGTAGTTCACTAATGATTACCTCTCAAACCACCTCTATGGCCAGCAGGCGAGGAAGGTTTTCATACAACACCCACGGTTCAATATTGAAGTGTTCCTGAGGAGGACGAAGGACGGATGGTCAATCATCCACAGGCACTGGCCTAAAGTTGCAAAGACCTTAAACATGAATGAAGGCTCAATATTCGCCTTCTGCTTCAGCAGTTTTCCAAGATGTGATGCATCTGTCTATATACCGTCGATGATGCTAATTTTGAAAGGTTCTACATGTTGCATGTGGAACTTGGTGCTGGTGCAGTTGTGTAATGGGGTAGCTGAGTGCTGAAGCTATATCATGTTGTACTCTGATGTATTTCAATTATGAAATTCTGCTTCCTTAATATGGAATGAAATATTGTAACATCCCAAATTTCCTATTTGGAATGTTTTACAATTATAGCTAAGCATCCTATGCATCCTGTTTGAATTTGAATGCCATTTGAAGTTTCAGAGAATTTGAGTTTTGAATTTGAATTCAAACTTTGGCAAGTGGGAAACATTTCAAAAACTAAGCCTGATAAATACTTGATCAAAAGTATGAGAGGAGCAAACATGACACTCCAAAAATATCAGAGGAAACAATGCCAAAAGTTTTGGATTTCAAATCTGAATTTTATTTGAATTTGAAAAAAATGGATTTTTATAAAGTTTGGATTTTGCCTCGGAAAATGTTCAAATGAAAGGAATATTCCCCATCATTTTGGTATATATATACCCTATATAAAATATTTATAGATATTGTTTTATTTCTGTTTTTGTTTTATTTAAAAAATAAAATTTTAAAAGAAAAACCCCAGGCGCCAAATAGGCCACCCAGGCCCAGCCAGCCCCACCACCTTGCCCAGCCCAGCCCAGCCACTGCCCACTGCCAATCGCCAGCCACCACCGCCTCACTCCCTCGCCTTGAAACCCCGAGGCCTCGGCCACCCGCTCGTTCCTCCCTCTCTCTCACTGACCCGTGGGGCCCGCCCCATCTTCTTCCCCCCCGCCCCACGCCACGCCGCACCGCCGGAGATCGCCGGATCCCGAAGGATCCGGGATTCCGATCCGATGACGATCGCCCCCCGAAGCGAGGACGACCCCAGCTATAAAAGCCGCCCCCCACCCCATTCCCCGAGACCTCGCGGACCCCTCTCCTCCCGCTCGACCTCACGGAGACCCGAGCTCCCTCCGCCAAAGTCGCCATTGTCGGCGCCCTAGCCCTCCCCGACCAACCCCGACCCCACCAAACTCCTCACCGACCTCCCCAAGACCAAGACGGCGACTCCCAAGCTCCCGGCGCTCGAACCCTCGACGCACTCTCGCCGCCGCCGCCGCCGTCGCCGGACTCCGGTAAGCCACCGGGATCATCCCCCCGTCCGATCTCCAACGGACGGCCACGATTAGAACCCCCGAAGGGGTATTTTTTTTAAAACGAACCGGCCCGGTTCTTTCCGGTTTAGATTAGTTAGGGTTTATTTTTTTTGCCCGGTTCGTTTAGTTTAAACCTAGGCCCGTTTAGACTATGTGACGCTCAGGGCACAGTATAGGCCCATTAGGCCTTTTTCTTTTAATTTCATTTTTCTGTTTTAATAGAATAGTTTCTGTTTTCAAAAATTCATATCTTTTATTCTGTTTAATATTTTTTAGTGATTCGTTTTTTGTTGGGTTGCAAATTTTATGTAGTTTCTGTAGAATATATATTTAGCTATGTCAAAATTAATTAAAATTGCTTTAATTTAGTTTTAGGCAGAATAGTAAATCTGCTATAACTTTAGTTAGAAAAATTATTTTGGATGATTCTTTTGTCCCAACTTTATTTTAACATTGCCAAACCATAAAAATTAATTTGGGTATTTTAGGATTAATAAATAATTAGTTTTAGGCAGAATCCTATTAATCCTAAATAATTAACTAGCTCCTGTTTTCCTAATATTTTAATTAGTAAATAAATTTATTTTTAACATGTGATTGATTATTCTAGGATAGTTTCTGTCACTTTATAGGATGAACTTTTATTTATAATTAATAAAAGTTTTATTTTATTTTCCTAATAGAAATTGGATTAGGCCTAAAATGAGTTTTATAATAGCTTTTTAATTAATTCTTTTTGCTCCTAGTTGCTTAGTGAGTTCTTTTCTGTTAAGTTAACCTAAAACCATGATTAGGTTATGTTAGAAAAATTTTACTATATAAAAACTATTTTTTTGTTATTGTTTGAAGTAGGGAAACTTTGAGTGGTTTTTCTTTGAGTTTTCTTTTGGATTTGGTTTTAGTTGTTTTGTTGTGTTATGTTACTTTTGTTATGTTGTGTTATGTGATCCTATTGCTATATGCTTATTGTGAATTGTTTGTCTCGGTAGAGTTTCCGGAGTGCGAAGCTTGCTACTACGACTCTTTAGCTTACGAGGATCATCAGCAAGGCAAGTTTTGATCATGTTATTTCTATACCTATGTTTTTGTGCATTAGTAATTGTCACCACCCCACCATGCATGCAGTAGTGAAATCTTGAAGTCATTAAACTTGAGTAGTATCATGTGGTAGGATGAACCAATCCCCTTGTTACCATGACCCCGGGACGTAGTAGTTACTTTGCTATGCTCGTAGACGGGTTTTGGGTATGAGTGATATTCATAAGCAAGATGTGAGAGTCAATGATGATGACAACCCCATGAACTACAAGGATCAAGATGGACTTCGGAAAATCACTACTGGGTGGAGGACGGTTGACGGGCACCCTGGAGCACCCAGTGGTTGGCCGGGATGCATGGAGAAGTGCCATGACATCTTGCGGAAAGCTTCACCCAGCCACGAAGAGAAGGATGGATGCCCCATGACCGAAGCTTACTGCAGCAGCCGCAAGCCATTATGGGCTCTGGCTGGGTTGACCCTAGTAGTGACGCTGGCTGGGCGGTACTACGAGATGTAGAAGAACGGTAGGATTGGATGGGTACCGGCAGAGCTGAAGAACTCTTTGGAAGACCCTGTTTCATTCGTCCCCGTCTTCAAACACCATGAAGTGCGAAGACTTTAAAGGAGGAATGATTCTTGCGGGAAAGTCGCAACCCTCTGCAGAGTTAAAGATCTAATCAATTAGCCGTGTCCCCGGTTACGGACATTTGAGCCTCTGGAACTTGGAAGTATTCGGATATCTCAACACTAAAACTAATAAATTAATTTGAGGGGTTTTATGACTTATTAATTGGGAACGAGATATTGGTTGGCGGAACCATCTCAATAACTACCAACAATTGTAGTAATTTGCAAGCAAGTCCACTGTAGTAGGATAAAATTTGCTTTTCGCTAAATGATGAAACTTAGAGCTCCACAGCCAAAAATGCATATAGTGTTAGTAACATTATTATTGTTATTCTTCATGACTTGCCAGCTTATTCCAAAAGCTGACCTACATGGCTGCAACGTATTATGTTGCGAGATATATTCGATCGGAGTGAGGCTACGCTCCGCTTGGCGATTGCCCTTTGGAGTCGGATGGACTCGCTTTACCTTCGACGCTTCCGCAGCATTTGTAGTTTATTTCTCATTAGTTGGCCTTGAGCCGAATTTATTCCCTTGTAATAAAGACTCTATATGAGAATCGTTTAATGATATTTCAGGTGTGATTGAACTTTGATTACTTTATCGATGTACTGTGAGTACCAGCATGATCTTGGGATGGTACAGACACGGAGATTTGACCGATTTTGGGTCAGGTCGCTACAAAGATGGTATCAGAGCACACGCTGACCGTAGGATCGTAACCCCTAGGATCGGAAAGCCATAGCAGAGACCATTTACTTTTATCCTTATCATTCCGTAAATTCTCCCCTGTTCAATTCTGACTCTTCTCCTATTTTCAACATTCTAGATGGCCATCGAGTTCACCCCAGTTTTGCTACGGAGTTCGCCACCCGATGAGACGATGCCCTTCGAAGAAAGCTGGTCCAGATGGTGAAGCAGCTGAAGATAGCTCTACCCTCGATCACCGGAAGCCCACTAATGCACTTCCGACGGACACCCGCTCTGAGATTGAGGTGCATATCCTGTGGAGAACCTTCGAGGACACACGGAGCCGATTGACTTTGAGTTCACCGAGTTCAACTGGATCATCGGAAGGGACGTGGCGATCTATCGAGCACTTGGACATCTCCGAGAGGAGTCTGAGGCCGAGCTCGATCACTCGCCTCGCCATGGTTTCTCACAGGGCAAGGAATGGAGATATCATCCGTACCATTGAAGACGATTCCACTCTCTCGACATCCAGACTTGGAGTGTCTTCTCGAAAGCGGAGATTCAGACTCACCGTAACTCGAAGACACACGGAAGCTTTTGTTCCGCGAATGGAACTGGAGGAGAAGGCACGCGAGACTTCCTTGGCCATGAGGAAGAAATCACGGACTTCATGGAGATAGTCGACGACCGAAGATGAAGCTTGCGCGATAGAGGAAAAGATGGACTTGGGAGAGGACCTTTACCCGAGTGGAGATGAAGGACCCCTCGTGAGCAATGATCAGGATTTTGAAGGGAGTATCACCGAAGGAAACCCCAAGAGGAGGCGCCACTAATGAAGACTTTTAGTCGACCACCATGTTATCTTTTACTTTTTAAATCGAACAGTTAGGCCGATGTTTTCCTTCGATTAGTCATGAGCTTTTGTAATCGAGATTGAACCATGTTTGAGTGGAATGAATAAATGATTGGTGTGTTATGATTGTGCATTCATATGGGTAGTGTTATTCCTCATAGACCCTTGTTCTATTCTAATTTTCTCATCCCCTCCAAAACACCAGATGCCTCCGAGACGTGACCTTTGGTTTCCGCCGAGCTCACCCAGCTGCTCCAACAGCAGAATGCACCGATGCAGCTACTTATTCGAATCGAACAACAACGCCAACAATCCACCGCCACCGCCACCACCCATCGTGGACAACTTGACTCGATTTACGAGGTTGAATCCGCCAGTGTTCTCTAGTAGCACCGAGCCGATTGTGGCTGATGATTGGCTCCGCAAAGTCGGAAGAGAGCTAGTCACCGTTGGATGCACCGATGTTGAGAAGGTGCGCTTTGCAGCGCATCAACTGGATGGACCTGCAGCTTCTTGGTGGGAGAATTACACCGCCACTTTTCCCATTGGTGCCATCACTTGGGATCAATTCCAGCAGCCTTCCGCACCGCTCATGTCTCAGCGGAGCCATGAGTGCGAAGAAGCGTGAGTTCCGCAACTTACGCCAGGGAACCGTCTTGTGGCACAAGACGTGGATGAATTCAGCAAGCTCGCCGCTATGCCCTCGATGATGTGGCCACAGATGCCGCCAAGGGAGAAGTTCCTTGAGGGACTCAATGATGAACTGAGCATGCAGCTTATTGTGGCTACCTTCAACAACTACCGAACTGGTAGACAAGGCCACCATTCTTGAAGGCAAGCAGCAACAGATAGAAAGCAAGCGGAAGTACAGCCAGGGGAAGCACAACTCGGGAGCTCAGCAGAAGCCCCGTTATGCACCATACTCAGGAGGGCACACCCATCATAACCATGGAGGTCATAACCATGGAGGAAATGGGAACAACCGCAGCCAGGACAACAAGTCAGGCCATGGCAATGGCAATGGCAATGGTAATGGCAATCAGCACCGTTCTGCCCCGGCTCCGAAGGATCTGAGCCACATCACCTGCTTCAAGTGCCAGAAGACAGGGCACTATGCCACCGACTGCCCGGAGGCCAAGCAGAGGAATGGAAATGGCAATGGAGGCTCAGCGAAGAAGCCAAATCCGTTCCCTCGTGCTCAGGTGAACCACATCGACGTGGAGGACGTCTATGATCAGCCAGACACTGTGGTTGGTAAGTTTTTATTGAATTCACGTTCAGTTTTGGTTCTCTTTGATTCTGGTGCAACGCATTCATTCATATCAAGGGTAGTTGTGGAAAAGTACGGGTTGCCCACTAGAACCCTTAGAAGCCCCCTTCGCGTCAGTTCCGCAGGAGGAGAAATGATGGCAGGCGTAGGCTGTCATGCAACCCTCAACATCGGGAATCATAAATTTCCCGTGGACCTCATAGTGTTGGAAACCCAGACCTTGGATGTAATCCTAGGCATGGATTGGTTGTCAAAGTTTGAAGGAACATAGATCGTGCTCAAGAAGTCTATTCTCGCTCACCACCCCGGAGCGTAAGAGGATCAAGTATGTAGCCAGCACAGCCGATGCGAATCAGTACATTCCCTCACGGGAGTTGTTCAGAGGAAGTGCCAGAGTGCAAGAATTTCCGATGTGTTTCCGGAGGAATTACCGTGAATGCCACCGACAGGGACATTGTGTTTCGATTGAGTTATTGCCCGCACAGCCCCAATATCCAAGAGACCTTATCGGATGCCACCGAATGAGTTGAAAGAGATCAAGGATCAAATTAATGAGTTATTGGAGAAAGGATATATTCGTCCGAGCTCATCACCTTGGGGAGCCCAAGTTCTTTTGGTAGAGAAGAAGGATGGAAGCTTGAGGATGGTTGTGGATTATCGTGCATTGAACGAAGTAACCATCAAGAACAAGTACCCTCTGCCGATGATCAATGACTTGTTTGATCAGCTTGTTGGAGCCAAGGTATTCTCTAAGATCGATCTTCGATCAGGGTATCATCAGTTGAAGATTCGTGAAAAGGATATACCCAAAACAGCATTCACTACCAGGTATGGTTTATATGAGTATACCGTCATGTCATTTGGATTGACTAATGCTCCTGCATACTTCATGAATTTGATGAACAAGGTGTTCATGGAATATCTGGACAAGTTTGTCGTGGTGTTCATCGATGATATATTGATTTTCTCCAAGAGCGAGGAAGAGCATAAGGAACATTTATGCCTAGTTCGAGAAACTTCGAGAACATCAGTTGTATGCCAAGTTCAGCAAATGTGAATTTTGGTTGAAGGAAGTTGGATTCCTGACATGTTATTTCAGGAGAAGGAATAGCAGTTGATCCCGCCAAGGTTGAATCACCACCGATTGGCGATCACCCACCTCGACCAAGGAGATCCGCAGTTTTCTCGGACTCGCAGGATATTATCGGAGGTTCATTGAGAACTTCTCGAAGATTGCCAAGCCCATGACCGAGCTGTTGAAGAAGGAAGCCAAGTATGTTTGGACCGAGGAATGTGAAGCCAGTTTTCAGAATTGAAGAAACGGTTGGTCACAGCCCCAAAGGTTGATTTTGCTGACATACATAAGGAATACCAGGTTTATTGTGACGCTTCTCGTCAAGGACTCGGAGGAGTACTCATGCAGGAAGGTAAAGTTGTAGTTTATGCCTCCGCATAGCTACGACCTCATGAGATGAATTATGCCACACATGATTTGGAGTTAGCAGCCGTAGTGCATGCACTCAAGACTGGAGACATTTCCTCATCGGAAACCGCTGTGATGTCTACACAGATCACAAGAGCTTGAAATATATTTTCACGCAGAAGGAATTGAACCTCGATGCAGAGGAGATGGCTAGAGTTGATAAAGGACTATGACATGAGATTGCATTACCACCCGGTAAGGCTAATGTTGTAGTAGATGCTTTGAGCCGTAAGAGTTATGTGAATACTGCATACAGGGAGGATTACACCAGGAGTTAGTCGATGACCTCGTAGATCTCCGATCGGAGATAGTTCCAAAGGATTTGTTGCAACTCGAAGTTCAGTCCACTTTGGCCGAAGGATTCATGAAGCCCGTAAGTCGGACAAGGAAATTGATGAGATAAAGCAAAAGATGGAGGACGGTAAAGCTAAAGGATTCCGTAAGGATGAACACGGAACTATATGGTTTGAGGATCGATTATGTGCCCAATGATCCCGAGCTCGAAGCTAATTCTTCAGAGGCTCATGATTCATCAGACTCGATTCACCCCGCAACACCAAGATGTACCTAGATTTGAAGCAAAGTTTCGTGGACAAGTATGAAGAAGGACATTGCCGAGTACGTAGTCAGTATGCGATGTTTGTCAACGTGTGAAGGCGTAACATCGTGGCCAGCAGGTTACTTCAACCTTTGCCGATTCCCGATTGGAAATGGGAGAAACTTGGAATGGATTTCATCACAGATTACCCAGACCCGCTCAGGTTATGATTCTATCCGGGTAGTGGTTGATCGTTTGACCAAGGTAGCTCACTTCATTCCGTGAAGACTACCTATACCAGTGCTAAGTTGGCCAAGATATACATGACCAGGATCGTATGTCCGCATGGAGTTCCGAGGAAAATCGTGTCGATAGAGGAACACAGTTTACCTCAAAGTTTTGGAAGCAGCTTGCATGAAACTTTGGGTGCGAGGCTGGAATTCAAGACAGCTTTTCATCCGCAGCATGATGGATGCACCGAGAGAGTCAACCAGATTCTGGAGGACATGTTGAGAGCTTGTGTGCTAGACTATGGGTCTAGCTGGGATGATAATTTGCCGTACGCAGAGTTCTCTTACAACAACAGTTATCAATCCAGTTTAAAGATGGCCCCTTTCGAAGCTCTATACGGAAGGAGGTGCAGAACACCATTGCTGTGGGATAGTGTTGGGGATCGATCACTTTTCGGTTCCGATCTTATCAGGGATTCCGAAGAGAAAGTCAAGCTGATTCGAGACAGGCTCAAGATAGCACAGTCGAGACAGAAGAGTTATGCCGACAGTAAGCGCAAGGAAGTGACTTACGAAGTGGGAGACCGAGCATATCTTCGTGTGTCTCCACTTCATGGATTCAAGAGGTTTGGAGTCAAGGGAAAGTTAGCACCCCGATTTATTGGCCCCTACAAAATCCTCGAACGTCGTGGAGAAGTTGCTTACAAGTTGGAATTGCCGGAAGGATTGTCCGGAGTTCATGATGTCTTCCATGTTTCTCAGCTGAAGAAGTGCCATGCCGACATGGCCGATGTTCCGTTGAGAGACACAGTGCCCCTAGAGGCCATACAGCTTGACAAAGGATCGACTTACAAGGAGAAACCAGTCCGAATTCTCGAGACTGCAAGCAGAGTCACCCGCAGCAAGGTCATCAAGTTTTGCAAGGTGCTTTGTGGAGTCACCACACCGAGGAAGAAGCCACACAGGGCGCCAAGAAGATCTTCTTGAGACCACCCGCACCTATTTGTTAGCCAACCCGAATCTCGAGGGCGAGATTCATCTTAAGGTGGGTAGGTTTGTAACATCCCAAATTTCCTATTTGGAATGTTTTACAATTATAGCTAAGCATCCTATGCATCCTGTTTGAATTTGAATGCCATTTCAAGTTTCAGAGAATTTGAGTTTTGAATTTGAATTCAAACTTTGGCAAGTGGGAAACATTTCAAAAACTAAGCCTGATAAATACTTGATCAAAAGTATGAGAGGAGCAAACATGACACTCCAAAAATATCGAGGAAACAATGCCAAAAGTTTTGGATTTCAAATCTGAATTTTATTTGAATTTGAAAAATGGATTTTTATAAAGTTTGGATTTTGCCTCGAAAATGTTCAAATGAAAGGAATATTCCCCGATCATTTTGGTATATATATACCCTATATAAAATATTTATAGATATTGTTTTATTTCTGTTTTTGTTTTATTTAAAAAAATAAAATTTTAAAAAGAAAAAACCCCAGGCGCCAACTAGGCCACCCAGCCCAGCCAGCAAGACAAGACTCAGCCTAGCCTAGCCAGCCCCCACTGCCAACTGCCAGCCCACCCGACCGGCCTCACTCCCCTCGCCCGAAACCCCCAGGCCTCGGCCACCCGCTCGGTCCCTCCCCCTCTCTCTCTCACTGACCCGCGGGGCCCGCCCCATCTTCTTCCCCCGCCCCACGCCACGCCAAGACCGCTGAGATCGCTGATCCCGAAGGATCCGGGATTCCGATCCGATGACGATCGCCCCCCGAAGCGAGGACGACCCCAGCTATAAAGCCGCCGCCCTCACCCCATTCCCCGAGACCTCGCGGACCCCTCTCCTCCCGCTCGACCTCACCGGAGACTGAGCTCCTCCGCCAAAGTCGCCACCGTCGACGCCTAGCCCTCCCGACCAACCCCGACCCCACCAAACTCCTCACCGACCTCCCCAAGACCAAGACGGCGACTTCCAGCTCCCGACGCTGAACCCTCGACGACTTCGCCGCCGCCCTTGCCGTCGCCGGACTCCGGTAAGCCACCGGGATCATCCCCCCCCCCCCCGTCCGATCTCCAACGGACGGCCACGATTAGAACCCCCGAAGGGGTATTTTTTTTAAAACGAACCGGCCCGGTTCTTTCCGGTTTAGATTAGTTAGGGTTTATTTTTTTTGCCCGGTTCGTTTAGTTTAAACCTAGGCCCGTTTAGACTATGTGACGCTCAGGGCACAGTATAGGCCCATTAGGCCTTTTTCTTTTAATTTCATTTTTCTGTTTTAACAGAATAGTTTCTGTTTTCAAAAATTCATATCTTTTATTCTGTTTAATATTTTTGAGTGATTCTTTTTTTGTTGGGTTGCAAATTTTATGTAGTTTCTGTAGAATATATATTTAGCTATGTCAAAATTAATTAAAATTGCTTTAATTTAGTTTTAGGCAGAATAGTAAATCTACTATAACTTTAGTTAGAAAAATTATTTTGGATGATTCTTTTGTCCCAACTTTATTTTAACATTGCCAAACCATAAAAATTAATTTGGGTATTTTAGTATTAATAAATAATTAGTTTTAGGCAGAATCCTATTAATCCTAAATAATTAACTAGCTCCTGTTTTCCTAATATTTTAATTAGTAAATAAATTTATTTTTAACATGTGATTGATTATTCTAGGATAGTTTCTATCACTTTATAGGATGAACTTTTATTTATAATTAATAAAAGTTTTATTTTATTTTTCCTAATAGAAATTGGATTAGGCCTAAAATGAGTTTTATAATAGCTTTTTAATTAATTCTTTTTGCTCCTAGTTGCTTAGTGAGTTCTTTTCTGTTAAGTTAACCTAAAACCATGATTAGGTTATGTTAGAAAATTTTAACTATATAAAAACTATTTTTTTTGTTATTGTTTGAAGTAGGGAAACTTTGAGTGGTTTTTCTTTGAGTTTTCTTTTGGATTTGGTTTTAGTTGTTTTGTTGTATTATGTTACTTTTGTTATGTTGTGTTATGTGATCCTATTGCTATATGCTTATTGCGAATTGTTTGTCTCGGTAGAGTTTCCGGAGTGCGAAGCTTGCTACTACGACTCTTTAGCTTACGAGGATCATCAGCAAGGCAAGTTTTGATCATGTTATTTCTATACCTATGTTTTTGTGCATTAGTAATTGTCACCACCCCACCATGCATGCGGTAGTGAAATCTTGAAGTCATTAAACTTGAGTAGTATCATGTGGTAGGATGAACCAATCCCTTGTTACCATGACCCCGGACGTAGTAGTTACTTTGCTATGCTCAGAGACGGGTTTTGGGTATGAGTGATATTCATAAGCAAGATGTGAGAGTCAATGATGATGACAACCCCATGAACTACAAGGATCAAGATGGACTTGGAAAATCACTCTTGGGTGGAGGACGGTTGACGGGCACCTGGAGCACCCAGTGGTTGGCGGGATGCATGGAGAAGTGCCATGACATCTTGCGGAAAGCTTCACCCAGCCACGAAGAGAAGGATGGATGCCCCATGACCGAAGCTTACATGCAGCCGCAAGCCATTATGGGCTCTGGCTGGGTTGACCCTAGTAGTGACGCTGGCTGGACGGTACTACGAGATGTAGAAGAACGGTAGGATTGGATGGGTACCGCAGTAGCTGAAGAACTCTTTGGAAGACCTGTTTATTCGTCCGTCTTCAAACACCATGAAGTGCGAAGACTTTAAAGGAGGGAATGATTCTTGCGGGAAAGTCGCAACCCTCTGCAGAGTTAAAGATCTAATCGATTAGCCGTGTCCCGATTCACGGACATTTGAGCCTCTGAACTTGGAAGTATTCGGATATCTCAACACTAAAACTAATAAATTAATTTGAGGGGTTTTATGACTTAATAATTGGGAACGAGATATTGGTCGGCGGAACCATCTCAATAACTACCAACAATTGTAGTAATTTGCAAGCAAGTCCACTGTAGTAGGATAAAATTTGCTTTTCGCTAAATGATGAAACTTAGAGCTCCACAGCCAAAAATGCATATAGTGTTAGTAACTTTATTATTGTTATTCTTCATGACTTGCCAGCTTATTCCAAAAGCTGACCTACATGGCTGCAACGTATTATGTTGCGTAGATATATTCGATCAGAGTGAGGCTATGCTTCGCGCTTGGCGATTGCCCTTTGAGTCGGATGGACTCGCTTTACCTTCGACGCTTCCAACATTTGTAGTTTATTTCTCATGAGTTGGCCTTGAGCCGAATTTATTCCCTTGTAATAAAGACTCTATATGAGAATCGTTTAATGATATTTCAGGTGTGATTGAACTTTGATTACTTTATCGATGTCTTCGTGAGTACCAAAGATGATCTTGGGATGAATATGTACCACGTAGATTTGACGGATTTTGGGTCAGGTCGCTACAAATATATTGTCTAATTAATATGAATGTCAATTAGATTAATAAATGGATTATTAATAATAGGGCAATATGCCTGCTAATGGCGGATTAGCCTGCTAACTGGGTTTTGCTATTGCAAACGGTTATTGAAAAAATACCATGGGCGATGACATCAGGCAACGCACACAGTTTCTAGGAATAAACCGTGTTGGATCAATGAACAATCACACACGACTTTCTCTTGAAAATGGTCTGCGTTAGGCCACCTTGCGCAAATGTTTACCACATAAAAATTGTGTGTGATGGACAGCCTTTGCCACACAGTTTCTTCTACGAACCGTGTGTGATACATTCAATAACACAAATGACTTAACGGAAAAAATTGTGTGTGATGTACCTGTGAACGGATACGTTTTCCTTGGAGCGACTGTGTGCACTACCAGGGAAAACCTTATACACAGAATCTTAGCAGCAGCGCAACTCAAAAAGGAGCGCTGCTGCTAATTAGTAGTAGCGTGGGTGTGGGAAACTCGCTACTGACAAGTTTTTAGCACTAGCGCGCTCGGTATAAACCGCGCTGCTACAAATATCGACCGACAGTGTCCACCAAACTCCATTAAGCAGCAGCGCGGTGCCGCGAGCCGCGCTACTGCTATGGATGTAGTAGTAGCGCGCTTTTTCTGAGGTCGCTGCTGCTAAATTTCATATTGGCACACTTTTGGTCCCGGTTAGCAGTAGCGCCCTTGCCGAAAGCGCACTGCTGCTACTTCCTTAGCAGCAAGATTTTACGCCCCGCTCATCGCTAATCCGCACAAACCCACCACCTTTTCCCCACCCGCCCTCCCCTCCCTCCTCTCTTCCCTTTCCCTACCTCCCACATGCTCCCACTCCCACTCTTCTTCTTCCTCAATACTTCTCCCCCATTACTCTCCCTCTTCTATCTACCTTTCTCTCTCTTCATTACTCCTACCTAACTACACCACCTCCATTAATGCATCTCCTTTCTCTTTTTCCTTCCCCCTCCACTAGTTGAAGTTGTCTCCTCCCAAATTAGGTAGCTAGGTAGATGTAGCATTTAGTTAAGTGACCTATTTGCCCCCTAACTAGATCTATCTTTGTCAAGAAGAGCTTTGTGCACTTCTGATCTCCCTACAACATCATCTCCACCGTGTGCTCGATCTCGAGATAGAGGTGATTAAAATTTCATGCTTTTGCAAAATGGAAATATGTTTATGAGCGTGTGATCTGTTTATGGAAATTGTGTGTGTGGCATGAGTTGACGCCAAATTGTGCTTTTGAGTTGCCTATGTTTTTCCGAAATGTCGATTTATTTCCGTTTCGGCGAATTCCGGGCAAACTCTAGATCTATATATGTCCTATTTTTAAGGAAGGTCATGGCGAATTTTTGTATGACTTTGATGCATGCACGCATTTTTATAATCAATTTGTTTATTATTACCGTCCAGAGTTGACGATGGTCAGTGGAACGATGGTGGACAGGTGGTTGCGGTCGGCGGTGCAGGACATGAAGGAAAATAACCGAACAGAGGTTTTATGTCCGTGTCGAAAATGCAAAGGAATAGTTTGGCTCGACCACCATGACGATCGTCGTGTCGAAGCGCACCTGCTCATGACTGGTTTCATGGATGGCTATACTCGGTGGATAATTGAAGATGAGGATGACGATGTTGAGGATGCCGACGGGGCATGCAATGATGACACGGGGCAAGACGAAGAGATGATCGATAATGGTGGCGGGGAAGAGGCCGGACATGGGGTGGAGAAGGGGCCGGACATGGCAGAGGAGAAGGGGCCAAACATGGCGGTGGAGAGAACGACATGGACTCCACACAGCAGAGTTCGTCGGTACTAAGTTCAATCGTGCGGGACCCTCATGTTCAAGCATTGCTTCGCAAGGAGATGAGTACTGAGAGAGCTGCTTCTAGAGAGGAGGCTAAGCTGGAGCAACTGGTGGTAGACTCGAACACTCCATTGTATGATGGTTGCAATCCTGAGGTGACCCGCTTGAGTTTCACGTTCCAACTCCTGAAGACGAAAGCTAAAAACAAATGGACCGACACTAGCCTCGATGAGCATCTCAAGTACCTAAAGGATGTTCTTCCCGCGGGTAATCTATGTCCTACTAGTGTTGATGAGGCCAAGAAGATCGTGTGCCCTCTTGATCTTCCACACGTTAGATACCATGCATGCATCAACGATTGCATAATTTATCGGAAGGAGCACGCGGAAAAAACAAGCTGTCCGGTGTGCAATGCTTATCGATAAAAGAAGGCCGGGAAGAAATGTCCCCAGAAAGTTGTATGGTACTTACCGATCACTCCCCATCTCCAGAGGTATTTTGTAGATCCCAAGGAAGCAAAGCTAATGCGCTGGCACGTGGAGAGGAAGAAGCCCGATGATGGAGATGATCCGAAGCTGAGACACATGAAGGATGGAAGCCAGTGGAGCGTTGAACACCTTCTATCGGTATTTTGAATGTGATGCAAGGAACATCGTGTTCGGCGCGCGGTACCGATGGTATGAATCCGTTTGGCAACCGAACACCAACCATAGCACATGGCCCGTGTTTGTATGGATGTACAACCTCCCCCCTAGTTGTGCATGAAATCAAAGTACATTCACATGAGCATGCTTATTCAAGGGCCGAAACAACCAGGAAATAATATTAATTTTTATCTGGGGCTACTTCAAGAGGAGTTAGACACGTTATGGAAAACACCGGCCAAGACATGGGACGCCAGCAAAGGCGAGTATTTCAACATGAGAGCCGCGCTGATCACAACATTGCACGACTATCTCGGTTATGGATATGTGGCAGGCCAGGTGTGCCATGGATGTTGCGGATGCACGCGGTGCATGGATGATACGACGTCTCAGCAGCTAACGTCAAGGAAAGATGGCGGGTCTGGGAAAATCGTGTACATGGGGCATCGAAGATGGCTCGAATAGGACGACCCGTGGAGAAACTATGGAGATCTATTCAATGGTCACGCTGAGCATCGAGGACCTCCACGTAAGTGGAGCGGTTCCGAAATCGATGAGCTGTTGAAAAACTGGAAGGAGTGCCCCGCACCGGGAAAGACGATGAGAAAGGCGCCAAAGCTGCTGCTGAAGGTATGGAAGACGAGGTCTGTGTTCTGGGACTTGGAGTACTGGCACAAACTCGATACACCTCATTGCCTTGATCAAATGCATATTTGTACGAATGTCCTTCAGAGCTTGCTCGCAACACTGATGAACATGCCGGATAAGACCAAGGATGGGCCGAAGGCAAGAAAAGACTTGCAATATTTGAAAATCAGGGAAGATCTGCACATGCCGCCCCGTAAAATGTCAGACGAGACAGAGACGGAGACAGAGGCATGGGAGAAGAAGGGCAAGAAAATAAAGAAAGAGGATTATTGCGCCCCTTCTTGCTTCACCTTAAGTCAGGCTGAGATCGATCAATTCTTTAAGTGCCTTACCGGAGTCAAAGTTAGTTCTAGTTACTGTGGCAAGATAAGCAGATATCTAGACACGGACAAGAAAAGGTTCAGCGGGATGAAGTCCCATGACTGTCATGTGATGATGACGCAGATACTACCTGTTGCCCTTAGAAGGATAAGGGACAAGCACGTCCTTGACACGCTTATTGGTCTCTGCAACTTTTTCGACGTCATCTCTCGAAAGTCGATCAGTGTGAAGCAACTCCGAAGGCTACAGGAAGATATCGTTGTGATACTGAATGAGCTTGAGATGTACTTCCCGCCCGCGTTCTTTGACGTGATGGTGCATCTGTGTGTCCATATTGTGGATGACATAATAGACCTGGGGCCGTCATTCATGCACAACATGATGTTGTTTGAGAGGATGAATGGGATCATCAAAGGATTCGTTCGTAACATGTCCCGTCCGGATGGAAGCATCGTCTAGGGCTATTTGACACAAGAGTGCATCTCTTTCTGTGAGAATTTTCTATATGGCGCAGACCAGCCGCCTGGTGTTAGTGTTGGTTTGCCCATTAACAAGCACGACGGGAGGCTCGAAGGAGAAGGTCACTGCAATGGTCGCAGGGAACTGCACGTGGCATACTCAGATCGACACAGCGACTTTGACAAAGCAGACTTGGTAGTGCTACAACATCTAGACGAGGTAGATCCTTTCGTGGCACTGCACAAAGAAATTATCGCAAAGAAGTATCATGACCGGGGGGTATGCAAGACGGACGCGAAGTTACTAGAGAGCACAACTCCACTTTCCTGCATTGGCTCAAAGAGCATATTATTGCTAATCCCCCGGAGGAGGGCTCTAAGGACGGATTGCTCATATACGCCTTAGCACATGGCCCCTCGCCCAACCTTGTAACCTATCAGGCATATGATATCAACGGATACACGTTCTACACGGAGGCCAAAGATATGGACAGTGATGATCAGAACTCAGGGGCGACGATGGAATGCATGACCGGCAGTGACAACGGCGCAACTGAACGATTTTATGGAAGGGTCGAGGAGATCTGGGATCTTGACTACTCTGGACTGCACAACACAGCGATGTTCCGTGTCAGATGGGCTAAGAATGTCGAAAGAGAAAACAGGATTTTCACTACCATGACTATACCCGACGCCAAGAGCGCTACCGTGAACGCTATCGCAAAAAATGAGCCATGGGTACACGCTAAGCACGTGACATAATGCTTCTTCATAACCGACCCATGCAATCCCAGTCGTGTTGTCATGAGGATAGGCAAAAGGAACATCATTGGAATGGATGGAGTCGCCAACGAGGAAGACTATGATCAGTACAGCAACCCAATGAGGGAAGATGACGATGATGATGAAGTATACGTCAAAAGAAGAATCAATACTACATTACCTAAGAAAAATCGTACTCCATGGAAAAGGCGAAGTCACAATGAGGGGCTCAATTATTCTTCGACGAACAAGAAGGAAAGAAGCTGACTCAAAAATGAAAACGTCAATACCGAGGAACCGTATGTTATCGGTCAAATGATGTAATATATATATATATATATATATATATATATATATATATATATATATATATATATATATATATATATATATATATATTCCTATTTTGTATACACTTAGCCATTATTATGCATGATTCCAATGATGTAATATATATGTTCCTATTTTGCATACATATTTAACCATCAAATGATGCAATATATATCGCCTTCCCTTCGTTCACTGCTCTCGGGAAATAAAAGTGGGAGAAAATAAAGGAAAAGAAAATGGAAAACTGGCAGTAGCGAAGGTAGTAGCAGCGCGTTTGGTCTAAACCGCTACAGCTACTGAAGGTAGTAGCAGCGCGTTTTGTCTAAACGCGCTACTGCTACGTCCACTTAACCCAAAATTCTCACTCTCCATGCTTCATCCCGCCTCTTTTCCCCCCAAATCCCCACTCTCTCTTCCCCCGTTGCACCGCCGCGCCCGACCCGGCCACGGCGCTCGCCCCCGACCCCGGCGCTCGCCCCCGACCCATCGGCCCTCGCCTCCCTCCTCTGCTTCCTCCCCTCCCAACCTCGGTCGTCGTCGGGCCTGCCTCCTCGCCCCTGCACCCTCTGTAAACCCCTGCCCCCCTCTCTCTCTGCTAGCTAGGGTTCTTCGGTTAATTTACTTAGGTTTTAGTTAGGGCAGTATGTTAATTAGGTTATCTATTTAGTTATGGATTTAGCTAGGTTTCAAAATAGGACAGAAATTTAGGGCTAAGCAATTGTAGTTAAAAGAAAAGGCAACATTTAAGCAATTGTCCAAATCAACATCCCTTGTGAAAGCAAATTTAGGTAGGCTGAATTTATATGCAAATTTGAACTGGACATGTGATATGTGGATATGTCATGTTTTGGACATGTCATGTTTGGAATTTGAACATGTCATTTGGACATGTGATGTTTTGGTTCAATTTTGGTAAATGATCCGAGTGGCCTATGTTACGACGGAATGTTGATTCATTTCCATTCCGGTGAATTTCAGGCGCTCGATATGTCCATTTTTTAGCAAAGGTCATGCTGAAATTTGCCGTGAATAAAGGCATGATTTGTGCTACATAGTTGGCATATCGAGTGCTGGCACATAGATTTCTTTTTTATGTCATTTCTCATTTATTCATACTTTTAGAAATAAATGAGGACACTTAATCATAGGAAACATGTCGAACAACGAAGAAACTGGGCCTTGACCAAGATGCGATTTAGATGGATTATGAGGGTGAACAAGAGTACCTCGACTATTTGACTGCTAAGCAAGGTTTGCAGGTCGGCCTCGATGAACGTACTGACGCCGACATCGACACCGACGGCGCCGGCAACGATAGCGGCGCCGAGACCGGTGGGGAAGGTACCGGCGGGGAAGATACCGGCGGGGAAGATACCAGCGGGGATGGTACCGGCGCCGATGCCGCTACCGAAAAGAGGAAGCATAAGAAGCAAAGGATACGAAAACCTAACAAAGTAGGGATTGGACGACTTGTGATCACAAAGATGGCACCTGGCAAGTTTGAGCCGTTAGAGCCGGAAGAACCTCGCAAGTGCTATGGGAACCAAGTAGGATGCATCCTACGGAATCTTGCGACGTCAACGACGATGACTTAAGGAGTAAAGAACATTTGACGCAGTTGCTCCTAACGAAGTTGCACAAGAGATTCAAGTTCCCCGACCGGGATGATAACATAGAACAATCGTGGGATGATCCGAAGATGAAAAAGATTAGCAATCACGCCATGGGCATGTTCAGCAATGATTTGGCCTCCTGGAAAGGGAGGGTGAAACGAGCAATTGAGGCTGAGGAACCCCTATCCAAGATTCTGGAGGAAAATCCGACACTTACGGAAGAGGAGTTCGAAAAGTTCAAGGACACTTGCGCTACCGAGGCAGCCAAGGCTAAGGCTGCGAAATTCAAGAGCCTTCAGCAAAGGAACACGGGGAAGCATCGCCTCGGAAGCCGTGGCTACCTCGGCAAAAGGCCCATATGGGATAAGGAGGACGAGGAACGTGAAGCCGCGGGTCTCCCAGACCCCTTCATGAAGTTCACGAACCCCTTGGAGCGTGACTTTATCAGGGCCCGCTACAAGTGGGACAAGGAGAAAAAGGTTTTTTACACGGACCATATCAAGAGGAAATTGATTAGACTACTGGAGAAGCAACACCAGCTTGCAGCCGAAAGCCCTACTTCTTCGATGAGGCCCACGTGGGACACCCCTCTCAACCGGGCCTTGAACGAACTTAAGGGACTCCCTTTGGGCCAGCGGCCGCAATATGGTCGTGTGCACGGTGCTAGAGACGACGCCACGTGGAAGGTGTTTTACAACGAGGGCCCGGAGGCCAAGAAGCAGAAAAAGAAGTTTAGTCAGGCGGACATTGACGCGAAGGTGAAGCTTGCGGTCGAGAAAAAAGCAGCTGAGGACGCAAAAAAAGCAGCCGAGGACAAATATGAGTTGCTACAAGAAAGCGATCAATGCAATTTAATCGCCGCTGCGAAATAATTTCGCTACTAACTTGGTTCCAGTTATCATCAACTGGACGAAGGAAAATCTAGACAAGACGGTACATGATTTCCTGTTGCCCAGTTTCGTCGGGAGCAACTCCATGAACAACAACACCACCGCACCATCACTTGCTCACGCAACCGGGCCTCCTCTCGCAGCCGCTCCCGCTCATAGCAGCCCGTCCTCAGTCTCTGGTGCGCTAGGTGGGCCTTCGTCTTTGGTTGAGCTCGACGTCGTCACGGTAATTACATGTTGCACCAACATATATATATATATATATATATATATATATATATATATATATATATATATATATATATATATATATATATATTCCATTTTTGTTGCCTTTCGGATGTTTTACGCCACGAGACATATGTGTTTGCGGCGAAAGAAACCCCTGCACCATACTCTACTTGATCAAAGGCCGAAGGTGGACGTGGGAAAGGGATGATAATGGACCCTTGCAACCCACGTTCCACAACCAGCCGATCTCACTGGGCACTTCAGGTTAGCTTGTCCAGCAGAAATCGGGCACGGGATTTGCCTCCTC
The DNA here is from genome assembly GCA_021605205.1 of Aegilops longissima. NCBI lineage: Eukaryota > Viridiplantae > Streptophyta > Magnoliopsida > Poales > Poaceae > Aegilops > Aegilops longissima. The sequence goes on from CM038678.1 coordinate 313,503,958, forward strand.
GACAAAGATGTGGGAGCGGACGACGAGACCCCGCCATGGATTGGAAGCTCCAAGGGTTGGGTGCTGCTATGGCTGAAGAATCTTATTCGTCTGGAGTCGGCCGAGTGCACACCAATAACCACACATCAACAAGCATGTGCGGAGACCACCACCCCGCCTACGCAATTACCAGCTCCTGTAGTGCCGGGTGAGAGCGGCGGACGACATGATGAAGGGGGTGCAATAGTACTGGCTAATGTAGTTTGTCCTATAGAACAGAGAATGGATGATGAGACAGAGATCGACCCTATGGATTTCCTCAATACAAACGCGTATGACTATGACATAGATATGATGAGTCAACCATATGACGAATCGGGCTATCAGCTTGCTAATGAGGATATGGATGATATGCCCGGGCAGGAAGGTCGTAGCAGGGATTGCAAAAATTCTCTCTTCATGAAATCCTCACAGGACACGCCTGAAGATGCCGCCTCAACACAGGCTCAACTAGTCGGGCCTGAGGGTCGTACAGTACTTAGCCCGGGAACACTGGGGCAGGTGTTAAGGAAGGGTCTGGAAGGTGTGCCCATGAAAAAGGAGAGGAAGAGATCGGGGAAGATAGCTTCCTCCAAACAAGCCAGAGCACATAGCAGCCAGACGATGCATTCTGAAGAGCGTGTACCCGTGAAAGGTGCGGCCATGTTCCATCTCACGGGCGAGCCGATGCTACCACCGAAACCGCTGGAGGCACTATCAGGGGATCTTAGGAGACTACACGACCATGTGTTGTCGACTGAGAAAAGCCTACTAGCCTCAAAGGATCCAAGATATCCGACATACGCGGCTCGTGTGCCTGAGGGGAAGTGCTACGTCGAGACACGTCCCGCAGAGGTGTTCTTCCTGTGGTTTGACCATATCTTTGAGATGTTTCTGACAAGGCAGCTCGATTTTACAATCGTCCGCCTTTTTGCGCTACATATGAGCTCCGTCATAAATAGTGAAGAAGTCGCACAAATCTGTGTGGCGGATCCGTACTACATGCACGAGTCTTTCTTGAGTCTCGGCGACTTTGAGCATGAAACTGCTAGTGAGTACCTCCAAAACTTCATGGTACCGAATAAGGACCGGGAAATTGTCCTCGTGCCTTATCATCCAAAGTAAGTCAGTTCCGGACAACCCTTTCGTACATTTCAATCATTCCTTCTCTCTCTGTAGGGAATAATTTGAGGTGTCTTTTCCCCGTAGCAACAGGCGCGCCGTCCTTATCGTTCTTTACCTGCAAGTCTCCCACGCCGTGTATTTTGACCCTTCCAGAGACTACGAGAAAAAGACTACACCCACATAATGAATATTCTAGATGATGCTCTCCAAGGCTTCAGATTAGAGGTGGCCACATGCAGATCGAAACAAAGGAACAAGAAGATGGGTTTCACAGATAAAACTAACTTCTCCTGCATCCATGTCCCAAAACCAAGCAAGAAGGATGGATTCTACATCGTCCATCTCATGATTCAGTTCAACACGGATCACCAAAAGCTTCGCATGAGAAGCAGAAATGATGATCATATCCAAAAGTGGCTAGAATCTCATCCAAAGGGACATTGCGACTATCATCATGAAAGAAGTCGTCGATGAGAAGGGGATGTTCCACCACGGCCCTATATCGCGAGCTGACGTCCGAACTCGCATAGGCATGCAACGTCTAGACCTCATGCCATTCAAGAAGCTAGGGTCCATCCTCGATGATATGGAAGGATGGAACTTCTAGTGATTTATGATGCCGATGATGATGATATGTGTCGGTTGAACTTGTATACTTTTTGTAGCGATGAAACTTTGTGATGTCCACGGTCCCTGCCGAACTTGCGTAACGCTACTTTGTTAGTTTGCGTATGATGACCTGCGTACCTCTAGTTAATTAGTTTGCGTACTGTATGTTGCATCTAGTGGCTAATCCATTCTTTTTCGATGTTGCTCTAGTATATTTTTTTGCATATATATGATTGTACATCCTCTTCATGAACATGCATCTCTAACAGGTACCTAGTTTCTTGATGGCGAGATGGAAGTGCTATGTCGTGTACAAAGGGAAGGTTCCGGGGGTGTACAACGAGTGGCATGAGTGTCAGGCGCAAGTGAATGGGTTCTCGGGCACCAGCCATAAAGGCTTCAAAAGCAGACAAGAAGGAGAAGCTAGTTACTTGAGGTTCACACTAGAGCGAGAGAGGACTCGTAACCGCCACCTCATGTACTGCATAGTTCAGCTCTCACTCATAATGATAGCTCTTCTCGCGTATACCTTTGTTTAGATGGATGACGTTGTAGTTGCAAGTATTTGAGACTTTGTGTTGGATGATGATTATGATGAGACTATTTGTATGTATATGCTATGATTACATTTGTGGTCTCTGTATGTGTATCATGATGACATTTGTATGTGCTAAAGATTCTTCTATAAAGCCTGTTCAAATACAAAACAAATATGCCGAAAAAAAACAAAAAACTACTAAAATTAGCAGTAGCGAGTGGATCAAAAAACACTTGTGTAGCAGTAGCGCTGGTGAGCACGCACTACTGCTACGTGTTAGCTGTAGCGCCTTATTAGTAGCACCAGTCCCCGCGCTACTGATACACCTAAAACCCGCGCTGCTGCTAGCCTTTTCCCTAGTAGTGGTGGGATGTACATACGAAGGAAACGTTTAGCGGGGATTGACTATGTGGGATGTACTTGCGTCTGGAAACAATTTCGCCTGTATAATTGTATTTTTTAGCTCTACTGTACATATTTCCGTATTTGAGCGCTCGCCGGTCGCACACGACCTCATTTTGCCGAGCATGTGTGCCAGGAGGGCATATCCCCGACAGTTTCTGGGACGTGTGGGAAGGACCCCCTTATCGCCCACACTCACTTGGCGACGGTTCCAAATGCCATCATGGAAAGGGGTTAAAAACCATTTGTTTATGACCGACGCGCACCAGTGAAATAAAGAAAAAAAATGATCGGTCAGGTCCCTAAGCATGCTTTCATTTCCTGGCCATGGTGGACATGTTGGTAGCCATTTTCATGTGACGCGTTGATGCCCGCCAAGACATGTAATAGTTGGATGCATGCACCATCCCATCATTTTGTGCAGTTGCACTAAAATGGAGCCGAGCATCCCTGTTGACAAGGATATTGAATAATTGTGATTGCAATAATAGTGGCACTGTTGATGAAACATGGAACATACGCCAGCCAAGCTACAGTGCGTTTTAGGCAAATAACTAGAGAAGATCCACATGCAGCAACATGTGAAGATGGGCGGTGGAGCAAGGCCGGTTCCAGAGGAAGCTATACCTGAGGGCCATCAGGATGTAACTAGGAGGGCGGCGGTGGGCGGGATCTGCCCATATTGCGGCAATGAGCAAGGCGAAAAGGCACTATCGTGCCGGAGCTTGCTTAGAGAGAATGGTTGGTATAGCAGATCGGGACGCGTCGGCAGTGGGTTTCCTGTGTCGACGCCGGTGACCAGAGCAACGTTGCACATCGTCCCTTTCCACCGGCGGACTAGATCCGGTCGGATCAGGGACCAGCGGTGAGAGAGAGAGAGAGTGGCCACTGCCATCTTGTGTGAGAGAGTAGAAGAGACCGACCCCAGAAAGTAAGCATTGAGCATCTTGCCTATATTATATAGTATAGTATTGTCGAGCGATTTTATTTTTATCTCCATAACAATTGGTTTATATTCTGTACATGCGCCATTGAGGAATAAAATCTTTTCTAAACTAAGACGTCAAGTTGCAATTTGTTTGTTCACCCATGGTACACGATCCTCCATCAAGTGGACAACCAGTACACGTGTCAAATTACCACGTGGGCTTCCTTTTCATACAGAAATGAGCTCCACCGTGTACCAGGGCGGGTGTGGTTGGGAAAGAGACATGAGTACGTGGGCCGTGCGCGCACCTCTTCTCTTCGTGCATGTCCCCCTCCTATGTGGGTGTGTGAGAGAGAGATACAAACCTAGAGAGATGGCATGTGTGTTCATGAGTGTTTTTTTATTGGGGGGGGGGTGATTTCGTGAGTATATTTGTGGGAATATGTGTCGATGATATCTCAAACAAAAATGTGACCCATGCAATGTGTGTGAAATAGAGGCCTATTTATATCATATATAGAGGGGCAAATCACGAGAAGAGAGGGTGGGGTCATAGATATCGATAGAGTCGAAGAGAGGATCAAGTGTGTGGGTGCGAGATTGATGAAGAGAGCCATCAAAATTGTGTGTGTGCACGACAAAGATATAGGGTGACTGACCTACCAGAACGTCAGAGGGGAGAGGGCAAGTTTGTGTGTGGCAGGGATACATGACTAGAGCGCTCGATGTATCGGTGTGTGTGTGTGGGGGGGGGAGGCAAAGACCTAACTAGAGAGGTAGATCGACTCGTATATGTGTTGAGAAAGAGAGACCTAGCTATGTCTTGAGGGAGATCGGTCGACATCCATACAAAAGTGAAGGACGGGAAAAAGGTTGTAAGAGAGAGAGAGAGAGAGAGAGAGAGAGAGAGAGAGGTAGAGTGCCGGAGGGGTGGTGGAGTTGCTTCTCGGAGATGGTGGGAGAGACCTACTAGAGAAACTGAGGGTACAACTGCAATATCAAGAAGAGAGGGGATGTGTTTCTATGTGTGCATGTGCATGATAGATGTGTCAGGAGACATGCATGGATGATCAAGGGGGACCATATGTGATTGGTAAGCAGACCTAACAAGATCGTTAGATCAATTGTTGTGTGTCGGAGGAAGGGAGAGACATAACTAATGAGGTAGATTGATCGGCGCATGGGGGAACGAGTTATAAACGACCTAGCTAGCTATATGTATAGTGGGAGATCGGTCGGTGTACATCCATTTTTTAGAAGAAAATAAGGCCTAGAGAGACGGATAGAGAGAGAGAGAGAGGGATGGAGCTAGGAGGTGGTGTGAGAGGCCTGCTAGATAGGGGGAGTGTGCGATTGTGAGATCCATGAAAACAGGGCCGAGAGTTTAGAGGTGTGTGGGACCGAATGAGAGACATGAGGCATGGACAGAGAAAGGAGGAGATGGAAAGTGTGTCTGTATGTGGTAGACAGACATCGCTAGAGAGGTTTTCCGATCGGTGTCTGTTGGAAAGATGGAGTTGTGGAGACCGTGGGAGAACGACCTAAAGAAGATAAATGAATGTGCGCGATACATAGAATGCTGAGGGAGGGGAATTTCACGCCCAATATGCGATCCTATCCGAGAGGAACTCGAAGGTCCCACCAAGGATAGAGCCACATATTGAAACGCTTTTGCAAGGTGGATATCATTACATCGTACCATTACATAATAGTTGGGGATACATACAAGGCATACAATTGCCACAGGAATACATCAAACATCACACATAAGAACAACATCTGACTACGGATGAAACACAAACAGAAACTCAAATGACATCCACCCTGCTAGCCCAGGAAGCCGACCAGGAACCTATCCCAAGATCGATGACGAAGAAGAAGAACTCAAAACAAGTAAACATCGCTCTCACATCATGATCATCACATTACCTGTACCTGCAACTTTGGTTGTAGTAATCTGTGAGGCACGAGGACTCAACAATCCCATTACGATGGGTATCAAGACTAGCAAAGCTTAATGGGTATGGAAAGGATAAGTGGTGAGGTTGCAGCAACACTAAGCATTATATGGTGGCTGACTTACGAGTACAAGAATAAGATGAGAAACTACGCTGCTGTCATAAACTATGAATGATCAAGAAGTGATCCTAAACTACTTACGTCCAAACATAACCCCACCGTGTTCTCTTCTCGACTCACTCGAAAAGAGACTGTCATGGTTACGCACGCGGTTGGTGTATTTTATTTCGGGTCTGGTGTCAAGTTATCTACAACCGGATATTAAAATTCCCATCTGCCACATAACCGCGGGCACGGCTATCGAAAGTTTAAACCCGGCAGGGGTGTCCCAACTTAGCCCATGACAAGATCACAATCCACGGAGACAATCCTCCATCGCAGGACCCTCCGATCAGACTTGGAATCCCGGTGCACAAGACATTTCGACAATGGTAAAACAAGTCCAGCAAGACCTCCCACCGTGCCGACACCCTGATAGTAGCCGTGCATATCTCGTCTCAGGCCACGTCCGAATGGGACATCCTACGAGTAAAACCAGATCCTCGAGTTTCCTCGTGGTGGCCCTGCAGTTTACCCGTTTGGAACCAACACCAACAGCACTGGCCCCCCTGTTTATGTAGAAAGAATCCTCGGGTTCATGCCACCCTATGCTAATTAATTATTTAGTTCAATATTATTATGGCAAATGTTAAAACCAATGTTGGGCCTTGCTGGAAGAGTTTTATTCAAAGCAAACTGTGAAGAGGGGCCCATAAATCATCACCGTGTTAGGGACGCAAAATCAAGGAACACAACACCGGTATGACGGAAACTAGGGCGGCAAGAGTGGACACCAGGCAAAAGGCCGAGCCTTCCACCCTTTACCAAGTATATAGATGCATTAATTAAATAAGAGATATTGTGGTATCCCATGATATCCATGTCCCAACATGGAACAACCTGCAACTAGCAACGTTATAAGAGGGGCTGAGCAAGGCGGTAACATAGCCAAACAACGGTTTGCTAGGATGGTGGAAAAGGTTAGAGGCTATTGCTACCTCTTGAGCACTACGTTGCATTTCCTTGAAGAGGAAAGGGTGATGCAGCATAGTAGAGTAAGTATTTCCCTTAGTTTTTGAGAACCAAGGTATCAATCCAGTAGGAGGTTACGCGCGAGTCCCTCGTACCTACACAAAACAAATAGCTCAACGCAACCAACACGATTAGGGGTTGTCAATCCCTTCAGGGTCACTTACGAGAGTGAGATATGATAGAGATGATAGATAATATTTTTGGTATTTTTGGTATTTTTGGTATAAAGATGCAAAGTAAAAAGTAAAAGGTAAAGTAAAAAAGCAAAGAAATAATAAAGTGATGGAGATTGATATGATGAGAATAGACCCGGTGCCATAGATTTCACTAGTGGCTTCTCTCAAGAGCATAAGTATTCTACGGTGGGTGAACAAATTACTGTTGAGCAATTGACCAAATTGAGCACAGTTATGAGAATATCTAGGTATGATCATGTATATAGGCATCACGTCCAGGACAAGTAGACCGACTCCTGCCTGCATCTACTACTATTACTCCACTCATCGATCGCTATCCAGCATGCATCTAGAGTATTAAGTTCAAGAGAACAGAGTAATGCCTTAAGCAAGATGACATGATGTAGAGGGATAAATTCACGCAATATGATAAAAAAAAACCCATCTTGTTATCCTCTATGGCAACAATACAATACGTGCCTTGCTGCCCCTACTGTCACTGGGAAAGAACACCGCAAGATTGAACCCAAAGCTAAGCACTTCTCCCATTGCAAGAAAAACCAATCTAGTAGGCCGAACCAAACTGATAATTCAAAGAGACTTGCAAAGATAACCAATCATACATAAAAGAATTCAGAGAAGATTCAAATATTGCTCATAGATAATCTTGATCATAAACCCACAATTCATCGGTCTCAACAAACACACCGCAAAAAGAAGATTACATCGAATAGATCTCCACGAGAGAGGGGAAGAACATTGTATTGAGATCCAAAAAGAGAGAAGAAGCCATCTAGCTACTAACTATGGACCCGAAGGTCTGAGGTAAACTACTCACACTTCATCGGAGGGGCTATGATGATGATGTAGAAGCCCTCCATGGTGGATTCCCCTTCCAGTGGAGCTCCGGAACAGGCCCCAAGATGGGATCTCGTGGGTACAGAAGGTTGCGGTGGTGGAATTAGGTTTTTGGCTCCGTATCTGATCGTTTGGGGATACGTAGGTATATATAGGAGGAAGGAGTACGTCGGTGGAGCTTCGGGGGGCCCACGAGGCAGGGGGCGCACCCTAGGGGGGGCGCTCCCTCCACCCACGTGACCGCCTCGTGGCTTTCTTGATGGAGGGTCCAAGTCTCCTGGATCATATTTGTTGAGAAAATCACGTTCCCGAAGGTTTCATTCCGTTTGGACTCCGTTTGATATTCTGTTTCTTCAAAACACTGAAATAGGCAAAAAAACAGCAATTCTGGGTTGGGCCTCCGGTTAATAGGTTAGTCCCAAAAGTAATATAAAAGTGGAAAATAAAGCCCAATATGGTCCAAAACAGTAGATAATATAGCATGGAGCAATCAAAAATTATAGATACGTTGGAGACGTATCAGGCATCCCCAAGCTTAATTCCTGCTCGTCCTGGAGTAGCTAAATGATAAAAGAGAATTTTTGATGTGGAGTGCTACTTGGCATAATTTCAATGTAATTGTTCTTAATTGTGGTATGAATATTCAGATCCGAAAGATTCAAGACAAAAGTTCATATTGACATAAAAATAATAATACTTCAAGCATACTAACAAAGCAATTATGTCTTCTCAAAAGAACATGGCCAAAGAAAGTTATCCCTACAAAATCATATAGTCTGGCTATGCTCTATCTTCACCACACAAAGTATTTAAATCATGCACAACCCCGATGACAAGCCAAGCAATTGTTTCATACTTTTAATATTTTCAAAACTTTTTCAATCTTCACGCAATACATGAGCGTGAGCCATGGATATAGCACTATATGTGGAATAGGATGGTGGTTGTGGAGAAGATAAAAAGAGGGGAAGATAGTCTCACATCAACTAGGCATATCAACGGGCTATGGAGATGCCCATTAATAGATATCAATGTGAGTGAGTAGGGATTGCCATGCAACAGATGCACTAGAGCTATAAGTATATGAAAGCTCAACAAAAGAAACTAAGTGGGTGTGCATCCAACTCGCTTGCTCGCGAAGACCTAGGGCATTTTGAGGAAGCCCATCATTGGAATATACAAGCCAAGTTCTATAGTGAAAAATTCCCACTAGTATATGAAAGTGACAAAATGAGAGACTCTCTATCATGAAGATCATGGTGCTACTTTGAAGCACAAGTGTGGTAAAAGCATAGTAACATTGTCCCTTCTCTCTTTTTCTCTCATTTTTTATTTGGGCCTTTCTCTTTCTTTATGGCCTCTTTTTTATTTCATTTTATTTTTCGTCCGGAGTCTCATCCCGACTTGTGGGGGAATCATAGTCTCCATCATCCTTTCCTCACTTGGGACAATGCTCTAAAAATGATGATCATCACACTTTTATTTTTTTCTTACAACATTTATAACTCAATACTTAGAACAAAATATGAATCTATGTGAATGGCTCCGGCGGTGTACCGGGATATGCAATGAATCAAGAGTGACATGTATGAAAGAATTATGAACGGTGGCTTTGCCACAAATACGATGTCTGCTACATGATCATGCTAGCAATATGACAATAATGGAGCGTGTCATAATAAACGGAATGGTGGAAAGTTGCATGGTAATATATCTCGGAATGGCTATGGAAATGCCATGATAGGTAGGTATGGTGGCTGTTTTGAGGAAGGTATTTGGTGGGTGTATGATACCGGCGAAAAGTGCGCGGTATTAGAGAGGCTAGCAATGGTGGAAGGATGGGAAAAGTGCGTATAATCCATGGACTCAACATTAGTCATAAAGAACTCATATACTTATTGCAAAAATATAGAAGTTATCAAAGCAAAGTATTACGCGCATGCTCCTAGGGGGATAGATTGGTAGGAAAAGACCATCGCTCGTCCCCGACCGCCACTCATAAGGAAGACAATCAATGAATAAATCATGCTCCGACTTCATCACATAACGGTTCACCATACGTGCATGCTACGGGAATCACAAACTTTAACACAAGTATTCCTCAAATTCAAAACTACTCAACTAGCATGACTCTAATATCACCATCTTCATATCTCAAAACAATTATCAAGCTTCAAACTTTTCTTAGTATTCAACGCACTCAAAAGAAAGTTTTACAAATCTTGAATACCAAGCATATTATTTTTAAGTAAATTACCATGCTATTTAAAACTCTCAAAATAATCTAAGTGAAGCATGAGAGATCAATAGTTTCTATAAGACAAATCCACCACCGTGCTCTAAAAGATATAAGTGAAGCACTAGAGCAAAACTATATAGCTCAAAAGGTATAAGTGAAGCACATAGAGTATTCTATCAAATTCCAATTCATGTATGGCTCTCTCAAAAGGTGTGTACAGCAAGGGTGATTGTGGTAAACTAAAAGGCAAAGACTCAAATCATACAAGACGCTCCAAGTAAAACACATATCATGTGGTGAATAAAAATATAGCTCCAAGTAAAGTTACCGATGGAAGTAGACGAAAGAGGGGATGCCTTCCGGGGCATCCCCAAGCTTTGACTTTTTGGTGTCCTTGGATTATCTTGTTTGTGCCATGGGCATCCCCAAGCTTAGGCTCTTGCCACTCCTTGTTCCATAATCCATCAAAATATTTCACCCAAAACTCGAAAACTTCACAACACAAAACTCAACAGAAATCTCGTGAGCTCCGTTAGCGAAAGAAAACAAAAGACCACTTCAAGGTACTGTAATTAACTCATTATTTATTTATATTGGTGTTAAAACTACTGTATTCCAAATTCTATATGGTTTATAAACTCTTTTACTAGCCATAGATTCATCAAAACAAGCAAACAACACACGAAAAACAAAATCTGTCAAAAACAGAACAGTCTGTAGTAATCTGTAACTAACTCAAACTTATGGAACTCCAAAAAATCAGCCAAAATAGGAAGACCTAGGCAATTTGTTTATTGATAATCAGCAATTGGAATCACTATTTTATCATGTTCTGGTGATTTTAAATAATTGTTTTCGTGAACAGAAAGTTCTGGAAATTACAGCAAGATCAAATAACTATCATCCAAGAAGATCCTATAGGTTTAACTTGGCACAAACACTAATTAAAAGATAAAATCACATCTAAACATAAGTTAGATGGATTATTTATTCCTAAACATAAACAAAAGCAAAAAAAACTAAAAATAAAATTGGGTTGCCTCCAAGGTTGGAAAAAGCGGTAGGCGTAAGCGAGGCGGTTGGCCTTCGCCTAGTGCCTAGGCGGTGCCTAAGCGCCCTAGGCGCGGCCTAGGCGGTAATATAGTTTTTACTCGTAGTGTATTTGTGATTAGTATATGGTTGTTGATATTAGTTTAGGGCATATAAATAAGTTAATTACCGTCCACTACCATTGGAATATAACCCGTTTGGCGTATCAGTATAGTATGTGGCATGATTTCTTGCTTGGGTAGGCAATTCCTTGGTTGCCCTGCCTAGACCTCCATTTATGCCCTAGGCGAGGCGTTTGGCCATTGCCTTGCGCCTAGGCGTGCCTAAGCGCCACCTAGGCACTGCCTTTTCCAACAGAGGTTGCCTCCCAACAAGCGCTATCGTTTAACGCCCCTAGCTAGGCATAACGCAAGGATAGATCTAGGTATTGCCATCTTTGGTAGGCAATCCATAAGTGGCTCTCATGATAGATTAATATGGTAGTTTTATTTTCTTCCTAGGGAAGTGTTCCATGCCCTTCTTTAGTGGAAATTGGAATCTAATATTCCCTTCCTTCATATCAATAATTGCACCAATCGTTCTAAGGAAAGGTCTACCAAGAATAATAGGGCAAGAAGGATTGCAATCTATATCAAGAACGATAAAATCTACGGGCACATAAGTCCTATTTGCAACAATAAGAACATCATTAATTCTTCCCATAGGTTTCTTAATAGTGGAATCCGCAAGGTGCAAGTTTAGAGAGCAATCATCAAAATCACGGAAATCTAGCAAATCACACAAAGTTTTGGGAATAGTGGAAACACTAGCACCCAAATCACATAAAGCATAAAATTCATGATCCTTAATCTTAATTTTAATAGTTGGTTCCCACTCATCATAAAGTTTTCTAGGGACAGAAACTTCCTACTCAAGTTTTTCTTCATAAGATTGCATCAAAGCATCAACGATATGTTTAGTAAACGCTTTATTTTGACTATAAGCATGAGGAGAACTTAGCACGGATTGGAACAAGGAAATACAATCAATTAAAGAGCAACTTTCATATTTAAATTCCTTGAAATACAATATAGTGGGTTTAGCAACATCTAGGGTTTTATTCTTTTCAATCCCAATTTTATCAATTTCATCATCAAGATCTAAATACTCCGAATTTTTGGAATGCCTTCTAGGTAAAGGTGGATCATATTCAGTTTCATCAAGATTCATATTGCAAAACAAAGATTTAATAGGGGACACATCAATAACTTTTAGATCTTCATCTTGATTTTCATAGGAATTGGAAGAACACGCTTTAATAAAGGCATCTTTCGTAGCACGCATCCTAGCGGTTCTTTCCTTGCACTCATCAATGGAAATTCTCATGGCTTTGAGAGACTCATTGATATCATGCTTAGGAGGAATAGATCTAAGCTTTAAAGAATCAAGATCAAGAGAAATTCTATCAACGTTCCTAGCCAATTCATCAACTTTAAGTAATTTCTCTTCAAGCAAAGCATTGAAATTCTTTTGCGGATTCATAAACTCTTTAACACTATTCTCAAATTAAGAGGGCATCTTATTAAAATTTCCAAAAGAGTTGTTGTAGGTATTTCCATAATTATTAGAAGGATTACTAGGATAAGGCCTAGGATTAAAATTCCCTCTATACGCGTTGTTACCAAAATTATTCCTACCAACAAAATTCACATCCATAGATTCATTATTATTCTCAATCAAAGTAGACAAAGGCATATCGTTAGGATCAGAAGAAACACTCTTAGTAGAGAATAGTTTCATAAGTTCATCAATCTTTCCACTCAAAACATTGATTTCTTCTATCGCATGCACTTTTTTATTAGTAGATCTTTCAGTGTGCCATTGAGAATAATTAACCATAATATTATCTAGGAGTTTAGTAGCATCTCCTAAAGTGATTTCCATAAAAGTGCCTCCCCGGCCTAATCTAAAAGATTTCTAGAATTAAAATTCAATCCGGCATAATTTTTTTGTATAATCATCCACAAATTCAAACCATGAGTAGGGCAATTACGTATCATTAATTTCATTCTCTCCCAAGCTTGTGCAACATGTTCATGATCAAGTTTCTTAAAATTCATAATATCTTTTCTAAGAGAGATGATCTTAGCGGGAGGAAAATACTTAGAGATAAAAGCATTTTTGCACTTGTTCCAAGAATCAATACTATTTTTAGGCAAAGACGAAAACCAAGCTTTAGCACGATCTCTAAGCGAAAAAGGAAATAGCTTCAATTTAACAATATCATTATCGACATCTTTCTTCTTTTTCATATCACATAAATCAATGAAACTATTTAGATGAGTAGCAGCATCTTCACTAGGAAGGCCGGCGAATTGATCTTTAATAACAAGATTCAACAAAGCAATATTGATTTCACAAGATTCAGTATTGGTAAGAGGAGCAATCGGAGTGCTAAGGAAATCATTATTGTTGGTATTGGTAAAGTCACACAATTTGGTATTATCTTGAGCCATCGCGACAAACAAGCAATCCAACACACGAGCAAACAAAAAGGCGAGCGAGAAAAAGGCAAACGGAAAAGAGAGGGCGAATAAAACGGCAAGGGTGAAGTGGGGGAGAGGAAAACGAGAGGTAAATGGCAAATAATGTAATGCGAGAGATAAGGGATTGTGATGGGTACTTGGTATGTTGACTTTTGCATAGACCTCCCCGGCAACGGCGCCAGAAATCTTCCTGCTACCTCTTGAGCACTGCGTTGGATTTCCTTGAAGAGGAAAGGGTGATGCAGCAGAGTAGAGTAAGTATTTCCCTCAGTTTTTGAGAACCAAGGTATCAATCCAGTAGCAGGCTATGTGCGAGTCCCTCGTACCTACACAAAACAAATAGCTCAACGCAACCAACGCGATTAGGGGCTGTCAATCCCTTCACGGTCACTTACGAGAGTGAGATCTGGTAGAGATGATAGATAATATTTTTGGTATAAAGATGCAAAGTAAAAAGTAAAAGGTAAAGTCAAAAAGCAAAGAAATAATAAAGTGATGGAGATTGATATGATGAGAATAGACCGGGGGCCATAGATTTCATTAGTGGCTTCTCTCAAGAGCATAAGTATTCTACGGTGGGTGAACAAATTACTGTTGAGCAATTGACAGAATTGAGCATAGTTATGAGAATATCTAGGTATGATCATGTATATAGTTATCACGTCCAAGACAAGTAGACCGACTCATGCCTGCACCTACTACTATTACTCCACTCATCGACCGCTATCCAGCATGCATCTAGAGTATTAAGTTCAAGAGAACAGAGTAACGCCTTAAGCAAGATGACATGATGTAGAGGGATAAATTCATGCAATATGATAAAACCCCATTTTGTTATCCTCGATGGCAACAATACAATACGTGCCTTGCTGCCCCTATTGTCACTGGGAAAGAACACCGCAAGATTGAACCCAAAGCTAAGCACTTCTCCCATTGCAAGAAAAACCAATCTAGTAGGCCAAACCAAACTGATAATTCGAAGAGACTTGCAAAGATAACCAATCATACATAAAAGAATTCAGAGAAGATTCAAATATTGCTCATAGATAATCTTGATCATAAACCCACAATTCATCGGTCTCAACAAACACACCGCAAAAAGAAGATTACATCGAATAGATCTCGAGGAGAGAGGGGGAGAACATTGTATTGAGATCCAAAAAGAGAGAAGAAGCCATCTAGCTACTAACTATGGACCCGAAGGTCTGATGTAAACTACTCACACTTCATCGGAGGGGCTATGATGATGATGTAGAAGCCCTCCGTGGTGGATTCCCCTTCCGGCAGAGCTCCAGAACAGGCCCCAAGATGGGATCTCATGGGTACAGAAGGTTGCGGCGGTGGAATTAGGTTTTTGGCTCCGTATCTGATCGTTTGGGGGTACGTAGGTATATATAGGAGGAAGGAGTACGTCGGTGGAGCTTCGGGGGGCCCACGAGGCAGGGGGGCGCCTCCACCCTCATGACCGCCTCGTGGCTTTCTTGGCGGAGGGTCCAAGTCTCCTGGATCATATTTGTTGAGAAAATCACGTTCCCAAAGGTTTCATTCCATCTGGACTCCGTTTGATATTCCGTTTCTTTGAAGCACTGAAATAGGCAAAAAATACAGCAATTCTGGGCTGGGCCTCCGGTTAATACCTTAGTCCCAAAAGTAATATAAAAGTGGAAAATAAAGCCCAATATGGTCCAAAACAGTAGATAATATATCATGGAGCGATCAAAAATTATAGATACGTTGGAGACGTATCAGCTATCTTGGCATACTGGGAGGCTCGATAAACAAGTGGTAGGTAGCGCGACATAGCGATAGCATCAAGACAACTAGCATAGCAATGATAGTAGTGAGATCCAAGGAGACGGTCATCTTGCCTGAAATCCCGCTAGGAAGAAGAACGAGTCCATGAAGAAGACAAACGGGCGTAGTCGAATGAATCCTCACGATCGCAACGAAACAGGAACTATCAAGAAGGAGCACAACCGGAAAGAAGCAAACAACATGGTAAACACACAACACATAAACATGACATGATGCTCAACCAAGCATAATGCATGACTAGGCTACTTGATGCTACTCATGGCAAGAGATGATGCATACAAGAACAACACATCAAAGCAAGTTTAAATGAGGACGAAAACAACACATAACACTTCCCGTGAACTCCCCATATGCAAATTTCGAAATTGGTTGTCGGTGGGAACGACACCTATGGGATCACTGGGATCCCTTCTACGGTTGCGGGCGTGGGGTTGTGGAAAGAGCAGGTCTAGAAGCTAGCATGAGGATCGTTTACCCAGGTTCGGGCCGCGAGGATGCGTAATACCCCACTCCTGCTTTGGTGTATATTTGAGTGTTCTTGAGCTCTTGAACTAGCTACGGTGTGTGCATTGTCCAAAAGATCCAAATGCCCCCTCAGTATGCCTCGGGCCTCCTTTTATAGAAAAAAGGGGTCGCCACGGTGGCCCACAGGAGGGGGAAAGGTATGCACAGAGTACAAGCTTATCGCCTGTCATTACACGACAAAGTGCATTAAATGCGCTACTTAGGTGTCCACTTGCTTTATCGGGGGCGGTAACAAGGCCTGTCCCGTCCGTCGCCAGTCCGCCTTGCTCCGACACGCGTCCAGGCCAACGAGGCATGCAGCGCCATGTAGGCTGGCAGGCTGCTGAGCTGGCGTGGTGGTAGGGTCTTCACGAAGATCTGCATGCCACCACGCAGGTGCTTGACTAGTTTGATCAGCAGCCATCTACTGCCACGTGGGTACTTGCTTTAGTCGGTGGATCGGCCGCTGAGCTGGGGCGGCAAGGCCTTGCCGTGGTCTTGCGTATATTCCCGGCAAGGGTCTTGCCGGGGTCTTATGAGCCCCCTCGGCAAGATTCTTGCCGGGCCTTGCGGGTGTCTTCGGCAAAGAGCCTTGCCGGGGCCTCGTGGGCATCCTTGGCAAGGAGCCTTGCAGTTGTTTTGTCTTCTGGTTCTCATCTAGGATTTGTAGGCTCTCTGTCTTCACAAAGATCTGCATGCCACCATGCAGGCACTTCCCGAGCCTTGGTTCCAACGCTGTCGATGGTGTCGGAACTCTCAGGCTCAAGGGTGGCTGCGATGTTGGCATTGGGAAAGCTGCCCCGGCAAGAGCCGTAGGCCGCCCCGGCAAGGGTCTTTCCGGGGGAAAGCCCATCTAATCACTCTGTCTTCTGCGCCCTTGGTTGGAGCACTGCTCTGGTAGCCTTGCACTTCTGCTTCCCTCCTCTGCCCTGCTAAGTGTGGTCGCAAGCGTGGCTCTGACTGCCCCGTGCCCAAGTAAAGGGGTACAAAGGAGAGCCCCTACTTTCGTACACCGACAGGAGCCCCTGGCCGGGGCCACACATAAGCGCAACGTGTTGTTGGGCTAGGCCCAGAATGGTGCGCGGGCACGCGGGGCTGAGTTTTTACCTCAGTAACTCCCTTGCTAGTTGCGATTCCCCACGACCCATATTGAACGCGTGTCGTGGGGGTCGTGTGCGGAGTGACCGTAGCATGCTTGCATCACTCCGCGGTTTCAATACTAAAGAGGCAGTCCGCGTTCTCCTCACAAAAATAGAGGAAGCGGCAGAGGCGCGACTCATGGCACCCGCGCCCTATGATCACGGGGCACGAAACAGGCGCTCCACTTGCCATCTGAGTCCTGGCTCGCCCTCCACATGTCCTTCGTGCGTCGGGGAGGGCAAGCGGTGGACACAGAAGGCATGGGTTTTAACGCTGGGGTGGGGGCCCGGGCATCGCTAATTGGGGTAGTGGGTCGGTCCTGTCTCCTCGCGCCTCCAGCGGTTGGATTGGCTGATTGGGGCGGTCGCGCCAGGGATCATTCGGCCTCGTCCCTCTATATAAGAGGAGAGGGAGAGCGTCTTCTTGCACCCATCTTCTCTCAGTCTGATCCCTTTCCTTCCCTTCGTCATGGCGATAGGGCGTGGTTGTGGCCGTGCCCTGGGGAGGCGACCAGTTCTTCCTCCCGCCAGAGGGTGGCGACGGTCAAAGAAGAGCCGGATGCCCAAGGTGAAGACCACGCTAGAGGCAGAGGCGCCGGCCGGGGCCGCGGTCGGCGAGGTTGTCGAGGCAGAGGCGGGCGTGGATGGGGGACACCCGCGTCGTCGCCATCTCCTCCGCCATATCCTCCACCATCTCCTCCTGCCTCGTCGAGCGGTCATGTCGGGGATTCGGCGCTGGAATTTATCCTGCAACTGCACGGGCCGCCTTCGTCTTCCTGAAGCATTTGCGAGGGTGCTAGAGATCAACCGGCCACCGAGGCGAAGGCTTCACATCAAGGGGTGTTGCCATGGCGACATGCAGGTGAACACAGGGTTCCCCGCCCCTCATGTGATGCTTCTTCATCGGGGCTGGAAAACCTGCGCACATGCCCATTGCTTGATGGATGGACACGTCCTCTACTTCAAGCTACTGGAGAGCGACCTGCTCTCCGTCAAGGTCTTCGGGCACTCGGGACACAGGCTAGGGTGCTGTGCGGAGAGCTTGACCGATGGCGAAAGCTCCTCTTCGGGCGAGAGCGATGAGGAGGACAGCGACAACGACGATGAGGGTAGCGGGCGAGAGGATGACGGGTCCGACTAGGCATCGGACACACCATCCCTGGGCGATGCCGGCAGCACCATCATCTGCATCGCCAGCTCCTTGAACTTCTCGGGGTCGCCTCCTTGGGCGGTTGGCGTGGAAAGGCCGGGGAAGATGAAGAAGGTGGGTGGCGGGCCGTCAAGTCGGAGTACGTGGGCACCGACACCTTCATCGCGTATTGCCGGCCCGCTGCCTCATCTTTCGGCTCTTCTCCCGGCACCATCATCACCAGCTCTCTTTTGGACGGTCGCCGGGATGTTCTTTTGGTGTCTTCTGCTGCTCGTACCTCACCTAGGCACTCCTTTTGCCCTTCTACCTTCTTGTTCAATTTCCTGAGGAGAGGGACAAGAAAGGGATTACAAGCACCTAATCTCTGTTAGTTTTTAAGCCTACGGGCCTTAGTAAGATTTAAACCTTGTAAGCCCCTTGCTCATGTATGCATTCTGTATGAATTGTACTTGTTAACAATGCATTAATGAAGAGAAGGGTGTTTGCGGGGTTTCTTTTGTGCGTGGGCGAGGCCCACACCAAGGAGCGAATCCTTGTTATCTTAAGATAAACATCATAGCCCAGCAACAAGCCTTGCCGTTCTCCTTCTCTATGGCTCGACTACACTCATGACCTTGGCGGAGGTTGGGTCAAAGTAGGATTAGGCCCTTCGCTCGTTCCCTTCCCAGCGCACTACGACCAAGTTCCGGCCCAAAGTAAGGTTTTTGGACATGGAAAAAGGGAGCAAGATGGTATAAGAGTGAGCGAAGTCTCGTACGTTCAAGTTTCATACAGAAGTAGGGAATGGGGGATGAAAGACTTATCTGATTTTGAAGCTCCCGACAATCTTGGCTTGCCGTGGTCGGGTATTTGGGCCTGCTGCCCCCGGCAACCTTGGCTTGCCAGGTTCGGGGCGCCGGCCTGTTCTATTTCCTCCAAACAGCTCAGCAGAAATGTCCATGCACCCTGTGAACCAAAAAGGACGGGAAGGAACAGAAAGACACACACTCAACCTCTATGCTAGGGGTTAGTCGCCGCTA
Source organism: Aegilops longissima (assembly GCA_021605205.1). Taxonomy (NCBI): domain Eukaryota; kingdom Viridiplantae; phylum Streptophyta; class Magnoliopsida; order Poales; family Poaceae; genus Aegilops; species Aegilops longissima. Next base: position 313,523,143 of record CM038678.1, read on the forward strand.
AGCACTATCAACCCTAACCGAGAGAGAGACACAACCTAGCATGCATGGTAAAACTTAGGGCGCCAACGATTCATATATTTATGCTCAGGGTCTGCGCCTGGCTTTGTACAAAGGGTTACATGCCTTGCCGGCAAGGCTTGTAAAAAAAGGTGGTCTGCCGGGGGGACCGGCAACCGCGCCTTACGGGTAAAACTTGCAAAGATATTCGATGTTCCAGGAATTGCTTACTGGAATACCATCTTCGATCTCCCGGCAGACTGCGCCGGGCCTGGTGACTCGTATTACCTGATAAGGGCCTTCCCACTTTGGCGTCAACTTGTTGGAATTCTTGACCGACTAAACGCGCTGAAGAACAAGGTCGCCTTCCTCAAAGCTTCAGGCATGAACCTTGCGGCTATGGTAGCGGCGCAAGGCTTGCTGCTAGCGTGCTGCTCGCACAGCCGCCTGAAGACGATCTTCCTAAAGGAGCGTTGCGTCATCTTGCCGCAGTTGCTCTTGCTCAAGCTCATCATAAGCGAGCACTCGGGGTGACCTGTATGTGAGTTTCGTGGGGAGAACTGCTGCTGCCCCGTAAACGAGGGAGAAGGGTGTCTGGCCGGTGGCTCGATTTGGTGTCGTTATGTTTGACCAAAGAACCGCCGACAATTCATCAATCCAGCGCCTTTCGCACTTATGTAGCATGTTAAAAGTCCTTGCCCGGAGGCCTCACAATACTTCAGCATTTGCCCTCTCCGCCTGGCCGTTGCTCCGAGGATGTGCAACAGAAGCAAAACAGACCTTGCTGCCGAGGTCTTGAATGTATTGCATGAAGGTGCGGCTTGTGAACTGCGTGCCGTTGTCGGTGATGACTCTTTTTGGTACACCAAAACAACAGACTAGCCCCTTGAAGAACTTGACGGCTGATAGTGTTGTCACCTTTCTCACTGCTTCTACCTCTGGCCACTTTGTGAACTTGTCGATTGCAACTCGATTGCAACGTACAAGTACTCAAAGCCCCCGACAGCACGGGGGAAGGGGCCCAGTATGTCGAGCCCCCAGACCGAGAATGGCCAGGAAAGAGGGATTGTTTGGAGAGATTGAGCTGGTTTATGAAGCTTCTTTGAATGGAACTAACACGCTTCACACTTGGTTACTAGTGCCGTTGCATCCTGGAGGGTAGTGGGCCAGAAGAAACCTTGCCAGAATGCTTTGCCGGCAAGGGCCCTCGACCCTATGTGGGAGCCACATATGCCTCCGTGTATCTCTGCCAACAGCAACAGTCCTTCCTCCCGGGGAATGCACTTCAATTTCACACCGTTTGGTCTTTTTCTGTACAGAATGTCGTCGACGAACTGATACATGGCAGACCGACGGCCTACTTTCTCCGCTTCTTCTTACTCCACAGGGAGTTCCCCTGTTTGGAGAAAGCGAAGGGTATGATGTGCCCATGCTGGAGCCTGAGGCTCGGCAGCAAGGACTAAAGGCATCTCCTCTACCGTGGGGGCGGTTGTCTCCACGGCCAGGGCTTGACGCCCTGCCGGAGTCTGTTGTCCCATGGTAGGCTCAGCGTCCCCAACAACATTTCTGCCGATGGCTCCTGGGAGCTCGGCGGGAAAGTACTTGCCGGGACCTGATTTCCTCCGCTTGTTCCACTCCGTCGATGGTTCAATGGATGGTTGAGTTAGTCAAAGAACAAAGGTACCTGGTTCCACAGGCAGTTTCAGGGCAGCGCGTTTCACAAGTAGTCGGCGATGTCGTTCTCCACTCGGGGAACAAGCTCCGCTTGTATACCGTCAAAACGCTCCTCCAGCTTCCTCACTTCATCTATGTAGGCCTCCAACAACGGGCTCTGGTAATCCTTGTTAACTTTCTTAAAGACAAGCTGTGAATCACCCCTGACGATGAGCTTCTTGATTCCGAGGTCTGCCATTATCCCGAGACCGGCATGCAACCCCTCGTATTTGGCAGTGTTGTTTGTTGACATCTCCCTGGGAAAGTGCATCTGGACTACATACTTGAGGTGCTCTCCGCTGGGTGCGACGAGCAGCACACCAGCACCGGCGCCTTGCAGCGAGAAAGCCCCGTCAAAGTACATAATCCAGTCGCAACTTGTTTCCTTGCCGGGGAGAGTGGTCTCCTGGATCTCTTCGTCAGGCATTGAGGTCCATTCTACAATGAACTCCGCCAAGACTCAACTCTGGATTTTTGAAGTGCTTTCAAACTTCAAACCAAAGCTCAGCAGTTCCATGGCCCATTCCACAATCCTCCCGGTTGCGTCTGGGTTATGTAATATCCATTGCAACGGGAGGCGGGTGACGGCGGTGATCTCGTGTGCTTGGAAGTAATGACGCAGCTTCCTCGAGGCCATAAGGAGGCCGAAGAGCAATTTCTGCACACCGGAGTACCTTGATCTGGCCCCCTGCAAGAGGGAGCTGACAAAGTAGACCGGGTGCTGCATCATCTTCTTCTTCTGCACTACTCCATTTGGTTGCGTCGCTTCTACTCCGGTGGTGTCAGATTCTATCGGGCGCTCTGCCTTGCCACTGGTCAGCCCTGCCATTGCTATCACTTCCGCATTGACCTCCACTCTGCACCACTAGTGCAACACTGACCACTTGATTTGTTGCCGCTAGATATAGCAGCAAGGGCTCTTGTGTTTTAGGCGCAACCAGTATTGGCATAGAGGAGAGGTATTTCTTCAAATCTTGCAGCGCTGCTTCGGCCACTGGGTCCATTCCATTGGGCCCTCCTTTTTCAACATTTTGAAAAAGGGAAGGGCGCGTTCAGCAGACTTGGAGATGAATCTGCTCATGGCGGTAACACAACCAGCAAGCCGACGCACATCCTTGATCCGCCTAGGCGCCTCAATCTACTCAATGGCCTTGATCTTGTCTGGATTCGCCTCGATCCCATGATGTGACACAAAGAACCTGAGAAGTTTGCCGGACGGAATGCCGAAGACACACTTCTCAGGGTTCAGCTTGAGGTTGATCTTGCGCAAATTTGCGAACGTCTCTTCTAAGTCTTCTATGAGTGTTGCCTTGTCCTTGGTTTTGACCACTATGTCATCCATATAAGCTTCCATATTTCTATGTAGCTGAGGTTCAAAACCAATTTGGACTGCTCTTGCAAATGTTGAGCCAGCGCTCTTCAACCCGAGAGGCATTCGTATAAAACAATGCGTACCACATGGGGGTGATGAACGCGGTCTTTTCTTCGTCTTCTCTTGCCATGAAGATCTAGTGGTATCCTGAGTAGGCGTCAAGGAATGACAGAAGGTCACACCCGGCAGTGGAGTCTATAATCTAGTAAAAGCGCGGCAAAGGGAAAGGATCTTTTGGACAAGCCTTATTGATCTCCATGTAATCAATACACAGCCACCATTTCCCATTTGCCTTGCGCACCACTACCTGATTGGCCAACCACGTTGGGTGGAGCACTCCTCTGACCAAGCCTGCCGCTTCCAACTTCCTGATCTCCTCTATGATGAACTCTTGACACTCCAAGGCTTGCTTCCTGACCTTTTGCTTGACGGGTCGCGCATGAGGACAGACAACAAGATGGTGCTCAATCACCTCCCTAGGAACACCGGGGATGTCGGATGCTTGCCATGCAAACACATCGACATTCGCCCATAGGAAGGTGATAGCGCGCTTTCCTATTTGTTGTCAAGGGTGGAGCTTATGGTGAAAGCCCCTCCCGTGCCATCCTCCTTGACGGACACCTTCTTGGTCTCTGGCGGTGCAGCCCTGGATTTCTTGCTCTTACTGGTGGAGCTCTCTGGCATGTCCTCAACGGGAGCACAACACTCCGAAGAGGTGCGCTTGCCGGAGTGGGTGCGAGAGGTCTTGCCGGTCTTCTTCCTCCGGGGCTTGGCGGCGGGAGCAAGTGCCTTGGCGGCGATCGCTGCAATCTGCTTCCCGGTAGAGTTGGTCGGCGCAGATCAGTAGCGTCTTTCTTGTCGAGAGGGATGGTGATGATGGTCATCAGCCGGGCATCTTGACATCTTGTAGCCGTAATGTGAGGCCGCCATAAACTTGGCTAGTGCTGGGCGGCCGAGGATCCCGTTGTAGGGCAAGGGGGTCTTGGCAACGTCAAAAACAATCCTCTCTGTCCTATAGTTCAGCTCACCTCCAAATGTAACGGGCAGCGTGACTTTACCTTTCGGCTGACTTCTTCCTGGATTGAACCCTTGAAACGTGCCCGTCTCTTCGAGGTCTCCGTCAGGAATCTGCAGCCTTTTGATCACAGCAGGTGAGATCAAGTTCAGACCGGCCGCGCCGTCTACTAGCATTTTTGTCACCTTGAGGTTGCATATTGTTGGTGAAACCAACAACGACAAACACCCGACCGCAGTTGTGCGATCAGGGTGATCCTCGGTGTAAAAAATGATAGGCGTGCTGGACCACTTCAGTGGCTTTTGAGCATCGAATGATGGTTCCGCCGCCGTGATCTCATGCGCCCATTGCTTGAGCTGGCGATGAGAGGTGTGCAGTGAAGCGCAACTGTCGACGCACATAGCCTTTGTAGATTTCTGGAACTCATGCTCGCCGGACTCGTCGTCCTCGTCATGATCGTCGTCTTCCTGCTTTTTGTCGCGGCCCCGAGTGGGCCTTTCTTGTTGATTATCTTTGCCACGGCGACCAACTTGGCCACCACGCTTCTTGCCGGATCCTTCAGCACCATCCTGGCCCTTCTCCTTGTCCCGCCTTTCATATTCTGCTTTCTGCTTCTCTGCGAGTTGCTCGACTTGTCGGCAGTTCTGGAGGTCATAGCCCTTGGTGCGATGGATCTTGCAGTACTGCTTGTCGGAGCCTCCTGGCTTGTCAGCAGCCGCCAAGGCCCGACAAGCGGCGCACCCGGCAACCTCCTTGCCGGAGTAGTCAGCCTTGGTCTTCTTGGTAGCGCCGGCATCGTCGGATCCCTCAACGGCAAGCACGGCCTTGCCCTTGCGCTTCCTGTTGCGATGTCGGCCCTTCTTCATCAGGGCAGCGGCATCTTCGTCTGTGGAGTTGGTTTCCGCACCGGCGTGTTCACCGGTGTACTTCCTCCCCTCTTCAGCTCAAGCACATCTATCGGCCAGAACATAAAGTTCGGCCACATCCTTGACCTTGTTCATCTCCAGCTCTTCACGCATCTTACGGTCACGCACATTCTGATGGAATGTGCTGATGACAGCAGCGGGATGAACATCCGGGATGTTGTATTGCACTCGACTGAATCTCTGTATGTACTTGCGCAGATTTTCGCCTTCTTTCTAGGGGATGACATGCAAATCACTTGCCTGGCCATGAGCTTGGTGGCCTCCCGTAAAGACGCCAACAAACTCATGGCACAGATCCGACCAAGAACAAATGGAATCCGCTGGCAAGTGCATCAACCACGACATGACGTTGGGTTTAAGTGCCAAGGGGAAGTAATTGGCAAGCACCATGTCGTCAGGAGCTCCGGCTGCCTGCATCGCGATATAGTAGATGCTGAGGAACTCCGATGGGTGGGTCTTGCCGTTGTACTTGTCACCGACATCAGGCTTGAGCGTGCGGTGAGTGGGCCACCGGAACCGCCGCAGCTCATGGGGAAAAGCTGGGGAACCCACCTCGTAAGTTAGGCCACCAGAGCCTCCCTATGTTGGGTGGTCCATAGCGGGCCTCGCCCGCCTATCTGACTGGTGGCGCGCTTCGCGCCGTCGCTCAATGGTGGTTCGAGCATCTTCATGGATTCGCTCCCGAAGAACTTGGCATTGATCGCGGTGGGTCCATGGTTCGGACGATGATATGGAAACGTTATCACAAGTGTCGTCCCGATGGACCGGCACCCGCGGTAGCTGGCGTGGAGGAGGAGAGTGCACCGTGGCTGTAGCACCCCCGGTCCTTCCACCACTGGGATGCGGTGGCTTGACAGAGCGTCGGCCTGAGGACCCCGCTGGCCGTGGCTCATCCTTGTTTGCGATGCCGACGAGGCTCCGGATAGTGGCTCTCCACTCGTCGAGCTTTTCCGCAGCAGGAGGGAAGTCGAGGAGCAACTACGTGCGCGCCAAAGCTTCTGCTGGCGTGGGTGGCGGCGAAAGCTGCGTGGACCATGACGCGCTCTGACTTATAACTATGTTAGAAGGAGCTCTATCCCGACCTTGCGGCTGCACGCCATTTTCGCCAGCGCCTCGGCGTGCATGCTGGTATGGCTCGTCCCGTGACTGGTGCAGAGGACTCTTCCCGCGGCGGTGACCGAGGTCACTGGTGTGGTGGCGCTGCTCATCGTGCACGACCTGGAAAGAGCGTTATGCGGGCGCCGGCGTGGGCGTCCTGGAAGTCATCGTGCCACCTGTAGGTGGCACGACGCCACTCTTGGAGGGCCCCGCGCCACCTGCAGGGGGCATGGCTCCATTTTTAGATTTTGTGGCGTGCGGCCCACCGTCTCGTGCACGAACGAGGCCGCTCGCCAGGCTCTGACTGCCAGAGCGTCGTGGGTGCTCGCGAGCCGCGCCTCGGCTCCCACCGAGAACCGCTCCGTCGCCCGCCCGCCCTGGTACAGGCGGTTTGGCTCCAAATGAACCGATCGCCGTGATCGTCTTCTTCTTAGGAGCCATAGCAATGGAGAACTGCTACACTAACTGCTAGGCCGGATTTTCACAACAACGCGCCCCTACCTGGCGCGCCAGAGATGTCGGTGGGAACGACACCTATGGGATCACTGGGATCCCTTCTATGGTTGGCGAGCGCGGGGTTGTGCAAAGAGCGGGTCTAGAAGCCAGCACGAGGATCGTTTACTCAGGTTCGAGCCGCGAGGATGCGTAATACGCTACTCCTGCTTTGGTGTATATTTGAGTGTTCTTGAGCTCTTGAACTAGCTACGGTGTGTGCGTCGTCCAAAAGATCCGAATCCCCCCAGTATGCCTCGAGCCTCCTTTTATAAAAAAAAGGGGTCGCCACAGTGGCACACAGGAGGTGGAAAGGTATGTACAGAGTACAAGCTTATCGCCTGTCATTACAGGACAAAGCGCATTAAATGCGCTACTTAGGTGTCCACTTGCTTTATTGGGGGCGGTAATGAGGCCCGTCCCGTCCGTTGCCGCTCTGCCTTGCTCCGACACGCGTCCAGGCCAACGAGGCATGAAGCGCCATGTAGGCTGGCAGGCTGCTAAGCTGGCGTGGTGGTAGGGTCTTCACGAAGATCTGCGTGCCACCACGCAGGTGCTTGACTAGTTGGATTAGGGGCCACGTACTGCCACGTGGGTACTTGCTTTAGTCGATGGGTCGGCCGCTGAGCTGGGGCGTCAAGGCCTTGCCGTGGTCTTGCTTATTTCCCAGCAAGGGTATTGTCGGGGCCTTATGAGCCCCCTCAGCAAGAGTCTTGCTGGGGCCTTGCGGGTGTCTTCGGCAAAGAGCCTTGCCGGGGCCTCGTGGGCATCCTCGGCAAGGAGCCTTGCGGTTGTTTTGTCTTCTGTTCTCATCTAGGATTTGTAGGCTCTCTATCTTCACAAAGATCTGCATGCCACCATGCAGGCACTTCCCGAGCCTTTGTTCCAACGCTGTCGATGGTGTCGGAACTCTCAGGCTCAAGGGTCGCTGCGATGTTGGCGTTAGGCGAGCTGCCCCGGCAAGGATCTTGTCGGGGCTGTGTAGGTCGCCCCGGCAAGGGTCTTGCCGGGGGAAAGCCCATCTAATCGCTCTGTCTTCTGCGCCCTTGGTTGGAGCGCTTTTCTCATAGCCTTGCACTTCTGCTTTCCTCCTCTACCCTGCTAAGTGTGGTCGCATGCGTGGCTCTGACTGCCCGTGCACAAGTAAAGGGGTACAAAGGAGAGCCCCTACTTTCGTACACCGACATTGGTACTGTTCTGAACAAAACATTAAGTTAAAGATATTAAACTGCAAGTTAAAGTGCACCATGATGATCTACGCGGTTTTCTAGTCATGTTACATATAATGTTCATTTACATTAAGTTAAAGTGCACCATGATTTCAATTTTTTTCCTGTCATGCTTATGACACTTCTACGACGATAATTGTGACAAAACCTGGTATCACCATAGATGTGGTTGGTTCCAACTTCTATGACAAAAAATCATGACAGAAAATCGGCTTTTCGTCCTGGGCGGGCCGGAGACGCGGCTACATGACATTCTTTTGGCCATCCATGACGGAAAAAATCGTGGTAGAAGCGAGGGCGAGGAAATTTTTGGGGAGTTCCCGTTTACGGTGGGTGGACGGGGCCGATCGAGCGATGCACGGAGGGATTGTGCGTTTCTCTCATACACATACGTGCGTGTGTGCGAGGCGTTGGACTCTAACTGAACCTGAGTGAGGCTTTCGCTTACTGAACCTGAGCGATTGCTCTGGCTACGCATTACTGAACCCGAGCGATCGATCGATCCTTGGCTGCTAACTAAACCCGATTGAGCGATTCCTTCGCTACTGCTGCTAACTGAAGCCGATTGAACCTACTGCCTCTTGAAGAATAGTGAGTTGTTGGGGCTTGGATGAACAGTTCCCGGTGGGGGTTGGATGAACAAGACCTCATGATTGTAGAGGTCGTTGCCGCTGGATGAACAGGACCTCGATCAAGAGGAGGCCGCCACACACCCGAGCTAGTTGGGGGTGGATGAACAGGACCTTGTGGAGGGCTGGTTGAATAGTAGCTGTTGGAGGCTGGATGAATAGGACCCGTGGTGCATAGTAGCTGGTGGAGGCTGGTGAAAGTCGACGGTGGATGAACAGTAGCAGGTGGAGGCTGGAGGAAGTCGACGGTGGATGAACAGTAGCCCATGGAGGCTGGAGCGAGGCGATGAGCGGTGGATGAGCAGATGGCCGTGGAGTCCGCTTTGCGATCGCCACACCCTACCGATGAACAGGACCTGTTTAACGACGTGGCGCTCGGCACAAGTATGTTTCGCCGTTTTGCGATCGCCACACCCTCCCAATCAACAACACCCCGTTTCGACCGTAGGAGCTTGAACACAAGTCCCTTTCCTCCGTTTTGCGGTACACCAGACCCTTCCCGATGAATAGGGCCCTGTTTCGACCGTACGTGGTCGAACAGAAGGCCGTTTCCTCTATTTTACGGTACGCCAGACCCCATTCCGGCTGTTACGTCCAAGCTAGTTGGCTCCCGTTGAACACAACCCATTCCGACCCAGTTTGTTGCCTCCCGATGAACAAGACACATTCCGACCCAGTCACTTGGATCCTGGTGAACACAACGTTGTTTCCTCTGTTGCGACCCAGCCGGTTAGCTGCCGATGAACAGGACAACGTCGCTGCCATCCGTTGCCTCTCCATGTACATGAGCCCTAGTCGTCCGTATGCGCGACTACGTGTTTCGAGACCCCGATCGTATGTACGTACGTGGCTGTATTTTTTGGCGTGTGGCTGTATGTACATGTACATGGTTTAGACGGGATGACCTAAATTGCTACGTGGGGGTCTCTACTATGACATGTGCCGCTACTTACTCGCCCACGGTTCATCGTTGCTGAGCAACCGATCGACCAGTATGTACGTACACGTTCACGACAAGACAGACAACACTACGTACGCTTCGACCAGGTGGGTCCCAGCTGTCAGGGAGGATAAGGACGCACTTCCTTGTGTGTGAAGACATAGCTGTTGGGTCCCAGCTGTCAGGGGGAGGAATCCTTTATTTTTTTCCAATAAGGACGCACTTCCTTGCGTGCGAAGATATAGCTGGTGGTCCCAGCTGCCGGGGGGAGAAAACATTATTTTTAGGGTAAAAAGGATGCAGTTGCATGCATGCGTCCATTGGCGTGGTGCGTCCCCACTGTTAGCCTCTCACGTTGATACGTCTCCAACGTATCTATAATTTTTTTATTGTTCCATGCTCTTATATTATCTGTTTTGGATGTCTATATGCATTAACATGCTATTTTATATTATTTTTGGGACTAACCTATTAACCTAGAGCCTAGTGCCAGTTCCTGTTTTCCTTGTTTTTGAGTTTCGCAGAAAAGGAATATCAAACGGAGTCCAAACGGAATAAAACTTTCGCGATGATTTTCTTAGACCTGAAGACAACCATGAGACTTAGAGATGAAGTCAGAAGAGCCACGAGGGAGCCACAAGGATTGAGGGCACGCCCTTGTGGGCCCCTCGTGACTCCACTGACCTATTTCTTTCACCTATATATTCCCATATATCCCCAAACCAACAGAGGGAGCCACGAAAACATTTTTCCGCCACCACAACCTTCTATACCCGTGTGAGCCCAACTAGGGGCCTTTTCTAGCGTCCTGCGGGAGGGGGATTCGATCACAGAGGGCTTCTACATCAACACCATGGCCCTTCTGATGAAGCGTGAGTAATTTGCCACAGACCTACGGGTCCATCGCTAGTAGCTAGATGGCTTATTCTCTCTCTTTGATTCTCAATACCTTGTTCTCCTCGATGTTCTTGGAGATCTATTCGATGTAATACTTATTTCCAGTGTGTTTGCCGAGATCCAATGAATTGTGGATTTATGATCAGCTTATCTATGAATATTATTCGAATCTTCTCTGAATTCTTATATGCATGATTTGATATCTTTGTAATTCTCTTCGAACTATCGATTTGGTTTGGCCAACTAGATTGGTTTTTCTTGCAATGGGAGAAGTGCTTAGCTTTGCGTTCAATCTTGCGGTGTCCTTTCCCTGTGACAGTAGGGGCAGCAAGGCACGTATTGTACTGTTGCCATCGAGGATAAAAAGATGGGGTTTTCATCATATTGCTTGAGTTAATTCCTCTACATCATGTCATCTTGCTTAATGCGTTACTCTATTTTTTATGAACTTAATACTCTAGATGCATGCTGGAGAGTGGTCGATGTGTGGAGTAATAGTAGTAGATGAAGAATTGTTTCGGTCTACTAGACACGGACGTGATGCCTATATTCATGATCATTGCCTTAGATATCTTCATAACTTTGCGCTTTTCTATCAATTGCTCGGCAGTAATTTGTTCACCCACCGTGATATTTTCTATCTTGAGAGAAGCCTCTAGTGAAACCTATGGCCCCTGTGTCTATTTTCCGTCATATAAGTTTCCGATCTACAATTTTAGTTTCCGTTTTAATTCCTTTGCAATCTTTTACTGTCCGATCTATAGACCAAAAATACCAAAAGTATTTACTTTACCGTTTTATCTATCTCTATGAGATCTCACCTTTGCCAGTTACCGTCAAGGGATTGACAACCCCTTTATCGCGTTGGGTGCAAGTTGTTTGATTGTTTGTGCAGGTATTCAGTGACTTGTGCATTGTCTCCTACTGGATTGATACCTTGGTTGTCAAACTGAGGGAAATAGTTACTCTACTTTGCTGCATCACCCTTTCCTCTTCAAGGGAAAAACCAACACAAGCTCAAGAAGTACCAGGAAGAATTTTTGGCGCGGTTGCGGGGGAGATCTACGATAAGTCAAGCCATACCAAGCACCCATCATAAACTCTCATCTCTTGCATTACATTATTCGCCATTCGCCTCTCGTTTTCCCATCCCCCACTTCTAAAATGATCTTCCAAAAGATTTGCCTTTTGTTCGCCCCTCTTCGTTCATCTTCTTCATTTTCCTTATGTGTGCTCGTGCGTTTGACCACTTGCCTTGCTCCTATGGCTAGTCGATCATTGTTAGCACTACCGATAACGAAGTTCTCAATTTTAAATAAAGGGAGGGAGAAAATTTGAAAGATGCTTGGTATAGAATTTGCAATGCTCAAAATAGATCTATAGGAAATGAATCTACTGCCGTTCTTCTTCACAATTTTTATGTCGGTGTTACTCCTTGGAATAGATATGTTCTAGACACCATTACCGGAGGGATTTTTGGGTAGCAATTCTTTTGATTCTTACAATGCCATGATAGATTTGTTAGGCCCACCACCTCTTTTGATCAATGGAACTGTTTTAACTTTGGAGCATGTAATGAAAAGGCTTGATATTATTGAGAATAAGGTTGCCACCGTGTAATATGAGAATACCTAGATCTATTCGTGTTTTATGGCTAGCTAAGGGCGTTAAACGATAGTGCTTGTTGGGAGGCAACCCAATTTTATTTTTTGTTTTTGCTTTTTAGGTTCTATTTTGCAATAAACTATTCATCTAGCCTCCGGTTAGATTGTTGGAAATATGCCCTAGAGGCAATAATAAATTAGTTATTATTATTATATTTCCTTGTTCATGATAATAGTTTATTATCCATGCTAGAATTGTATTGATAGGAAACTCAAATACATGTGTGGATACATAGACAACACCATGTCCCTGGTAAGCCTCTAGTTGACTAGCTCGTTGATCAATAGATGGTTACGGTTTCCTAACCATGGACATTGGATGTCGTTGACAACGGGATCACATCATTAGGATAATGATGTGATGGACAAGACCCAATCCTAAGACTAGCACAAGATCGTGTAGTTCGTATGCTAAAGCTTTTCTAATGTCAAGTATCATTTCCTTAGACCATGAGATTGTGCAACTCCCGGATACCGTAGGAATGCTTTGGGTGTACCAAACGTCACAACATAACTGGGTGTCTATAAAGGTGCACTACGGGTATCTCCGAAAGTGTCTGTTGGGTTGGCACGAATCGAGACTGGGATTTGTCACTCCGTGTAACGGAGAGGTATCTCTGGGCCCACTCGGTAGGACATCATCATAATGTGCACAATGTGACCAAGGAGTTGATCACGGTATGATGTGTTATGGAACGAGTAAAGAGACTTGCCGGTAACGAGATTGAACAAGGTATCGGGATACCGACGATCGAATCTCGGGCAAGTATCATACTAGTAGACAAAGTGAATTGTATACGGGATTGATTGAATCCTTGACATCGTGGTTCATCCGATGAGATCATCGTGCAACATGTGGGAGCCAACATGGGTATCTAGATCCCGCTGTTGGTTATTGACCAGAGAGATGTCTCGGTCATGTCTGCATGATTCCCGAGCACGTAGGGTCTACACACTTAAGGTTCGATGACGCTAGGGTTATAGGGAAGGTATGTACGAGGTTACTGAATGTTGTTCGGAGTCTCGGATGAGATCCCGGACATCACGAGGAGTTCCGGAATGGTCCGTGTGAAGATTGATATATTGGACGAAGGGTTTTGGAGTCCGGAAGTGTTCCGGAGGTACCGGGTGATGACCAGCATGACCAAAAGGTATTTGGGAGCCCGACAAGTGTTGGGGGCTTCATGGGCCAAGGAAGGGGAAAACCAGCCCACTAAGGGCTGTGCCCCCTCACCTAATCCCACGTGACCAGGGGGTTTGGGCGCCCCATCTAGGGTTCCCACCTCCCGGCTTGGGGCCAAGTCACCCAAGGGAGATCCCATCTGCCCCGGCCGCCGCCCCCTAGGGAAACCCTAGGCGCCTCCCTCCCTTGCCCCTATATAGTGGAGGTTTTGGGGCTGCACAATACAGTCTCTCTCTCCCAGGCGCAGCCCTACCTCTCTCCTCCTCGTCTCTCGTGGTGCTTGGCGAAGCCTGTTTGGAGTGCAGCGCTCCTCCAACACCACCACGTCGTCGTGCTGCTGCTGGAAGGAGTCTTCCCCAACCTCTCCCTCTCTCCTTGTTGGATCAAGGCATGGGAGACGTCACCGGGCTGCACGTGTGTTGAAGGCGGAGGCGCCGTTGTTTGGCGCTTAGATCGGAATCGATCGTGATCTGAGTACGACTACCTCATCCGCGTTCTTGCAACGATTCCGCTTAGCGATCTACAAGGGTATGTAGATGCACTCCCCTTCCCCTCGTTGCTAGATTACTCCATAGATTGATCTTGGTGATGCGTAGAAAATTTTAAATTTCTTCTCGATCCCCAGCAATGGCATCATGAGCTAGGTCTATCGTAGTTTCTATGCACGAGTAGAACACAAGTTGTTGTGGGCGTCGATTTTGTCAATTTACTTGCCGTTACTAGTCTTATCTTGATTGGCGGCATCGTGGGATGAAGCGGCCGGACACCTTACGTGCTCTTCGTGAGACAGGTTCCACCGGCTGACATGCACTAGTTGCATAAGGTGGCTAGCTGGTGTCTGTCTCTCCCACTTTAGTCGGATCGGATTCGATGAAAAGGGTCCTTATGAAGGGTAAATAGAAATTGGCATATCACGTTGTGGTTTTGGCGTAGGTAAGAAACTTTCTTGCTTAGAAACCTATAGCAGCCACGTAAAATTTGCAACAACAATTAGAGGACGTCTAACTTGTTTTTGCAGCATATGCCGTGTGATGTGATATGGCCAAAAGGATGTGATGAATGATATATGTGATGTATGAGATTGATCATGTTCTTGTAATAGGAATCACGACTTGCATGTCGATGAGTATGACAACCGGCAGGAGCCATAGGAGTTGTCTTAATTTATTTATGACCTGCGTGTCAACATAAACGTCATGTAATTACTTTACTTTATTGCTAACCGTTAGCCGTAGTAGTAGAAGTAATAGTTGGCGAGACAACTTCATGAAGACGCGACGATGGAGATCATGATGATGGAAATCATGGTGTCATGCCGGTGACGATGATGATCATGGCGCCCCAAAGATGGAGATCAAAAGGAGCAAAATGATATTGGTCATATCATGTCACTTTTTGATTGCATGTGATGTTTATCATGTTTTTACATCTTATTTGCTTAAGAACGACGGTAGCTTAAATAAGATGATCCCTCACAATAATTTCAAGAATTGTGTTTCCCCTAACTGTGCACCATTGCTAAGGTCCGTTATTTCGAAGCACCACGTGATGAACAGGTGTGATAGGTTCTAACGTTCGCATACAACGGGTGTAAGCCAGATTTACACACGCAATGCACTTAGGTTGACTTGACGAGCCTAGCATGTACAGGCATGGCCTCGGAACATGGAAGACCGAAAGGTCGAACATGAGTCGTATAGAAGATACGATCAACATGAAGATGTTCACCGATGATGACTAGTCTGTCTCACGTGATGATCGAACACGGCCTAGTTGACTTGGATCATGTATCACTTAGATGACTAGAGGGATGTCTATCTGAGTGGGAGTTCATTATATAATTTGATTAGATGAACTTATTTATCATGAACAATAGTCTAAGTTGTCTTTGCAAAAAAGGTTGTAGATCAATAGCTCGCGTTTTAGCTCCCTGTTTCAATACGTTCCTAGAGAAAGATTAAGTTGAAAGACATTGTAAGCAATGATGCGGACTAGGTCCATTGCCTGAGGAGTGTCCTCACTGCTACACAGAAGGCTTATGTCTTTGATGCACCGCTCGGTGTGCCAACCCCTCCAGCGTCGTCTGCGGATGTTATGAACATCTGACAGATACGTCCTGATGACTACTTGATAGTTAAGTGCACCATACTTTACGGCTTAAAATCGGGATTCCAATGACGTTTCGAACGCCATAGAACATATGAGATGTTCCAAGAGCTGAAATTCGGATTTCAGGCTCATGCCCGTGTTGAGAGGTATGAGACCTCTGACAAGTTCTTTGCCTACAAGATGGAGGAGAATAGCTCAGCTAGTGAGCATGTGCTCAGAATGTCTGGGTGCTACAATCACTTGAATCAAGTGGGAGTTAAACTTCCAAATAAGATAGTGATTGATAGAGTTCTCTAGTCACTATCACTAAGCTACTAGATCTTCGTGATGAACTATGACATGCAAGGGATGGAGATGATCCCGGAGCTGTTAGCAGTGCTTAAGACCGCAAAAAGTAGAAATCAAGAAGGAGCATCAAGTGTTGATGGTTTAACAAGACCACTGGTTTCAAGAAGGGCAAGGGCTAGAAGGGAAACTTCCTGAATGGCAAACCAGTTGCCGCTCCAGTGAAGGAACCCAAGGTTGAACCCAAACCCGAGACTAAGTGCTTCTATTGTAAGGGGAACGGTCACTGGTAGCGGAACTACCCCAAATGCATGGTAGATAAGAAGGCTGGCAACTTCAACAAAGTATATACGTGTTATTAATGTGTACCTTACTAGTACTCCTGGTAGCACCTGGGTATTGGATACCGGTTCAGTTGCTATTATTGGTGACTTGAAGCAAAAGCTACGGACTAAATGGAGACTAGCTAAGGACGAGGTGACGATGTGTGTTGGAAGTGTTTCCAAAGTTGATGAGATCACCATCGCACGCTCCATCTGCCTTCGGGATTAGTATTGAACCTAGATAAATTTTATCAGGTGTCTACGTTGAGCATGAATATGATTAGATCATGTTCATTGCAATACAGTTATTCATTTAAGTTAGAGAATAATGGTTATTCTGTTTACATGAATAATACCTTTCATTGTCATGCACCCTATGTGAATGGTTCATTGAATCTCGGTCGTGGTAATACACATGTTCACGCCAAAATATGTAGAGTTAATAATGATAGTACCACTTTCTTGTGGCACTGCCGCTTAGGTCATATTGGCGTAAGATGCATGAAGAAACTCCATGTCGATGGATGTTTGGAGTCACTTGATTTTGAATCGCTTGACACATGCGAGCCATGCCTCATGGGCAGGATGACTAAGACCCCGTTTTCAGGTACAATGAAACGGGCAAGTGACTTGTTGGAAATCGTACATGCTGCTGTGTGTGATCCAATAAGAATTGAGGCGTGCGGTGGACATTGCTATTTTCTCATCTTCACTGACGATTTGAGTAGATATGGGTATATTTACTTAATGAAGCACAAGTCTGAAACGTTTGAAAAGTTCAAGCAATTTCATAGTCAAGTTAAGAACCATCATAACAAGAAGATCAAATTCCTACGATCTGATCGATGGAGAGTTTCTGAGTTATGAGTTTGGCAATCACTTAACACATTGTGAAATTGTTTCACAGTTGACACCACCTGGAACACCACAGCGTAATGGCGTGTCCAGATGTCGTAATCGAACCATATGAGATATGGTGCGATCTATGATGTCTCTTACCGATCTACCGCTATCATTTTAAGGTTATGCGTTAGAGACAGCTGCATTCACTTTAGACAGGGCACCATCTAAGTCCGTTGAGACGACGTCGTATGAACTTTGGTTTGGCAAGAAACCAAAGTTGTCGTTTCTTAATATTTGGTGCTGCGATGCTTAAGGCTTCAGCCGAAAATGCTCGAACCCAAAGCGGACAAATACATCTTCATAGGATACCCAAAGGTAATAGTTGGGTATACCTTCTATCTCAGATCCGAGGGCAAAGTGTTTGTCACTAAGAACGGGTCCTTTCTCGAGAAGGAGTTTCTCTCAAAAGAATTGAGTGGGAGGAAGATAGAACTTGATGAGGTTGTTGAACCTCTACTTCAACCGGAAAGTGGTGCAACACAGAAAGATGTTTCTGTGGCGCCTACGTCGGTTGAAGAGGAAGTTAATGATAGTGATCATGAAGTTTCAGATCAAGTTGCTATCGAACCTCGTAGGTCGACAAGGATATGTACTACTCCTTAGTGGTACGGTGATCCTGTCTTAGATATCATGTTGGATAACAATGAACCTACGAGCTATGGAGAAGCGATGGTGGGCCCATATTCCGACAAATGTTTAGAAGCCATGAAATCCGAGATAGGATCCATGTATCAGAACAAAGCATGGACTTTGGTGGGCTTGCCCGATGATCGGCAAGCCATTGAGATAAATGGATCTTTAAGAAGAAGACGGACGTGGACGGTAATGTTACCGTCTATGAAGCTCGATGAGGGAGTCCTGGATTAGCGGGTGTCCGGATGGCCGGACTATGACCTTTGGCCGGACTCCTGGACTATGAAGATACAAGATTGAAGACTTCATCCCATGTCCGGATGGGACTTTCCTTGGCGTGGAAGGCAAGCTTGGCGATACGGATATGTAGATCTCCTCCCATTGTAACCGACTCTATGTAACCCTAACCCTCTCCAGTGTCTATATAAACCGGAGGGTTTTAGTCCGTAGGACGAACAACAATCATACCATAGGCTAGCTTCTAGGGTTTAGCCTCTCTGATCTCATGATGGATCTACTTTTGTACTACCCATATCATCAATATTGATCAAGCAGGAGTAGGGTTTTACCTCCATCGAGAGGGCCCGAACCTGGGTAAAAACATCGTGTCGCTTGTCTCCTGTTACCATCCGCTTAGACGAACAGTTCGGGACCCCCTACCCGAGATCCGCCCATTTTGACACCGACATTGGTGCTTTCATTGAGAGTTCCTCTGTGCCATCATCTTTAGGCCCGATGGCTCCTCCGATCATCAACAACGATGCGGTCTAGGGTGAGACTTTTCTCCCCGGACAGATCTTCATATTCGACGGCTTTGCACTGCGGGCCAATTCGCATGGCCATCTGGAGCAGATCGAAAGCTATGCCCCTGGCCATCAGGTCAGATTTGGAAGTTTGAACTACATGGCCGACATCCGTGGAGACTTGATCTTCGACGGGTTCGAGCCACAGCCAAGCGTGCCACACTGTCACGATGGGCATGATCTAGCTCTGCCGCCGACCAATGTCCTGGAGGCCGCACCAGTGTCCGCTCCGACCCTTAGCTCGGAGCCGACTTCGCCAATCGAGGATGGGTGACTGGACACCGCCTCGGGGGCTGCAATCTCCACGGCGATCGAGCCGAACACCATACCTTTCCTTTGCGAAGCTCGTGACTCCAAGGTGCCGGACTCCTCTCCGGACTCCGAACCTTCCGCGCCCCTGCCAATCGAAACCGATTGGGCGCCGATCATGCAGTTCACCGCCGTGGACATCTTTTCAAGACTCCCTTGGCGACATTCTGAATTCACTAAAGTCTCTCTCTTTACCGGAGAGCCCTGGCGGACTATGGTCGGCAAGGTTGGGATGCGGACGACGAAGAAATTCAAAGCCCACCCACAACCAACCGTAGCTAATTGTCGATGATTTAACCGACATGCTCGACTTGACTCGAAGACATCGGCGGTATGGGCGACGATGCAGAGATTTAACAAGAACCAGCGCCTCAGAGGGCACTGGAAGGCCACCTCGTCAGATGACATATACATGGTGGACACCCCAAAGAAGGAAGCGGCGATGGAACAATGGAGGATGACCCTCAAGAAACAGCCTAAGCGCCAAGTCATCGGCGCCGCTCTAAATCCCGCCACAGCAAAATGGCGATTCCGGCATGGGAGATAATAACACCGGACAATGCGAAGACAACCCCCTCCAGCGAGGATTCAGCACAGAGGATGGAGAAGCCAGCCCTCATGAGAAGCGGCGAGAGAGAGGTAGTGGGCGATAACTACATGCCTCCCTCTCGAAGAGGAGGCAAGCCTCGGCGACAGCCGAATTTGTGCGTGCCGAGATCCCGTCGAACAAGAGCGTTTCAAGCGCAGGCTTATGGCCACGGCGAGCATCCTCAAGAAAAAACAGCAACAGCTTAGAGCTGACCAAGACCTGCTAGCCAACAGATGGACTGATGTCCTTGCAGCTGAAGAGTACGAACTCGAACGCCCCTCCAAGAGCTACCCAAAACGCAGGCTACTACCCCGATTAGAGGAGCAAGCAACTAGACCTACATCACAAGCGCATGATGCGGCCGACCGACCACCTGGTGGCCGCGACAGAGAGGCCTCTCGGACCTCCACTCAAGCCGCACCCCGGCGTCGCTCAAAGAATACTAAGGCACGGGGAAATGCGCCAGACCGGCGAGATATATTGGAGGATAGGGCAAGGCAAACAAGATCGATCTATGGATCGGCGTGGGCCCACGACAGCCATCAAAACCGGCGGATCTCGGGTAGGGGTCCCGAACTGTGCGTCTAGGCGGATGGTAACAGGAGACAAGGGACACGATGTTTTACCCAGGTTCGGGCCCTCTCGATGGAGGTAATACCCTACTCCTGCTTGATTAATATTGATGATATGGGTAGTACAAGAGTAGATCTACCACGAGATCAAGGAGGCTAAACCCTAGAAGCTAGCCTATGGTATGATTGTTGTTCGTCCTACGGACTAAAACCCTCCGGTTTATATAGACACGGATAGGTTAGGGTTACAGTCGGTTACAATGGTAGGAGATCTACATATCCGTATCGCCAAGCTTGCCTTCCACGCCAAGGAAAGTCCCATCCGGACACGGGACGAAGTCTTCAATCTTGTATCTTCATAGTCCAGGAGTCCGGCCAATGGTAAGAGTTCGGCTATCGGGACACCCCCTAATCCAGGACTCCCTCAGTAGCCCCCGAACCAGGCTTCAATGACGATGAGTCCGGCGCGTTGATTGTCTTCGGCATTGTGAGGCGGGTTCTTCTCCGAATTCCATATGCTTGTCGAATAGTGTCCGGCTTCTGATAAATGCTGCGCTCCTCAGCTTCTACGCCCAATAATGGCCATCTTCCACGTGTTTGAATGAATCACGAACAGCCAGGGTATTTTACAATTACCCCCTAGCCACGCAAATGAGCCGCCTATAAAAGGGCAAGGATCTAGATCTGAGTCACACCATCCCTCCTTTGCGAGCTTTCATCAGGCGCCTCGACCAAAGCCCATTCCATCATGGACGGTCGTGGCGGCTCCTCTTCTCGCTCCTAGCCCTCAGCCAGAAATTGGGAGAGATGCTCATCTCGCATAGCGAGCTAGTTATACTCAAGCCAAGGGATTTCTCCCCGGCCTTCATGGTTCGGTTCGAGCGGACTTGCCACCTACAAGGCGGAAAGCAAGCGGAGAGCGTCCCGATCCCTCTAAAGGAGGCGGGTATGCTTCATCTCTTATCTAGTAAGAGGCCTCGGTTTCCCATCCATCCGTTTCTCCGGGGCTCTTGGAGTTCTCGACCTCAATTGCACCACCTTACTCCTGCCTCCATCCTTGCACATCAGCGGGCTTCGTGGCCCTTTGCGAACTATTCTTGGGCGTCGAGGCTCATTTGGATTGTGGAAGAGAATATTCTGCCTAGTACCCCGTTCTCATGAGGGTCAATATATCAAGTGGGCGGAGCCGAGCTATGGCGCATCGCCGGGACGGATACCTATCCGGAACCCCAAAGAAAGCGTCCGAGACTGGCCTTGGAATGGTTTTATATGGAGGGCGTCCGCTGCGGATCCTGTTGGATCGGCCTTCGGAGTTCAGCAATGCTCCTCTGAAGAAGCGCCTAAGCTGGCGCCCTCGGAGCCCGGAGAGAAGATGACCGGGATGTCCGTTATTTGATGAGCGAATAAGGTTCTTGGCTCATGCGGATTGACCATGACAGAGTCATGGCAATCTGCATTATGAAGGAGTGCAGCCGCTCCAATCAGAGGCCACCCATGTGGGACTTCAGCGGGAGGGCGATGCCACCCGTCATGGCCGCAAAGGGCCAGGATCGGTCACCGAACTGGTGAAGATCTTGTCTGCCATGTACAAAGGAGAGGAGGAGGATTTCCTCCGTGTCAACCCACTGAAGGAGTTTTCTTCGAATAATCCTCGAAGCTGGGTAAGCAAACATCTTTGTGACCTGTCCGATCCATGTTCCCGTAGTTAAATATCTCATTTCATGGTTTTTGCGCAGGAACTGCGCCGGACTATGGAGAAGATACACAGCCCGCCCCCACAACCCGAGGATCGGAGCGGTCCCTCGATCCGACCTCCGAAGAGGATCCGGATATAACGGTGGAGTTGATCGACGGGGTGTTCTACCAACTTAGCATCGACAACGCTTTGGTAGCCATTACGGCCGATTACCCCGGAATACTTCCAGCCCCACAGGTAATCTGAGACCAAGATCCCAAAACCCTGATAATGACCCATCCGTGCTTATTTTTGATCACCGTATACCAATGGTGTTTAGCGGGGTTCCTTGGGCGGAAGCCGAGCCTGCGTGGCTGGCCAACAAAGGGCAGCGGCCCCGAGTTAAAAAGAAGTGCGGTCGGATCGAAACTCCGCCGCAGCGGTATAGCGTGTCACCATACTCCCAGATTGATTCTGGAAGGCGTACTAACGCTGATGCTCTTTTCGGAAAAAGCGCTCGCGGACTGAGTCGGAGAGATTGCCAATCGAACCTTCACGGCCAAGCTTCAAAGCGGGTCCGGAGGCTGAAGCGAGCACGAGGCGTCGTCGGATGCTCCTCCGACGGAGGATGCCGACAGGTTGTCCGCCACCAACTCCGAGGTGGAGGCGCCTTGAATCACAGGCGTCGCGGACAGTTCTTCGTGGCGCATGTTTCTCCCAAGAGGCCTTGAATGCCTTTGATTGGAGATCGCACCTCCGTGCCGCTCAAGATGGTCTAGCGAGCCATGGAGCAGTATGTAAAGGACATACGGGTAAGAAAATCTGACATTATATATGCGGTAGCCCCGAGACTTAAAATAGTTAGAATAACTGATTTAAGGATCATTTGTTATCTGAGATCTTCTGAAAAAGAATACCCGACTGTCCCGGGGCTTGAAGAGTGCAAGGCCCAACTTGAGGCCGCACTAGCCGCTCTGAGGGAGCTCTGAGAGGCCCCCTCGGTAATATATGCTTTAAAAATAAATAGTTTATAAAGTCGGCGGGTGTGTAAATCGGCCAAAACATTGCAGATGGCGCGGACTAGATCCGGACAAGCAACAGCTCTTCGCCCGATTAAAGGCGGCGAGGCGTGCTTACGAGTGCGGCGGAGAAGAATAACCTCCAAGGCGCCAACACCAAGCTGGGTGAGGAACTAAGGGCGTTCGTGCCCGGTTATGCGACTCCGTAAAGGAGAATCGGCGGCTTCGTCGCGGCATTTTCGATAAGTGCTTGGCGAACTTTGAAAAGAGTTCGGCGAGGAAGGCCACTAACATAAACATGTATGTAGGTTTGCTCACGAGTCGTCTGAGGAGGAGATGCCCAGTTCTTGGTGATCTTCTTCCCGAATTGCGTCGGCTACACGAACGAGTCCGGCGGTGATGAAAGGCATCGGCCAAGCCTTGTGGCCATCTATCTCCCTGCCCGAAGGCATTGGGGAGCTGGCGGAGCGGCTTCAAGAACATGGCGCTTCCGGCTATGGAAGATATCGGCCTGCCGTCAAGGCGCCGAGGAGGCACTGGGCCATGGTGAAGGCAGCGGTACGAAGGCTGACCCAAACCACATGGCGAGTCGGGACCTGTGGGGCGGATGGGATGGAGATCCTGTAAGCAGTGTCTGACCAAGTAGAATTGGCATAAGTATTCCCAACAAGATTGTAAATTAGATAGCCTATTAGATGGCATTGAGGAGGAATACAATGAGTCGAATTGACTATGTAAAAATATGACATGAAAAAATGTCTTCTAGCGGATTGTAGATCGTTTGTCATAGCGGACCTTTTAAGCCGACCTCCGGACCCAATAGTCGGAGTGTGTCCGAATACCTTCGTGGTTATATAAGAACCGTGGTATGCATGGAGACAAAGGCGTAGGGGTCATTGTTGCTGTATCGGACAAGTGCCCAACTAGTTATGTTATATTACATGGGTAGTAAGAAACATCTTCGGGGAGAATAGTTCCGTTAAGGGTTCCTTTATTTGGGATGCATGCCCTAAAGTGCATGTCGAAGCTGCTATGAAAGCGAGAAAATCATCTGAGGGCAGATGGGTAAATAGTTAAAATCATCTTTCAGTTCACCGACCGAATATTCCCTTAAAACGCTAGCTTTCGGCTTCACCCGGTCTGAGGTACACATCCGGTGACCAGCGATAACAATCGCGAGAGGTGCTCCTTTACCACCTAGCCGAACAATCGGGAGCGTGGGGTAAGCACAGGAGCCGAACAACCCAGCTTGGCCAAAACTTAAGTCATATCGATGCATATAATGGTGAATAAAAGGTACATGCGGAAGTTTAACACATGTGTTGGGCATGAAGCCCGTATAAATAAGCTTCATTAAAGAAGCCCCGAGTATAATGGCGCGGACAGCGCGTCAAGTGTGTCTTGAAAAAAGCGCAAGCGAGCCTCTAGAGGCTACAAGAAGAAGAAGGGGAAGGAGAGAAATAAAATACAGTAAAAGCAAAAATAAAGAATGCGGACGGAGGAAGGAGACGAACTTGGAGTCCGGCACTTAGGCGTAGAATCTTCGTAGACGGGCTGCGTTCCATGGGTTCGGCTCGAGTCGGTTATCCGATCGTTTAGCAGACGGTATGCTCCGCCGGTCGGGACCTGGTCGATGATGAAGGACCTTCCCATTTGGGCTTGAGTTTGTCCTTTTTCTTGTCCGGCGGCGTAGAACTAGTTAATAGCGTTATAAGCTTTGGCCCGTACTTCCTGCTTTGATATCTTGAGCCTGCTTGTTGATAGAATGCGGAGCGAGCTTTTGCCACGTCGCGCTCCTCCTCCAATGCGTCCAAACTGTCCTGCCGATCGAGCTCGGCTTCTCTTTCTTCATACATGCGTATGCGAGGTGAGTCATGTATTATGTCGCAGGGCAAGACTGCCTCTGCGCCGTACACCATGAAGAATGGTGTGAATCCGGTAATCGATTCGGCGTGGTCCGCAGCCCCAGTCTGGTCGAGCTCCTCGACCCGGTCGTGTTAGATTCCTTGAGGACCGCACTAGTCTGGGTTTAATGCCGCTCATGATTAGACCGTTTGCCCGTTCGACTTGGCGTTGGTTTGAGGTGATAGGCGAGGCGTGTCGAGCTTGATGCCCATGTTTTGCACCATGATTTGACCTCATCGGCCGTGAAGTTGGTGCCATTATCGATGATGATCTTGTGGGGACACCGTAGCGGTGCACTACCCTGATATGAAGTCTATCACTGGTCGGATTGGCCGTTTTAACTGGTTTGGCCTCTATCCATTTGGTGAATTTATCCACCATGACCAATAGGTATTTTTGCTTGTGGGTTCCTCCTTGAGGGTCCAACCATGTCAAGCCCCGGACCATGACGGCCAGGTGATGGGTATAGTTTTAAGGCGGTGGGTGGCATGTGGCTTTAGTTAGCAAAAAGCTGGCAACCGACGCATCGTTGGACTAAGTCCTGCGCATCTGCCGGGCCGTCGGCCAATAAAATCCTGTCTGGAAGGCCTTGCCTACAAGGGCCGGGCTGCGGCGTGGTGCCCACCAGTCCGGCATGAATTTCAGCCGGGAGGTTTCGCCCTTCCTCTTGGAGATACACCTTTGAAGGACTCGGTAGTGCTTTTCTTATAAAGCTCTCCCTCATGGACTTTATAGGCTTTAGGCGCCGTACTATGCAGCGAGCCTCATTTTGGTCTTGGGGAGTTCCTGCCTAGTTAGGTAGGCTAGGAATGGTTCCGTCCATGGGGCGATAACCGCCATTATTTCGTGAGCGAGAGGTGTTATCTCGGGGCGGAGCCTCGGTTGTGTCGAGTGTTGGCGTCGGTGGTGCGGTTGGGTCGGATTATTGTTGCGGACTCCCTTCCCATAATATGGATGGCTTGAACAGCCGTTCCAAAAAGATATTGGGTGGGGCGGCATCGCGTTTTGCACCGATGCGTGCCAATATATCCGCCGCTGGTTGTTATCCGGGCTATATGATGAAATTGAGCCCTTGAACCGTCTTGACATTTTAGGACCGCATTGCGGTATGCTGCCATTTTCGGATCTTTGGCGTCAAAGTCTCCGTTTATTTGAGATATTGCGAGTTTGAATCGCGCACCTCTAGGCGTTGAATGCCCATGGAGACGCCATCCGGAGGCCGTGCGAAGGGCCTCGTATTCGGCTGCGTTGTTGGAGTCCGTATACATTATCTGAAGGGCGTATTGGACTGTGTCCCGGTTGGGGGCGTCGGGGCGACGCCAGACCCAGGCCAGCCAACATTTTGGAGCCGTCAAAGTGCATGATCAATTGGAGTATCGCCGTACTCTTTAGGGAGTTGACTTGATCCATTCGACCCGCGAAGTCGGCCAAAACCTGCGACTTAATAGCTCGTCGTGGCTTATAAGTTATGTCGAATGGGAGGAGCTCTATGGCCCATTTAGCAATCCGGCCCGTCGCGTCGCGGTTGTTTATAATGTCATTAAGAGGTACTTGGAGGCTACCGTTATCGAACACTCTTGAAAGTAGTGTCGCAGCTTCGGGATGCCATGAACACGCGTATGCTATCTTTTGATAGTGTGGGTACGGGACTTGCATGGAGTTAGGACGGTGGACACATAATAAACGGTTTTGAATAGGGAACGGTGTCCGTCCGTTCTCGTTCGACAACGAGCACCGCTGACAACTTGATGTGTTGCGGCGATGTATAATAGCATTGGTTACGCCCACGTTGGCGCGGCCAGAGACGGTTGTTGCCAAAATGGCCTTTATTTCTTGAGTCCGGCCGTGGCGGCATCCGTCCACTCGAAGTGTTGGTCGGCGGAGGAGGCGGTAAAGAGGTAATGCCTTTTCTCCTAAGCGGGAGATAAAGCGGCTTAGAGCCGCTCGCATCCGTCAATTTTGTATTTGTTTGAGGTCTTTTGGAATATCCAATTGTGTGAGCTCGAATCTTGGCTGGGTTTGCTTCAATTCCTCTACGGACACAATGAAGCCCAGGAGCTTTCGGTGGGAGCGCCGAAGACGCATTTTCGGATTGAGCTTGATGTCATATTTTGAAGATTGTCGAATGTGAGCCTCAAGTCGTCTACTAGAGTTTCGGCGTGCTTGGTTTTGTGACCACGTCATCTACATATGCTTCCACCGTTTTGCCGATCTGGTTTGCGGACATATACGAATCATGCGCTGATATATTGCGCGGCGTTTTTGAGCCCAAAGGGCATTGTGTTGAAGCGAGCGGGCGTATGGAGTGATGAATGCTGTTGCAGCTTGGTGCAGCTCCGCCATCTTGATTTGGTGGTAGCGGATGCAGCGTCGAGGAAGCACAATGAGTCGTGTCCTGCTGTAGCGTCAATGATTTGATCAATTCGAGGGAGGAAGGGATCCTTTGGGCAAGCCTTATTAAGGTCTTTGAAATCAACACATAGGCGCCAGATTTATCCTTCTTTGGTACCATCACCAGGTTAGCTAGCCAGTCCGGATGTTTTATATCTCGATGAATCCGGCCTCCAAAAGTTTGGCTAGCTCCTCTCCCATGGCCTGTCTCTTGGGTTGGGAAAAGCGCCCGAAGAGCTGTTTGGTGGCTTGAATCCTTTTAGGATATTTAGGCTGTGCTCGGCCAGGTGGCGTGGGATTCTGGCATGTCGAAGGGTGCGAGCAAAGATGTCGATTTTCTTGTAGAAATTCTCGTAGTCTGGCGTCTACATCGGGGTTTAATTGTGCCCGATGGAGCCGTCTTTGCGAGTCCGTTGGGTGGACTTGGAATTTGACTATTTCATCCGCTGGTTTAAAGAGGTGGACTTGGATCTTTTATCAAGTATCACATCGTCCTGTTCACCGTGGAGCGCATCGCGATGAGTTCCTCGGCCGCTAGGGCTTGGATAGTGCCTCGAGGGCTAGTGCGGCTGTCTTATTTTGGTAGCGAGTGCTATGTTGGGATCACTAGCGAGTGATGATTCCGTTGGGACCGGGCATTTTAAGCTTCATGTACCCATAATGGGGTATAGCTTGAAAAATTGTGAATGCCTCTCGTCCTAATAAAGCATGATATCCGCTGTTGAGCAGGGCCACTTGAAATGTGACCTCCTCGGACCTGTAATTGTCCGTGAGCGAACACTACGTCCAGCGTGATTTTTCTGTGCAGCATGCTTCCGGTGAGGATTATTCCTCTAAAGGTTGTGCTGCTTCGCTCAATGCGGTTCGATCTATTTCCATTTTTGGAGGGTTTCCTCATAGATGAGGTTTAGTCCGCTGCCGCCATCCATGAGTACCTTAGTAAGGCGGCAAGCCGTCTACTATCGGGCTGAGGACCAATGCGGCTGGTGCCGGGCAGTTCGAATTTAGGTTAAATCACGGCATTGAAGGTAATAGCCGTGTCCTCCATGGATTTATTGTTGCTACTTGGTAGACTTGACAAGGTTGCGGAGTTGTCGTTTTCGCATGTTATTTGATCACGAAAGTCTCGAAGACTATTAACACCGTCTTGGTGTTCTTGGGCTGGGATTACGAAGCTAGAAGCTCTTCGCCACTTTTGGCCACTGCCGTAGTATCCAACATGCTCGAAGGCTATGAGTTGGAGTGGCGCCCTCGTGCTATGAATTTTGCGAGGTCCGTTTAGCCAACCCTCGATGCAGGTTCCGTACCCTTTAGGGGTTTTGGTTTTTGGTATTCAACCCGGTGCTTGATAATGATGCACCCTTTTGTTCCGGACTAGGGATGTATTGGGGCGGATTATCCCAAAATTTACTTTCGGTTTTCGAGCGCTCTCCATCGCACGAGTACTTTTGTACGATGGTCACCAAGTCAACAAAGCGTGTAATTTTGCGACGACTTATGGCGTTTAGGATTCCCTTGTCCGTGCAATTATTGCAGAAGATTGGTATTCGTCCTCCTCTCGGCAGTCCTTTATCCTGTTCATAACCGGGAGGAATCGGCCCGATAATGATGTCTTGTTTGGCGGGCTCTTGCGAATTCGAGAGATCGCTAATGTTTGGGTGGGCGGGTGGCACTAAATCCGGAACCCGTCAATTTAGGACTCAAGGGCGGGAAGTTTCGAACTTCGGAAGTTTGGATTTTGAGTGCTATCAATGAGTCCGACCCGCCGCTGACTTTAAGTTCGGGGCTTGATCGACATCCGTCCCTCCGCGAGAATCCGGCATGGAGGATCGGGAATCGGACGTAGC
Organism: Aegilops longissima; assembly: GCA_021605205.1. Classification (NCBI taxonomy): domain Eukaryota; kingdom Viridiplantae; phylum Streptophyta; class Magnoliopsida; order Poales; family Poaceae; genus Aegilops; species Aegilops longissima. The sequence continues at coordinate 313,551,661 of CM038678.1, forward strand.
TAGTCCTTAAGATAGGAGAAGAGTCGCGCATTGCTCCTCTATCACAGCAACATGATGGGTAGCACAGGGAGAGTTGATCTCTCTCGGATCGGTTTTAGGCCCGATCCGGTCGTGTCTGTGGCGACTCCCGAGTGGCGATCACGATCCAAGAGCTCGTTTACGGAGGAGAGCTCGATCGGATCTAACTGTTCGGCAAGTTCGAACTAACATGGAGATTGGTTTCGATGACTCGAGAGGTCATCGTCGGTAGCGGCGGCGAACTAGCGGTCATGAGAAAACCGCCTAGCGAAGAGTCGACCCGATGGCCAAGGCTTCTTTGGCGATGGTATCGTCTTTAAAGGCGAGATGAGGCATCCTACGATGGCGGCGACGAAGAACTCTCAATGAAAGCACCAATGTCGGTGTCAAAACCGGCGGATCTCGGGTAGGGGTCCCGAACTGTGCGTCTAGGCGGATGGTAACGGGAGACAAGGGACACGATGTTTTACCCAGGTTCGGGCCCTCTCGATGGAGGTAATACCCTACTCCTGCTTGATTAATATTGATGATATGGGTAGTACAAGAGTAGATCTACCACGAGATCAAGGAGGCTAAACCCTAGAAGCTAGCCTATGGTATGATTGTTGTTAGTCCTCTGGACTAAAACCCTCCGGTTTATATAGACACGGATAGGTTAGGGTTACAGTCGGTTACAATGGTAGGAGATCTACATATCCGTATCCCATCCGGACCAAGCTTGCCTTCCACGTCCAAGGAAAGTCCCATCCGGACACGGGACTCCTCACTCCCACTAAAGCGAAGTCTTCAATCTTGTATCTTCATAGTCTTGAGTCCTAGGCCAGCGACCACGAGCCGTGAAAGCCAGTTCGGCTATCGGCGGACACCCCTAATCCGGGACTCCCTCAGAAATCCATGGCAGCCCTCACAACACTCATGACCCGCTTTTGCGCGGGAGAAGACAGCTAGCTAGCTCGTAGTAATAACATGACCAAGAGCCCTAGTAATTTGGATACCAAGGACAACATTGGCAGGTCGCGTCACAACAAGCAAAAGCGCCGCATTAATGACGACAATGCCGAGGATCGACGAGTTAATGCGGATTCGAGGCTATAAACCGGTCGATGGAAAAAAGCCATTCAAAAGAGATACCCGGGCCCGTCCCAATTTGGACCGAATACTCAATCGCTCGTGCGGATACGGCGGCACCCCGAAAAACCAGCCAACCACACCAACAGGATTGTTGGGTGTTCAAGCAAGCAGCAAGTTAAACACGAAAACAATGACAAGGGGCTGCATAGCGATGGCGAGGAGGAGCCCCGGCCGCCGAACAATAGGGGACAGAAGGGTTTCCCCCCACAAGTGCGGACAGTGAACATGATATACGCAAAACACATACCCAAAAGGGAGCGGAAGCGTGCACTCAGGGACGTATATGCGTTGGAGCCAATCGCCCCAAAGTTCAACCCATGGTCCTCCTGCCCGATCACTTTTGATCGAAGGGACCACCCCACTAGCATCCGCCATGGCGGATTTGCCGCATTGTTTTTATACCCAATCATTGATGGATTTCACCTCACTAGAGTCCTTATGGACGACGGCAGCTACTGAACACCTTTATCGGGATCTGGTCACGAAAAATGGGCATAGATCCCTCAAGTTAAACCCACAAAGACGACCTTTAAAGGCGTCATACCAGTGTAGAGGCCAACTATGCAGGGCTCGATTACACTTGAGGTGGCCTTCGGATCCCCGGATAATTTCCAAAGCGAGGAGTTAATCTTCGACATAGTCCCGTTCCGCCGTGGCTATCACGCACTGCTCGGACAAACCGCATTTGCAAAGTTTAATGCGGTGCCACACTATGCATATCTCAAGCTCAAGATGCCAGGCCCTCGAGGAGTCATTACGGTCAATTGAAACACCGAACGCTCTCTCTGGACGGAGGAGCATACGGAGGCCCTCGTGGCGGAAGTACAAAGCAGTCTGTCAAGGCAATTCTCCAGTTCGGCCATTAAACGTCCGGACACCGTCAAGCGCGCCCGGAGTAACCTACAACAAGACCGCCTGGCATGTTCCGAGCACGCGTAGCAATGCGGCCCCAATCCTAGCGCTCGCGAAATTGTGAAACCAGTACTGCGCATACATAACTACGCTCTGGAAATACCATGGGCATAGGGGGAGGGGCACGACCACGGCACGCCCAAAATGCGGCTCAACCGCACAAGGGGCTCCTGATTTTGTCATTCTTTTTTTCTTTCTTACTTTCAGGACTCCACTTTCCGGAAGGCCTGTCCGGCAACATAATCGCCGAACACACGATGCAACAGCCAGGGAGGCAGAAAGCTACGTCGAGTGTCCAGGTGGTCTCTATAACGAGCAGTATACTTGTTTCACATATCATCCCGCAGCTCGCCCCTGGAGGGGGGAAATGTTAAATAGTCCCATCTCTTGATTATCACACTATTTGTATCGTTCTGCTTTTACCGCAGACTTTTAGAATAAACAATGCATAGCTTTTGTCTATTATTACATTACCTTTTTATATATAAAAACATGTTCAGTTATGACATTATGCAACCGTACACTTTGGTACGGCCAATACACCAGGGGCTTACGTACCCTAGAATATGGTGTGAGAAGTCCGAACACTCTCATGAGTGTGACTGTCGGATTTCGGGTTCCGGCAGACCCTCTAGGTTCGAACACTGGGGTGCGCGCGAAGATTTCACCCTCTACCTACCTTCACCTCGCCGCCTCGCTAAGATCTAAGCTATGAAAGGAACAACACAAGAGACACAGGGTTTATACTAGTTCGGGCCACCATTGTGGTGTAATACCATACTCTAGTTTGTGGTGTGGTGGATTGCCTCTTGGGCTGATGATGAACAATACAAGGAAGAACAGCCTCGCGAGGGTCTGTTCTTGGCTGGTGCGATGAATTGCTAGGGGGAGTTCAGTCGCTCTCTATCTGCTGATTGGTTTCTTGACGCTGGATCAAGCTGCCTCTATCCTGTGGGTGGCTAGTCCTATTTATAGGCAAAGGCCCTGGGCCTCTTCCCAAATATTGAGCGGGAAGGGCGCCAACAATTGGCCATTTTGAAGGGGAACATCTAGTACACTTATCCTGACTAAAGTTGGTCCTCGCTTTGTCAAAGGCTCTGGTGGTGGCCTTGACTTGGGCTCCACGATGACTTCCTTCCTGCCGTTGCGACGGTCTTGGTCTTGTTGCACCGAAACGGATGCGTTTGCTTGATACTCTTGCCTTCGCTTGCTCCCTTTGCACCAAAGAGGAAAGGAGGACACCGCGCGGGCTGGCGTCCGCCTGGCGCCCTTGGTTGTCATGGCTTACGTCATGGGCACCTCGTGAGGTACCCCGCCTTGATCTCTCCACCTCCTCGCGAGCAAGCCTGACGAGGCCGTGCCTGAGGAAGCTCCCTGTCGTCCGCCCCGCGAGGCTTGGCCCCTCGCGAGGGTCTTGAGCTTGTGCTGATGAAGATGGGCCTTGCTGGGCCACCCCTTGAGCCACGCCGCAGGCCGTAGGCAGGCAAGTCTGGGTACCCCCGTTCCTAGAACGCCGATAGAAGCCCTCGGGCCCAAGGCGCGCCTGGACTTGGCTGAGCAGAGAAGTGAAGGGGCAAGTGCAAAGCGCCGCGGGCCCTAACAGCCTGCGGCCTTGGGCGCCGTGTGGCGGTTGATTGGACGTGGGCGGCCCTGCTCCCCCACGACGCCTCGGCGACTGCATGAATTGACAAGTCCCTGCATGCAAAACGGGTCATGATTACCTGTGATCATGGAAGTCGGCGGTTGGCCTTCCACAGCTATAAATGCAGACGGCGCGCTTCTTCCAGTCCATCTCTCTTTGCTTCTCCTTCTTCTCCGTCCTTGCTCCACCTTAGCACAATGGCTCCCATCCGCCGGTTCTCCGTGGAAGAGAAGGAAAAAGCTCCCCGAGAGGGTCCCGACCCGCTTCCGCCGAAGAAACGGCTTTCCCTATGCTGTCGAGATGAGGGCGCCCAACAGGAGGTGTCGAGGCCTTGGTGCGAGCGGCCGCCACCAGGGTGCCCGTTGCCCTTGTACGCCCACCTTGAGGGCCCTGCAGGAGTGGATGCCGGGCACCATGGACGACGCCGCCGTCGGCGTCAACGGGTCACGGCGGTGCGCGTTGTCCCTCCTGGAGTACATGCCGAGGGCTCCTCCCGGGAGTTTGTGCTCCACGCCGCCATGCCTCCTCAGTCTTGGATTTGCCTTCCTCCCTCCTTCGCCTTCGTGATGCCGCAGGGGGGATACTTGGAGCACTGGTTGCATCACGCCGGCTGCAACACCCTCGCGACCGAAGTGGAGGTTGCGGTCGTCGCCCCGGGCAAGGTCTTCATGACTCGAGGCTGGGGCGAGATCGCCCGGGTCTGCAGGACGAGGGGCGCCCTCGCGATCCACCTGGAGTATGACGTCGCTTCCATGATGCTCTTCAAGGTCTTCGACGCGGACGGACGCCGGCTAGAGTGCTGCCTTGAGAGAGGCGGTCGAGGCCCTGCTGCAGCGAGGACTAGGCTCACCGCTCGCTCCCCCATCAGCTCCTCAGGCGGCGGGCGCGTTGGAGGATCCAACGACTCCGCCGAGCTCTTCGCGACTCCGGAGACGAGCGACGATAGCTACGAGCCCCCGAGCCTGCGCCGCTCTCGAAGCAGGGCAGGCTCATCAGGCCGCCGCCGCCTCTAATCTGGATGAGGTTGGCGCCGGTGCCCGGCGGCCCACTGTTGATGATGGCGTCTCTTGCGGAGGCACGTGTACTTAGCGTTCTTTAGGATCTGTTCCCTGCGAGGAATCAGAAAAGCGCGCCCCATGGGGGCTTGTAAGGTGCATGTGGTTCTTTTTGTTAATATAGTCCTTGCCATGAAGTAGTGCGAGATGCTCATTCCATCTTAGCTTAGTTCTTCATGACTCGGAGACGAGCGGGTCTCAGCCGTCACTGGTATGCCAGGTCGCGATGCCATGGACAAGGCCAGAGGGTGAGGGCTGGAGAGCCAGTAGGAGCCCATGAGTCGCGATGCTCAGGTACCCCCCCCATTTAACGTGCAAGCGGTTCGCGCGAGCGAGAGTGAAGAAGACGCCGTGAGGGCCTCGCCCGGCGCTGCTCCTTGAAGGGATCCTGTAGGCCCACCACAAGAAGAACAAGAGTCCGCTATGACAAGCGACGTTCAGCTGTTGGTTGCTTTGGAGAGGTGACGAGGCACTGAAGGCCTGACGAGGTGGCGCTGTGCGGGGCTGCCGCGGCCAGAGCTCAGCCATTCAGGTTTGTCGGTGTTGCAGGGATGGACCCATGCGCAAGCGCCGTGCCGTTGGGGGAGCAGCTCCATCAATTGGTGTCCATTGAGCAGGCAACTAGGTCAAGCACGTTAATCATGAAGAAGCAAGTTCATTTAGATAGGATGCGAGGAAGGCGGGGCGTCATTGGAGTGCAGCCCGGCGACCGGGGATGATGCAGCCCGAGGGCGCCAACAAAGTAAGCTAGGAACATGAAGTAAAGGGATACGCGCGAGGACGGACCCACGCGGCACAGGAATAATGCAGCCACAGGCGCTCCAGCTAGAAATGAAACTTGAAGGATGTCACCGATAACGTTGAGGCGAAGGGATGTTGAGGTAGCGGACGTCGTGGGCTGCGGAAGCCGATCTTCCACGAGCCCCTGGCCCAGAGCCTCGGGATGCTCCGGGGCGCTGGTGGCTCCTCGCGGACCATCTCCATCTCCGCCAGGGACTGCGGGCGCCTGGCCTCTTGAGCCTCCGTGATGCTCCTCATGAGGCGCTGGTGCGTGGCGGCCGCCTTGCATGCCGTGGGGCATCTGAACGTAGCTGTGGGTGGGCCTTGCAGCGCCCCACGCGTGAGGGGCCAGGCGCTCGAGAGGCGGCTCGGTTGAGCCACAGGATGTCGATCAGGGCGCACAGCCCACCATCCTCGCTGGATGGGGAGCTACAGTGGTAGTGGCGACGGCTGCCACTCATGACTCTTGACTCCAGCAACTCCTGCGTGATCGACCGACGAACTCCTGAGGGTTTGGCCCTCCTTGCCTTGCTCCTTCCTGAGGGAAACGTGCTTTGAAACACGCCTCCAAGTGGTGCCCAAGCGCCTCCCTCGTGACCTTAGCAAGGTCGATGGCCCTCCAGGAGAGAGCCCCCGAGCCTTGCTTGAGGAGGCGCCGGGCGCACCTTCCTATCTGACGAAGGAGGTGCCCCCGAGCAGCGCGGACCGAGGGCCTGCCTCCCGAGGGGTCGGGCTGGCGATGTCTTCTTCTTCTTGGGAGCGGTCTCGGGGGCCTCACGCTCCTGCGATCTGGGTCTTCAAGTGATGCGGCTTGAAAGGCTCGCTCCAGGGAGCACACTGCGTCTCTCTCTTCACAAGGCACCGTGATGACTCCGCCACTTCCCGGCATCTTGAGGACGTTGCAGCCGTGATGGGTCACGGCCATGAACTTGGCTAGAGCTGGGTACCCGAGGATGGCATTGTATGGCAGGCGAATGTGGGCGACATCGAAGTCGATGAGCTCGGTGCGGTAGTTGTCGCGCGCCCTGAAGGTGACAGGGAGGCGAACCTGCCCAATCGGAACCGTGGAGCCATCGGTAACTCCGGAGAAAGGCTTGGTTGGCTGAAGCTGATTGTAAGGCACTTGGAGATTGTTGAACGTCTCTACAGACAGGACGTTGAGCCCTGCTATGCCGTCGATGAGGGTCCTGGTGACTTGCACGTTGCTAATGATTGGGGAACAAAGCATCGGGAGGACTCCGGCTGTGGCCGCACACTTGAGCTAATCCACTGAGTTGAACGTGATGGCGCATGCTGACCACCTGAGAGGGCGCGTGGCTTCGAGCTTGGGGAGGACTGCATTCACTTCGCGGGCGAACTTCTTGAAGATGCGATGTGAGGCTGGGGCATGAGCTCCGCCCAGGATGCAAGCGATCGCGCGTGGCTCCTGGAAGCCCCCAGCCCCCTCGTCCTGATGATGGTCCTCATTTCTCCTTGGCTGCGGTGGCAGAGGAGGGAGGCCTGCGTTTCCTTGCGGGCGATCCTCGCGAGGCTGATCCCTCCAGTCTCCCTCCCGAGGCTGATCCTGCCAACGATCCTCGCGAGGTCGGTCACGCCACCCTTGGCAAGGGCCACGGTCTTCCCAGCGTCCTGCGTTCCTTCCTCCTCCTCGGCCATAGCCTCGATCGTTGCGGTCGGGGCGTCGGCCGATCCTCCCTTCTCGCACGGCCCTGAGCTCTTGACACTCATTGGTGTTGTGGGTGTGGAGGTCGTGGTACACACAGTACCGGCTGCCTTGGAAGACTTGGGCTGATCTCTGCCCCGCTTGGTGTCTGGTTCTGCCGCGAGCACGGCAGCCCCCTTGCGCTTCACGTCCTTGGCCTTGGATTTCTTCTCTTCTGGGTCCGCGGCTGGTAGCTCAAGGAGGGAAAGGTGCCCTTCCTTAGCCCTGGCGCACTTGGTCGCCAAGTTGAACAGCTCCAAGGAAGTGCACAGATCTTCATGCATCGCCAGCTCCTCCTTCATCTTGACGTCACGCACACCGTCGGAGGAGGCTGAGATGATGGCCTCCTCGGTCACCTTGGGAATCTTGAGGCGTGCGTTGTTGAAGCGCTGGATGTACTTCTGCAGGGTCTCCCCTGGTTGCTACTTCATGCGGCGCATGTCGCTCACGGCAGGAGGGCGGTCGCGAGTACCTTGGAAGTTGGCGATGAAGCGGGTGCGCATCTCGTCCCAGGAGGAGATCGTGCCAGGAGCCAGGTTTAGGAGCCAGGTGCGGGCTCCGTCCTTGAGTGCCATGGGAAACTAGTTCGCCATGACCTTCTCGTCCCCGTTGGCGGCTTCGATGCCCAGCTCATAGAGCTGGAGGAACTCCGCAGGGTCGGCCGTGCCGTCGTAGCGAGGAGGCAGGTCTGGCTTGAACTTGCCGGGCCACGCGACGCTGCGCAGCTCGGTGGTGAAGGCGCGGCAGCCTGCTGTGGCCAGGGAGGCCTTTGGTGACGAAGAGCCTGGTCTTGCGGGTCTCCATGCGCTGCAGCTGTGAGCAACACGGGGTATTGGCGTGCTGGAGCAGGAGCGTGGTCGTGACGAGCCGGTGCAGGGAGCACACGGGCAGCTTCTTGGGGGCGAGGGACCTCTTGACAGCTCTGCTCTTGCTGCGCTGGCGCCAGACGGAGCGGGTTCCGCCCAGGGGCCACACGCCTTGGGGCCAGGGCGCCTTCTTGAGGGGGAGGCGGCTGAGGCGCCCCCGGAGCTTCATCGCCCGCGCAGGGCGGGGCGTGGTGCAGCGAGAAGGACGGCGCGGGGGAGCCCCCTGCGGCGCGGACGAGCTCGGCGACGCGGTCAAGCCACTCTTCGTAGTCCTCGTCAACAGGGCGGTAGCGCAGGAGCTCGTTTGCCGCGATGAGCGCAGCTCGAGCCTCCATGGGAGCAACGGAGCGCGCGAGACGAAGAACCAGCTGGGGCGAGTGAAGGAGTGGCGGTGCGGCCGTCTCGCCTCACGGACGGATGCTAGGACAATGCTTGCTGCTCGTTCCCCGCCGGGCCGGTGGTGGCGTTGACGGCAGGCGACGGGGAACGGCGGGGACGGCCGCCGACGGGGGCCGTCTGGGCGACGCGAGAAGCGAGAGCGGCTCGGCGCTCGGCGTGGGCCCGACGAGCGTCTGACATGGATGCGATGGTCGGCGAAGAACTGGGCGGCGGAAGACGAATTCCGGCGCACCCGTACCTGGCGCGCCAAATGTCAGATTTCGGGTTCCGGCAGACCCTCTAGGTTCGAACACTGGGGTGCGCGTGGAGATTTCAGCCTCTACCTACTTGCACCTCGCCGCCTCGCTAAGATCTAAGCTATGAAAGGAACAACACAAGAGACACGGGGTTTATACTAGTTCGGGCCACCATTGTGGTGTAATACCCTACTCTAGTTTGTGGTGTGGTGGATTGCCTCTTGGGCTGATGATGAACAATAAAAGGAAGAACAGCCTTGCGAGGGTCTGTTCTTGGCTGGTGGGATGAACTGCTAGGGGGAGTTCAGTCGCTCTCTATCTGCTGATTGGTTTCTTGACGCTGGATCAAGCTGCCTCTATCCTGTGGGTGGCTAGTCCTATTTATAGGCAAAGGCCATGGGCCTCTTCCAAAATATTGAGCGGGAAGGGCGCCAAGAATTGGCCATTTTGAAGGGGAACATCTAGTACACTTATCCTGACTAAAGTTGGTCCTCGCTTTGTCAAAGGCTCGTGGTGGCCTTGACTTGGGCTCCACGATGACTTCCTTCCTGCCGTTGTGACGGTCTTGGTCTTGTTGCATCGAAACAGATGCCTTTGCTTGATACTCTTGCCTGCGCTTGCTCCCTTTGCACCAAAGAGGAAAGGAGGACACTGCGCAGGCTGGCGCCCTTGGTCGTCATGGCTTACTTCATGGCACCTCGTGAGTTACCCCACCTTGATCTCTCCGCCTCCTCGCGAGCCAGCCTGACGAGGCCGTGCCTGAGGAGGCTCCCTGTCGTCCACCCCGCGAGGCTTGTCCCCTCGCGAGGGTCTTGAGCTTGTGCTGATGAAGATGGGCCTTGCTGGGCCACCCCTTGAGCCACGCCGCAGGCAGGCAAGTCTCGGTTCCCCCGTTCCCAGAACAACGACAGCGGCACCCCGAACTTATAGCATTATATGCATCGGCTCCGAATCATGTCTTGGGTCAATAGTTGGGTTTGCCCGGCTCCCATGTTTTGGTACCTTATGTTTCGTTATATCGGCTAAGGTAGCACTGGGAGAACCACTGCGATTGTGCCCCGGTTGAGCCGGGCTGAGCACCTCAGTGGAGAAAGCTAAAACTGACCGTTATGATAGGGCGAGAGCTGGTCGCTGTTCGAGAGGTTTTCGAGTCCCTAAAGGCTTATGCCGCTTAGAGCGAGGGGTCGGCTTTGTCTGGCCTAGGCGTGGATAGCGCCCCGAACTCGGTCTTCCGAATACTAGGGGCTTCGTCGAAATTTAAAATTATAGAATTCTACGGCTAAGTGAGAGTGTTCAAGCATTATAGTCTGATTGCCTTGTTCGTTGTGTTGAGCGCCTCCCTCGAAGGACCCAATAATGGGAAAAAGAACACTCAAGTTTATCCCGAACAACCCAGCACTCGCGGCATGGGGGCAGAAGCCGATGACTCGCCATCTCTCAATTTTGATAAACGGCAGCACAGAAGGTAATATTTTAAATTCAAAAGCGTTGCTTAGCGCATATGAACAAGTTTTCAGCGTACAGGATTACAAATGCGAGTTTACTCAAAATTACATCTTTGGAGCACTCATCCGCTATACGGCGGGCACCCTTCAGGACGCCCTTGTCGGCGTTCTGGGAACGGGGGTACCCAGACTTGCCTGCCTGCGGCCTGCGGCGTGGCTCAAGGAGTGGCCCAGCACGGCCCATCTTCATCAGCACAAGCTCAAGACCCTCGCGAGGGGCAAAGCCTCGCGGGGCGGACGACACAAAGCTTCCTCAGACGTGGCCTCGTCAGGCTGGCTCGCGAGGAGGCGGAGAGATCAAGGCGGGGTACCTCACGAGGTGCCCATGACGCAAGCCATGACGACCAAGGGCGCCAAAGGGCGCCAGCCAGCCAGCAGTGTCCTCATTTCCTCTTTGGTGCAAAGGAGGCAAGCGCAGTGAGAGCATCAAGCAAAGGCAACTGCTGCAACAAGACCAAGACCAACACAACGGCAGGAAGGAAGTCATCGTGGAGCCCAAGCCAAGGCCACCGCCAGAGCCTTTGACAAGCAAGGACCAACTTTAGTCGATAAGTGTACCAGATGTTCCCTTCAAATGGCCAATTGTTGGCGCCTTCCCGCCAATATTTGGGAAGAGGGCCAGGCCTCTGCCTATAAATAGGACTAGCCACCCACAGGGTAGAGGACTGGGAGAAAAGAGGATCTGGATCCGAACCAAGAACACAGCTAGAGATCGAGCAATAGAGAGAGAGAGAGAGAGAGCGACCGAACTCCCCTAGCAGTTCGTCAGACCGCCAAGAATGCACTCGCGAGGCTGTTCTTCCTTGTATTGTTCATCATCAGCCCCTGAGGCAATCCACCACACCACACACTGGAGTAGGGTATTACACCACAATGGTGGCCCGAACCAGTATAAACCTTGTGTCTCTTGTGTTGCTCTTTGCGTAGTTTAGATCTTTGCGAGGCGACGAGGTGCAGGTAGGTAGGGGGTGAGATCTCCGCGTGCACCCCAGAGTTCGAACCTAGAGGGTCTGCCGGAACCCGAAATCCGACATCCCTCATAATACATCTCGAGCTTGCGATGCTCCTTGCCCGGCGGTGGTCCGTCCGTCACAAGCTTCTCAGCGTCCATCTTGCCCCAATGCACTTTAGCATGGGCAAGGGCCCTACTGGCACCTTCGATGCATACGGAGCGCTTGATAACTTCAAGCTTTGGACAGGAATCCACCAGCCGATTTACCAGACCGAAGTAGCTCCCATGCATGGCTTCCCCAGGCCACAGCCGGACTAAGAGACCCTTCACGGCCTGTTCGGCTACCTTGTGGAGCTCGACCAGCTGCTTCATCTGGTTGCTCAAGGGCACCGGGTGTCCGGCCTCAGCATACTGAGACCAGAACACCTTCTCCGTCGAGCTTCCCTCTTCGGCTCGGTAGAATGCGGCAGCCTCGGACACACTCCGGGGAAGATCTGCGAATGCTCCTGGAGAGCTCCGGACTCGGGTAAGTAACAAGTAATTCACTTTCGCGTGCTTGCTTTGCATAAAGAATGCCTTACCCGCCGCTATCTTCTTCATCGCCTCAATTTCCTGGAGGGCTTTTTGGGCTTCGGCTTTGGCAGATTTGGCGCTCAAGCACCGAGGCGAGCTCGGACTCGAAGTCTTTGAGTCACGCTCCAAACTCTCGTGTTTTTCCATGAGAGCCTCGGAGCTCTTGCTGCACCGCCGCCACCCGCGCCTCCTGCTTCTCTCGCTCGGTGCGCCCACGACCGCATTATTTTCGCCTTGACAGCGCTTCCTTCGTGGTTGCCACCTCACCGTGGCCCCGTGATACCCACGCTGATCCTGTCATTTTTGCAACCACATTTTTTTATATACTTACATAAGGTATTACTTACCTTCCTTGTCCTCGAGCTGCTTCTTGGCAAGGCCGAGCTCGTCCTCGGACCGCTCGAGGCTCTGCTTCAATGCATTAACCTCCGCAGTCAGTGCGGCAGAGGTCAGCAACACAACCTGCATTCCCATATTGACATACTTATGTTAGACTCCTGCGTATATCTTTTTGATCCTCGGTTCAGCTTTTCTTTCCAAACACCAAACTGAGCATCAGGGGCTACTGTCTATGCGGTAATATTTTCACATATCTTAAATACATACCTCAAAGCCAGTTAGAAGGATGGCAGAGGCTTCGGTCAGCCCGCTCTTGGCGGACAGAACCTTCTGGATCACCGCACTCATAATAGTGCGGTGCTCCTCGTCGATGGAGGCGCCGTTAATGGAGGTCACCGGCGTTGTAGGCTTGCCCTTCTTAGTAGGGGGCCGCCTGCCGGATGCCGGAACTGTTGGAGGTTCCGGTGCGGTGTCCGGCCTTGGGCCGGACTTAGAGCCCTTTTGGGGTTTTATCCCCTTTTTGCCTGGAGTCCGGGAGGTCGCCTTGCGGCGCCTCCAGGACCACCTCCTCCTGGCTTGGCCTTTGGGATGCCACTCGCATCAACATGGCCGCGAGGAGAGGAGGCGGTCGGAAGTGAAGTGTTGTTCACATCCGATTTAACCCAGGGAACCGCTCGACGAAGCGTCGAGCCCGGCCTTGGGCGGACTGCATGATTATATCCGACGTCAGAAGGTACTGTGCAATAAAGGAACGCCATGAGTTATTCTGGTATCCGGATACTTACGATTTTGCGAGGGGCTTGGCCCTGGATGGCCACTCCTCTTCGCCGTCGTCGGCACTGGTGGAGTAGTCCGGAGGAAGGGTCCTTCCCTTCTTGGACCCTCCAGCCCCCCCAGTTGGGGCGGCCTTCCTTTTTACTCCTCCCCCCGCTGGAAGGGGAGAGGCTTCTTCTTCCTACTCCTCGTCTTCGGAGGAGGAGTGCGCCTCGGAGTCATCGGACGATGAATCCGGCACCACCGGGCGCCGGGAACTCTTTCGAGTCCCCGTGGCCTCCTTCTTGGCCTTCTTCTCCGGCACCATGTAAGGTGTCGGGACCAGCAGCCCCGTCAGGCGGGCGTTTGCTGGATCTTCGGGCAAAGGAGCCGGACAGTCGATCTATCCGGTCTTCTTCTACCATTCCTGTATAAGGAACAGGAGCTTATATCCCGCATAGAGTTAAACTATGAAAAACAAGTATCCCGTAAAGGGTAAAATAAGCTTACTACGCTGGCTTGTCGTTTCGCGCGGAATCCGTGATCCTCGGTGATGGGAGGGGGAACCTCGGCGCCCTTGAATAGCACCTTCCAGGCATCCTCGTGCGTTGTGTCAAAGAGCCTGGTCAGAGTTTGGTGCTGGGCCGGGTTGAACTCCATAAGTTAAAGGCCCGTCGTTGACATGGGAGGATCCGGCTGATGAGCATGACCTGGACTACGTTGACGAGCTTAACCTCTTTGTTCACCAGGTCTTCCAAATTACCCCACGACAGGCCCGTCTCTTTCCAGGAGGTGAGCCTTGTAGGGAAGCCAGATCAGAATTCGGGGGCCGCTGCCCATTTAGGGTCACGCGGCTCGATGATGTAGAACCACCCCGATTGCCACCCCTTTACGGTCTCCATGAAGGAGCACTCGAGCCATGTAACATTGGGCATCTTGCCCACCATGGCGCCTCCGCACTCCGCTTGTTGGCCGCCCACTACCTTCGGCTTGACATTGAAGGTCTTCAGCCATAAGCAGAAGTGGGGCTTGATGCGGAGGAAAGCCTCGCACACGACGATAAACGCCGAGATGTTGAGGACGAAGTTCGGGGCCTGATCGTGGATATCTAGGCCGTAGTAGAACATGAGCCCCCGGACAAATGGGTGAAGTGGAAAACCTAGTCCGCGGAGGAAGTGGGTAAGGAACACCACCCTCTCATGGGGCCTGGGGGTGGGGATGAGCTGCCCCTTGTCTGGGAGCCAGTGCGTGATGTCGTTAGACAAGTATCCGGCCTCCCTCAACTTCTTGATGTGTCGCTCCGTGACGGAGGAGACCATCCACTTGCCTCCCGCTCCGGACATTACTGGAAAAGGTTGAGGTGGGATGTGCAGACTTGGGCGTTGGAGCTCGAGTGCACGAAAATGGATAAGCAAAGGAGGAAGAAGGCGTAGATGGAAAAGGTGGATCCTTATCCCCTTATATGGGCGGACTAAACTATGTGCCTCCACCAGCCTGGTAAAACTCGCTTATCTCCCAAGCACCGTAAATTAATGGCACGGTTGGGTTACCCACGTCCGTATTGATGAGAATCCCGAAATAAGGGGACACGATCTCTGCTCCAACAAGACGTGCCAAGGAAACCGCCTCGCTAAGTGCACTGAGGTGGGACAGTAAAAACGATTCGAATAAAGGCTTGGCCGTGGTGTGATGACACACTGCGTAATACGTCAGCAAATTGGATTTGTGTAAATATTATTCTCTCTACGGTGGTATGTGGAAATTATTTTGAAGAGCCGGACACTATCCTTGTGTTCAAAATATTCTATGAAGTATTCGGAGGAGGAACCCGCCTTGCAATGCCGAAGACAAACTGCGCGCCGGACTCGTCGTCATTGAAGCCTGGTTCAGGGGCTACTGAGGGAGTCCTGGATTAGGGGGTGTCCGGATGGCCGGACTATGACCTTTGGCCGGACTCCTGGACTATGAAGATACAAGATTGAAGACTTCGTCCCGTGTCCGATGGGACTTTCCTTGGCGTGGAAGGCAATCTTGGCGATACGGATATGTAGATCTCCTCCCATTGTAACCGACTCTATGTAACCCTAACCCTCTCCGGTGTCTATATAAACCGGAGGGTTTTAGTCCGTAGGACGAACAACAATCATACCATAGGCTAGCTTCTAGGGTTTAGCCTCTCTGATCTCGTGGTAGATCTACTTTTGTACTACCCATATCATCAATATTAATCAAGCAGGAGTAGGGTTTTACCTCCATCGAGAGGGCCCGAACCTGGGTAAAACCATCCTGTCCCTTGTCTCCTGTTACCATCCGCCTAGACGCACAGTTCGGGACCCCCTACCCGAGATCCGCCGGTTTTGACACCGACACTCGACTTGTGGCAAAGAGTATTTTCACAAGTTCAAGGAGTTGACTACGATGAGATTTTCTCACCCGTAGCGATGTTTAAGTCCGTCGGAATCATGTTAGCATTAGCTGTATTTTTTGGTTATGAAATCTGACAGATGGATGTCAAAACAAGTATGTGATACAATAAAAGTTTTTGTCGATCCTAAGGATGCTAAAAGGTATGCTGGCTCCAGCGATCCTTCTATGGACTAGAGCAAGCATCTCGGATTCGGAATATATGCTTTGATGGAGTGATAAAGCTTTTAGGTTTATACAATGTTTGCTAGAAACTTGTATTTACAAGAAAGTGAGTGGGAGCACTACAACATTTCTGATAAGTATATGTGGATGACATATTGTTGATCCGAAATAATGTAGTATTTCTGGAAAGCATAAACGGTTGTTTGAAGGGTGATTTTCAAAGGAAGACCTGGATAAAGCTGCTTACATATTGGGCATCAAGATTTATAGAGATAGATCAAGACGCCTGGTGATACTTTCAAAGAACGCACACCTTGACATGATTTTGAAGGAGTACAAAATAGATCAGTCAAAGAAGGGATTCTTACCTGAGTTGTAAGGTGTGAAGTTGAGTAAGACTCAAAGCTTGACCACGGTAGAAGAAAGAGGAAGGATGAAGGCCGTCCCCTATGCTTTTGTCATAGGCTCTATACGGTATGCCATGCTGAGTACCGCACCTGATTTGTGCCTTTGCCACATGTCTGGCAAGAGGATACAAAGGCGATCCAGGAGTGGATAACTAGACAGTGGTCAAAATTATCCTTAGAGGAACAAGGAAATACTTCTCGGTTATGGAGGTGATAAAGAGTTCGACGTTAAGAGTTACGTCGATGCAAGCTTTAACACCTATCCGGATGACTTTGAGTAGAAAAACTGGATATGTATAATGGAGCGACCATTTGGAATAGCTCCAAGTGGAACGTGGTAGCAGCATCTACGATATGACATAAAGTTTTGCGAAGTACATGCGGATCTGATTGTTGTAGACCCGTTGACTATAACATCTTTCACAAGCATAACATGATCAAACCCAGAATTCATTGAGTGTTAATCACATGGTAATGTGAACTAGATTATTGACTCTAGTAAACTCTTTGGGTGTTAGTCACATGGCGATGTGACCTTGAGTGTTCATCACATAGCAATGTGAACTGGATTATTGCCTCTAGTGCAAGTGGGAGACTGTTGGAAATATGCCTTAGAGGCAATAATAAATTAGTTATTATTATTATATTTCCTTGTTCATGATAATCGTTTATTATCCATGCTAGAATTGTATTGATAGGAAACTCAGATACATGTGTGGATACATAGACAACACCATGTCCCTAGTAAGCCTCTAGTTGACTAGCTCGTTGATCAATAGATGTTTACGGTTTCCTGACCATGGACATTGGATGTCGTTGATAACGGGATCACATCATTAGGAGAATGATGTGATGGACAAGACCCAATCCTAAGCCTAGCACAAGATCGTGTAGTTCGTATGCTAAAGCTTTTCTAATGTCAAGTATCATTTCCTTAGACCATGAGATTGTGCAACTCTCGGATACCGTAGGAATGCTTTGGGTGTACCAAACGTCACAATGTAACTGGATGGCTACAAAGGTGCACTACGGGTATCTCCGAAAGTGTCTGTTGGGTTGGCATGAATCGAGACTAGGATTTGTCACTCCATGTAATGGAGAGGTATCTCTGGGCCCACTCGATAGGACATCATCATAATGTGCACAATGTGACCAAGGATTTGATCACGGGATGATGTGTTACGGAACGAGTAAAGAGACTTGCCGGTAACGAGATTGAACAAGGTATCGGGATACCGACGATCGAATCTCGGGCAAGTATCATATCAGTATACAAAGGGAATTGTATACGGGATTGATTGAATCCTTGACATCGTGGTTCATCCAATGAGATCATCGTGGAACATGTGGGAGCCAACATGGGTATCCATATCCCGCTGTTTGTTATTGACCAGAGAGATGTCTCGGTCATGTCTGCATGATTCCCGAGCCCGTAGGGTCTACACACTTAAGGTTCGACGACGCTAGGGTTATAGGGAAGGTATGTACGCGGTTACCGAATGTTGTTCGGAGTCCCGGATGAGATTCCAGACGTCACGAGGAGTTCCGGAATGGTCCGGAGGTGAAGATTGATATATTGGACGAAGGGTTTTGGAGTCCGGAAGTGTTCCGGAGGTACCGGGTGATGACCAAATGACCGAAGGTATTTCAGAGCCCCGCAAGTGTTGGGGGCTTCATGGGCCAAGGAAGGGGCAAACCAGCGCACTAAGGGGCTGTGCGCCTCACCTAATCCCACGTGACCAGGGGGTTTGGGCGCCCATCTAGGGTTCTCACCTCCGGCTTGGGGGCCAAGTCACCCAAGGGGAGATCCCATCTGCCTCGCCGCCCCCCTAGGGGAAACCCTAGGCGCCTCCCCTTGCCCCTATATATAGTGGAGGTTTTGGGGCTGCCCAACACACGAGTCTCTCTCCCAAGGCGCAGCCCTACCTCTCTCCTCCTCGCTCTATCGTAGTGCTTGGCGAAGCCCTGCTGGAGTACCGTGCTCCTCCACCACCACCACGCCGTCGTGCTGCTGCTGGACGGAGTCTTCCCCAACCACTTCCTCTCTCCTTGCTGGATCAAGGCATGGGAGACGTCACCGGGCTGCACGTGTGTTGAACGCGGAGGCGCCATTGTTCGGCGCTTAGATCAGAATCGACCATGATCTGAATCGCCACGAGTACGACTACCTCATCCGCGTTCTTGCAACGCTTCCGCTTAGCGATCTACAAGGGTATGTAGATGCACTCCTCTTCCCCTCGTTGCTAGATTACTCCATAGATTGATCTTGGTGATGCGTAGAAAATTTGAAATTTCTGCTACGATCCCCAACATAGATGTGGTTTTGTGTTTTAATTAGTGTTTGTGCTAGGTAAGACCTTTGGGATAGCTTAGAGTAATAGTTGATTTGATCTTGCTGAAAAACAGAAATTTTTGAGCTTAGGAAAAAAATTCTCATTTTCAACAGAAGAGTGATAAAATATTGATTCTTTTTGAAGAAGATTAATAAACAAATTTCTTAGGTTTTCCTCATGTTTCAGAATTTTTAGAGTTACAGAAGTATTCGAAATATCCAGATTGCTACAGACTGTTCTGTTTTTGAAAGATTCTGTTTTCTATGTGTTGTTTGCTTATTTTGATGAATCTATGGCTAGTATCGGGGGGTATGAACCATGGAAAAGTTGGAATACAGTAGATATTACACCAATATAAATAAAGAATGAGTTCACAACAGTACCAAACATGGTGATTTATTTTCTTATACGAACGGAGCTTATGAGATTTTCTATTGAGTTTTGTATTGTGAAGTTTTCATGTTTGGGGTAAGGAGTTGATGGACTATGGAATAAGGAGTGGCAAGAGCCTAAGCTTGGGGATGCCCTAGGCACCCCAAGGTAATATTCAAGGACAACCAAGAGCCTAAGCTTGGGGATGCCCCAGAAGGCATCCTCTCTTTCGTCTTCGTCTATCGGAAACTTTACTTGAGGCTATATTGTTATTCACCACATGATATGTGTTTTGCTTGGAGCGTCTTGTATGATTTGAGTCTTTGCTTTTTAGTTTGCCAAAATCATCCTTGCTATACACACGTTTTGAGAGAGATACACACGAATCATGATTTATTAGAATACTCTATGTGCTTCACTTATATCTTTTGAGCTAGGCAATATTGCTCTAGTGCTTCACTTATATCTTTTTAGAGCACGGCGGTGGTTTTCTTTTATAGAAATTGATGAACTCTCATGCTTCACTTATATAATTTTGAGAGTCTCTAAACAGCATGGTAATTTGCTTTGGTTATAAATTTAGTCCTAATATGATAGGAACCCAAGAGGGATATAATAAAAACTTTCATATAAAGTGTAATGAATACTATGAGAAGTTTGATTCCTTATGATTCTTTTGAGATATGAAGATGGTGATATTTGAGTCCTGCTAGTGAGTAATTGTGAATTTGAGAAATACTTGTATTAAAGTTTGTGATTCCAGTAGCATGCACGTATGGTGAACCGTTAAGTGATGAAGTCGGAGCATGATTTATTTATGGATTGTCTTCCTTATGAGTGGCGGTTGGGGACGAGCGATGATCTTTTCCTACCAATCTATCCCCCTAGGAGCATGTGCGTAGTACTTTGTTTAGATAACTAATAGATTTTTGCAATAAGTATGTGAGTTCTTTATGACTAATGTTGAGTCCATAGATTATACGCACTCTCACCCTTCCACCATTGCTAGCCTCTCTAGTGCCACACAACTTTCGCCGGTGCCATAAACCCACCATATACCTACCTCAAAACAGCCACCCTACCTACCTATTATGGCATTTCCATAGCTATTCTGAGATATATTGCCATGCAACTTTCCACCGTTCTGTTTATTATGACACACTCCATCATCATCATATTGCTTTGCATGATCATCTAGTTGACATTGTATTTGTGGCAAAGCCACCGTTCATAATTCTTTCATACATGTCACTCTTGATTCATTGCACATCCCGATACACTGCCGTACGCATTCATATAGTGTCATAGTTTGTTCTAAGTATCGAGTTGTAAGTAAATAAAAGTGTGATGGTCTTCATTATTAGAGCATTGTCCCGTGTGAGGAAAGGATGATGGAGACTATGATTCCCCCACAATTCGGGATGAGACTCCAGATGAAAAAAAATGCCAAAAAATGAGAGAAGGCCCAAATAAAAAATGAGTGAAAAGAGAGAAGGGGCAATGCTACTACCCTTTTACCACACTTGTGCTTCAAAGTAGCACCATGAACTTCATGATAGAGGGTCTCCTATATTGTCACTTTCATATACTAGTGGGAATTTTCATTATACAACTTGGCTTGTATATCCAATGATGGGCTTCCTCAAATTGCCCTAGGTCTTCGTGAGCAAGCAAGTTGGATGCACACCCACTTAGTTTCTTTTTGAGCTTTCATAAACTTATAGCTCTGGTGCATCCGTTGCATGGCAATCCCTACTCACTCACATTGATATCTATTGATGGGCATCTCCATAGCCCATTGGTACGCCTAGTTGACGTGAGACTATCTCCTTCTTTTTGTCTTCTCCACAACCACCGACTATTCCACCTATACTGCTATATCCATGGCTCACGCTCATGTATTGCGTGAAAGTTGAAAAAGTTTGAGAACATCAAAAGTATGAAACAATTGCTTGGCTTGTCATGGGGGTTGTGCATGATTTAAATATTTTGTGTGATGAAGATGGAGTATAGCCAGATTATATGATTTTGTAGGGATAAGCTTTCTTTAGCCATGTTATTTTGAGAAGACATAATTGCCTTGTTAGTATGCTTGAAGTATTATTGTTTTTATGTCAATATTAAACTTTTGCTTTGAATCATATGGATCTGAACATTCATGCCACAATAAAGAAATTACATGGATAAATATGTTAGGTAGCATTCCACTCCAAAAATTATGTGTTTATCATTTACCTACTCGA
The DNA here is from genome assembly GCA_021605205.1 of Aegilops longissima. Lineage (NCBI taxonomy): Eukaryota > Viridiplantae > Streptophyta > Magnoliopsida > Poales > Poaceae > Aegilops > Aegilops longissima. Next base: position 313,572,468 of record CM038678.1, read on the forward strand.
GGACGAGCAGGAATTAAGTTTGGGGATGCCTGATACGTCTCCAACGTATCTATAATTTATGATAGTTCCATGCTATTATATTATCTGTTTTGGATGTTTTATATGCATTAAAATGCTATTTTATATTGTTTTTGGGACTAACCTATTAACCTAGAGCCCAGTGCCAGTTCCTGTTTCTCCTTGTTTTTGAGTTCCGCAGAAAAGGAATATCAAACAGAGTCCAAACGGAATAAAACTTTTGCGATGATTTTTCTTGGACCCGAAGACAACCAGGAGAGTAAGAAATGAAGTCAGAAGAGCCATGAGGCGACCACAAGGACGGAGGGTGCGCCCAAGGGGTAGGGGGTTCCCCCACCCTTGTGGGCCCCTCGTGACTCCACCGACCTATTTCTTTCACCTATATATTCCCATAAATCCCCAAACCAACAGAGGGAGCCACGAAAACACTTTTCCACCGCCGCAACTTTCTGTACCGGTGAGATCCCATCAAGGGGCCTTTTTCGACGTCCTGCCGAAGGGGGATTCGTTCACAGAGGGCTCCTACATCAACACCATTGCCCTTCCGATGAAGCATGAGTAGTTTGACACAGACCTACGGGTCTATAGCTAGTAGCTAGATGGCTTATTCTCTCACTCTCTTTGATTCTCAATACCATGTTCTCCTCGATGTTCTTGGGGATCTATTCGATGTAACACTTTTTTGTGGTGTGTTTGCCGAGATCCGATCAATTGTGGATTTGTGATCAACTTATCCATGAATATTATTTGAATCTTCTATAAATTCTTATATGAATGATTTGATATCTTTGTAATTCTCTTCGAACTATTGATTTGGTTTTGCCAACTACATTGGCTTTTCTTGCAATGCGAGAAGTGCTTAGCTTTGGGTTCAATCTTGCGGTGTCCTTTCCCAGTGACAGCACGGGTAGCAAGGTACATATTGTATTGTTGCCATCGAGGATAAAAAGATGGGGTTTCATCATATTGATTGATTTAATTCCTCTACATCATGTCATCTTGCTTAATGCGTTACTCCGTTCTTTATGAACTTAATACTCTAGATGCATGCTGGATAGTGGTCGATGTGTGGAGTAATAGTAGTAGATGCAAAAAAAAATCAGACGACTTGACATGGACGTGTTGCCTATATTCATCATCATTGCCTTAGATATCGTCATAACTTTGCGCTTTTCTATCAATTACTTTGTAGTAATTTGATCACCCACCATGATATTTTCTATCTTGAGAGAATCCTCTAGTGAAACCTATGGCCCTCGGGTCTATTGTCCATCATATAAGTTTCCGATCTACAATTTTAGTTTCCGATTTACTTTCTTTGCAATGTTTACTTTCCAATCTATAAACCAAAAATACCAAAAATATTTACTTTACCATTTATCTATCTTTATTAGATCTCACCTTTGCAAGTAACCGTGAAGCGATTGACAACCCCTTTATCGCGTTGAGTGCAAGTGGTTTGATGGTTTGTGCAGGTTTTCGGTGACTTGTGCGTTATCTCCTACTGGATTGATACCTTGGTTCTCAAACTGAGGGAAATACTTAGTCTAGTTTGCTACATCACCCTTTCCTCTTCAAGGGAAAAACCGATGCAAGCTCAAGAAGTAGCACACATACAGTCATCTTCCAATGACTCTCGTTTGTTGACCACGTGGACCACACCGTGCCGAGCGCATCAAGGCCTTTGGATGACGGCGAGGCCCCAGACTGGAACGACCAGGAGATGGGGAAGATGCAGCAGTGGAGTTGCAGATGGAGAGGAGTTGAAAACTTGACTGGTTCGGGTGCACGTAGCACTGCCGCCCACGGGAGACAGGAGCAAGAACAGAGGTTGAAGAAGCAGCACAGCTGTTGGATTGACATCCAACGGTCCAGGTGCTAGAATCATATGTTAATTAAGTTGACAAAGCCCTGTGTACGCGTCAACTTAGTACGTCCACAAGTTAGCCACCAAGTTTGCCAGGTCCCAGTTGTCATCGTGAGGAATATTTTTTCGCATAACAAGGAGGCACTTCCATCCGTGCGAAGATACAGTCGGTGGGTCCCAGCTGTCAGGGGAGGAAACATTTTTTCATCTTAATAAGGAGGAACTTTCCTTGCGTGCGACCATGGACCTCGTGGGTCCGAGCTGTCACGCTCTCCACATACAGTCCTTTTCCGATGACTCATTTGTTGACCACGTCGCGCCGAGCGCAGCAAGACAGTGGACGAGGCGAGGCCCTGGACGGGAACAAACCGAAGATGGGAAGACGCAGCAGTGGAGTCGTAGATTGAGAGGAGTACAAGGGTTATAACTAGTTCTGGTGCGGCGTGGGGCTGCAGTCGATGGAGAATAACAGGAGGTCTGGAGTGGTGGAGGGATAGCCTGGCCGGCGGTGGGGTAGCGCTTCGCAGAGATGCGTGCTAAGCAGAGCCGCTAGCAGCTGGAGGCTGGAGCAGGCGGTCCCAGCGACGCTGGAGGAAGGAGACGAGATATTGAAGGTGCATGCCGGCCGTTGGATATAAATCCAAATGGTTGTGGATGTCAGAATCTTGTTGACCAAGTTGACAACACCTTGCGTAGGCTTCAACCTATTGGCCCACATGACAGCTTGCAATAATGTGGCATATATTTAACCCATGTTTTCTAGAATTTACAGTCCATTTGCTGGGCTGGGTGAACAAAGAATTTCGCGTCAATGCTGCCCATTTAATATTTTCTAAGAAATGCCAACCCATTTGCACTTTCTTGAAATACATGAATTAGCTGGGCTTGTTCCATATTTAATGTTAGGTTAGAGCGAGCAATTAGTATCAAAAAAATAAACCAGAGCTACACATGTTATTATATATAAACTTAACAAATTAGCGAGTTATTGCTCAAAAGAATAATGAGTGCGTTATTATTACACTGGTCCTTAAAATCTTCGCAAGCATTTGTACGCAATTACCAGGATTTTCCTTGCCAACTTCTGTTAAACATTTACTTTTATAAGTTAATAAGACGTGGGATGTTTTCATAATGTATATACAAGTCTCTATTAAATATACGATAATAGTAATAATATAAACATATATGATGTAGTTAGAAGGGAATACATAAATTGGACACTGCATTATTATTCTTATATATAGATAAATAGAATAGAGATCTGCATTTTATTAAAAAAAATACATTGGTCTGCTGATGTTTAAGAAAAACTAAAACCTACGCTGGGAGGCCCATAGGCCAGTACGTACATGATGGACCTCAAAAAATAAGTTGAAACCACTATCTCGGTATGTCGTGGGCAATGCATTTTACAAAACAAAACCTAGGCCTAGCTGATACTTGTTCGCCCTCTGAAAAAAATGATACCAGCTAGTTCCCCAAAACGCCTTTCCCGCAACAAAAAAAGATCCTCGATACCCCTAAAAAAAGCTCCTCGATGACAGTCATTGTTTGAAATTTATTTCGTTTATTGACTAGGTTGACAATCTCGTGGGACCCAACATCGTTGTACAATTAGGAGGAAGTTGTTTTTCCAATGTGGCACTTGCTTGTGTATGGCTTGGACCTGGTGGGTGCTCACTGTCAGCCTCTCAGCGTACATTCCTCTCCGGATTCCTCTCGTTTGTTGAGCATGTTGACAACGGCATACGACGGCGCCACGGCGAGCGCACACGGACGGGAAAGAACCGGAGCTGGGGAAGATGCCCTCATTCTTTCGAACATACCACACTAGCTTGGTGGCTGCAGCCCTCTCACCCAAAAGTTGTACTGCCAGGGTTTGATTCCAACTAGTGCAGTTGAAAAATATCTAACACTTGCCAAAATTTCGTCCCTAGTTTACGCAGTTTTTCACACACTCAACATTGTCTTGACATTTTGAAAATAGCATTAATTTTTGACTTTGCATCATATGAAGATGTGCTATACATGAATGTTGATCAACATGATGTTAACTTGTTGTTAGTTCCATCTTTTACCATGAACAAAATTTCCAACATTCTGTTATCCATGTTTGAAAAGTGCGTGTTGATTTAAATGCTCTGCCTCTGAAACATGCAGTTTCTTATTTGAAAATCACTTGGACAAGCAGCCATTACCAGTGTTGGATTCGATACCGCGCTTCTTCAATCCCCCGGCAGTGCGAGGGGGAAACAAACTTTTGTCCAGTGCTGCCGGTTGGGGAATGGAGCGAATTGGATTAAAGAGGGGGCCGGCGGCGCGACTGAAGAAGCACATCAGACGCAATTTTTTCAGTGGATGGCTCTCGATGGCGTTTCTTTTACTTGCCTCCGCACCATACAACTTTTATTTTTAGCCTCCCAGACCGGTGTTGGACCAGCATCCCGTTTGCTGGGCGGGCCAACCTATAGGAAGCGGTACTTGATTTTCGTCAAGGCCCAAAAACAACGCAGTTCTATGTTTGTTTTGAGGCCGAAAACATTACGACAGGGGTTGAGCGGGGGAGGGGGGAAGACAGAGCAAAAAGATAAAAATGAGCTGATGTGCCATTGTTACCCTAACAAGCAGGTGCAATTCTTCTTGGGAAGAAGGTGTGCCGTTGACACTCACATGTCACAATCCCACGGTATACATTCTAACAAGTTCACACACAAGTACAATAGAAAAGGTAAACATTCGTGTCAAACTCAGGTTCACAGGATACGTTCATATTCATAGCCAACATTTACAATCAACAACTCAAAAGATTCATATATACACAAGTTCAACATGTCTATGCATCCAAATGATTGATAGATCACAAGACAATATTCATAGATAATTCACAAAAAGATCCAGATATACACTTGTTCAGTATGTTTATGCATCCAAATGATTGAGATCATAGCCAATATCATCAACGGAAAAACTTTAATTACCTAGGGTACAGACTAGTAAAATGGTGTTCACTCGGTGGTACTTCTTGCTAAAATTAATGCTTGTACGAGTAAACTTTAGAGCACATAAGAGGCAACACAGACAATCTGAACTTTGCTTGTAGGTTTATACTCAAGATAGTGTCCTCGATGCCGAGGGTGGTTTGAGCAACTTGGCCATTACTGTCATCCAACTAGTTGACTGGCTCATCTTGGTCCTGTAGCTCGCCAAAATTCTATATTGCAGACAAGAAAGGAGGTGGTCGATAAAATGAACCACCCAAATGTTTTTTGCAGTTCAACTGAAATGGAGCATCCCTGGCATGCAGACTGATTAAGTGCCAGATGAACATCCGCGTTAACAAACTTTTCTGGAATCTTTAGACTCCATGCAATACAGTTTGCTACCATATGTGCCGATAACCGAAAGGCACAAGTTGGGAACAAAGACTAGACTGCATTTTTCTAGGCTATGCGCCAAGCAATATTGTTGGCGTTCACTCTGGCACTTCTTCTTGTCAAGATTGACGTTTGTCTGAGTGAGCTATGGAGTACATAGCAGCAGCATAAGTATCTGTCCATCTGATCTTTTTGTGCACTTCTACTGAAATCGCCGAATGTAATGATTTTCCTACGAGTTCAGGCTCCAAGTTACTCCTTTATGAAATCGGCAAACAGAAGCACAATACCAAATTACCAATACATATGACAAGCACAATAATCAGGATAAAGACCGGTACCAACCTTTGTGAGGTAGCATATCAATTACTATTTCTTTTGACTGGAAGCCGAGATAAGCGGCTGGCAGGAAAGGAAGGATGCAGTCGAGGCAATGAAGCACCCAAAGTTTTTGTGCAGTTCCACCAAAATCGAGCGTCCTTGTTGGCACATATATTGAGAGAGTGAGATTACTGTAATAGTGGTACTACTTGATGAAACATACACTAACAAATGGAAGCACCCCCATTATCTTAATGGGTAAAGTTAGCAACATAGTAGTCTTGCTTAAAGAGAGGTATTAGTTTATTTAAACTGTTCCAATTAGCTCAACACTCCAAGCATTCCCATGTATCATAGGTTGCAAAACTTTAATGCGCAAAGATAAAGGAGTTTCTCATGACAGTAGCAACACAGTAGCACGATACAAATAGAGATGACAACAAACTAATATGGATGAAGGCCTTAGGACGGTACCAACCTGAGGAAAAAAGCTTATTCAAGTAGTCCAGGAAGAGATGATAAAGCACTCACTGGAATCACTCAATAATATATATTTTTGTGCACTTCAAATGTATGGTTGATATCACTCTTGTTTACCAGTGGTGAGATTATATCGAAAGATTGTCAAGAACTTCCAGCAGATTTAAAGCACTGGCTGGGATACGGTTCATCGTATTCTCTTGTGCAGTTCCACTAAAATGAATGGTTGGCACAACATGATCCCTGTTTGCACAAGTAGGAACAAGGTGAAACCTTCATTAGCTTAGTTAGAAAGGATAGAAAGACATTAGCATATTACTTTAACAGTAGCATAAAATTCATGATGGACAATACACAAAACATTGCCTCAATGAACCAATGGCAATAAATTGACATGCAAAACAGTAGCATTATTATGTCATGACACTACCAAGATTCCCTCCACAGACACACATACACACGTACATGATTCAACATAGGTGCTACTAAATATTTGTTTAACCCCGATAGGAAAATTAGGCAACAATAAATTAGTACTATTTAAGTACTCCTAATTAATTAAGTGACCTTGCAGGAGAGACAGTAGAAGTGGAAGGGCTCCTGGAGGATCGTCTCACATGTAAGGGAGACAATGCCGGAGCCCTTGAATGGACTCGACTGAGGCCTCCGCTTCAGCAAGATCACCTTGGCACCGTTGATCGTGCAGAGCTGGGTCACACATGCATCCAGAGTCCAGTTAATTATTATGATGTGTCGTCAAGCCAAGTACTACTCTGCTGCATTTCTCTATCTATCTCTATCTCTACTCTTAAAAAACAGAGTTGGTGATGATGGTGTACCTGCCATCCGGCAATATAGGCCGTCCGATTTATATCTGACGGATAGGAAGGAAACTATGGTAATTTTACAAAAACATACCCACACCCCTCTCCACATTTGCAAATAAGGCCTTCCGTCGTTCATCCTTTTCTCTCATAAGATAAACTACTCATACAAATGCATCTTCATGTTACATGCAATGCACGGGCATCTTGCTAGTCTTCCAAGTAAATTAAGACTAGTAGCAACACATCAATACAATACCACTAGCAAGATGTCATGATAACATAGGATGGTACCATTGTGTGATCTTCTTCATTTCCTCCTTCTTCTTCTTCTTCTTCTTCGTCTTCCTCTTTCTCCTCACCAGTTGGTGAAACCAAGTACATGATTGGCCTTCTATTTCTGAATTGGTTTTGTCAGTGAGGGAGTACAAGTGTACTAGTAAACAATAACATTATTTTCTCATGGAAGTTGCAAAATAGAGGTGAACACATGCATTAAATATCATTCTTACCTAAAGGAAGGTTATGGTGCCAATATGGAGGGTGAAGATTGGAACACAGATCTCCCTTTGTGCAGTTCCACCGAAATGAACCAACAGTTACATTCTGACATTCCAGTTAAACAACACAAAAGCCACTTCTTTTAAGAAGTGTTTTGTGCAGTGCACCAAAAGGTCGCAATAGCAACAAGGTGAAATGAATTTCCCTGTTTGCACAAAAAGCTACAGAGGACACATTCAGAGTCTCAAACAAATACTAGCAAAAAAATTAGTTAAACTTTTCACGGCTTATAACGGTGGAATGGCTTCATTTTACCAGGGGCATTAGATTAAGAACAGCTAAATATTTGCTATAAGGGCATGGGAGAGTGGGTGCACCCGTAGTCTAGCACCATGTAGCCCCGAGAAAACAAACATCCAAGAAACATATCTAGGTTGGTCCCATTTTTGTTCAATCTAGACACCTACTCCTATGTGGGGATAGCAAATCTAGTCCTGGTCATACCACTGTGTATAGCGTTTCCCCTATATTTCCCTTTTCGACCAAGAGACCGGTTGGATGACCAGTCTGTACTACTCTCACCCCCTTTCTTTCCTGTTTGTACCAAGTCCGATGTACATACTAAATCCCCCCCTTTATTTCTTGTTTGAACCAAGTACAAGATTCGACTCCATGAAGTAGCTTTACCTCTAACAATAAAAAATTAGGTGACGTTGGACCATCCGATCGAGATGGGGAAGTAGAGCTAGGCCAGTTTTGAAGGAAGATACACCTGAAGGTTGTCGGGGTGTGGATTGGTGGGCGGCGGGAGGCCGGATCCGCCCACACTAGGGTAGCGACGAATGGATCAGAGGACCTCTCACGCCGGTGCTCGACCGGAGATAATGGTGCAGCCGAAAGTCGGTCTCCTCCCTCACTGTTGACGACGACCTAAATGCTGCCCCTCCTCCCCTTCACTGACGGAGGGGGATACATCCGGATCTGTAACCAGCGGTGAGGATAGAAAGACATTGTTACCACCGCTATCTTGTTTAGATTTGGAGAGGATGAGAGTGTGTGAATAGCGCAACCCTAGCAAGCAAGTGCGGAGGCTCCTGCCTATATATATACGTATAGTGGGGTAGTTTTCTTTTTTCACTCCATCAAAACAATTGTTTAAAATTGTGTACGTCCTAGGTCACCATTTTTTTGAGTTGTTGATTGTTTTTTGAGATAGCTACCCACTTATTCCAAGTGGTGTTATAGTGTGCCAGGTCTCACTTTGTATCGTTCAAGTCTGGTACTAGACCCTCCATTAAGTGAACAACCACTGCCTCATAAAAATTGTGAACAAGCCCACAGCTAAAATTATCGGAAACGTGGGCTGCACCAACATGCATTATTATTTATATTTTCTATGTGGGAGTATCCTCAAAACAAAATGTGAGAGTACAATCTTTATTGGGACCCTTTGTAATTTGTGCTAAATTTTGACCAAAGATTTAACTGACAAAATGTTAGTTCATGTTAACAAAAATTATATCCTTGGATTCGTATTTGAACATAGTTTTCAATGATGTAATTTTTTGTGACATGCATGAACATTTGGTTAGTCAAATTTGTAGTCAAAATTTGGCACAGATTATCATAGGGACCAATAAGCCAGGACGGAGCTCGTCATCTTTCGTCGAAACTACTATATAACTATCCGCTCTATTACATGCGGGACATCAAGCATCCGGGCCTGCGTGCCATCCACCAAATCACAGCAAGGTGCTACAGTCGGGACTCACGAATCACCCCTGTGTGGTCGTCATGACCCGTCATATCACAAAACCCACACCTTTACCAACAGTGGTAAAGTGGCGTCGAATTTGGACTGGACGAAGCAACCATCATTTCACTGGAACACTCATTGAAGCACTTTCTCCCATTTGTTGAAGAAAACCTCACTCCAGGCTACTCACTTATGCCATTTTTCTTCTGTAACGACGAAGGAAAGGTGGGCGAATCAGTGATGCTACTATATTTTCATTCCAAGAATCTTCTTTTTATGAAGCACCGACCGATTCTCACAGCCTATTCTTTTCTCATTTTCATTGCGACTGTGGTTTCCTTTCGATTGCTTTTTGTTTCTCAGTTTATTGATGGATCCTGGAGCACTAGGGAAAGAGTTGCCGGCGGACAACCCACTCGAGATAGAGATCTCCATGAAGCGAGAACCAACCAATGAGTTGGCCATATTGGCGGTCCAACCAGAGATGAAGAACTCCAAGAAACAAGCACTGGACAAAGAGTTGATGACGTTGGCGGACGAACTCCTCAAAGAAAGCTGGAAGAACAGCAAGGGCCCCACCGTTCCTACCCCAGAAACTCTAATGGCCACCTATGTACATCAGACTATCGATTCTGATGTCGCGGTCCATCCTGTGGACAACGCACCACATATCATTTTTTATGTCGCAGTCCGTCCTGTGGACATCACCCCGGATATCGATTCCGATGCCGCTGTCCGTCCTGTGGCCATCGCCCCAGAGACCGATTCCGATGTCGTGGTCCATCCTGTGGACATCGCCCCCGAGATCGATTCCCATGCCACTGTGCGTGCTGTGGTCATTGCTCGAGAGATTGATGACAAGAAATAGTTGGTCGTGCTAATCCTTCAAGGTAGTTTACATTATGTTTAATTACCAGAACGATTTGTGTTATCAAACCATCTTAGGGCTAGTCCACTGTCTTGTGTGTGTGGTACTTTCTAATTTTGTTTGATAGTTAATCATGCGAACCCTCTCCGAGTTAAGGAAACAGGTGTATCCTCACCAGCTTTTGATGTAATATATGGCATGCTTAGATGTAAGTTTGAACTGTTTATCATATCAGCAGGGCTTGTTTGATGATTCTTGGTGTTAGTAGGCTAGCTACTGTGCGAGCTATATATATTAATTGCAAACTCTCACCGAAGATAAACTTTGGGGTTGATGAGCTCGTGGTACGCTTATAGGTTTGATCTATCGCCGACCGGCCAATAGGCCAAGCTCCTAAAATTGTAGGCTTAGCGATCGATTAGACGATAGTCCACAATTATACATTAATTCACATCAAACTCAAAGAGTTGGTTCACGGATACATTCACATTAATATCCAACAAAATTGGCACGTACTTGTAACATGCGTGAATGTGCAATTTTTTTGTTGGAAGCGTGAATGTGTAGTGACATTGTACTTTCAGAGTGGTGGTAGAGAGTGTGTACGTGTACTAGAGGGGTTGTGGGATGGAGAGATCTAGAGAGAGCGAAAGACCCTCCGGCCTCCTTTGTTTTGTAGGAATTTTGTAGGAACTCTATAGAATAGGATTTGCAAAGGGAAAATTTCTTTGAAGCCCCTTGGTTTATAGGAATGGATTCCTATTCCTGTGTAGGATAGGAATCAATCCTTCATATTTTGGAGGAAAAAAATTAGCCTAGACTCTATGGAAAAATTCCTATCCTATGCACCAAATAACATCTCTTTCTCTATAGAAATCGAGATGCATGTCATCTCACTTCCTATGATTTTCCTATTCCTATAAAATTCCTATCCTATGAACCAAAGGAGGCCTCCATTTCTTTCTACTCCTAATAGTTAGATTGCCAAAGGATATTTTTTGAGAACACAAAATCATAGCAGTACAAAGACGTACAAATCCAAGGCGGTCTAGTTTGGCCTAGTGGGTTTCAATGATGTGGCGTGCTACAGTCTCGTCCAGTCTTCGCGTGTGGTAGAAGTATTGCGGGTATAGTAAGTTTTATTGAAGAAGCGGAATTCAATGAAATCATGATGGTTCCTTTGTCCAACTAACTTAAAGTGGGAAAGGTTGGGCATGCGCTACGACCGGGGTGGACCAGGATAATTTGTGCATGGCAAGTGGACCAGGATGGTCGACGTCCCCAATGTCGGCGAACGAAAGTATTCTTTCCGATATCGAGGACGAGCAAGGAGTATTCATTGTTTATTTTTGATGAAAGCTATTGTCTCCACCGTTACGATGGATGAGTGTGAAACACGGCAGCCCAATGAACTTGGCATGTGCACAACTCCCTCCTTCCTCATGTATCATAGTGTCGACTATAAGGTTGGCTATAAGGCTACAACTTTTTCTCGTTTCCTCTCTATCTATTTCCTCTCATATGTTTTTTACCATCTTTTTTAGACACAATTGTTTTTTTATACCTCTTGTTTTTGAGAATTAGTTTTTTATACCTAGGAGTATGTGTAGAGACGGGCTCTTGTAGAGCCCACTCCTTGACTTTGTCAATGCCTCTCTCCTTTACATAAGTGGGCTTGTAGCCCAGTATTGTACTTGCTATGAATGCGGGCAGCTGGCATCTAAGGGGGGAGAACCCGCTGGAGGGGGGAGGGATTTTCTGGTGGGTGATGTCTACTATGCAACTTTATTCTTGTAGACACGTGTTGGGCCTCCAAGCGCAGATTTTTGTAGGATAGTAGCAATTTTCCCTCAAGTGGATGACCTAAGGTTTATCAATCTGTGAGAGGTGTAGGCTGAAGATGGTCTCTCTCAAACGACCCTGCAACCAAATACGGGAAATATCTTGTGTCCCCAACACACCCAATACAATGGCAAATTGTATAGGTGCACTAGTTCGGCGAAGAGATGGTGATAAAAGTGTAATATTGATGGTAGAAATATATTTTTATAATTTGATTAAATAAAAACAGCAAGGTACAAATAGTAAACTGGCACAAAAACACTATTGCAATGCTTGAAAATGAGGCCTAGGGTCCGTACTTTCGCTAGCGCAATCTCTCAACAGTGCTAATATAATTGGATCATATAACCGTCCCTCAAAGTGCGATGAAGAAATCACTCCAAAGTTCCTATCTTGCAGAGAACATAAGACGGAATTGTTTGTAGGGTACGAAATCACCTCAAAGCTATTCTTTCCGATCAATCTATCCTAGAGTTCGTACTAAAATAACACAAAGCTATTCTTTCCTATCGATCTAAGCAAGGGTTCATACTAAAATAAAACCAAAGAAAATTCAGATTTGTAATATTCAATCCAACAGAGAGAACTTCAATGAGTACCCCAAGATTTCTACTGGAGAAACAAAGACAAGAACGTGCATCAACCCCTATGCATAATTACCCAAATGTCACCTCAGGAATCCATGAGTTGAATAAAACATTTATCAAATGAATCAATATGATACCCCATTGTCACCACGAGTATTCATATGCAAGACATAAATCAAGTGCTCTCAAATCCATAAAATTATTCAATCCGATAAAACAAAATGTCAAAGGGAAAACTCAATTCACAACAAGATAGAGAGGAGAAAACACCATATGATCCGACTATATTAACAAAGCCCGCGATACATCAAGATCGTGACATCTCAAGAACACGAGAGAGATAGATTAAACACATAGCTACTGGTACAAACCCTTAGCCCTGAGGGTGGACTACTCCCTCCTCATCGTGGTGGCCGCCAGGATGATGAAGATGGCCACCGGTGATGATTTCCCCCTCCTGCAGGGTGTCAGAACGGGGTCTAGATTGGTTTTCGGTGGCTACAGAGCCTTGCAGCGGCGGAACTTCTGATCTAGGTTAACCATCGAGGGTTTCTAGGATTTTTGGGAATTTATAGGGTAAAGAGGGGGTGCAGGATGCCACCGAGGTGGGCACAACCCACCTGGGCGCGCTTGGGCCCCAGTGCTGTCTCGGTGGGTTGTGCCTCGGGCACCCCAGTGCTTCTCCGCCCATCCTGAGTGTTCTGGTCCATAAAAAATCTCAAAAAGTTTCACGGTGTTTGGACTCTGTTTGATATTGATTTCCTGTGATGTAAAAAACAAGCAAAAAAAACAACAACTGGCACTTGGCACTATGTCAATAGGTTAGTACCAAAAAATGATATAAAATGACTATGAAATGGTTATAAAACATCCAAGAATGATAATATAACAACATGGAACAATAAAAAATTATAGATACATTGGAGATGTATCAGGATCCCCAAGCTTAATTCATACTCGTCCTCGAGTAGGTAAATGATAAAAACAGAATTTTTGATGTGGAATGCTGCCTAACATGTCATCTCATATTCTTTTCTTTGTAGCATGGACATTTGGACTTTTATATGGTTCAAAGCAATAGTCTAGTTTTGAAATGAGACTTAAATACTCAAGCATATCAACAAGCAACCATGTCGTTCAAAATATCAATGCTAGAATAAGTTATCCCTAGCCCATCATGCTCAATCATTGACCCATTCATGAAACACACTCGCATATTAGCTATACCCAATGCTCAAATGCGATCATAGTGCCTCCTAGTTGGTGCTTTATAAGAGAAGATGGAGACTCAAATTAAAAATAAAAATTGCATAAAGTAAAAGAAAGGCCCTTCGCAGAGGGAAGTAGGGATTTGTAGAGGTGCCAGAGCTCAAAGCAAAAATTGAGAGATAAAAACATTATGAGAGGCATACTTTTGCCACCAACAAAAACAACTTAGAGCTCCCAATACTTTCCAGGCTAGATATATCATAGGCGGTTCCCAAACAGAAAATAAAGTTTATTCCTTTTTCCACCATACTTTCACTTTCCATGGCTAACCGTATCCATGGGTGCCCTCCATACCAACACTTTCCAAGGAATTTATTATTTGACAATATAAAGTAAATTAATTTTTTCATTTCGGGACAGGGCATCCCTAATACCTTTGCCTTACTCTCGTGCAATGACAAGTGAATAAACACTCATCGCGAGAATAACACATCTAGCATGGAAAATATTGGCCACCCCTCACCGCCTCGCGAGCGGTACGAGCACACAAAAGAGAAATTTATTTAGAAAATTAGAGATGACACATACAAATTTGCTTAGAATGGCAAAAGAATACCGCATATAGGTAGGTATAGTGGACTCATGTGTCAAGATTGGTTTAAAGGATTTTGGATGCACAAGTAGTGATCATACTTAGTGCAAAATGAAGGATAGCAAAAGATTGAGAAGCGACCAACCAAGAAATGAATAATCTCATAAGCGAGCATTGAACATAATTTACACCAAATAATGCACCACAAGTAGGATGTAATTTCATTGCATAACTATTGACTTTCGTGCTTGCATAGGGAATCACAAACCTTAACACCAATATTCTTACTAAAGCATAATTACTCATCAACATGACTCACATATCACATCATCATATCTCAAAACTATTATGAGGAATCAATTTTATTTTGTCCAATGATCTTCATGAAAGTTTCTATTATATCCTCCTTGGATATCTATCACTTTGGGACTAATTTTCATGTGTTGCTTTTGATAAGCTCAAACAAATATAAGTGAAGATCATGAGAATAATATTTCTTTCTCTCAAATTAATTTCAATGAAGCAAGAGAGAATTTCTTCAAAAAATACTAAAGCACACCGTGCTCAAAAAGATATAAGTGAAGCACTAGAGCAATTCCATATAAAAGAGCTTCGTTGACGGGATGTGAGTGCCGCTTACCTAGCCTCCCTGGCAACTATTTGAGGACTCTATTTTATTAAAAAAACAGATCTAAGTATTTTATTAAAACAGCAAGCAAAACCAAAATAAAAATGACATTCTAAGAATAGCACACATCATGTGAAGAAGCAAAAACTTAGGCTGAACCGAGACTAACCGATAATTGTTGATGAAGAAAGGTGGGATGCCTACCGGGGCATCCCCAAGCTTAGATGCTTGAGACTTCTTCAAAATATTATCTTGGGGTGCCTTGGTCATCCCCAAGCTTGAGCTTTTGTGTCTCCTTAATTCTTCTCATATCATGGTTTCCCTAAATCTTAAAAACTTCATCCACACAAAACTCAACAAGAACTCGTGAGATAAGTTAGTATAAACCAATGCAAGAACTTTATCATTCTCTATTGTAGCAAATCACTAAAATTATTACTCAACATTTCATACTAAATTCCTTTGCATATTTAATACTCCTATCCTCAAATAGAATCATTAAATAAGCAAACATATGCAAACAATGCAAACATAACAGCAATCTGCCAAAATAGTACAGTCTGTAAAGAATGCAATATTCATAATACTTCCCTAAATTCTGAAATAATTATCACACTTTAGAAAATTTATTAGAGCTTACTTTTCAAAAAGTTTAAGCATTTTATCACTTTCTTACTTTTCTACGGAATTTTTGCAACATCGATAAACTTTTTGTTTCGAAACTGCAACTCATATACTTGCAAGATAAGCATGGCAAAGACTATACTTGACATTTTTATTGAAATGAAAGATGCAAAAAATTATTATAAATAACAGCAAGCAAATACTAATAAAATAAAATGATGCTCCAAGAAAAACTCATATCATGTGACGAACGAAAATATAGCTTCAAGTAGTTACCGATATTGTTGGAGACGAAAGAGGGGATGCCTTCCGGGGCATCCCCAAGCTTAGTTGCTTGGATCTTCCTTGAGTGTTACCTTGGGGGTGCCTTGGGCATCCCCAAGCTTAGGGTCTTGTCACTCCTTATTCTCCTCATATCGACATCTCACCCAAAACTTGAAAACTTCTGTCACAACCCTAGATCAGTCCTTGTTTGTCTTGCCTGATCATCATGTCATCATGTATAAATTCAAATGAATTTGAATTGGGGATGTTCAAACCCTAGCATTAAATGGAATTCAAATAGGTTCAACCTAAAAATATTTTCAATGAACCTGAAATGCCCTTCATAAATGTTCATCATTTTTGTCTTGGTCCAGAACCTCTGCCAAAAATGGTGCACACTTTTCTAGGACACACTGGGTTATTGAATTAAATCATACAATATTTGTTCTTGCTATAAATAATTTTAAATGACCAAATAATCTTGAAGGTAAATGAGGGCTGTTGGAAATAATCCAAACAGTGCCCACAAATATTTTCAAGATTTTTGAAAATGCTCTGGCATTTTTAATAAAGCCAAAACAACTGCAGAAAATAGAAATGAGAGAAAAATAGAAAAGAGAGAGAGTGAGAAAACGCCAGGGGCCACTTACCTGGACTGGGCCAGCCCACCTGGCGACTTGCCAGTAATCTCCCTCCTCCCGCAAGAACGACGAGAGGCGCGTGCTCGGCGTGCACGACCAAGCGCCCCGCCACCTCCTGCTTTCCGTCGCTGCCCTAACGCGCCCGGACGACACCACGACACCCCTGGCTCCCTTTCTCTCATCTCCCTCACTCGTTGCTCTCTCTCCCCTCCTTTGTCTCTCATGCGCAGCCGCACGGACACACCATCGCGCCGCTCGCCGTTGCTGCGCCCAGAGCCATCGCCTCGCCTCGCCGTCGTGTTCCAGAGCTTCGCTGTAGTCGCCTACGTCGCCCCAATCAAGCCCCGTGAGATCGGACACCCTGCATCGCCGGCTACCACGTCATCTTCCGCCTCGGGCGCCCGAGATCGTCGTCGTCGGTTTGCTTCGCTCGAGTCGTCCCTGAGCCCGCTGAGACCTCTACCGGCCTAGCTGTGAGCTCCCCTGCCTCTCCCCGTAGCTCCCATGCTCGTTTGGCCACCGTAGCCGTCGTTCCCATCCTGGCCAAGAACCACCGCCGCCACGAGCTCGATTCCGGCGAACTCTCCCCACCCCAGCTTCTCCCGCTTGCACCACTCGATGCGGACAGGTCTCCCAGCCCGTAGATGGCCTCGGCTGTCCATCTGGACATCGGAGGGCCAAACCCGAGCCCTCCGTCGCGTCTGTTGTCGCCGGCAGTTAGCCGCCGGTGAGTTTGACCTTGCTGACTAGGGGTTGACCTCCCCCTCGATCACTGACATGCAGGGCCAGCCCGCCTAATTAACCTAGGTTAGCTTAAGTTAAAATGCTAATTAACCCAGTTAGTTAGGTTAGTCACTGACACACGGAACCCACTGGTCAGTTTCACCTGGGCTGACCTGTTGACTTGCTGACGTCATCCTGACGCAGTTAACAATTTTTTGGATTTAATATAAACCAGGAAATTCCAGGAAATGTTTAAAAATTCAAAAATTCAAAGAAATTCAACCATAACTCCAAATTAAATAATTTCTATATAAAAATTATCAGAAAAATCCAATCTATCCATTTATGCTACTTTCATGCATGAAAAACCAACTTATACCTGTTGTATAAGTGAAAACATTCAAATAGCATTTTAAATGCTTAAATAAGAGTTTACACTTGAACATTTGGTTCAAATGGACTCCCTTGCACCCGTTGCTAGCTGCGTTAGCTCAAATCACAGCATGTTGCCATGTCATGATCATGCATCATATTGTTACATTGAATTGATTGTGTTCCTGTCGGTGTACAAAACTAGGGGCACATTTTTGTACCCCTTTACCTGTGCACGGGCAGTCGGAGCCACGCCCACGGCCACACTAAGCAGAGCGGAGGAGGTGAGCCAAGGTAAGACCGAAGCCCAAGACGAGGCAAAGCGACGACAAGGACCAAGGCCACAAAGATCAGATGGACAAAGCAGGTTTCCCCGGCAAGGATCCTTACCGGGGCAGCCCTAGCGGTCCCGGCAAGACCCTTACCAGGGCAGCTCGCGCATGCCAGCCGAGCGAGCCACCCTCGAGCCCACCAACACTCAACACATGTGTTGGGACAGGGCTCGGGAGGCACCTCTGTGGTGGCATGCAGATCTTTGTGAAGACAAAGAATAGTCAATATCAAGTCAGGATAAGAAGGCAGCCATCCTCGCCGAAGGAACCCACAAGACCCCCGGCAAGATCCTTGTCGGGGACGCCTGCGCACCATAGCAAGACCCTTGCCGGGCCACCCGGCAAGGCCCTCGCCAAGCGCGCCACCAGGGCCACCATCAGGCCCGCACCAGCCAAGTCTCCACCGTTGTTCGCATGCAGCTGCCGACCAAACCAGCTGGGCAGGCACCTCCATGGCTACATGCAGCCCTTCATGGAGGCTCCACCACCGCGCCACCTCAGCTGCCTGCCTGCCTACATGGCACCGCATGCAGCGCTGGCCAGGGCGCGTGTCGAAGCCTGGAGGAGCGGCGACGGACGGGACGGGCCTCGCCCCCGTCCCCTATAAAGTAAGAGGACACCTAAGCGATGCATTAAATGCACCTTGTCCTGTAATACGAGGGATAACCTCATGCCACTATAGACCTTTCCACCTCCTGTGTGCCACTGTGGCAGCCCCTTTCACCTATAAAAGGAGGCCCGAGGCGACCAGGAGAAGGATTCGGCTTTTTGGAGCTCGTTACACCCCGTAGCTAGCTCAAGGACACATAATACATCCACCAAATCAGGAGTAGGGTTTTACGCATCCTCGCGGCCTGAACCTAGATAAACGAACCGTGTGCTTCTCTGTTAGACCCGCTCTTCTCTCAACCCCGCGCCCCGCAACCGCAGTAGGTATTCTTGTGATCCCATAGGTGTCGTTTCCCACCGACATCTTTGGCGCGCCAGGTAGGGGGCGCGTTTGTGAGAATCTGGTCTGGTAGTTAGCCCAGCGATTCTTCGTCGCCATGGCCCCTAAGAAGAAGACGGCCACGGCGATTGGCTCGTTAGTCGAACAGCCCGCATCAAAGCGGACGAGCAGCGGACCGTCATGACAGACTCGGGCCGCAGCCCGCGAGCACCAGCACCACCCAGCCAGTCGGAGCCTGGCGAGCGGCATTGTTTGTGCACCAGACGACCGGCTGCATGCCGCCAGACCCAAGGACGGAGCTGGGCCCCCCGCAGGTGGCACGGGGCCCTCCGGGGGTGTCGTTGTGCCGACTCCGGGCGGCGCGGCGACCTCCAGGACGCATACACCGGCGACCATCGTGCGTTCTTCCCATGGTGTGCGCGCCGAGCAGCGTCACCACGCTGGTGACCCTGGGCACCGCCGCGGGAAGAGCCCTGTGCGTCATCGGCAAGACGAAGGAGTTCAACACGCTCACCGAAGCGCTGGTGAAAATGGCTCGCAGCCGCTGGGTCTCGACGGAGCTCCTTCTGACTTGGTTAGAAGTCGAAGCGCGCCACGATCCACTCAGCTGTCACCGCCACCCACGCCAGCGGAAGCCTTGGCGCGCACACAGCTGCTCCTCGACTTCCCTCCTGCTGCGGAGAAGCTCGATGAGTGGAGGGCCACTATCTGGAGCCTCGTCGCCGTCACGAACAAAGATGATCCACGACCGGCGGGGCCCTCGGCTCGGCGCTCCACCGAACCACCGCATGCTGGCGCTGGGAGGACCGGGGGAGCTGCGGCCACGGTGCACTCTCCTCCTCCTCGCCAGCCGCCGCGGGCGTCAGCCCGTCGCGATGACACTGGTGATAACATCTCCATAGCGTCATCTGATCCACAGACCCTCCACAACCAGCGCCAGGTTCTTCGGGAGCGAGCTCACGAAGACGCTCGAACCACCGTCGAGCGCCGACGCGAAACGTGCCGCTAGTCGGACAAGCGGGCGGGACATGCTACGGACCAACCAGCACCGGGGGAGCCCGGCGGCCTACCTTACGAGGTGGGCTGCCCGGCTTTTACCCGTGAGCTGAGGCAGTTCCAGCGGCCGCCCCACCGCACGTTCAAGCCCGACGTCGGCGAGAAGTACACCGACAAGACCCATCCATCCGAGTTCCTCAGCATCTACACCATCGCGATGCAGGCCGCTGGGGCTCGCGACGACAAGGTGCTTGCCATCTACTTCCCGCCGGCGCTCAAACCCAATGTAATGTCTTGGTTGATGCACTTGCCGGCGGACTCCATCTCTTCCTGGTCAGATCTGTGCCATGAGTTCGTTGGCGCCTTCATAGGAGGCCACCAAGCTCATGGCCAGGCTAGTGATCTGCATATCATTCCCCAGAAGGAAGGGGAGACCCTGCGCAAGTACATCCAGAGATTCAGCCGGGTGCAGTACAACATCCCCGACGTTCATCCCGCCGCTGTGATTAGCGCGTTCCATCAGAACGTGCGCAATCGCAAGATGCGCGAGGAGCTGGCGATGACCAAGGTTAAGGATGTGGCCGAGCTCTACGTTCTGGCCAACAGGTGCGCCCGAGCTAAAGAGGGAATAAAGTACCCCGGCAAAGACGCTGATGCGGAAACTGACTCTACCGATGAGGACGCCGCTGCCCCGACGAAGAAGGGCCGGCGTCGCAACAAGAAACGCAAGGGCAAGGCTGTGCTTGCTGTTGAGGGATCTGACGACACCGGTGTCGACAAGAAGGTCAAGGCAGACACCCCCGGCAAGGAGATTGCCGGGTGCGCCGCCTGCCGGGCATTGGCGGCCACCGACAAGCTAGGAAGCTCCGGCAAGCAATACTGCAAGATCCACCGCAAAAAGGGCCACGATCTCCAGAACTGCCGACAAGTCGAGCTGCTTGTTGAGAAGCAAAAGGCTGAGTACGATAGGCGGGAAAAGGAGTACTACCACGCATTGGAATGCTTAAGTGCCCTTCTCGACTTATTAATCACCTTGATCTCTGTCCAGGAGTTGCAACTAGTTTCTGGTGTTTGTAGGATATATGTTCGGGCCGTGCGTAGCGCTGACCCTATGATAGAGGCAAAGGTGTCCCGATGTTTCGATGAGATGGTGGCTATCGTTTCTGTGGGAGTCGACCTTGACGATCCGACTACGATCGCGGCGAGACGTCCGCGCTTTAGCAATCGCTAAACCAACTTCCGAGGGTTATTGACCACGCCGAGCACGATCAACTCGACCACGAGGGCCTGTTTCCTGCGAGCAAACGAAGAACAAGCAAGAAACTGAGATTGCAATCTGGATATTGCGAATATAAGATGAAAGCTTTATTGATCAAGGTGGGGTTCTGTGGCGCCTTTGTCCGGTCGTTGAACACAAACGGCACGCGAAGTTGCAGCTATGGCTAACTTTTAATCTAAACAAAACCCAAGGTCTAAACGGTGCCCTAAGGGCTGTATATATGGAGGAAGAGGGGGGGAATTTCGTGGCCCTTGGTGGAGGGGTCCGAAATCAACCCTAACTCTTCTTTCCCCACACATACGGACTCTAAAAACAGCCTATACTTAAGTATTTCGAAATTACATGGGCCTGGCCCACTAATAAGGTGACGCAGCACCTAGAATAGCCTCGGGACGACATGTATGAAGTAGCATCTTGTATATTTCGTCCAAGGCTTCATGCACCCATTATGGTGGCTTCAAAGTCCTCAAATCATCACTTGTAACTCCGTTTGTTCCCTTTGCATGGCATTATCTCCATGCTTGTTCTTGCTCCAATGTCCATCCTTCTCCAAGCTAGGGCCTTCATTTGTAAGCAAAACAAATGTATCCAATTTAGGCAGCATCATATTCTCATGAACATTAGAATCATTACCAAGAAACGAAAGTACCTGATAATTTAATTGGCGTGCGCGAGCTCTAGTAATTGGTCCAGTATATGTAGCAGTAGGGGCTGTGGGTGTAACAATGGTATTGATGTCCTCATCACCCTAGGGGTGGGCTATATGCGGTAGAGACATGAGGCACGATATACTGAGACACCCGTTTGGTGCCTCGGGAACCCTGCTCTCATCGTTGGGGATAGAACCCAAATAGGCGATAGACTTGGACTAGAGACTGGTGTGGTTAGTCAGGTTGTGGCCGACACCCTCGCTAGGCTTCCGCTTGAAGATTGCCGAGATACATGACGTACACATGGCGGTAAGTGGCGAGAGCGTGCGTGAAGAAGTACACCCCTGCAGGGTTAACATGATCTATTCGAATAGCCGCGTCCGTGGTAATGGACTACTGGGTTGCTTGTGCAGTTCTTAGAAAAGTGAAAGTGGATACTATAAAATGCACAAGATAAGCGTGAGTGTTATGGATGGCCTTCTCGTAGGGAGCCGAGAGCGGATCCATGGTGGTGTATTGTTATGCTGAATATGTGGACTCGTGTACGCCACCTCAAAAGAGTTGCCAGCAGTCGTAGTACAGGATAGCCACTAAGTCAAAGTTGGCTTGCTGCACTTAAAGTCCACCACCCCCTTTGTTGATACTGATGCATATGTAGCTAGTTCTGATGTAAGTCTTGCTGGGTACATTTGTACTCACGTTTGCTTAATTTATGTTTTGCAGAGAGACTGCAGTCTCACTAGTAGTTCTGCATGGACTTCGACGTTTAGCTTGTCACCTCAACTACGATCTTGAACCCTTGGGAGGGTCTTGTATATAGTCAGGCTTCTCCGCCTTTTTCATTTGTAGTTGTTTGTACTCAGACATGTTTATGCTTAAACCTGTGCTTGTGGCTTGTATGACTTGAATGTTGGGTCATGATACCCGTGTTTGTAATATCTGGCTCCTCGGAGCCTATTGAATAAATACTTTGAGTCGTAGAGTTTTGTTGTGATGCCATGTTGTATTTAGACATATCGAGCATATTCTGTGTATGATTTTGAAATGCTTGGTATGTGTGGGATCCGACAACCTAGTTGTTTATTCTTGGTAGCCTCTCTTATGGAGAAATGTCTCCTAGTGCTTCCACTGAGCCATGGTAGCTTGTTACTGCTCCGAAACACTTATGCTAGCCGACATGTGTCCTTCTTTGTTCCCGTGTCTGTCCCTTCAGGGAAATGTCATGCGTTGTTCCTTTAAGTCCATGTAGCTGGCTACGACTTGGGTTCATACGTTGATGATCGACACATTCTTTGCTGTGTCATGTATGCCTATCCCTGTAAGTTAGTGCCACTTTGGATTCACGACTAGTCATGTCGGCATGGATTCTCCGTCATATGGATGCTAGCGATACTATCATATACGTGGGCCAAAAGGCGCAAACGGTCGCGGGCCAGGTAAGGTGGCACCCGTGGGGATACCGTGCGTGAGGCCGCAAAGTGATATGATGTGTTACATGCTAGATCGGTGTGACTTAGGATCGGGGTCCTGACAACTTCAATCACACAATACTTAAGGAAACTTTGTGTGATAGGTTAGTATGATAAAGAGCAAACCATTTCACTTTTGGTACTGTGACCACATGAGAAATTTTTATATTAAACTTCTTCAAAAAGAATCAAATCAAAAGCACTCTTCTGTTAAAAATAATAATTATTTTTGTGAGCGCAAAAGTTTATGTCTTTCAGCAAGATCAAATCAAATATCACCCAACATGATCCCAAAGGCTTTACTTGGCACTTTTATTGAAACAAAAGCAATAAAATATTATTAATACAGTAGCATAATCATGTGAACACACAAAAACAGTAGGTAAAAGTGTTGGGTTGTCTCCCAACAAGCGCTTTTCTTTAATGCCTTTTAGCTAGGCATGATGATTTCAATGATGCTCACATGAAAAATAAGAATTGAAACACAAAGAGAGCATCATGAAGGATATGACTAGCACATTTAAGTCTAACCCACTTCCTATGCATAGGGATTTTGTGAGCAAACAACTTATGGGAACAAGAATCAACTAGCATAGGGAGACAAAACATGCATAACTTCAAAACTTTCAACGTAAAGAGAGAAAACTTGATATTATTTTAATTCCTACAATCATATGTTCCTCCCTCGTAATAATTTTCAGTAGCATCATAAAGAAATTCAACAATATAACCATCACATAAAGCATTCTTTTCATGATCCACAAGCATAGAAATGTTGTTACTCTCCACATAAGCAAATTTCTTCTCATCAATAGTAGTGGGAGCAAACTCAACAAAATAACTATCATGAGAGTGAAAATTAAAATCATGATGACGAGTTTCATGGTTATCATTATTCTTAATAGCATACATGTCATCACCATAATCATCATATATAGGAACTTTGCTGTCACAATCATTTGCAACGTCCTCCAAAATAGTGTATTCATCATTAAATAAAGTCACGACCTCTCCAAATCCACTTTCATCGATATAATCATCATAAATAGGAGGAATGGAATCATCATAATAAATTTCCTCATCAAAACTTGGGGGACTAAAAGTATCATACTCATCAAATATAGCATCCCCAAGCTTATGGCTTTGCATATCATTAGCATCATGGATATTCAAAGAATTCATACTAACAACATTGCAATCATGCTCATCATTCAAATATTTTGTGCCAAACATTTAATTGACTTCTTCTTCTAACAATTGAGAACAATTTTCTGAACCATCATTTTCAAGAAAGATATTATAAAGATGATCAATAATATGATGCAACCTCAATTCCATTTTTTATGTAGTTTTCTTTTATAAACCAAACTAGTGATAAAACAAGAAACTAAAAGATTCAATTGCAAGATCTAAAGATATACCTTCATGCACTCACCTCCCCGGCAACGGCGCCAGAAAATAGCTTGATGTCTACTACGCAACTTTATTCTTGTAGACATCTGTTGGGCCTCCAAGCGCAGAGTTTTGTAGGACAGTAGCAATTTTCCCTCAAGTGGATGACCTAAAGTTTATCAATCCGTGAGAGGTGTAGGATGAAGATGGTCTCTCTCAAATGACCCTGCAACCAAATACAAGAAATCTCTTGTGTCCCCAACACACCCAATACAATGGCAAATTGTATAGGTGCACTAGTTCGGCGAAGAGATGGTGATAAAAGTGTAATATTGATGGTAGAAATATATTTTTATAATCTGAATAAATAAAAACATCAAGGTCACAAATAGTAAACGGGCACCAAAACGGTACTGCAATGCTTGAAAATGAGGCCTAGGGTCCGTACTTTCTCTAGTGCAATCTCTCAACAGTGCTAATATAATTTGATCATATAACCGTCCCTCAAAGTGCGGTGAAGAAATCAGTCCAAAGTTCCTATCTAGTGGAGAACATAAGACGGAATTGTTTGTAGGGTACGAAACCACCTCAGAGCTATTCTTTCCGATCAATCTATCCTAGAGTTCCTACTAAAATAACACAAAGCTATTCTTTTCGATTGATCTAAACAAGAGTTCATACTAAAATAACACCAAGCTAATTTAGATTTGTAATATTCAATCCAACACAAATAACTTCAAAGGGTACCCCAAGATTTATACCGGAGAAACAAAGACAAGAACATGCATCAACCCCTATGCATAGATTACCCCAGTGTCACCTCGGGAATCCGTGAGTTAAATGCCAAAACATATATCAAGTGAATCAATATGATACCCACCATGAGTATTCATATGCAAGACATATATCAAGTGCTCTCAAATCCATAAAAGTATTCAATCTGATAAAACGAAATCTCAAAGGGAAAACTCAATTCACAACAAGATAGAGAGGAGAAAACACCATATGATCCGACTATATTAACAAAGCCCGCGATACATCAAGATCGTGACATTCAAGAACACGAGAGAGAGAGAGAGAGAGAGAGAGAGATTAAACACATAGCTAGTGGTACAAACCCTCAGCCCCGAGGGTCCTCATCGTGGTGGCCGCCGGGGTGATGAAGATGGCCACCGGTGATGATTTCCCCCTCTGGAAGGGTGCTGGAACATCGTCTAGATTGGCTTTCGATGGATATAGAGCCTTGCGGCGGCGGAATTTCTGATCTAGGTTAACCCCCGAGTGTTTCTGGAATTTTTGGGAATTTATAGGGTAAAGAGGGGGTGCAGGAGGCCACCGAGGTGGGCACAACCCACATGGGCACACCTGGGCCCCTAGGTGCGCCTTGGTGGGTTGTGCCCCCCTAGGGGCACCCCCAGGTGCTTCTCTGGCCCATCCCGAGTGTTCTGGTCCATATAAAATCTCCAAAAAGTTTCACGGTGTTTGGACTATGTTTGGTATTGATTTGCTGTGATGTAAAAAAACAAGCAAAAAACAGCAACTGGCACTTGGCACTATGTCAATAGGTTAGTACCAAAAAATGATATAAACTGACTATAAAACATCCAAGAATGATAATATAACAACATGGAGCAATAAAAATTATAGATAGGTTGGAGACCTACTAGTGGGCCAGGGCGGTCACAAGCGGGCTTTGAAGTGGTTCGAATTCCTGCATGGCCCACCTCACATTATCACCATATTTCTTGGAGTCCGTGCATAGTGGGCGGGCGATCTCTTCTCCCTCCCCCATTTCTCTCTTCTCAGCCGACGCCCGCCGAGTGTGTAGATTTCGGCTATCGACGATTTATTCAACTAGCGGGGTGACCCGCACATTTGCGTGGCTAGATTTTCATGTGTTGTTATATTTATATGGGTGTATATTTGGTGCTTTATATTTGAGATTTTCTTAGATTTTTTAGATATATATGGTACATCTATAGTTTTTAGATATAAACATTGTGAGTCTTATTTTGCACGGCTTTTATTAATTCATGAAGTTGTTGGTACAGTCCTTATGTGAAAGAGAAGGCATAAGACATGACTCAATATGCTCCTTTGCTTGTCATGTAGAACATAGATTTCATAATAATATTTTTTATTTTTCAATTGGTTTCTTACCCAATGGTGTATTAGCATCAATTTTTATTGCCGAATTTTAGCCAACAATGTAAGCATTTTAAGTATTTATCTGTGAATAGTATTTCAGTGTAAGCATCGATTGTGTCTATCTAAAACTAGTTTTTTATTGGTCGTATAGAAGTCTTGTTCTTTTAGTGGTGCAATGTCATGCCTCCAGTTACTTCCTTGTATTTTCACTTTTTCACCATACTCCAATTACCTCACTTATTATCCCTACATGGCAACATAATCCATTGTTTATTTACCAGTCATTGCTAAAATACTCTCTCAGTCCTTATAACGAATAGTTTGTTCATCAACTCATACTCCTGCACAGTGTGTCTATGTTTCTCAAAATGAATAGTATACTTTTATTGTCATTTTTAGCGTAAGTACCCCAGGTACAAGACACTTTTTAACATGTTTAGGCTAGATTTTCCTGTCATTACTTGTGTACGGCCATGGTTCATTGGTATAATCATATGCAGCACTTATAGCCTCAAAATTTCACAAAATATGGAACATACATATGACCGGAATTGCAATTATATTATTTCCTAGGCTCATTATAACTTGCTGATTTCTTGGTATAGAAATGAATGAAAACTTTGGATCTTACAATACAATTAATATGAAAGGTCAATTATCATATTATGTATGTCTCTAGCTAAAACAAATTTCATAGAGATGTTCTGACGTGGGTAAAATTGATATGAAGGCAGCCCACCCTGGAATTTTGGACCAGCCTATCTGATTCAATATGGGGGAGGAAAATAAAATAAAATAAAATAAAAGCCCAATAGCTATTCATGACCCTCTGCTCAGGCTGAGAAAAAATTCACGCAGCCAAGATTGCCTCTGGCCGCCGAGACACAATAGAGACCATAGTAGTGAGTTCTAGACCTGTTTGTTGCAGATGGACTGTCCGCTATTCTGAAGTCTAGGGTGCAGGCTGGCGATCTTGTTCCAGTTAAAATTTGTAGGAGAGCACCGGATATATCACATTTGTTGTTTGCAGATGATACGCTTCTGTTTTTTAAGGCTTCGAGGGATCAAGCTGAGCAGGTTAAAGCGTCACTGGATCTTTACAGCTCGGCTACGGGTCAAAGTCTAAACTATGACAAGTGCTCTATGTTCTTCGGGGAAGCTTGCCCGGTCCAGGTTCAAGAGCAAGTTAGGGATGCTCTACAGGTTACAAGCTTGGTCTTTGAGGAGAAATATTTGGGTCTACCCACACCTGAGGGTCGCATGTCTAAAGGGAAGTTTCAAAACCTCCAATCAAGCCTCACCAAAAGGCTAGTTCAGTGGGGGGATGGTTACCTAGATCAGCCGGGTAGGGAGGTGCTCATAAAGTCAGTCGCCCAAGCTTTGCCCACTTTTATAATGGGAGTGTTTAAATTGCCGTTCTCAGTCTGTGATGACCTCACTAGGATGGTGAGGAATTTCTATTGGGGTTCGGAGAAGGGGAAGAGGAAGGTACATTGGAAGGGCTGGGATCATCTCATGCAACCGAAAAATAAGGGAGGTGTTGGCTTTCGGGATTTTTGTCTATTTAACCAAGCCCTCCTATCTCGTCAGGCTTGGAGGCTTATTACGCGACCAGATAGCCTTTGTGCCCGTTTGCTCAAATCTAAATACTACCCTGATGGAAAGATCGAAGATACGGTGTTCACTGGGAACGCTTCGTCCTCATGGCAGGCTATTAGTCACGGCTTGGATCTATTGAAGAAAGGATTAATTTGGAGAGTGGGCAATGGAAGAAGCATTAGGGTATGGCGAGATAGTTGGATCCCACGTCCTTTCTCCTATAAGCCTATCTCTAGACAGGGATTATGCCGCATCCGGTATGTCTCGGACCTACTAAATGATAATGGGTCTTGGAAGTTACAGACACTTAACCAGTATTTCGTCCAAGCAGATGTGGAGGAAATCTTAAAGATCAGAGCCTCCCCGAGGCGCGGAGAGGATGTGATTTCATGGGGTCCGGACAGGTCGGGTGTTTCTCTGTTAAAAGTACCTACCACTTAGCTTTCGATGAGACTCACAGGGCTAATGCCACATCTTCTAGCTCGGCGCCGTCGGGAGAGAGGAGCTATTGGAAGTTCATATGGAATTGCGGAGCACCACCGACTGTTTCAAACTTTCAATGGAGAGTTGCAACTGATGGATTGCCAACGTGGAAGAATAAACATAAGATATGGCTTGAAACTACCAGTGTATGCCCAGTTTGTGGAATTGAGACCGAGGACAATTTTCATCCGTTTTTAAGATGCCAATTCGGTCGAGATCTCTATATGGAAATGGCAAAAATCTGGAATCTCCCTAATCTACAAACGATAGCCAACTGTGGGAAGGAATGGCTATTGCAAGTCTTAGCTCCTAGGTCTGAGTTGGAGAGATGTATGATGTGATGATTTTTGGAGAAGCTGGTTCAGACGTAATGAAGTGGTCCACCACAAACCAGCCCCGCCAATGGATGTGTCTATCGATTCTCATGAGCTACTTGGAGTCACCGATGGCGATTAAACATGATAATGGTGCTGATCCTGTTAAAGGTAAAGCTTATATTAACATGGACATGGGAGTGCAGCCGGTTATACAAGTGACTAAGGCACCTGGTTGGACCAAACCGAGACAAGGATGGACTAAACTGAACACCGATGGTGCCTTTGGTTCGAACGAAAATGTTTGGTGGGGTATGATATTGAGGATTCTTCAGGGAAGATTATCTTCTCAGCGTGCAGAACTTTGTATTCATGTAGGGATGCGTTGGAGGCTGAGCTTTCTGCTTGTATGGAGGGCTTATCTTCTTCGATTCAACGCACGGCACAGCCGATTGAAATTGAGATGGATTTTTCGGTTGCAGTATCCATGATCACATGTGGGAGCACGGATCGCTCGTTATATTCTTCCTTAGTGAATGAGATTAGGTTTTTATTAAATCTACATCAAACTTGTATTACTCACGTCGCTCGTTCGCAAAATAAAGCGAGCGACAAGCTAGCTGCTTTTGGTCGTATTAATAATAGGACTATGACCTGGTTAGGGTCAGGCCCTCCAGAAGTTTTGGAGATAGTTGCTGTCGATTGTAATGATACTTTAAATGAGTAATACAAGTGTTGAGTTTGCAAAAAAAAGTGAGTTCTAGACCCAGTCATCGACGCATCGAGCCAGCCGCTCGCTTCCTTCTGTGACCTCCGAATTTCTCCATCTCGCTCGCTCGTCGCTCGCCGTCCCCGCGTGTGTAGCCGATCATTGGGCTCCCAGGGCCACAGCCTGTCCGTCCCGTCCGCTCAGTGTTTGGGGCTCAACGGCGGCCGCGCCACCTAAACTGCGCAGTCGTGCCCCTGCAATCCGGCATTGTTGCCCAATCCGCACATCGGCGCTCGGCCGCAGCCATCCAGCAACCATCCGTGTTGATTTGAGGTACCAGTTCAGCTCGTCCAGTACCCATTTGGCGATTACCAAGTTTTGATTCTAGGGTTTGCTTCTTCCGTGTACTACCCACTGTTCAGTACATAATTTGTGTTGAATTATGTTATTATGAATTTATAATTGATATTAAGTAAATTAGTTAGATTGTCTTCTAGGCAAAACTAAAACTTAATTGACAATTTTAGTATGTTTGTAAGACCATATTGATCTATTTTTGTGGTATTGGTTGTTAGTTAGAACGTTGACAATGTCATATTTGTTTTCAATTTTTTAGGAGGACACCCTATTTTCAAATCCTAGATCTGCCATTGATCATAATCTCAACCTTTACATTCTGGAATTTGAAATGCCGATCTGCCTAAAATAGGTAACTTAATTAGATAAAGATGTTATACGAATATGTCCTATAGATACTCTTCTCAGACAACATGAACAACATCGATTATCCAACTGAAGTTAGCCGAAGCTAAATATAACCTTCGCAAGCATATGAAAGAATTGCTTCATTTGCCGCATACTGTGGAAAAGTAGAGTGGCGATCCAATTGATCACCAATGGGTGCACAAATAAGGAGTATGGTTTGAGGCATTAAAAACTACAATGAAAATCAAAATTAGTAATTCAAATCTATCTGTAACAAAATGGAGCAAACTATACAAACGAGTCAAGCACATACTTATGTTAGCCACTTAAAGACAAATGTGGCGAAGTGAGAAACATTACTACCAATAAAATTTGGAAGACCCAGGCAAAGATCAGCTTCCATGTAATTAAAAGAAAACAAAAGTAGTTGCAGTCATGAATTAGTGATGCGGGACTGCATATCAGAACGGAAGTAACTGGCAAAAATAATTAGCTCACGTACTTAAAACATAGGTTAAGCTTGGCACTGCAGTAGATGAAATTTTGTAGATTAATAAGTGAATCAAAACATTGCAAGAACGACTACAGAAAGAATCCATTATGTTCATAACATGTAGGTAATGTGAGAATAATATGGCAGGCTACAAACCATCTGAAAAAACCCTATGCACACTGTATTTCTACCTTATCCATAAGACCAATTTATTTATGTTAGAACCCACATATATCAGTACATTTCTCTGTTCGGTTGGAAGAGAAACTGAGATCCACCAAGAGAAATAGGAAATTGGTCGCACCTAAGATCCTAATTAATGATACAATGAATACAATCAGGTAAAAATAATATTCTACCTTGTCATAGTTAAAAATACAAAAATACTAATTTACAAACGCATAATTAGTAGATATGTTCTTAGCAAATGTTGTAGAGAAAATTTCTTGAGAGCCAATACACTACCTTGACTGGAAAAGTAACCCAAAAATATAATTGTGTTGGATAAATGTAGGTTAAGCATAGAGAATGTTGCATAATACCTCATCACTTAAGGCTCATATTTGTCAGTTTGGTACGACAACTTCCCTGCAATTTAAATCTCATAATATACATGTATGATTTGCTACCTCACATGCACATTCACTATTGCAGGATGCTGCTAACGGGGCACTACGATCAGAGACCCTTCGACGAAAATGTGTGCGATGCAATAATCACAAACGGTGGTGTGAAAAACCTGTCGAAAAAGGTGCAAAACATTTGCGATGACGGATGCATCAAACATGGTTCAGATTTTGGTTGAGTGTGCGATTCGGGGCATACGGTTCAATTAAATTAACTGTTTGCGGTGAGGAGTAACAAAAGAAACGGGCTGCCAGATGAAGGTGTGTGCAATATGCAGCATACGCTTCAGTCGGATGAACTGTTTGTGATTAGGCAGCACAAAACAAACGGTCAGCTAGATCAAAGTGTGTGTGATATACGGCATGCGATTCACTCGGCTGAATTGCTTGCATTGAGACAAGAGCATAAACGGTTCAATATAACAAGATGTGTGTGATATGTGGCAAACAGGTCTGTAATCAGAAATGTGTGCGAAGACCGATAATAACACACACGATTGCTTCTAATAAGACGTATATGATATGCTCTGTCTACACAACATCTATTAGCCATTGGGGGACGGGCGGTCATCCGGATACGCCATAAGGATGCGAAGAGGCATCCTCTGTCAGCAAGGACTAGTTGTTCCACCAGTAGCTCATGTAAGAGAACTCTCAAGTTAAGTGTGCTTAGGCTGGAGCAGCCATCATATCTGTCAAATTAAATGATTGATATGACCCATCCCATGAGTTAATTTAACCTCGAGGTCCTTGTTTTTTTTAACACATGTTAAAGAAGGTCTACCACATTACTTTTTGACAATGTGCGATAGGTGGCATACAGTTGATCCATCCGACCTGTTTGTGATGGAATAAGCCGTGTGTGTTGTGGGCAAACGCTTGTTAGTATTCAAGCATTTGCAATTGATGAATTCATCACCGACGGGTTCCCTAATGTGGTCCGTGTTCATCTGATCATCATCTACTTCTTGTGCTAGCTCGATGATACTTCTATGCTAAGTTTCCATTAATTGATGGCATTTTATGAACACGCCACCGTTTCCCGCCATTTCCTCATATGTTTCCCGCCAGCCAGCGATATTGCGCATAAACCTAGGCGGTGTGTGATGCACGGAGGCAACAAGCGCAACCTATAGTACATCCACCTTTTCCAAGCATGCCAACCCACCAAAGCGCCGCCTCTGCCATTAACCTCATCGACGAGGAAACCGAGCAGGCGCCACGGCCCGTCGAGGCCAAGGCACTCCCCGCAATGCGATGCATGATGCCATGATGCGCGTCATCGCCAGGGTTGAACAGACCTTTGGCGCAAGGCGCTTGAGCGTCACGGATCAAGATAGGCATGTCAGCACCGACAGGCTGCAGCTCGTGATCGATGGCGTGCCGTAGAGCAAGCTAGGCACGTCCGCACCGATAGGCTGCGGCTCGCCGCATGGCAAGACCGTTGGAGTGCCGCAGAGCGAGAGGCGCGGCGCGCCGCACAACAAGAGCGGATCCATCAGGGCTTGCCTTCTGTCGACACGGCGTCGCAGCTGGGTACACGTCCCGTCAGTACCCCCATTCCTCGCCAGGAGTGGGCAGAGGCCCTCTTTGTCATACTTGCACCAGAGGCCGGTCGCGCCGTACTTGCACCAGACGCCTGCCGCGCCATTTGCATGGGTCGCGCCGTTCGCCTTGTCCGCGGCCCGCTCGATGCCAACGCGCTGGTCGGTAGGCTCAACCGCCTCCTTGGCCCAGGTGTCCACCTGGGCTCAGTAGAGCAACATGTCCATCGCATCCTCGAGCTGGTGATCTCTGATGAAATAGCCAACTTGGTGCTCGAGGTCGCGCTCTAGATGTACTGCGAGCATGTCGATCGCTTGGACGAATGCCTGCACGAGTTCAGGAAGAGCCAAGAGCTACCGTATGCAAGGGCTGCTATTCATGGTCTCATGGACATGTTCTA
Organism: Aegilops longissima; assembly: GCA_021605205.1. NCBI lineage: Eukaryota > Viridiplantae > Streptophyta > Magnoliopsida > Poales > Poaceae > Aegilops > Aegilops longissima. The sequence continues at coordinate 313,606,051 of CM038678.1, forward strand.
TCTTGTTGAGTCATTTTGACGCAGATAGCTACGTATTCACATCAATCATAGTATTCCTCTGTTTATTGCTTTGTTTCAATGTGTGTACTCTGTTTTCCGTTCTTATATGTTCTGTTTCAATGTGTGTATATACTCTTTCCATTCTGTATATGTGGATGATAACAGATAGATTCAAATTAGTATACAAAAAACAGATAGAAAATGGAATTCATAATATATATATATATATATATATATATATATATATATATATATATAAAAATTGTTCATTAGTGCATCACATAATGTATATATAATATCATCACATATACGTGATGATACTTAACTACTAGGTACAATGCATAAAATTGAAAATGAACAATACTAAAACTAATAATCCTCCCAGGGACCAGATTCCGCAGCCCTCGCCAAAGAGCTCCTCGATGCATGACGTCTTCCCAGTGCGGAGGCAGTACTCCGCCTCCTCCGCCTCCGCCTCCTCCGCCTCTCAGCGCTTGACGTACAGATCTGCCTCTTGCAGGCGGACGAGCGCAAATGATCTTGCCATTTCGTTGGGCGCCCACCGGAGCTCCTCGTCGGTGGCACGCTGGAGCTTATCAACCCACCTCCATGCGCCGACGAGGGGTCAAGCGCCTTTGACCTTCCTCGTGAAGTATCCGTTTTTGTACACCTCCTCCGCACGACGACGTGCCTGCCCCCAAAGCTCTACAGCCTCCTTTTTCCAGGCGGCATCACGGGCTTCACAGGCCGCCACCTGGCTTCCTCCTCCGCTATCTCCTTGAATGCCACTTGCCTGGCTTTCTCAGCAGCCGGCAGCGACTTCCGCAGAGAAAGATTGTACTAGCCCCAAAACCAATCCAAAGTTGGAGGGTCCGGCAAAACCTCGTCCGACGGCGCGTAGGGGTCCTCATCGCTGCTATTCGAGTGAGCATCCTCAGGGGGTGACGACTCCTCGTCGGTGCGTGGGCAGACCGGCAGCACCATGGCAGAGATTTGAGAGAGAGAGAGAGAGAGAGAGAGAGAGAGAGAGAGCAAGGGGAGGATGCATATGAGAATGTAGGCGGGACGACATGAGCAAGGAGTATTTATTGGCGGCCGGAATCTAGATCGATGGGAACAGTACACATGCCGCTCGTCGGATTTTATGAGTGCTATAGTTTGAATTACACACGATACCCGCAGCAAAATCCGTGTGTGAACATAATAGCTGACGGTTTCCAATACAGAACCATGTCTGATTATTGATCCCCGTCACTCACCTACCAAACCTCGAGCTGCGAGATAGAGTGCCAATCGTGTGGGGCTGGATGTCTTTCAAGATCGTTACATTTTCGTTTTTCAACACCAGGTATTTACATCGTCTGATGATTTTTTAACTCGCACACAAGTACACAAAAATATGAGTTTGCAAACCATTATGGTTACCTGTTGCATGTAGATGTAGTTCAAATTTGAATTACGGTCATTAAATGGCTAGAAAAAAATTTGAAGGCCGTAAGAGGAAACTATCTCCCGTTCCTCATCAAACATTCATTGTTCCCTCTCGGAACCGTGAACCTTCTAGTGAGTTGCTCCGGTTTGTGAGGGGGTGTGTCCAAACTTTCGTCAAACATGCCAATTTTGTTACCACGTCATCTTGGTGGCATGACATTACATCAAGCAAGGTTTCATGTTTTTCTGATCATTTTATAATTTTTTGGAATTAAAATGCCATGGCACTCCATACATACATATGCATGTGTCCATTTTGTGAGTCCAATATGTTTGAAAATTCCTTCTAATTTACTGCACATGGAATTAACTCGCACACAAGTACACAAATGTGATTCTCCAAACCATTATGGTTAGCCATTGCATGTAGATGTAGTTCAAATTTCAATTACGGTCATTAAATGGCTAGAAAATCACTTAAATGTCTTTAAAAGGTCAAATGACCCCTGGAATTTTCCAAATTTTCACATGACAGTTGTATTAGTGCACGTTACATGTAGAAAAAAATTGAAGGCCGTAAGAGGAAGCTATATATCTTCTGTTCATCATCAAACATGCATTGTTCCCTCTCGGAACAACGAGCCTTCTAGTGAGTTGCTCCGGTTTGTGAGGGGGGTGTGTCCAAACTTTTGTCAAACAGGCCAATTTTTTTACCACATCATCTTGGTGGCATGGCATTCTGTCAAGAAAGGTTTCATGTTTTTCTGATCATTTTATAATTTTTTGGAATTAAAATGCCATGGCACTCCATGATGTGTCCATGCCGTGATACCAATATGTTTGAAAATTCCTTCTAATTTACCGTACATGGAATCAACTCGCACACAAGTACACAAATATGATTTTTCAAACTGTTATGGCTAGGCGTTGCATGTAGATGTAGTTCAACTTTGAATTACGATCATTAAATGGCTAGAAAATCACTTAAATGTCTTTAAAAGGTCAAATGACCCCTAGAATTTTCCAAATTTTCACATCACAATTGTAGTAGTGCACGTTAAACGTAGAAAATATTTGAAGGCCGTAAGAGGAAGCTATCTCCTGTTCGTCATCAAACATGCATTGCTCCCTCTCGGAACCACGAGCCTTCTAGTGAGTTGCTCCGGTTTGTGACGGGTGTGTGTCCAAACTTTCGTCAAACATGCCAATTTTCTTACCACATCATATTGGTGGCATGACATTACATCAAGCAGGGTTTTCATGTTTTTCTGATCATTTTTTAATTTTTTGGAATTAATATGCCATGGCACTCCATGCATACATATGCATGTGTCCATGTCGTGAGACCAATATGTTAGAAAATTCCTTCTAAGTTACTGCGCATGGAATTAACTCGCAGACAAGTACACAAATATGATTTTTCAAACCGTTATAGTTAGCCGTTGCATGTAGAAGTAGTTCGAATTTGAATTACGGTCATTAAATTGCTAGAAAATCACTTCAATGTCTTCAAAAGGTCAAATGACCCCTGAAATTTTCCAAATTTTCACACGATAGTTGTATTAGTGCACGTTACACATAGAAAAGTTTTGAAGGATGTAAGAGGAAGCTATCTCCCGTTCGTCATCAAACATACATTGTTCCCTCTCGGAACCACGACCCTTCTAGTGAGTTGCTCCGGTTTGTGAGGGATGTGTGTCCAAACTTTCATCACACATGCCAAAATTTTCACCACATCATCTTGGTGGCATGACATTACATCAACCAAGGTTTCATGTGTTTCTGATTTTTTTTATTTTTTGGAATTTAAATGCCATGGCACTCCATTCTTAATTGTGTCATAGCCGTTAGACCAATATGTTTGAAAATTCCTTCCAATTTACTGCACATGGAATTAAATCGCACACAAGTACACAAAATATGACTTTTCAAACCGTTATGGTTAGTTATTGGATGTACATGTAGTTCAAATTTCAATTACGGTCATTAAATGGCTAGAAAATCACTTAAATGTCTTAAAAGGTCAAATGACCCCTGAAATTTTCCAAAATTTGATATGACAGTTGTATTAGTACTACAAATTTTCTCCTACATTTAAAACACCATCCGTTGCCACTTGACTCCAAAATTCGTCTTTCACAACTAATAAAAAAATATCGACAACATCACACACTGTTGTTTCTAGGAGCCGTTTGCGATGAAAATATCTGGGTCTATTTAAGTCTTCCCCCTTAAGCTTCGCCGGCTCGTCTGCTCCAGTGTCGGCAACCCCCCGAATCCACGAATCCTGATCCCCATTCCCGCACCCCTTTCTTGCAAAGATGACGCCATGGAAACGCTTCGTGTAGGCCCGTACGATGGCCGCGTCCCCCGAGCACCGCCGTCTGCACCGAGTACGCGGCCGCCTACGCCAAGAGTGCCGCCGCATCCGCTTTGAGCGCGGCCTCTTCTACCGAGAGGGCGTCTGCGACAGCCGATAGGGCAGCTGCAGCAGTCGAGACGGCTGCAGCAGCTGCTGCGCCGACGGCTGCAAACACTAAGAGCGCTCGAGCTGCCATCCGTGCCGCCGATGTCGCCCTGGCCCTGGTCGAGGCCATCCACGCCAAGATCAAGGATCCACACGCCAAGATATTCTAGGCCACCTCGGAATCCAGCATGCAACTCAAGTCCGAAAAGGCGGCGGTGGCCATGGAGCACCTGCTTCCTCATGAGGTCGTCGAGCGGGAGTTGGAGATGCAGGAGGCGGTGGAGATCGAGGAGCACCAGGAGGAGGAGTTGCGCGTGGCCGAGGTCGAGGTAGAGAAGAGTCTGTCCGTCGAGGATTCGGTGGTGGAGTACCAATGCAAGCTCTGGTGCGGCCACTACTACAAGTACTACAACCTTGAGGGTGGCACCAAGGACGAGGACGTGGTCGACTTCAGCAGGGGGGACGTGGAGTTCACCAACGGCGGCATGTCGCCAGTACAAGTCATCGATGTCCCATCTCACACCGGCGATGCATAGGCCGGCGCGGCGGCGGATTTGTTAAAATTATGTGTACTTAGGCTTTGTTTTTAATGCTGGTCTTTTGTTAGAGCAATGTTTAGCTCAAGTGGCTCTGTTTAATCACTAAAATTAATCGATTCAGTAAGTGTGGTCTGTCTGCTATACACTCTTTTATGTGCCCAAATTAGCAAGCGATGTTAAATTATGCAATGATGTACCCGGGGAAATTTCCACCAAAATTTGAATTATCGAACTCATCCCATGCACGTACAGCAGAAGAATCATTTGCGATGCACACAATCGTTCAAAGTGAATGGTCCGGCGACACCGCGCGCAAAGTTTCCCTCCACATTTCCAAAATTTTGGCCTACCGCCAAAATATCTACCCCGCCCCCTCCCCCCTTCCCCACCCCTTTTCTCCCCGACCACAAGTCACATTTCCCCTATTTCCTCCTTCCTTCCTTCCTTCCTAAGCTATAGCCACTTCCTTGATCTCACCGTCTCGCATCCTACCGCCGGGGTCGCCATGGCCTTCTTCAAAGACCTCTCCAGCGGTTCCTTCTTTGGCGACGACTCCTTCACCACCCGGGTATGCCTCTCTTCTCTCTCTCGGGCTATGACTTGGAATGAATGATTTTTACCCGGCGGTCGATTTTGTTCATTTCTTCCTCTTGTAGCTACCTAGGACCATTAGTGGCAACGAATGGAGCGGGGTGGCTGAAGATCTATCTGCTCGTTGTCACCATCAATTTCCATGCGTGAAGCTAGTTGCGTTTGAATCTGTGGACACTGGGAGGAAGTTTCTGGCATCTGCAGAGAAGGTTAGACCATCTTCCGTTGTTACAAATCATTTGTTAGATGTGATTCAGACACTGTCATGGTCCCAACCCATTCATACCACACCTTCAACCAAATGCATCCTAAGACAGTGTCACAGTTTGTACCTAGTATCTAAAGTTGTTGCCATCTCATCAGCGGTGCCATTATAAAATTATTTGACACTGCTTCAACAGTTTGTGCAGCCAACTTTGGTTCACACATCCGAGCAGCCAAGCAGTAAAATACGAAATCTTTATGGCACGAAGGAACTGCGCATCGGTGCAACTAGGTGCTCCAGAGTCCGGGACCCTAATTTTTTTCCGCTGCATCGGCTCGCCAGTGCAGGGCACCGGTGCAAGATGTAGCAACAGTTGTCTTTGCACCAGTTTTGGCATACATAGTGGACGGGCTTAGTGCTATTAGTTCTATGTTACTAAATTTGTGCATGTACACACCTGTTGGTATCAATTTGCTGTCATCCAAACACTATCTCTATGCTGTTGTAGTTATATTTACCTTCCTCATAAAATGTTCAATTTGTTAAGTAAGAACTTGTAGTGTTGTTGTAGTTAATTATAGCTTCTGATGTTTCAGAATTTGGTTGTTGTCTCAGTAGCAATTAATTACTTTGAACATTGATCTTTTTCGACAAGATATGTCATAATTAACATGTTTCTTCAGTTTTTCAAAATAAGCATTTGTGATTTTCTATGTTTCTATAAACCCATTTCCCCTACAATTGTTACTGATCTAGTTTTAAATATTATAGGATGATCTGAAGTGTTCTTACTTGGAGTGGATTGATCAAGAGTGGCCACTTTCTTTAAAGACGTGCCTAGCAAAGCTCTGGAGCATGTATGACGAAGAGAACAGAGGTAGGCTTAGAGAAAGTTTTGTCAATGCGGAAGAATATTTGAAGATGCGAGATAAAAAGAGGAAGGTGGAGAATGAGCTCAGTTTTTTAAATCGGACTTTGCTAAGATGGTATTGGCGAAAGAGGGGGCACTTGCCCAGTTGGCCAGTGCAAAATAGGTTCTTACTAAACTGAAAGCAAAGGTGGATAAGACGAGCCTGGATGATCTCGATTAGGGAAATGAATATATTGTTCTAATATTGTTCTTATGAAGTTGAACTAGCTATATGTTGTACTATGTTGTTTCCATGTAGCTATCATACTATGATATTAAAATATATTGATGTGCCTGATATGAAATTAGCAAACAGTTGTTCGATATGAAATGTGAATTTGTGTAATACAAGAATTATTAATTGTAAACTAATAAACCTGCTAAATGTGTGATGGAACTTTGCAAACGGTTCTAGCAGTAAAAGTGCTTGTGATGGATAGCCCAATGCCACACAATTTTCTTCATCAAATCGTGTGTGATGTAGTTGATAAAAGAAAACAGTTAACCAAGGCAGAGTGTGTGTGATAGTTACACCTTTCACACACTATCCTACACATAAAACTGTGTGGGATGTACATACGAACAGAAAAGTTTTCCCTAGATTGAGTGTGTGGGATGTACATAAGAACGGAAACGTATTCCTTAGATTGACTGTGTGTGATATACATACGAACGAAAACTTTTTCCCTGGATTGACTATGTGGGATGTACATAAGAACGGAAATGTATTCCTTGGATTGACTGTGTGTGATAAACAGATGAATGGAAATGTTTTTCTGGGATTCACCGTGTGGGATCTACATACAAACGGAAATAATTCGATTTCGATGCCTCGCCCGATCACACACGAGCTCATTTTTCCCTAGCCTGTGTCCCAGGAGGGCCTATCCCCGACGATATCTGGGTCGTGTGGGAAGGACCCCTGTATCGCCCACACTCACTTGGCGACGGTTCCAAATGCCGTCGCGGAAAGGGGTTAAAAACCGTTTGTATAGCACCGAGGCATACTTGTGATTTGATTTAATTTGCAATTATATTATTCACATATGCTCTTATCAGTAGAAAAATGTGGAATGATGATTTACCAACCATAGAAAGAAACATATTGCTACATTGTATATCAGAAAGAGGGAAAGAACCACAATAGGATAAATGCCAGTGTAAGGCGAACATGTAACATGAACATGGCCACTTAGAACAATGTTGCAGTTTTTAAGCATACTAAACTGATAAAGGGGATGCGAACCGAAGCTTCGTACATTTCCGTACATACCTTGAATCATTTTCAATAATCCTAAATTTGTGGCTAACTTGAGAATATGATGCATTCTATCTTAAGAACCAACCACTGACGAAACTAAAAATAAGCACCTAAAAATGCCTTAGACAACAATATCTTGTAGTAGTGTCGGCGTTCTAGGAACCGGGGTACCCAGACAAGCCTACCTGCAGCCCATGGCATGGCTCCATCAGCGGCCTGGTACGGCCGATCTTTAGCCTCGACAACACAAGACCCTCGCGAGGGGCCAAGCCTCGCGAGGCGGACGACGCCAAGACTTCCAAAGGGAGTGGCCTCCCTAGGCTGGCTATCGAGGGGCGGAGATTCCTATGCAGGCGCCCACCTCGTGAGGTTAAGGTGACACAAGCCATGACAACCAAGGCCAGGCAGGTGCCAGCGGGCGCAGTACATCAGTTTTCCTGTTTGGTGCTAAAGAGGCAAGCGCAGGCGCGGCGTCTTGAGGAATCAGCCAAAGGTTTCCATTTCCATGCTACGAGACCAAGACCTCAAGGAGGCAGGATGGAGATCATCGCCAAGACCACCATGACATCACGACCAGAGGCTTTGCAGGAGAAGACCATCTTTTGTCAGGATAAGATGTACTATTTGTCTCCCTTCAAAATTGGCCATTGTGGAATCCCTTCCCACCTTCATTTTGGGGGAATAGGACCAAGGCCACTATAAATATAGCTTAGCCACCACCATAGAGGGGGACGGATCAATCGAGCCATCCAAACCCTCAGCAGCTCACACAAACACCAGAATAGACCTCCTGAGGTTGTTCTTCCTCTGTAATAGTTCATCCTCGGCCCACCTCGAGGCTAATCAACCACAAAGCAGGAGTAGGGTCTTACACCGCAAGGTGGCCCGAACCTGGGTACACTGCCGTGTCTCTTTCCTTTCCCGTTCACCGAGCTAGGTCGTGAGATCGATGAGTTGGCAGACTGGGGAGATTGTGTTCTTCGCACACGCCCCAGAGTTTGAATCTTTATTGGGTCTGCGGAGCCCCGAATCTGACATTTGGCACGCCAGGTAGCAGCGTGTCTAAGTCTCTTCCCTGCCATCTGCTCCATCATTACCATTGCGGGAGATCCTGGAGCTCACACTGTGTACTGGGCCGCTCGGCCCGGCCGGGCAGCGCCTCCCGCCCAAAAGCTCTCCACTCCACACTCCTCGCAGCCCACACGGCGGCAAGCGCCATCGGCCGTAGGCGGTATGGACCACCTCCGCCCGCTCCCACACTGCGCTACAACTGCACCACCGCACAATCTTCAGGCTATGCCGCGACAACGGTACTAGACACCCACCGGGAGCAGGCGAACACGCGAGTCACGCTCATCTTGGCGCGGGAGCTACTACGATGCAGGCTGGCGGAAAGCGGCCATGACGCCCTGCTAGAGCAGGTTGCCGAGATGCTCGATGCCGCCTACGAGGGTGCATCGCCCTTCTGCACCTTTCCTATGTCGCAAGCGCTGTCGGGGGCACACGACGGCCACCGCAACACCATCGTGTCCTTCTTTGGGGGGGGGGGGGCGGAGGACCCCGCGGCGCCAACCTGGCCCATGACGCGACCTACTCTACCCAGGATACATTACCTCCAGGCGCGGTGGGGCCAGGCGGCCCCTCCCGGGACTACGCCGAGATGCCACCCCACGGTCGTCGCGACCCGGCGCCAAGGATGGCAAGCAACAGCGCCGGGCGGCCGGATGCCGACTCGGGTACGGAGGTTTCAGGCACCCCTCTACCTCCACTGACGGGCTTGCTGTATGCCCCCAGAAGAAGCCCCTGCTTGTTCCCCTCGCCAGCCTGGGCATCGGGGCCATGCAAGGCCGAGGCTCTTCGTGAGCTACCCCAGAGCTTCACCGACATCCTCCACAGCAACAGCTATCGGGTACAACCAATATCTCAGGGGCACGATTATGCTAACCATGGACCGCAGGTGAACCAAGCCGTGGCAACGGCCGTGGACCTTAGGATGATGGCCCCCCACAAGCGGACGGAATGCACTGGGAGCCACGCGGGGGAGCCCGGCGCTAGGGCCTCCCCCGCGCCGCGTGGAGCAAGGCGCCGCCACGACGACGGAGGTAGGTCCTCCACCGGGGAAGGCGCCGGCGAGCCCTTCCCCCCGGTGGAGAGCCTGCGATCACGGGGGCACCACCAGCGTACCCCCTTGCCCTTTGGTCTCGTCCTGGTTTTTGGACGCCCCAACGGTGCTCGGGGGAGGCGTCGGGCGGGGCCCTCGCCAGGCGCCGGGGATGCCCGTGAAGATCCTCTCCGCTCGTGACACTCTTACGTAATAATGTGTTGGGGTTGTACACGCCTCGGAGTCCCCTGAGTGTTTCCTTCGGGCCTGACGGGGGCTCCCACCCACGTCCAAGTGGAAGCTCCATGCTCCGCGCTGGCCGTCGACACTGTCCCCCAATGACTATGACCACGCCCAGTGGAAGCACATAGCTCCACGCTGGTGAGAAGACTAGACTAGGTGCCGGACGCGGCTGTTCGTTTTCACTCTCTTTCTGTGACCCAATTTGCCGTCCTTTGGAATGAGATTTGGAGTTTCGTGTGCTTATCAAAGAAAAAAGGGGGGAGATTTTTTTTTCAATTCCTGTGTCTTCTTGCCCTTTGGTTTGTGATAAAAAAGCAAGGCTCATGCCTGCTCTCCCCCCCCCCCCATGAGCACCCCGCGAGCAGGGGCCTGGTGTGTTGTGCACGCTATGCACGCGCTTGGGATAGCGCGAGCGGCGCCGAGGCCCCCTTGGGGCCAAGAGCCCAACTGCCGAGGACCACTGCGCGCACACCTTGCCATAACTCGGCAATCGCTTCTTGCGCTACGCTCTCCGGCGGGCCTGCAGGCTCCCAAGGAGGCTTAAACCCTCGTGAGCCCCCGAAGGGCCCGCCTCGGGAGAGGAGTGCCTCTGCGATACAAGAACCCGCTCAAGACCACCAACACCAAAGATAAGTCACAACAACTACTTTAGTCGGGAGCCTTCTGGCTCACGACAGCACATTCCAGAATCTATCTCAAAAGCATATAATCATTTCTACATTATAAGGGAACCCCCCCCCCTCCTCCAAAAATGCTTTCACGCCCTGCAGGGCCGTATCCGAAAATTTTGGCATACAGGCCAGGACATAAAGGAAAATGCAAGCCTAGCGAGACGTGCTGTCGTTGGCGTCATCATCTTCATCATCACCATCCGCACCGCCCTCTTCCGCTGCAAGCACATCCACGCTGTTTTCGGGGGCGAACTCCACGACCAGGTCATCCACATGGTCATTCACCCAGCTCGCCAGATCGCCCTGGGTCACCCTGGGCAGGGGGGCTATCGCAGCATTGAAGTCAAAGTCGGGGTCAAGGCTAAGAAGGTAGCTTAAGACGCGTGAGAACGCGCCCAAGAAGTCCCCCGCTTCTCTCTTCAACAAGCTAGCGAGCCCTCATTGCCCGGTCTTCCAGACAGGTCACGGCTTGAGTGAAGAAGTGGAGGTAGCCGGCATGATTGTCTTTGTGCGAGCGGGAGACGCTCTCTTCGCCAGATGGTGTCTAAGGACCGGTTGGCCCTGGCAATGAGGTCCTCAAGCATAAAGGAACACTCACACTGCATCATCCGACAGCGGCTTGATTCATTTGTGGCCTTCTCAACAAGAGACGTGATGCCCACGACCTACTGCTGAAGTGAGGACAAGTCAGCTTGGGTGGAGGCCAGAGCCTCCTTGGCGGCCATCTCGCGCTGCTCTGCTGCGGCCAACTTCGCCCTAAGGGCGTCGGTCCTGCACTACAGCTCGACCTGCTCCTGCTAGAAGCGGGTCTCCTGGAGCCACGACTCTCGGCGGTGCTCGTCAGCAAGAGCCACGCGGATCGTCGCCACCCTTTGGTCAATCTCCTGCTGGACCCTGGTTTCCCAAGCAGCAAGGGCGTCCTCAGCCGTGGTTTGTTGGCGCTCCCTCACCTCCAGCCACTCGAGCTCCAGGCTGTGCTCCAAGATCTCAAGCGCCAGCGCTTCCTCACACGCCTGGATCTCCTTCTCGTCTGAGGGGGCCTCGCTCCGCAGTGCTGCCAGGGCGGCCCTCCGCGCCTGGACCTGCCGCTCAAGGTCGGTGTTTGTAGCTTGAAGCTCCCTCTCCCGCTCCTTGGCCGCCTCGCAGCGGCAGTCAGCGGCCCTGGCTTCCTCCATAGCGCGGGTGCAGGCCTGGGGAGAGGTTGCGAGGGATACTGCGGCCTCCGTACGGGCGCGCTCATGCTGCAGGTGCCCAAGATTGATGGCGACCTTCAGCTGGTGCCACTCGCGCGCCAGGCGGATGCCCTCTACCTCGAGGCGAGAGTCGACATCGACAAGTTCTCCTCGAAACCGACCAGCGTGCTCATTGCTTCCTGGAAAAGGTCATGGTGGACGGTGCTACGCCCGTGCACGAGCTCCAGCACGCAGCCGAACCCTTGCTCCGCGCCGGGGGCTGCCGGAGAGGCGCGGAGCGACCCGCTTGTCTCCGGCAAGGGGCTGGCGGCCATTGCTCCCCCAGTTGTTTCCCGGGCCTCGGCAAAGGCATTGTGTGGCTTGACCCAGCCGCTCGAAGATGAAGCCAGCGCTGGGGCCGCCCAACCACCAGCGAGCACCAGTGGAGGAGCTCTCGGCACGCCCCCTGCGGACTAGAAGTGACCATGGAGGAAGGATACTGGGAGCATAGCCTCACGACCTTCCAGCGAAGCCTCCGCCTCGCGGGCCGGCTCCGTGCCTTGCTCGGGTGTTTGGCGCGAGGGGCTTGGCATTGCGAGTGGGCCAAGGGCCTCCGGAGGTCGCACCCTAGGAGGTTTTGCCGCCACAACCAAAGGGATCCTGAGAAGCTAGAGTCAGAAAAGGACGTGACATGTGAAGATCCATGAAGATAAGGTACATACTCATCCACGGCTACCCACTTCCTCTGTTTGAGGGGCCGGGGGGCGTCACCACCGCAGCTCCAAAGCCCTTTGCTCTTGCGAAGTTTCCCAAGGTCCAGACGAGGTGTGCCGAGAGTTGGTGCATTGCCCTTTGCGGCTGGGCTGCGGGCAGTCACCTCAGGAGCAGTCACCTTAGGAGCATTTTATGGAGCCTCGGGAGAAGACACCTCAGGGGCACCGGACGGCGCTTGCTCCCCGGCAGTCACCTCTGGAGCACCTGGCGTCACCTTCCCTCCAGCGGTCGCCTTAGGAGCACTCAACGACGCTTGCCCCCTGCAGCCACATCAAGGGGCGCGCCATAGGATCGGTAAGCCCAGGAGCCACCAAGATGGGATTATCGCGAGGCCCCTCGAGGCCCTCTGGGCATAGCCCCACATATCAAAGCAGGGCATCTGCTTCATGAAGCCCTCCACGTTCGTGCAGTTGTACAAGAGGCACCTGTCTGCTGGGAGTGCAGCAGGTGTCGGGTCGCCCGTTAGGAGTTGGAGCACCGCCTGCATCATCTTGGAGGGAAGTGAGGGCACCTGAAGCCTCATGGGGTGTTTGGGGCCGATGAAGGCCCACATTGGGCGAGAGTGGTGCTGGAGCGGGGCGATGCGCTGCCGGATGAACTCCCTCACCACCATCGGCACCGTCACCCCTGCCTCCTTCAGCTCGGCTAACCTGGACCAGACGCGGGCGAGCTGCCGGTCAACGAGCTTCACATGCCCCCAGTCGGAGCTCGGTCCCGACGGTGCCTGCTGGAGCTGGAGTAGGGTCTGTGCGTGGTGGCGTCCACATACACCCACTACTCTCGGAATCTCGTTACATCCGAGCGGAGGGTGAAGTCGATGCCGGAGTTAGCCGTCGCTGCCACCACCTGGAACGACACGCATCCCGAGCATTGTTTGCTGTCGACCAGATGAAGCGAGAAGAAATGGCGGAACGGGGCCACGAACGGGACGACACCCATGATGGCCTCCACAGAAAGGCAAAAGTGGCGAGGAGCACAATGGACCCGGGGTCCAAATGCAGTGCATGGATCTGATAATGGGGAAAGCACGGCGTTGAAGAAATCAGAGAAAGGGGGGGACCAAGCTAGCCAGGAGAGCGTGAAGGTGGATGGGGATCTCGGTAGCCTCCATATCAATCTGGGCCCGGGAGGCAGGCTAGACCATCATCGCCTTCCATTCGTTGGAATCAGCGGCGAGGGCCGGCTGGACCTTGTCCAGCCCATCCTGGTTGATCACCGTCGACCGACCAAGCACGAGCTCCAACCCAGGTGGAGATTCAGTGGGCATGCGAGCCTTCCCTTTCTTCTTCAACCTCGGAGCCATGGCAGCGGAAGTTGATGGGCGCTGCCACAGAATCTAGAGAGGAACGGTACGAGCTCACGGAAAAGGGCGAAGCGGAGGACAGGCGCAAAGGGCAATGGTGGCTGAGCGGCGCTTGTAATAGGCGACTATTAAGTCTAGCAGTTGTCAAGGCAACGTGGGGAAGTGGAGACACCCATGTCCCATCAAGCACCACGCGTCGACCGGGTCCGTAGGCAATTGGTGCCCGTGGAGTTTCGCCCTTGCCCTTTGGCTTCGCCTCGAAGCCAAGTCCGAGCATTCCTTGGGTCCGGGGGCTACTGTCGGCGTTCTGGGAACCAGGGTACCCAGACTTGCTTGCCTGCGGCCCACGGCATTGATCCATCAGCGGCCTGGTATGGCCCATCTTCGGCATGGACAACACAAGACCCTAGCGAGGGGCCAAGCCTCGTGAGGCGGACAACGCCAAGACCTCCAGAGGGAGTGGCCTCCCTAGGATGGCTCTCGAGGAGCGGAGATTCCTATGCAGGAAACTACCTCGTGAGGTTAAGGTGACGCAAGCCATGACGACCAAGGCTAGGCGGGCGCGAGCGGGCACAGTACATCAGTTTTCCTCTTTGGTTGAAAGCACAAGTGCTCCCTAGGTGGTTTTGGTAATTAATGACAACACATCTCTTGTTGGACTAACACTTTTATCTAGTATGTTTCAGATAAGTTCAACAATGGAGTGGCATGGACTAAAGGATGTGGGAACTCCTTCAAGATGCTAAGGACAAAGGATTGGCTCAAGCTTCAAGCTCAAGACTCTTCATTTTACATTTTAGTGATCCAAGATCACATTGAGTCTATAGGAAAAGCCAATACTATCAAGGAGGGATGAGGTGTTGCTTAATGAGCATCTTGCTTCAAGTGCTTAGTGATATGCTCCAAATACCCTCAACTACTTTCCCACTTCCACACATTTGTCCTAAACCTAAAGTCAAACTCGGCCCCACTAATTCTTTCTATCCGGTGCCACCGAGTTTGGATGTCTTAGCCACTGCCACAAACCCTAGGCAAATCGGTCTCACCGATAGGGATCTCGGTCTCACCAAGATGGGATTGTAATCTCTCTGTGTATGTCCATTATCAAAATCGGTCTCACCGAGTTTGAGCAATCGGTACTACCGAGATTACAATGCAAACTTTCTAGTTAAGTTATTATCAAAATCGGTCCCATCGAGTTTAATAATCGGTCAAACCGAGTTTGCCTGACCACCTCTCTGGAAAGCTTATTACCAAAATTGGTCCCACCGAGTTTGTGTAATCGGTCTTACCGAGATTACGTTATGCCCTAACCCTAACCGAATCGGTCCCACCGAGTTGCATTCCGTCCCACCAAAACCCTAACAAATCACATTATTTGCTAAATCGGTCCGACCGAGTTTAACGATTCGGTCCCACCGAGTTTGGTAGATTGTGTGTAACGGTTAGATTTTGTGTGGAGGCTATATATACCCCTCCACCTCCTCTTCATTCGTGGAGAGAGCCATCAGACTGAACCTACACTTCCAGCATCCTATTTCTGAGAGAGAACTACCTACTCATGTGTTGAGGCCAAGATGTTCCATTGCTACCATATGAATCTTGATCTCTAGCCTTCCCCAAGTTGCTTTCCACTCAAATCTTCTTTCCACCAGATCCAAAACCCATGAGAGAGAGTTGAGTGTTGAGGAGACTATCATTTGAAGCACAAGAGCAAAGAGTTCATCATCAACGCACCATTTGTTACTTCTGGGAGAGTGGTGTCTCCTAGATTGGCTAGGTGTCACTTGGGAGCCTCCGACAAGATTGTGGAGTTGAACCAAGGAGTTTGTAAGGGCAATGAGATCGCCTACTTCGTGAAGATCTACCGCTAGTGAGGCAAGTCCTTCGTGGGCGACGGCCATGGTGGGATAGACAAGGTTGCTTGTTCGTGGACCCTTCATGGGTGGAGCCTCCGTGGACTCACAAAATGCTACCCTTCGTGGGTTGAAGTCTCCATCAACATGGATGTACGATAGCACCACCTATCGGAACCACGCCAAAAACATCCGTGTCTCCAAATTGCGTTTGAATCCTCCAATCCCTTCCCTTTGCATTCTTGCAAGTTGCATGCTTTATTTTCCGCTGCTCATATACTCTTTGCATGCTTGCTTTCTATATGTTGTGAATGTTAAACTTGTGCCTAAACTCCACTCAAACTTTAAAGAAACTTAAAAACTGCAACTTTGGTACTTAGTGTCTAATCACCCCCCTCTAGACACCTCTTCTCAAGGTCCTACAAGTGGTATCAGAGCATTGGTCTCCATTGCCTTGGTTTAATCACCATTGGAGGAAGATGAATGAGTCTACTTTGGGGAGTCTTAGACGTAGAGTGCCTATTCTTGATGGAGAGTATTTTCGTGAGTGGAGAAATGAGATGCTTGTTATTTTCAATCAATATAATTTTAACAAGTACATTGCTAGCCCTTGTGCACCTTATGTTGATCCTATGCATCCAACCCATGATGAGTCAATTGACATGGTTAGGAATCTTAGAACTGCCGAACTTATCATTAGAGGATTGCCTAGAAACTTGATTAGAATCTTGCCTACTTTTGAGTGTGCCTACACCATATGGAAATTTCTTGAGGAACGATTTCCAGATTATTCTTTGAAAAATCTAGATGAAATTCTCCATAAGTCTATTGCTTTGAGCAAAATGAATACTAGTGATCCTATGTTTGGTGATCGTCTATTTGAGCTTACAAACCTTATGTGTGCCAAAGGAAATGTTGGTATTATTAGTGACTTTATTTCCGAAGCTATAAGAATTCATAGACAAGATTATTGTCAAACTTATTCTAATGAATCACCCTCTCTAGGATTTGATCCACCACATGACGATGCTGAACATGGATACTATGATGAGGATGATGATAGTGACTTCGATCTTGATGATGCAATGAGACATTTTGGTCTTATGGCAAATCTTCGGGGATATATGTCAGGAGGAAAGGAATGGGTTCTTGATAGTGGATGTACCGATCACATGACCGGAGATAAAGACATGTTTCGTGAGCTTGCTGATAATGATAGTCCTCGAAAGTATGTCACTTTCGGTGACAACTCAAAGGGTAAGGTGGTTGGCCTCGGTAAGGTGGCCATATCACATGATAGCTCCATACAAAATTTTATGCTCATTGAATCTCTTGGTTACAACTTACTTTCAGTATCTAGACTTGCTGATTTCGGTTTCAATGTTCTATTTACTGAAGTAGATTGCCAAGTGTTTCGTCGAGATAATCATAAAATGGTCTTTACTGGTGTGCGTAGAGGTGAACTATACATTGTTGATTTCACTAAAAAGGCTCAACCTAAAACTTGCTTCATTGCTAAATCCTCAAAAGGCTGGTTATGGCATAGACGATTAGGTCATGTTGGTATGCGAAACCTTGACAAGCTTATTAAGGGGAGTCATATCCTTGGAGTTAATGATGTCATATTTGATAAGGATAGACTTTGCAGTTCTTGTCAAGCAGGTAAACAGGTTGGAGGAAGGCATCCCGTGAAGAACAAAATGACCATGAAGAGGCCACTCGAGCTACTTCACATGGATCTCTTTGGTCCCAACTCTTACAAGAGTCCCGGTGGAAATTCTTTTGGTCTAGTTATAGTTGATGACTTTTCCAGATTTACGTGGGTGTTCTTTCTCGATGATAAATTGCAGGTCCAAAAGATCTTCAAAAACTTCGCTAGGAAGGCCCAAAACCAATTTGAAGTGAAGATCAAGAAGGTTCGTAGCGACAACGGAACGGAGTTCAAGAATGCAAATGTGGACACCTTTCTTGACGAAGAAGGGATTTCACACAAGTTCTCGGCTACGTACACACCTCAACAAAATGGAGTTGTTGAGATGAAGAACCGGACGCTCATCGAAATGGCGAGAACGATGCTTGATGAGTACAATATGCCGAAGCACTTTTGGGCAGAAGCGGTTGAGACAGCTTGTCATGCAACAAATCGATTGTATCTTCACAAGCTACTCGGCAAGACGGCATACGAGCTACTCACCGGTAACAAACCCCAAGTTGGATACTTTCGAGTATTTGGCTCAAAGTGCTACATTCTTGATAAGCATCGTCATTCTAAATTTGCTCCTAAGTCTCATGAAGGTTTCCTACTAGGTTATGGCTCAAACTCTCACACTTACCGTGTCACAACAATTTCACCCAAAGGTTGAAGAGACGGTAGATGTGAAGTTTGATGAATCTAACGGCTCGCAAGTAGAGCAATTGCCAATTGATGTAGGAGACAAAGATCCTCCTAAGCAATCCAAGACTTGTCTATTGGCAAGGTCCGTCCAACGGAGGTGAAGGAGAGTACCTCGTCCGTCAAGTGGAAGCTTCTACTTCACGACAAGGTGAACCAAGAGTTGATACGGAAGCATCCACAAGTGGGACACACCAAGATGAAGAAAACGAGGAAGTGCATCAAGATGAACGCCAACAACCTCCTTCTCCACCACGACAAGAGAACGACAACGCCAACAATGAAGAAGGCCAAGAAGAAGAACAAGATGAAGAAGATGTTCAACGAAGACCCAAGCAAAAGATTTCACGAGTTCGAGCAAGAATTGCTAAAGACCATCCCTCGAGCAAATCTACAATGATATTCAAACCGGAGAATCACTCGCCTAAAACTCGCTTAGCTAACTTTGTGAAAACTATTCTTTCATCTCTAGCATTGAACCTATGAAGGTCGAAGAAGCATTGGAAGATCCGGATTGGATAAATGCTATGCATGAAGAGCTACACAACTTTGAGAGGAACCAAGTTTGGACATTGGTTGAGAAGCCCGGCAACAACCACAACATCATCGGTACCAAATGGGTGTTTCGCAACAAGCAAGATGAAGATGGACAACTAGTTCGCAACAAAGCACGTCTCGTCGCCCAAGGCTACGCACAAGTCGAAGGTGTGGACTATGGTGAGACTTACGCCCCCGTTGCTAGACTTGAGTCCATTTGCATCTTACTTTCCTATGCTAATCACCATGATATCACCTTGTACCAAATGGACATTAAAAGTGCTTTTCTAAATGGTGAAATAGAGGAGGAAGTTTATGTTAAACAACCTCCCAGCTTTGTTAATCCTAAGAAACCCAATCATGTTTACAAACTTCACAAAGCTCTTTATGGACTTAAACAAGCTCCTAGAGCATGGTATAAATGCTTGACCAAGTTCCTTATTGAAAAAGGCCTTGAAATTGGGAAAATTGATTATACTCTTTTTACTAAAAGGGTTAATGGTGAACTCTTTGTGTGCCAAATTTATGTTGATGATATTATATTTGGTTCAACTAACACTCATTTTAGTGAAAAGTTTGGGAAGCTAATGTCGGAGAAGTTTGAGATGTCTATGATGAGTGAACTCAAATTCTTTCTTGGTTTGCAAATCAAGCAAACTAAGGAAGGTACTTTTGTCTCACAAACAAAGTACACCAAGGACTTATTCAAGAAGTTCAATATGCAAGAATGCAAAGGTATGACTACACCCATGCCTACTAGTGGACATCTTGACTTAACCAAAGATGGTGAACCGGTTGATCAAAAGGTTTATCACTCTATGATTGGTTTATTGTTATATCTAAGTGCTTCACGTCCCGATATTATGGTAAGTGTGTGCATGTGTGCACGATATAAAGCTGCCCCTAAAGAATGTCATCTTAAAGCCGTGAAAAGGATAGTGAGATACTTAATCCATACACCAAATTTTGGCATTTGGTATCCTAAGAGGGCCTCTTTCGATCTTGTTGGCTATTCCGACTCGGACTATGCCGGAGACAAGGTTGATAGAAAGTCCACTTCGGGTACTTGTCAATTTCTTGGTAGATCTCTTGTGTCTTGGTCCTCCAAGAAACAAAACTCGGTATCCTTATCCACCGCCGAAGCTGAATATATTGCCGCTGGTTCATGTTGTGCTCAATTACTTTGGATGACCCAAACTCTTAAAGATTATGGGATATATGTGAGACATGTTCCATTGCTTTGTGATAATGAAAGTGCTATCAAAATTGGTCATAATCCTGTGCAACATTCTTGAACTAAGAATATTGAAGTTCATCATCATTTCATTCGAGATCATGTTGCTAAGGGTGACATTGATCTTAAGCATGTTCGCACCGAAAAGCAATTAGCGGATATATTCACCAAACCTCTCGATGAGAAAGTGTTTTGCAGGTTAAGAGGAGAATTGAACATCATTGATGCTTCAAACTTGGAGTAGAAACTCCATTGGATACATGCAAGACATGAACTTATGGCTAATCCTTGATATTTCTCTTATGATGAAAAACTTATGTCTTGGATATATTTGTATCTTGCATGTTATCTAACCCATGTAGGTACTTGGTTGAATCAAATTCCATGAGGTTGAAACCTACTCATATCTTGAGCAATCTCTACATTACCAAGTCTCTACACAAGGTGGTTGAAGACAAGGAAGCACGAAACCATTCAAACATATCCTTTGACAAATTCTATGTTGAGTTTCATGATTGTCATTTTTGGATATACAAGTGCTCTTCCTTGCAAGAACTAACCCATGTAGGTAGATGGACTCAAATTCCAAGTGGTGCTCCAAATTCTTGATGAGCTACATCAACCTTGAGCAACCCACGCAAGTTCAACTACATGGACAACACCACCAACCAAGGTATGTTATTCCATCTTAGAGAAGCTTTACTCCGAGTCATGAGTTAAAGCAACTCGACAAGATGTGAATACATCAAGATGTTAAACGAAAATGGCAACCCCATTTTGAGCTTAAACGATGAGTATGGCCTATGATCAAGTGATCTCACTTGACTCCTAAGTCAATATACTCTAACATAGGTGACTTTGTCGCCGACCATCTCTAGATGAAGTTCTCCTGTGTTCTTTTCTGAGTTTTTGCATTTGTCTCATGCATTTGTGTTTCCCCTTTCAAAAAAAACTTCATCTAGATTTCTTTCTATTTTCTCTGCATTTTCTGCATCTAATTCCTTGCACATCTTTCAGTAAATTCCTTGCAAATCTTTGTGAGATCTTACTAGTCTAGTGAGTTGAGGTGACAAGTATTTTCTCTGCGATGAACTCGGTTCAACCAATTTGTTGTTTTCGGTCCAACCAAATCCTTTCGGTGCAACCGAAGCCTACAACTCGGTGCCACCGATTTCACCACAGGAAAAACAGTTTGCCACTTATTCTGTGTTTCGTCTGTTCCAGCTCCACTCAATGAATCTTGTCCTCTGCAAGCATCACATTGTTTATCATTGCTTTATGTTGTGACTCAAGGATCAAAACCATTCACGACAAATTCCAGAGGGGGAGAGAGAGATTACAACTTTATCAAGCCCTTCTTGGAAATTGATGTCAAAGAGGGAGAGAGAGATCACATCAAAGCTTATCATTTAGAGAGAGAGAGAGAGAGATCACATCAGAGAAGGAGAGAGAGATCCTTCAGGGGGAGAGAGAGATCTCCAGGGGAGAGAATACTAGTAGAAAGTATTTCTCAAGGATCCCAGATGCTTGGTGTTCAAGAGGAGAGATGCCACATGTCTTCTTGAGGGGAAAGACATGTTCATATGTGCTTATTTGCATTGGCTTGCATTAGCTCTGTTCATTTATATCTTTCAGCTCTGATTTTCTATTCCCTATCTTCTCCCAATATCCCATGCTAGATTCAGGGGAGCAAGACATCTAAGGGAAAGAAATCATTCAAATTCATTGCATATCTTTACTCTTGGGGACATGTCTAATCCAATGTGGTACTCAGTACTCACTCTCTACATGTCATCCCAGTCTTGGTATTCTTGTGGTTCCTTTCGTTTGCTCTGGCTAGTATATGCATCTGTATTATCTAACCTTGTTTACGCAGGTTCATTCCATCCTAAGCCAACTCAAGACCACAAGGTAAGTATATGCATCACAATCATGTGTATGAGGAATTCTTGCTGATGTACATACTGTTTGCAAGAAGGACTCATGGGCATGAAGGTATTCTCTTTAATACCTTTTGCTCTGATGCATATAGCCAAGATACATGTAACACATTGCCTGCTCTATCATGGTTATGCTATCACATGCTTCTATATTTCATATTCACATGATTGCATACATGTAGGGGGAGCCTATGCTTGTTACATGTCTTTCCAAAGCTTTACTTGCTATTCTTTATATCTTTATCTAAAGCTTTCATGTATGTTGTCATCAATTACCAAAAAGGGGGAGATTGAAAGCACAAGTGCTCCCTAGGTGGTTTTGGTAATTAATGACAACATATCTCTTTATGGACTAACACTTTTATCTAGTATGTTTCAGATAAGTTCAACAATGGAGTGGCATGGACTAAAGGATGTGGGAAATCCTTCAAGATGCTAAGGACAAAGGATTGGCTCAAGCTTCAAGCTCAAGACTCTTCATTTTACATTTTAGTGATCCAAGATCACATTGAGTCTATAGGAAAAGCCAATACTATCAAGGAGGGATGAGGTGTTGCTTAATGAGCCTCTTGCTTCAAGTGCTTAGTGATATGCTCCAAATACCTCAACTACTTTCCCACTTCCACACATTTGTCCTAAACCTAAAGTCAAACTCGCCCCACCGATTCTTTCTATCCGCGCCACCGAGTTTGGATGTCTTAGCCACTGCCACAAACCCTAGGCAAATCGGTCTCACCGATAGGGATCTCGGTCTCACCGAGATGGGATTGTAATCTCTCTGTATGTCCATTATCAAAATCGGTCTCACTGAGTTTGAGCAATCGGTACTACCGAGATTACAATGCAAACTCTCTGTTAAGTTATTATCAAAATCGGTCCCACCGAAGTTTGATAATCGGTCAAACCGAGTTTGCTCGACCAACTCTCCGGAAAGCTTATTACCAAAATCGGTCCCACCGAAGTTTGTGTAATCGGTCTTACCGAGATTACATTATGCCCTAACCCTAACCGAATCGGTCCCACCGAGTTGCATTCCGGTCCCACCAAAAACCCTAACAGTCACATTATTTGCTAAATCGGTTTGACCGAGTTTAACGATTCGGTCCCACCGAGTTTGGTAGATTGTGTGTAACGGTTAGATTTTGTGTGGAGGCTATATATACCCTCCACCTCCTCTTCATTCGTGGAGAGAGCCATCGACCGAACCTACACTTCCAAAGATCCTATTTCGAGAGAGAACTACCTACTCATGTGTTGAGGCCAAGATATTCCATTCCTACAATATGAATCTTGATCTCTAGCCTTCCCCAAGTTGCTTTCCACTCAAATCTTCTTTCCACCAGATCCAAAACCCATGAGAGAGAGTTGAGTGTTGGGGAGACTATCATTTGTAGCACAAGAGCAAGGAGTTCATCATCAACGCACCATTTGTTACTTCTTGGAGAGTGGTGTCTCCTAGATTGGCTAGGTGTCACTTGGGAGCCTCCGACAAGATTGTGGAGTTTAACCAAGGAGTTTGTAAGGGCAAGGAGATCGCCTACTTCGTGAAGATCTACCGCTAGTGAGGCAAGTCCTTCGTGGGCGACGGCCATGGTGGGATAGACAAGGTTGCTTCTTCGTGGACCCTTCGTGGGTGGAGCCCTCCGTGGACTCGCGCAACTGTTACCCTTCATGGGTTGAAGTCTCCATCAACGTGGATGTACGATAGCACCACCTATCGGAACCACCCTTCCCTTTACATTCTTGCAAGTTGCATGCTTTATTTTCCGCTGCTCATATACTCTTTGCATGCTTGCTTGCTATATGTTGTGAATGTTAAACTTGTGCCTAAACTCCACTCAAACTTTAAAGAAACTTAAAAACTGCAACTTTGGTACTTAGTGTCTAATCACCCCCCCTCTAGACACCTCTTCTCAAGGTCCTACATTGGTGCTAAAGAGGCAAGCGCAGGCGTGGAGTCCCGAGGAATAAGCCAAAGGTTTCCATTTCCGTGTTACAAGACCAAGACAGCCGGGATGGCAGGATGGAGGTCATCGCCGAGCCCACCACGACGTCACGACCAGAGGCTTTGTAGGCGAAGACCACCTTTCGTCAGGATAAGATGTACTATTTGTCTCCATTCAAATTTGGCTGTTGTGGGATCCCTTCCCACCTTCATTTTGGGGGAAGAGGACCAAGGCAACTATAAATATAGCTTAGCCACGACCATAGAGGGGGACGGATCAATCGAGCCATCCAAACCCTCACCAGCTCACACCAACACAAGAACATACCTCCTGAGGTTGTTCTTCCTTTGTACTAGTTCATCCTCAGTCCACCTCGTGTCTATTTCGTTTCTCGTTCACCGAGCACTACAAAAAAATACACTTCCGTGATGATACGTGTTTGTCACAGTAGGTCACGTTTTCTGTCAAGCATGTACATCCATGACAATTTTATGACAAAATCAAGATAGTCATACCAGTTCTGTCGTAGAAGTGTTCCATGGCATTACCAAAATTATCATCACGGAAGTGTCCACCTCCATGACGATAAATTGTGCATTATAAAAGTGCTTTCGTCAAGGGTGACCTATATGTGGCATCCATCGTAACGGGTCACCGTTAAGCTATTGGGTTCCGGTTTGGATCCGATAACCCATTAACAGCCCAGACCAATGGGGATTTTCCACGTGTAAAATTCTCATTGGCCCGAGGAACCACGTGTCGGCTCACCGTTGGGACAGATGTCATCTACTCATTGGACAAGAGGCGCCTATGATAGGTCGACACGTGGCATGGCCCAACAGTGGCCCAGTCCGGTGAAAAAGGTCGGCCCAGTAAGAATTAGTAGGCCGGCTGTCGGTGTCAAAACCGGCGGATCTCGGGTATGGGGTCCCGAACTGTGCGTCTAGGCGGATGGTAACAGGAGACAAGGGACACAATGTTTTTACCCAGGTTCGGGCCCTCTCGATGGAGGTAAAACCCTACTCCTACTTGATTAATATTGATGATATGGTAGTACAAGAGTAGATCTACCACGAGATCAAGGAGGTTAAACCCTAGAAGCTAGCCTATGGTATGATTGTTGTTCGTGCTATGGACTAAAACCCTCCGGTTTATATAGACACCGGATAGGGTTAGGGTTACGCAGAGTCGGTTACAATGGTAGGATATCTACATATCCGTATCGCCAAGCCTGCCTTCCACGCCAAGGAAAGTCCCATCCGGACATGGGACGAAGTCTTCAATCTTGTATCTTCATAGTCCAGGAGTCCGGCCAACGGTGATAGTTCGGCTATCCGGACACCCCTAATCCAGACTCCTCAAGAGCCCTCTAACCAGGCTTCAATGACGACGAGTCCGGCGCACATATTGTCTTCGGCATTGCAAGGCGGGTTCCTCCTCCGAATACTTCATAGAAGATTTTGAACACAAGGATAGTGTCCGGCTCTGCAAAACAAGTTCCACATACTACCGTAGAGAGAATAACCTTTGCACAGATCTGCTGACGTATTCCGCGGCGTGACATCACACCACGGCCAGGCCTTTATACGAATCGTTTTTACTGTTCCACCTCAGCGCGTTTAGCGAGGCAGTTTCCTTGGCACGTCTTATCAGAGCGGAGATCGTGCCCCCTTATTCCGGGATTCTCATCAATACGGACGTGGGTAACCCAACCACGCCATTGATTATGGCGCTTGGGAGATAAGCGAGTTTTACCAGGCTGGCAGGGGAAGCATAGTTTTGTCCGTCCATATAAGGGGATAAGGATCCACCTTTTCACCTACGCCTTCTTCCTCCCTTGCTCATCCATTTCCGCGCACTCGAGCTCCAGCGCCCAAGTCCGCACATCCCACCTCAACCTTCTCCAATTATGTCCGGAGCGGGAGGCAAGTGGATGGCCTCCTCCGTCACGAAGGGGCACATCAAAAGGCTGCGAAGGCCGGATACTTGTCCAGCGACATCGCGCACCGGCTACCCAACGAGGGGCAGCTCATTCCCACCCCCAGGCCCCATGAGAGGGTGGTGTTCCTCACCCACTTCCTCCGCGGACTAGGTTTTCCAGTTCACCCATTTGTCCGGGGGCTCATGTTCTACTACGGCCTGGATTTCCACGATCTGGCCCCGAACTTCATCCTCAACATCTCGGCATTTATCGTCGTGGTGCGATGCCTTCCTCAGATCCAGCCCCACTTCGCTTATGGCTGAAGATCTTCAATGTCAAGTCGAAGGTAGTGGGCGGCCGCTAAGCGGAGTGCGGAGGCGCCATGGTTGGCAAGATGGCCAAAGTCCTATGGCTCGAGGGCCTTTGTGGAGACCATAAAGGTGGCAATCGGGTGGTTCTACATCACCGAGCCGCGACTCTCAATGGGCGGCGGCCCCGAATTCGATCCGCTTCCCCACACGGCTCACATCATGGAAAGAGACGGCCTGACATGGGGATTCGGACGAGCTGTCCGGACTCCAAACCTACGTCCGAAACCTGGTGGACAAGAATCTCAGGCTTGTCAACGTAATCCAGGTGATGCTCATCCGTCGGATTCTCCCATGCCAACAACGGGCCTTCAAATTGTGGGAGTTCGATCCGGCGCAGCACCAAACCCTGAAAAGGCTCTTCAACACTACGTACTAAGATGCCTGGAAGGTGCTGTTCAAGGGCGCCGAAACTCCCACATCCGCTACCGAAGATCGTGGATTCAGCTCACAGCGTCAAGCCAGCGAGGTAAGTTATTTTACCCTTTATGGGACTCTTTTTTCATAGTTTGAGTTTATGCGGGATCTAAAACTCCCTAACCTTTGACAGGACTAGCTGAAGACATCCGGACAGATTAACTGTCCGGCCCCCCTGCCAGAAGACCCAGCGGACGGCCGATTGACGGGGCTGCTGGCTCCGGCACCTCACGTGGTGCCGAGAAGAAGGCTAAGAAGAAGGCCACGGAACTCAAGGAGCTCCGGTGCAGTCTTGTCGGACTCATCGTCCGACGGTTCTGAGGCAAAATTCTCCTCTGAGGAAGAGGAGGAGGAAAAAGAAGCCTCTCCCCTAGCGGGGGGAGAGAAGAAAAGGAAGGCCGCCCCGACTGGGGAGGCCGGAGGGTCCAAGAAAGGAAGGACCCTTCCTCCGGACTTCTCCACCAATGCCGACAACGACGAGGAGGAGTGGCCAACAAGGGCCAAGCCCCTGGCGAGATCGTAAGTGTCCTGACTCCGGAATAGTTCATGACTTTTTATTTGTCGCAGTGTCTTCTAACGCCGAATATGACCATGTAGCCCGCCCAAGGATGAGCTTGCCGCTTCATCGAGCGGCTCCCTGGGTTCGTCGGATGTGAATAGCACTTCACTTCCGACCGCCTCCTCTCCTCGTGTCACCGACGACACCATGGTGGAGTCCCAAAAGGGGCCCAGCCAGGAGGAGGTGGTCCTGGAGGCGCCGCAAGGCGACCTCCCGGACTCTGGGCGCAAAGGGGCGAGACCCCGAGAGGCTCTAAGTCCGCCCTGCGGACGACTCTGCATCGAACCTTCAGTGGTTCCGAAGTCCGGCAAGCGGCTCCATCGTAAGAAGGGCGAGACTGCGACGCCGGTGACCTCCGTCCATCCGGAGGCACCGGATAGCTTACTGGAGGCGCTTAACGGCGCCTCCATCGACGAGGAGCACTGCACTACTATGAGTGTGGTGATCCAGAAAGTTCAGTCCGCCAAGAGCGGGCTGACTGAAGCCTGTACCAGCCTTCTAACAGGCTTTGAGGTAAGTTTAGAGTATGTAAGAATATTACCGCATAGACAGTAGCCCCTGATGCTTAGTTCGGTGTTCAGAAAGAAAAGCTGGACTAAGGATCTAAAAAGATATACGCAGGAGTCTAACATAAGTATGTCAATATGGGAATGCAGGTTGCGCTGCTGACCTCTGCCAGACCGATCATGGAGGTCAATGCATTGAAGCAGAGCCTCGAGCGGTCCGAGAACGAGCTCGGCCTTGCCAAGAAGCAGCTCGAGGACAAGGAAGTTAAGTAATACCTTATTAAAGAAATACCTTATAGAAAGGATTTGGTTGCAAAAATGACAGGAATAACGTGGGTATTGTAGGGGCCACGAACGAGGTGGCGACCCTGAAGGAAGCGGTGTCCGCGGCCGAAAACAAAGCGGCCGTGGAGCGCACCGAGCGAGAGAAGCAGGAGGCGCGGGTGGCGGAGGTGCGGCAAGAGCTCCAGGCTCTCGTGGCACGAGAGTTTGGAGCGTGACTCGAAGACTCGAGAGCCCGAGCTCGCCTCGGCTCTTGAGAGTGCCAAAGCCACTAAGGCCGAAGCCCAAAAAGCCCTCAAAGAAATTGAATCATTAAAGAAGATAGCGGCAGGTAAGGCATTCTTTATGCAAAGCAAGCATGTGAAAGTGAATTACCTATTACTTACCCGAATCCGGAGCTCTCCAGGAGCATTCGTAGATCTGCCCCGTAGTGTGTCTGATGCTACCGGGTTCTACCGTGCCAAGGAGGGGAGCTCGACGGAAAAGGTGTTCTGGTCTCAAGATATCGAGGCCGGACATCCGTGCCCACAGTGACCAGTGAAGCAGCTGGTCGAGCTCCACAAGGTTGCCGAACAGGCCATGAAGGGCCTCATAATTCGGTGTGGCCATTGGAAGCCATGCCTGGAGCTACTTGGGCTAGTCTGGCGATCGTGGACGCTTGTCCATGGATTGAAGTCATCAAGCGCTCTGCGCATTGAAGGTGCCTGTCGGGCCTTGCCCGTGCTAAGGTGCACCGGGGCAAGCTGGATGCGAGAAGCTTGTGACGGACGGGCCACCGAAGGGCAAGGAGCATCGCAAGCCCGAAATGTACTATGAGGGCATCATGAAGGGCGCCCGCCTTATAGCGGGTGAATGCTCCAAAGATGTAATTTTTGAATAAACTCGAATTTGTTATCCTGTACGCTGAAAACTTGTTCATATGCGCTAAGCAACGCTTGTGAATTTAAAATATTACCTTCTGTGCGGCCGTTTAGCAAATTTGAGAAATGGCAAGTCGTTGGCTTCACCCCCCATGCCACAAGTGCTGGGGTGTTCGGGATAAACTTGAGCGCTCTTGTTCCCATTCTTGGGTCCTTTGAGGGAGGCGCTCAACGCCACGAACAAGGCAACTGGACTATAGTGCTTGAACACTCTCACTTAGCCATAGAATTCTATAATTTTAAATTTCGACGAAGCCCCTAGTATTCGGAAGACCGAGTACGGGGCGCTATCCACGCCTTTGGCCGGACAATGCCGACTCCTCGCTCTAAGCGGCATAAGTCTTTAGGGACCCGAAAAAACCTCTCGAACAGCGACCGGCTCTCGCCCTATCATGACGGTCAGTTTTTGCTTTCTCCACTGAGGTGCTCAACCCAGCTCAACCGGGGCACAATCGCAGTGGTTCTCCCAGCGCTACCTTAGCCGATATAACGGAACATAAGGTACCAAAACATGGGAGCCGGGCAAACCCAACTATTGACCCAAGACATGATTCGGAGCCGATGCATATAGTGATATAAGTTCGGGGTGCCGCACTTGTGAAAGTGTTCGGACTTATCACACCATATATTTGGGGGACTTAAGCCCCTGGTGTATTGGCTGTACCAAAGTGTACGGGTGCAACATGTTATGAATGAACATATATATAGATAAAGAAAGTAGTGCAATAATAGGCAAAAGCTATGTATTGTTTATTCAAAAAGGTACTGCAATTAAAGCAGAATGATACAAATAGTGCGATAAGCAAGGGATGGGACTATTTGACATGTCCCTCCAGTGATAAGCTGCGGATGGTATGTAAAACAGGTATAATGCTCGTAATAGAGACCACCTGGACACTCGACGTAGCTTTCTGCTTCCCTGGCTGTTGCATTGTGAGTTCGGCAATTATAGTGCTGGACAGGGCTTCTGGAAAACGTAGTCCTGAAAGTAAGAGAAAAGAAGAAAAAAGAATGACACAATCGGGAGCCCCTGGTGCGGTTGAGCCGCATGCAGGCGTGCGGTGGTCGTGCCCTTCCCCTTATGCCCATGGTATCTCCAGAGCGTAGTTATGTACGCGTAGTACTGGCTTCGCGATTTCGCGAGGGCTGGGGTGGGGGTCGGATTGCTACGCTTGCTCGAATCGTGCCAGGCGGTCTTGTTGTAGGTTACTCCGGGCGCGCTTGACGGTGTCCGGACGTTTAATTGCCGGACTCGAGAATTGTTGTGAGAGGCTGCTTTGCACCTCCGCCGCGAGGGCGCCGTGTGCTCCTCCGCTCGGAGAGAGCGTTCGTGTTTCCATTGACCGTGATTACTCCTCGAGGGCCTGGCATCTTGAGCTTGAGGTATCGTGAAAGCGGCACCGCATTGAACTTTGCAAATGCGGTTCGTCCAAGCAAAGGCGTGATAGCCGCCGCGAACAGACTATGTCGAAGATTAACTCCTCGCTCGGAAGTTATCCGGGATCCAAGACCACTTCGAGTGTAACCGAGCCTGCATAGCTTGGCCTCTACACCTGGTATGACGCCTTTAAAGGTCGTCTTTGTGGGTTTAATCCTTGAGGGTCTATGCCCATTTTGCACATCAGATCCTCGATAGAGCAGGTTCAGGCTGCTACCGCCGTCCATCAGGACTCTAGTGAGGTGAAATCCGTCAATGATTGGGTCAAGAACCAATGTGGCGAATCCGCCGTGGCGGATGCTAGTGGGTGGTCCTTCGATCAAAGGTGATCGGGCAGGAGGACCATGGGTTGAACTTTGGGGCGACGCTCCATCGCATATACGTCCCTTTAGCGCACGCTTCCGCCTCCCTTTTGGGTATGTGGGTTGCGTATATCATGTTCATCGTCCGCACTTGTGGGGGAAACCCTTCGTCCTCTATTGTTCGGCGCCGGGCTCCTCCTCATCGCCGCTATGCAGCCCCTTGTCATTGAGTTCCGCATTTAACTTGCTCGCTTGTTTGAAGACCCAACAATCCCTGTTGGTGTGGTTGGCTGGTTTTTCGGGGTGCCATGTATTTGGCACGAGCGATCGAGTATTCGGTCCAGATTGGACGGGCCTGAGTATTTCTTTTGAACGGCTTCTTCCGCGACCGGGTTTAGAGCCTCAATCCTGCGCTGATCGCGTATCTTCAGCATTATTGCCGTTAATGCGGCGCTTGTCTTGTTGCGACGCGACCTGCCATTGATGTCCTTGGTATCCGAACTACCAGGGTTTTTGGTCAAGTTGTTGCAACGAGCTAGCCAGCTATCCTCTCCCGCGCAAAATCGGGTCATGAGTGTTGTGAGGGCTGCCATGGATTTCTGCTTTTCCTGTCCTAGGTGCCGGGCAAGCCACTCGTCGCGGATGTTATGTTTGAAGGCTGCAAGGGCCTCTCCATCCGGACAGTCAACGATTTTGATTTTTCTTGGTTAGGAACCGTGTCCAGAATTGTCTGGACGATTCTTCTGGCTGCTGGATTATGTGGCTGAGGTCATCGGCGTCTGGTGGTCGCACATATGTGCCCTGGAAGTTATCAAGAATGCGGCTTCCAGGTCCTCCCAACAACCAATTGATTCTGCTGGCAAGCTGTTAAGCCAATGCCTAGCTGGTCCTTTAAGCTTGAGTGGGAGGTATTTGATGGCGTGTAGATCATCACCGCGGGCCATGTGGATATGGAGGAGGTAGTCCTCGATCCAAACCATAGGATTTGTTGTGCCATCATATGATTCGATGTTTACGGGTTTGAAACCCTCGGGGATTTGATGATCCATCACTTCGTCTGTGAAGCATAGTGGGTGTGCGGCGCCTCTGTATTGAGCTATATCATGACGCAGCTCAAATGAGCTTTGTTCATCGTGTTCGCCCACCGAATTATTGTATCTGGCGTGACGGTTATCATCACGTATCATGGGGCGCCCACGTGATCCATAGATCAATCTTGTTTGCCTTGCCTTGTCCTCCAATATGTCTCGCAGGTCTGGTGCGTTTCCCCATGCCTTGGTACTTTTCGAGCTGCGCCGGGGTGCAGCTTGAATGGAGGGTCTAGAGGCCTCTCTGTCGTGGCCACGGAGTGGCCGGTCGGCCGCATCATGCGCTGGTGATGTAGGTTTGGGTGCTGCTTCCTCTAATTGGGGTAGCAGCCTGCGTTTTGGGTATCTCTTGGAGGGGCGTTCGAGTTCGTACTCTTCGGCTGCAAGGACTTCAGTCCATCTGTCAGCTAGCAGGTCTTGGTCAGCTCTAAGCTGCCGCTGCTTTTTCTTGAGGCTGCTTGCCGTGGCCATAAGCCTGCGCTTGAAACGCTCCTGTTCGGCGGGGTCCTCAGGCACGATGAATTTGTCGTCGTCGAGGCTTGCCTCATCTTCGGAGGGAGGCATATAATTATCATCCTCCACCTCCTTGTCTGCCGCTCTATCATGAGGGTTGGCTTCTCCCTCCTCCTATGCTGAATCCTGCTGGAGGGGGTTGTCTTCGGCACTGTCCGGGGTGTTATTATCTCCCGTGCCAGAATCACCGTTTTTGCTGTGGCGGGATTTAGAGCGGCGCCACGACGCCGCGCTTGGGCTGTTTCTTGAGGGTCATCCTCCGTTGTTCCATCGCTGCTCCCATCTTTTGGGATGTTCACCATGTATACGTCAGATGACGAGGTGGCCTTCCAGCGTGCCTCAGTAGGCGCTGGTTCTTGGTCGCCTCCAAAGATCGCCGTCCATACCGCTGATGTCTTCGAGTCGAAGTCGAGCATGTCGGTTAAATCATCGGCGGGGCTACAAAGTGGGTGGTGGGTGGGCGTTGAATTTCTTCGCCATCCGCATCTCAACCTTCCCGACCGTAGTCCGCCAGGCTCTCCGATAAAGAGAGAGACTTTAGTGAATTCAAGATGTTGCCAGAGGGCGAGTGCCGAAAGATGTCCGGCGGTGAACTCCATAACCGCGCCCAATCGGATTCGATTGGCGGGGCACGGAGGGTTCGGAGTCCGAGAGGAGTCCGCACCTTGGAGTCACGGTCTTCGCAGCGACAGGGATGGAGTTAGGCTCAATCGCCGTAGAGATAGTAGCCCCGAGGCGGTGTCCAACCACTCGCCCTCGATCGGCGGAGTCGGCTCCGAGCTAAGGGTCGGAGCGGACGCCGGTGCGCCTCGAGGCACTTGCTCGGCGGCAGAGCTAGATCATGTCGACGAGACAAGGCGGCGCAGCTATAAGGCTCGAATCCGTCAAGATCAAGTCTCCGCGATGTCGGCCGTGTAGTTCAAACTCCCAAATCTGACCGATGGCTGGGGCGAAGCCGACCTGCTCCAGATGGCCAAGTGAATTGGCTCGCAGCAAAAGCCGCCGAATACGAAGATCTGTCCGGGAGGAAAGTCTCACCGACCACGCCGTTGTTGATGATCGAAGGAGCCATCGGGCCTAAAGATGACGATACGAGGAACTCTCAACGAAAGCACCAATGTCGGTGTCAAAATCGGCGGATCTCGGTAGGGGGTCCCGAATCAGTGCGTCTAGGCGGATGGTAACAGGAGACAAGGGACACGATGTTTTTACCCAGGTTCGGGCCCTCTCGATGGAGGTAAAACCCTACTCCTGCTTGATTAATATTGATGATATGGGTAGTACAAGAGTAGATATACCACGAGATCAAGGAGGCTAAACCCTAGAAGCTAGCCTATGGTATGATTGTTGTTCGTGCTACGGACTAAAACCCTCCGGTTTATATAGACATCAGATAGGGTTAGGGTTACACAGAGTCGGTTAGAATGGTAGGAGATCTACATATCCGTATCGCCAAGCCAGCCTTCCACGCCAAGGAAAGTCCCATCCGGACACGGGACGAAGTCTTCAATCTTGTATCTTCATAGTCCAGGAGTCCGGCCAACAGTGATAGTTCGGCTATCCGGACACCCCTAATCCAGGACTCCCTCACCGGCCCATATAAGGCCTACTTCTGTCAGGTCCATTTAAGCCCATGGCCCATACGAGATGATGCAAGCAAAAAAGCAAACACTAGGCAGTACTAGAAGCTAGGGACGTGACATCTGCGCACCGGGAATTATGTCGAACACGGCTAGTTGTAAGCAGGCTAACTCTATAACCATGATGATAGTGACTGCAGATGGTGAGGCTGACTATGGTATGCCGAACACGGTGCCTATACTCAGGTGTCATCTCTGGCACAGGGTCTTGTCACTTCACTGCATGGAGCAGCACGTAATAATTTGACCAACAGGTAGTACATTACTACTACATTGGTAGTACTACTAGTAGTACTAGCATCACCGTCTGGATTTAGTAGTACTACCACGTCCATCTAGATTTAGTATTTGACTAGCAATATCTAGTATTGCATGTCACAAAAAATGTACTACTCCCTCTGTAAATAAATACATGGTGTATTGTTTTATTCCTGCCGGTAGATGGCTCAAATCTGAAGTCTCGTGAATCAGACTACTATTGTACTCACCGAGCGCTCAGCTTTGTAAGCTACCAACAAAAATTGCAATCAAAGACTACTATTGTACTCCATACTGGTGCATTAGTCACGTTACGAAAACCAAATAGTAATCCCAAAACTTTTAGGCACGATGCATTAACTACCCACCTCGTTCCCTGTTTTTTGCCACGAAAAAAGAAATCACCCAAATGAGATATGGGGTGCGTATGCATCCAATGACTTGAGACTACCCCCTTCGTCTAGTTTTATAAGTCATCTTAGAGCAAGTGAAAAAGAGGAGTGGGCTCTCATGCAAGAGCCTAGCTATATGCGGATTCCTAGGCCGATACAATAAATATGAAGAGAGAGAGAAGATGAGAAAAAGTAGTACTCTTATAGCCAGCCTTATAGCTAACCTTATTGTATGAGTGGCTACAAGTGATGGCTCTATATGACATGGCAACATCATATAGCCAGCAGCTAGCTATACTATTAACCATGCTCTTAGGTTCTGCACCATGACCAAGACGAAGGGGAAAGGGAGAGAACTTAATGTCTTTTTGCTAATTAGTAGGATTACATGCAATGAACTAACCACTACATGTCATGTTTGGTAGTCTCAAGTCATTGAAAGCATGCACGGCCAACATCTCTCATTGGTTGATATGTCACGAAATAAGAAACGAGGAGGGAGTTAATGTATCGTGCCTAAGTGTTTTAGGATTATTTGGTTTTCGTAAGGTGACTTACACAACATTTTTGGTTACATGCATTAACATTTTATTAGTTAAATCAAAGGTCAAAACTTGGCGCAAAATGCAAAGGGAACCAATAAACCAGTAAACATCAAAGTTCTCTCGTTTGGACCCATCTAGAGGTCCGGTGAGATAACTATACTGCAACGGCACGAAGGGGGGCGCAACTTCATTGACTTACTGCACCTGCCTTTGAGTGTATGACACGTGGGCCCAACAGGTGGCTGGCCCACCTGTCATACAGCCAAAGGCAGGTGGAATATAGGGCCAAGGAGTAGATGGCCAACACACATGTTAATGCAACGCAGTCTACACTTCTCATATAAAGGCTCCCCGCCAGTCCAATCTACGAAACCCTACGCACCTACACACCCTAACCAAGGGCAAGAGTGATCAATCCAATCGCAAGATCAGTTGACTAGAAGCTAGACCCATCGAGGCAATGAGCGCGAGCATCAGCCGGCTATGCCAGATAGTCCACAATGTCGGCCTGCGGCCCGGCACCAAGGAACGTCTCCAAGTCATGCTTGAGGCCGCCAGGGCGAGGGGCTCCTTGGACTACAGCTTCGTCTCCTTGTTCGACGAGGTCCTCGTCGGCTTCCTCGACAAGTTCACCGTTGTCAAGAAGCTCACGGACCAACTTGACGTACACCTCCAGCCCATGCACCCAGGCTCTGCGATGCCCGCCAGCCTCAACAGCCTCTATGGTGACAACCTCTTCAACGCACAGGTGGCCCTGTGACTGCCCGCAGCCGCGTCGGAGAATGTCCACCTCGAGGTCGCGCTCACCACGGAGCGCTTGGCGTAGCAAGACACCGTCGACATAATCACCCACGTCTACACGCAAATCGTCCACAAGGACTACTACGTGCCAGAGGAGGACGATAGGTCGCTGGCCTTCTTGGACCGCAGGGCAACCTTGGACGGCATTGTTCAGAAGCACGTTGACTTCGCTGCCAACGCTACTGCTCCTCACACGTCGGTTGGTGACCCGATGCACTAGGGTGTGAGGATGTCGTTGATGGATCCGTATGAATCTTTATCTTTCCGTCAAATCGATGTAGTAGTATATGGTACTACTAGTAATTATCTTACCTTCCGCATTAACTTCATAATTTTCGTATGTACTCCATGCATGAACCGTGCCAGAACCAAACTTCTCATTACTCTAGGGAAAATTGTTATTTCTATCTATCGGTCGTGCCATGGAGCAGAACCAAATTTTACAAGTTCCAAGTTCAAAAGGAAAAGCCTGTCATGTCCGCGTCGCACCCCCAGACGGTTGGTCCGGCACGCCACTCAAGTGGGAATGCATGCTGTGTTGAATTTTCACTTACAAGTGGGACCGCAGTTGAGGAAACCGACTATCGGCAAACCCCCACCCCGCCCACCGCGCGATGGCTGAGAAAGCAGGAGGGAGAAGAGATGGATATTGCACGGACTCCTAGAAAATTGGTGTCGAATGGGACTCGTGTGGGTGATGTGTGCCGTACTGCTAGACGTGAATGCTAGTTATGGCCCATGCCACCCCACTATATTGAGCCTATATCGAGGTGCTGGTCACGTAGAACAAATTCCCTAGAGTCCGTGCTCAGCCCTCCTCTATGTCTCTTCTCAGCCAGCCAGCAGACGCGCGGATCCCATCGTCTGTATGCTCACATGCGGTCCCACATGTCAGTGAAAACGCAAGAGGACCCACTGAACCTGCACATCTTTCACCTCGACGTGCTGGTGATGAAAAACAAAGCCAATAAATATCTTGGGTGGCTGCTTTTGGAGTTACCGAGGAGTAGTAAGATTCTTTTTACAGTTTAACCCAAGATGCACATCACGTGGTCTCATAAGTAGTTATTAATAAAATTGAAGTTGAAACTACCACTCCATTTTCTTGCATGACATGACCTGGATGCTGGATGTCCCACGTGTTGGCAGAAGAAGGAAGAACTTGACCAAACCTTCTCCACATTTAGACCGGAGGAGTAGGAAACACGGGAAGCCCCGTACCTACATCATACTACGTACAAGCCCACCTCACGCAGTCCCGCTATCACCATATTTCTCGGCCTCCATGTGACACCTAGCTTTAGTTGATCTAACTAGAACTAACTATTGGTTGGCTCTATGTGATGTGGCAACTTCATACTACTATGGATACTAGCTATACTACTATGGCACTAACACTCCAAGAAGTGAGTCGAAAACCATTTATAAATTGAGTTTATGACATGCATATGCAAATGTACCATTCATTACATACAACAAGTCATCAACACACAATGACAACGAGGATACATGCTGGATTATAGATTAGTTCCAACAAAAAATTCTAGTAAATACTAAAGTTTTCATCATACAACAAATAACAAGCAATGAAATGAACTTCAACTCAACCACTCGTCGGCGTTGGAAACACTTGCTTTGAACCAGAAGTGATTCTCTAGGCAGGGCCAGCTACTATCAATTTCGAGACCAATGCAGGACTGATCATCCAGGCTGAAGCGGCCTATTTCATGACCCATATTGTGATAGCCATGGTAGGGAAGCATAGCAATGTCCGAGGTATAGATACAGTTGCTTTTCATAAATGGTAGTAACGTTGTGTGAACAGCAGCTGGATCGCCTTTCACCATCATTGGATAGTTTTGTCCAAGGAAGAGCGGAGTTTCCACCAAGAGTATCAATACTAAACTAGGGAGAAGGTGTTGGTGCTAGCACAGTACTATCCATCCCGAATACCCTGCAATGGATGTTGGAATAGGTCCGAAGAGTGCGACCATGGGAGACAACACATGCTTCCTTAGTAACATCAGCGGTGCCCTGTATACAGACAAGAAGAGGTGATCCATTGGAATAAGTTGCCAGGCGCCACTGAGTATATGGGTCCTCATGCCCGTGATCATCATCATCGTCATCTCCCCCTTGGTTATAAAAAATTTCAAGTATAGGTGGTGGAATGTTCACAGCACCCACTTAGAGAAGCAACTGGTGCAAAATGGTGTGTAATTTCTCGTGCAATATGCGATCTGGCCGCGTTGGCCCGAGGTGCCGCATTAGTTATCGACCTTTATTTTTTTAATGGCGTGTCGTTCAGTTTTGAAGCACGATTAACTGGTACTGTATGCAGAGAAAATATAAACTACTCTACCACTACTCCACCTCTAGTACTAGTAGTATAAAAAAGATATCTAGGCTGGAGCTTCAGTGCTTTCTTGCTAAGGGCTGCCCACTTGCTTCTCACACTATCACCCTCTCTCCGGATCTAAAAAAGACGGCCTCTCTCTCCCTCCTCACCAGTGGTCACAGATCCGATGGGAAAGAAAAGGACGTGCAGCATTGACGCGCTCGTCGTCGGCGAGCGAGGTCACGCACTGACGACAAGGCCGTCCTCTCAGGCCTAGCACCCGCACGGGATAGCCTCCGTCCCCAAGCTCGCTGCCATAGTGTGTGCGGAGGACGAAGACCACAAGCGAAGCCAATTCCCACGGACCCTCAGGCATGCTACCTCTTTTTGAACCAGACCCTTGCTCTATTGCCCCATTTGCCACGTCGCTGCATGTGGATATTTTTCCACTCCACCATCTTCCCAATTTGCTATCCTCTGCTCTGCTGGTCACGCAGAGGAAAACCTTAATTTGCACTATTAAAGGAAACCCTACTTCATGCAGACTAATCCATGTCTGGATTGAATAAGGAAAGGAAGGGAGACTGTACTGTTCAAGAGAGTAGGCATCGAACCCGCATCTAGGTTGAAAAGGGGAAATCAGTAGCTAAGGAACAAGTCTCGTGTCTCTTGGTTGAAGAAGGGTAGAAAGGCATGACAACGCAATAGAGAATGACCAGGTCGATCGGTTTGTTGTCCTCACATAGGAAATAGGTGGCTAAAGAGAACAAAAATGGGACGTAATCCACATATGCTGCCCGGATATTTGTTGCTCTAGGCAACCATACCTCCCTCACCAATCTATGCGTCCGTTGGAGGTACATCGTACTGGTGCGCCCACTGTCCGAATGGACCTCCCATGCGCTTATTGCCACTTTTTTGATGTTAGTATAATGCCAGCGGTCAAGTCAAGCAATGCTACTCCTAAAGTGATACCACATTTAACTAATGCCGCACTCAGCCTAATGCCATCGATAAATTTAAGCAATGCCATTTAATGTCACTGGATTGTTTCAGGGTTAGCTGTCGATTGTGGATGTATTAAACATTTTTCAGGTAAGGCATTCTAATGTTGTTGCACAACCAGTGTACGAACGATGAAACTTGTTACTACCTTCAGATGTTTGCACTGTTAATGCTTATAGATTACATACCTCACTTTCATGAGATAAGTCAATTTTTTTGTACAGTGTCACCAAAATCCCAAGGCACTGATGTCATTTTATTTTGATTAAACTGCACAAAAAATTATGAAGACAAGAGGAAAGGTCAAGAGTGGGAACCTCCTCCTCCGGCTGCTCTCTTGATTCGTTCGATCAACTTTTTATGTTTGATCGATTATCAAGATTGGGATAGCAATTTTTAGGTCCCCTCGATTTTGAATTGATATTTACCTTGAAGGTACATGGTTTGTAATTTTTTTATACTATCATTAGTTAATAATGCTAGTTACCTTCAGACTTCTGTATTTGGTTTAATGCTCTTGCACAGCTAGTATACCAATGCTGAAACTTGTTACCTTTACATTTTGTATTGTTAATTCTTATAGAAATCTTCTAGTGCTAGAGCTTATGGAAATCTATTCAGTAAAACCATTGTACTATACCCTGTAATAAAATAACTACTCTAATGTTGCACTAGCCACTGGAGTAGTGTATATTTGTACTATTCGAATGGTGTTGCATTAGCGTATGGACATATATAAAGTGTGGCAAGCTTTCCCAGATATGTGCTTGAGAAAACTACTACCTATTTTTCTAAATACTAGACGTTTGGGTACTTTAAATTGCACTGCAAAAACGTCTTATATTAAGGAACAGAGGGTGTAGAGTTCACTCAAATTATCCCGGTAAAGTTAGTGACACCTTTGTTAAAATTAATGTTCATTATGTTATCGGAGGAGGACTGTATGTTTGTCTATAATGCCCGTTGACTACATATCTGACATCATGATGTAATGTTAAGTCATTTGCTTTTGTACAGTGTCACTAAATTGTCAAGGCGGTGACGTCATTTTATTTTAGTTGAACTGCACAAAATATGCTTAAAAGAAGAGGAAAGGTTAGGAATGGTTCAATTTTTCAGAAAAAACTATGTATGCCTTCCTGACATCAGCCACTGTTGCCTTATTTATTCCTTCAAACAGGTGGTTAGAAACAGTCTTGCTATCTTTTCCCATTAAGAATTGGAATGCTTATATTTGTGAGTCTATGCTTCAACTAGTGCCATCACACTTTGAATATCTATGCAGACAGGGATGCTCGATTTTAGTGGAACTGCACAAAAAGTCCAAATGGTTCAACATTAGGAGCATGTTTTCTTCCAAACCTTTATATCCAATTGGTGGCACTATGACCTGTTCATTACGAAAGTACATGTTTTGCTACTATCTTGCTACTCTTTTTGTGCTGTCATTAGATAGTAATACTAGTGGTTTGCATGTGAATTTATTGGCAGGGTGGACCTACATTGGAGGTGCAGGACAGGATTCAATGATTGGATGCTCAATTTCGGTTGTATCGATTTCACCTCTTCCATCACTATGAACATGGATATCCTTGGTATGATGAAGAATAGGCACTATATTTCTGCACTGAATAAGAAAATCAATTAAGTATGAAATTGTCCAGGGCAAAACATGACTATATCAAATTGTCCAGTGCAGAACATGACAGATGCTAAGCGGAAGAGACATGTTTAAACCGAAAATACAAGGTGGGGTATATGTTTACTAGCTGCTTGATATTTTTGTAGACAGAGATGTCTGCCCGTTGCTATTTGGTAAACAAACAAAGTGACTGCAATTTTGGTTGAACTGCACAAGAGAATAGTATAGTAACTTCATGCAGTAACATTTTAAAATAGACACAAAAAGATTGGATAGTCACTTCATGGACTGCAGAAAAGTAGTACTGTACTATTTATTGGCCAACACTAGGTTTTTCATTGCTTTGGTATGATTATACAATGGGCATAATTTTTCCAAAGTTAAAGTTTGTATTTCAAAAATAGTCTCGCCGTGTGATCGAGAGAAGACCAAATCACATTACAGTGGATGTTCCTCCATCATGTGTGGTTCATTCTCATGGTTCCAGTTGTTGGTGAAACCACTTACGTTTGCAAGAGGAAATATAGACCTCACAAACAAATTTGTCTTTCACTCTGTACTGAATGTTGTCCAAGAGAAGCATCCATGTTAGTAGGAAGAATAGATGTTTTTTCTAGATCTTTGCTTCTGGAGCTACATATTTGTATATGATCTGTGAATCATTGATTTGCATTAACATGTTGATCTTATGTATGGGAATTGTACTAGTTGGTTTTGAATTTGGGCTACTAATTGAACATATTACAATGCCAGGCCTGTGAGTCTTGTGTGAACATTTCGAATGGATCGACTCTTACTGTTGTGCACAGTATGATCCTTACTTCTGTGTTCTCAGTGTTTACAAGTTACTAACATCCGACCTACTCGATACTACACGTACACTATCCGACCTATTCGATCCTACACGAATAAATAGCGGATCACGCACGTACTACCTCCTTTCCGGTATGTAGGGCTTAATTCAAAAATCTCACCAACCAAGGTAGATGATGAGTGGTGGAATCATTTTTGACAAGGGAGTACCTCATCTAGATGATTCAAGTGCACTCATTTGACCGTCATGCCGACGTGTGACCCAGCACGGATGGGACGCAGCACTGACGGGATGGGACGACACAGTCATAATATTCGTTTTTCTAGTTTTCCATGGCAAGCTGGCGCGTGATACGTCTCCAACGTATCTATAATTTTTTATTGTTCCATGCTATTATATTATCTGTTTTGGATGTTTAATTGGCTTTAATATGCTCTTTTATATTATTGTTGGGACTAACCTATTAACCGAAGGCCCAGTGCCAATTTCTGTTTTTTGCCTATTTCAGTGTTTTGCAGAAAAGGAATACCAAACAGAATCCAAACGAAATGAAACCTTCGCGAAGATCTTTCTTGGAACAAAAGCAATCCTGAAGATTTGGAGCTGAAGTCTGGAACTCCACAAGGCGGCCACGAGGCAGGAGGGCACGCCCGTGGGTGTAGGCGCGCCCCACCCTCGTGGGCCCCACGGAGCTCCACCGACGTACTTCTTTCGCCTATATATACTCTTATACCCTAAAAACATCAGGGGGAGCCACAAAACCACTTTTCCACTACCGCAACCTTCTGTACCCGTGAGATCCCATCTTGGGGCCTTTTCCGGCGATCTGCCGGAGGGGGAATCGGTCACGGAGGGCTTCTACATCAACACCATAGCCTCTCCGATGATGTGTGAGTAGTTTACCATAGACCTTCGGGTCCATAGTTATTAGCTAGATGGCTTCTCTCTCTCTCTTTGGTTCTCAATACAAAGTTCTCCTCGATGTTCTTGGAGATCTATTCGATGTAATACTCTTTTGCGGTGTGTTTGTCGAGAACCGATGAATTGTGGATTTATGATCAAGTTTATCTATGAATAATATTTGGTTCTTCTCTGAATTCTTCTATGCATGATTTGATATCTTCGCAAGTCTCTTCGAATTATCAGTTTAGTTTGGCCTACTAGATTGATCTTTCTTGCAATGGCAGAAGTGCGTAGCTTTGGGTTCAATCTTGCGGTGTCCTTTCCCAGTGACAATAGGGGTAGCAAGGCACATATTGTATTGTTGCCATCGAGGAGAAAAAGATGGGGTTTATATCATATTGCTTGAGTTTATCCCTCTACATCATGTCATCTTGCATAATGCGTTATTCTGTCCTTATGAACTTAATACTCTAGATGCATGCTGGATAGCGGACGATGTGTGGAGTAATAGTAGTAGATGCAGAATCGTTTCGGTCTACTTGACACGGATGTGATGCCTATATTCATGATAATGCTTAGATATTCTCATAATTATGTGCTTTTCTATCAATTGCTCAGCAGTAATTTGTTCACCCACCGTAATATATGCTATCTTGAGAGAAGCCACTAGTGAAACCTATGGCCCCTGGGTCACTTTCTTATTATATTGCATCTCTTTTATTTACATCACATCTCTTTTACTATTTCGCCATCTTTACTTTTTCAATCTATACAAGGAAAATACCAAAAATATTTATCTTACTATCTTTATCAGATCTCACTTTTGCGAGTGACCGTGAAGGGATTGACAACCCCTTTATCGCGTTGGTTGCGAGGTTCTTGATTGTTTGTGCAGGTACTAGGTGACTTGCGTGTTATCTCCTACTGGATTGATACCTTGGTTCTCAAAAACTGAGGGAAATACTTACGCTACTTTGCTGCATCACCCTTTCCTCTTCAAGGGAAAACCAACGCATGCTCAAGAGGTAGCAGCACGCTAAGCCATGCCTGCTTATGCATTGTATTCCGATGACCGCGATGACCGTCGCGTTTCCTGCAGCACGCTGGCTCGCCTACCTTCCGCCTATAATTACTATTTCTCGGCCTTCTCCAGTGGCACTATCACCCAACTCGCCCTATCCTCATAAGCCCCCACCTGCCCGACGTCGCTCGTCACTTATCCACGCTCTCGCTACGTCCGCCATGCCCCCGCCCATCCGCGATAAGCGACGCCGGCGGCGGTCATCGCTGAAACTAGTGTTCGGTTTTTCATCGGAAGGCAGACGGAGGGAGGAGGCATTCTATTGGTCTTTAAATGCCAATGTGGAGTATGAGGAGTTGTTGGAGTGCGACCGCCTGGCGGAGGAGTAGCATATCGCTGACTTGCGCTGCCAGCGGGACATGGAGCAGCAGGGCATGACGCTCTGAGTCGCGAGCAGAGCGCCCACAACTGGGCCGACTACATGGAGGCCGGCGCCCGGAAAATAGCCCTGGAGGCTGTCGGGCATGCACGCGTTCGCGACGCTGAATTTTACTACCAGCTCGTCAAGTGGGTTTCCCGCTTAGAAGCCAGAGCTTCAGTGGACCACACCGGCATGGAAAGGGCCAACACGCGTGAGCAACGCGCCCTATCGCACCTCTGGCAAGTCCGAGGCAAGGCAGATGACGCCGGTCCCGGCGTTTAGCGTGTACCGCAGATGGCGGCCGGCATCGTCTAGTTAGCTAAGAGTAAGTTAGTACTTGTACACTACTAGAGTATTAGTGGGAGTAGATAGTTAACTTGGCAATCATGGTTGTCAACATGGAAGTTTAGTACTCCATATCTCGATCAGACCTATTACTTTGCTCTGAAAGTTGAACTTTCCGTTTGAACGTATGGAATGGGCTGTTATTTTTTTAAATGGGTTGTATTTGTCCGGCACGGGTTTAGAGGCTGACTTGTGGGCCTACCAGGTTGATGCATGCACAATCAGGAGATGATTGTACATGGAGAGGATGATAGCAGGGACCCACCAAGGTCATGGCAGTACGCAAGCAAGTGCCTCCTTATTTCAAGCCAATAAAAAAATGGCTCCTCCTAATGGATTTCGGACATTTGTGTAACGCCCACGATGCGGCTATATCTCCCACGTGCCGATGCACGACTTAGAGGCATAACCGCATTGTGGTTTTGTCACAAGAAGGGTCATCTTCACATAATCCCATGTAATGAACAAGAAAGGGA
The DNA here is from genome assembly GCA_021605205.1 of Aegilops longissima. Classification (NCBI taxonomy): domain Eukaryota; kingdom Viridiplantae; phylum Streptophyta; class Magnoliopsida; order Poales; family Poaceae; genus Aegilops; species Aegilops longissima. The sequence goes on from CM038678.1 coordinate 313,650,539, forward strand.
TAAATAGAGGGTTGGCTTACAATCGCCACTTCACACAAGGATCAGATAATTCATACATCATTCAGAGTACACACATAGTCTGACTACGGACAAATCCAAATGAAAAGAAGATAACCCCAAATGCTAGATCCCAGATGGTCCCAACTGGGCTCCACTACCGATCATCAAGAAACGAAACATAGCAACGACCAAGGTCTGTGTCGAACACCCACTTGAGTTCGGTAGCATCACCTGCACTGGTATCATCTGCACCTGCAACTGTTTGGTAGTATCTGTGAGTCACGAGGACTCAGCAATCTAAAAATCCGTGAGATAAAGACTATTTAAGCTTATGGGTAGGATGTGGTAATGAGGTGGAGCTGCAGCAAGCGCTAAGCAAATACGGTCGCTAACATACGCAAATAAGAGTAAGATGAGAAGCTAAGCAACGGTCTTGAAACTAGAAGAGATCAAGAAGTGATCCTGAAACTACTTACGTTCAGACATAACCCAAACTGTGTTCACTTCCTGGACTTCGCCGAAAAGAGACCATCACGGCTACACACGTGGTTGATGCATTTTAATTAAGTCAAGTGTCAAGTTCTCTACAACCGGATACTAAAAAATTCCCATATGCCACATAACCGCGGGCACGGCTCTCGAAAGTTTATACCCTGCTGGGGTGTCCCAACTTAGCCGATCACAAGCTCTCACGATCAATGAAGGATATTCCTTCTCCCGGAAAGACCCGATCAGTCTTGGAATCCCAGTTACAAGACATTTCGACAATGGTAAAACAAGTCTAGCAAGACCGCCTGAATGTGCGGACAAATCCCGATAGGAGTTGCACATATCTCATTCTTAGGGCACACAGGATGAGACATCCTACGAGTAAAATCAGCCCTCAAGTTTCCCCGAAGTGGCCCCGCAGTCTACTCGGTTTGGACCAACACTCATAGGAGCATTGGCCCAGGGGGTTAAAATAAAGATGACCCTTGGGTCTACAGAACCCAAGGGAAATTTATAGGTTGTTAGGAAAATGTAAAACCAAGGTTGGGCCTTGCTGGAGGAGTTTTATTCAAAGCAAACTGTCAAGGGGGTCCCATAACCCCAACCGCGTAAGGAACGCAAAATCAAGGAACATAACACCGGTATGACGGAAACTAAGGCGGCAAGAGTGGAACAAAACACCACGCATAAGTCCGAGCCTTCCACCCTTTACCAAGTATATAGATGCATTAATTAAATAAGAGATGTTGTGATATCCCAACATGGAGCAATCTTCAACTTCACCTGCAACTAACAACACTATAAGAGGGGCTGAGCAAAAGTGGTAACATAGCCAAACAACGGTTTGCTAGGAAGGTGGGTTAGAGGCTTGAGATGACAATATGGGAGGCATGATAATCAAGTGGGTAGCGCGACATAGCGATAGAACGAATAACTAGCAAGAAAAGATAGAAGTGATAACAAGGGTAATGGTCATCTTGCCTGAAATCCCGCTAGGAAGAAGACCGAATCCATGAAGTAGACGAACCAACGTAGTCGAACAAATCCTCACAATCGCTACGTTAACAGAACTATCAAGGAGAAGTGCAACCGGAAAGAAGCAAACATCATGGTAATCAACCATCACATAAACATGGCATGATGCACAATCAAGTATGATGCATGTCCGGTTTAATGAGGCATGGCATGGCAAAGTGCACAAACAACACTACAAATTAAGTGGAGCTCAATATGCAATGAGTTGCATATTGACGAAACACCACATTCAAGTGATTTAGTTCGCTCTCGTTTATGTACCCAACAATATTAAATGTTGGTTAACATGGCAAGAGGTGAAGCATAAGTAAACTAACTATGTAGGCAAGTTTAAATGAGGCTGGAACAACAAACATCAATTCCGGAAAATCTCCATATGTCCATTAGCAATTTAATGCAAACACAATTTTAAACATTTTAAATGTTGTTAACATGATGCGGATGACATATGCAAGTTTTAAGCAATTTTATGAAAATGTTGACATGAGCAAGATACGAGGCATTTGTCACCGTGGCGGAAAGAAAGGGTGTCACGGCAACGAATCCGAAAATGATGTCACGGCCACATATCGGTTCCAGTAGCTCATGGAGATACCGGTGGAAAAGGAAGTGTGCGGATGTGCGGAACATGCTAGAGATGGTGGGGTGCTCCCGACTACCGGGCTCCCACGGGTTAGTGGCATGGAAACGAGTGACAATTCGGACATGGTGCAAACATATAGTGCATCTCATGCAACACATGCATTTGGTCCACGGGCGGTCGTCTCGGCGTTATACCTTTGAAGCATGCATTTTTGGAACGGGTCCGGCTTGTACTGGAAGTACACGTTCTCGCGACGGTAGTTGAACTTTACGTATTTGAGGGCTCTAGATGCCGTGGTACTTGGCGAATCCGCGTAGTCGTACATGTTCAAGAAGAAACTTATGCGATGTCATGGAACTTGGCGCATCCAAAGGGTACTTGACTAGTCCGGTCTTGGCGTGCCAATGAGGATCACAGATGCATGGGGTGCAAGTTGTGCCAAGGTGGAATTTGGTAGCGATCATGGAGGCCTCGGGGCTGCGCTTGGCGGTTCCATGACAGTAGGGCCTCAAGGTTGCACAGCCAAGTCAAGCAGCGGCACGACACAACATCAGGAAGAGCCATGGCAGCATGGAGCGTCCCAGATGGCGAGCTCGGGGTGCTCGGGGCCGTGCGGCAAGGCGACGAGGATGAGGCACGTCGGGGCAGCCGGGCGGAAGGTGCATAGGCAAGGATGAAGCAGAGAGGTGGCCGGGGTGCCTTGGCGCAATGGAGGCGGAGCAGAGGAGGGCAGAGGCGGCACGCTTGCTGGACGGAGCAGGGGCAGCAATATTATAGCTCCCTAATAATATTGGGAGTATATGTTCTAAAGAGAAATCACCATTGTCAATGTCCCTCGATTTAAATGGACCTAAGATCCATATGGTTTATTTAGTTGAGTTTTAAAAAGGGTTGCATGATGAGATGATGCAATGCAAATGATGCTATGAAGAATGCAACAAACCAAAACAAATCACACAACGAAACTCGGAAACCATGGAAGGCATCTGGAGCGCCGGCCTCGGGGCGTCACAACTCTCCTCCACTTAAAAGAGATCTCGACCCGAGATCTAAGGATGGCACCGGGGAGAAATGGAAGAGGAAGAGGTAAAACAAAGTTGCTTCTTTGTCAAACGAGTGAAACCAATGAACCTTGAGAGGTTGAACAACTTGAAAGAAATAATTTAACGGAAAAGAATGAGATTGAAAAGCTCCGTTAGAAAAGAAGGAACAAGGAACATTACGAGAACCTTGAAGGTTGCAAAGACATGAGTCAATAGTTCAATGGACAAGATAGAATTAGAAACCACTCTGATAGAAACGAGATAACCAAGGAATAAGAAAGAAATTATTTGGACAGCACTCCGGTTGACAAGAGGAGCAAAACTTGATAAGATGAAAAGAACTTGAAGAGATGACACAACCCTCCGGTTAAAACAAGATAGACAAAGAGTATGAGCGAAAGAATTCGGACAACACTTCAATTGAACATGGAAGGAATAGAACATGAACTAGTCAAAATGTGATGATACTTCAAAGAGAGCAACAACACAATTCCTCCGGAATAAAAGAAAATAGAAGCTAGATCGTTGGAAAGAAAACAACGGAGAAGAAAAATGACAACTCTCCCAACTAAAATTGAAAGAGCATCTTTAGGAGAAAGGCTTGAACGGAGTTGTTGGAAAATCAAAAACAAAGATATGATTCCCATGGGCTTATGTAACCATCTCAATAAATTGAGGCTAATTCTGCCACCAATGAAAACAACAATTGATTGAGATCAACGAAGACATGAAAACTTCTTCACCGAGATGAGAAGGAGAAATTTGGATCATTGATGAGCACCACAATAGCAACATTCCTTAGGGAAGGCTTTAGGTGAAATATAACCCAAGATAACTCCAATGAAGAAACGATGGGTTTAAATATCTCATTCTTGATAACTTGAATCACGAAGGGAAATTGTCAAGAATGACATAACACCACCTCAAAAATAAGGTAGAAAGAATTGCACTTCGGAATGCAAGATGAAGAATACTTGGACTCCTCCAACAAGAATCTTGAAGAACACTTCGAGAATGGATTAAATCTTTGATGAGCCACCATGTAGAAACTCTGGAAGAACTCCGGTAGGAAAAGAAATGGTAGGAAGGAAGTAGACGTTGAAAATAACAAGATGATAAGCTTGTGATGATTTAGATGGAGCTTCGCGATGAAATAATTGAGAGCTTGGAAATCCGGAAAGAAAGATGAACAACATATAACTGAGAAATTAAACACTTGGAAGAAACAAGAACAATAATTATGTTACGCGTATCCTTCACCAATTTAAATTGATGATGAGCAACGGATTTGGCGTACTACTTATTCTCGTAGAAAGGATTAGAGAGATATAGCGCAACTTGGGAAGGTCTTCAATGAACCACCGGTATGATTGAAACAATGAATGAATTAATATGAGAACATAGGAAGAGGAATCTTGAACAAACCGTCATAACAATTAAAAAAACGAACGAAGAAAAGATAGCGAAACACCGGGAAGAATTAGAAAACTAACGAAGATACTTGAGGGAATTTAGATACAAGAGAACGAAGAGATCATGAGCTGACTAAAGAATACTTGCACGAATCACCGGAAGAATTGGATAATGTATGAAGAGACATCAATTTAGAATAATTTAAGAACGAAGCTGAAAACTTAGAACGAAGAAATCTTCTGAAAAGATGGCCTTTGGATGCTCAAGAAATGAAAACAACTCATGAAATGCTCCGGTTGGGTGAAAAGAATTCTCACAATCAAAAACAATTATGAGAGGATGGCATCAAAGCTTGAACTATGCATCTTCAAGAGAACGGAGCAAGATTTAAGAGAACATCTTCTTCAGTCTTCAGATGCAGAGGAAGACGAGGAGAAACACCACCATGACTTGTTGAGGTACTCTAGAATGAAGAGTAGAAAGGTTGAACCAGCGATGAAAAGAATTTGAAAGATCTTGGAGAAAGAAATATGACTGATGATAATTCATTCTTACATCACACCTTGAAAAGAATTTGGGAATAACTCCGAAAAAGAATTAGAAGAGTCAGGTAAGATCCTGGGAAAAGACTTGTGGGTTAGGGCCCACTCAAAAGATACACTGTTGAACGATTTTCAACACTCCGGAATCCTTGAATAGTGAATGATTAAGAGGTCCACCCGCATGAGAACGCATTTGAAACTAGGAAAGGAATATGATCAACAGTGAAAGCTTGAATTTAGTCCACCGGAGAAGAAAAAAGAACGAGGAATGATAAACATGAAGCTCCTGAGCATGTTCACAAGGAATCACCGGATAAGAACATTGATTGAAAAAAATGAAGAGACTTCACATGAACCAAATGGATAGTTGATTTGATACCCTCTGAGAATTTGAAGAAACAGGGTGGGAGGGCGGAAAAACACAGGCAACTTGGGATGGATGGAACAACCACCATTGAGAAAACTTAAAATTGATCTCACGGATGTTGAAAATGATCGGATCCACTTGAAGAGAAGCACATCGGTCGGAAAAGAATTGGCATGACCATCTCGATAAACAAGAAGGATTAGCATTCACATAGAAATATGAGAACACCACTTGGAAAAGGTATGGAATCAACACTTGACATTGAAGCAACACGGATACCACAACAAGAACAAAACAAGGATTTGACTCGCAGAATAAGCCGGAAACAAACATATGATAGATCCCATATCCTATCATGTGTCTATTCGAAAGATATCCTACGTGATACTTGAATTCCCACTTATAAACTCCCGAAACTTTCTGGTTATGCAATTTGGTGTTGGGGATACAGGGGAAGCATAATATCTCACCCAAGCTAACAATCCCTACATCCAGCTGTATCCATCCATCAACACATAACCAAGAAAACTTCGGAAATCATGTACCTCAACCTTCAAAAAGCATTCGTTATACGAGCTATGGCAATACTCCCGAACTCCCGCCCCGGTACTGGGTGGCGTCGAGGTTATCTCACCAATAACTGCATAAAAGAGATTTTTTTATGTCGGTGAAACTCAGGTATTCCAGAACTGCAATGATAAAATTTTGACGACAACACCTCGGAGCTCAACTCCCCGGGACACTGCCACAACCCCTAAATGTCAGGAGGCACCAAGAACAATGTTCTTGTCACAAGAATACCGGAACGATCCCAAGATACCCGTGTGATCCTAAATTTTTTTTCGTGAAATTTGAGGAGAGGAAAGTCAAAGCATCTATGTGAGGAGACCTCACCAGAGCGACAAAGGGACTGAGGAGTAAAAATAATACTACTCTTATATATATATATATATATATATATATATATATATATATATATATATATATATATATATATATATATATATATATATATATATTCCAAAGACTCAAGACATTTTGTTCTAGACTCAACAACGCCAATGATTCAAACTTATCTGCAGGCGAGAGAAACCAGGGATCACTTATTCTTCAACTGCAATTTCAGTGTTAGGGTCTAGAATTATCTGCAGATTGATTGGTCTGCTGGCACCTCCATGATCCTGCTGGTTACTCAGGCAAGGAGAAGTTTTGATAAGCCTTTCTTCTCTGAAGTGGTTTTCATTGCTTACTGGAATATTTGGATCATCGGAAATGCCAAAGTGTTCAGAAATGAGGGGGCTAGTTTCAATAAATGGAGGTTTTCTTTTAGGCATGATATTAGCCTAATGCAGCACAGAATCAAAACTGCTTACAAGGATGACTTGCTTAAATGGATCTCTTTCCTCCCCCCTTAAGCTAGTTTTGTAAGACTCCCTTTTTTACCTTGTACTCTGGTTACTCCTTGTAATCAACTTGTTGTATTAGTTCTTATTTCAATAAAGTTTTGATCTGCTGTGGGGGTTTTGCCCCACAGTTCACAGTCAAAAAAAACGTGAGCGACTCAATCAAGCAGGGGGCTCCTAAGTTGGGGATGGCTCTGATTACCAACTTGTAACGCCCACGATGCGGCTATATCTCCCACGTGTCGAGGCATAACTTAGAGGCATAACTGCATTGTGGTTTTGTCGCAAGAATGGTCATCTTCACACAATCCCATGTAATGAACAAGAAAGGGATAAATAGAGAGTTGGCTTACAATCGCCACTTGACACAATGATCAGATAATTCATACATCATTCAGAGTACACACATAGTCCGACTACGGACAAATCAAAATGAAAAGAAGATAACCCCAAATGCTAGATCCCCGATCGTCCCAACTGGGCTCCACTACTGATCATCAGGAAACGAAACATAGCAACGACCAAGTTCCTCATCGAACACCCAGTTGAGTTCGGTAGCATCACCCCCCGATCGTCCCAACTGGGCTCCACTACTGATCATCAGGAAACGAAACATAGCAACGACCAAGTTCCTCGTCGAACACCCAGTTGAGTTCGATAGCATGACCTACACTGGTATCATTGGCACCTGCAACTGTTTGGTAGTATCTGTGAGTCACGAGGACTCAGCAATCTCAAAACCCGCGAGATCAAGACTATATAAGCTTATGGGTAGGATGTGGTAATGAGGTGGAGCTGCAGCAAGCGCTAAGCAAATAGGGTGGCTAACATACGCAAATAAGAGTAAGATGAGAAGCTACGCAGCGGTCGTGAAACTAGAAGTGATCCTGAAACTACTTATGTTCAGACATAACCCAAACCGTGTTCTCTTCCAGGGCTCCGCCGAAAAGAGACCATCACGGATACACACGCGGTTGATGCATTTTAATTAAGTCAAGTGTGAAGTTCTCTACAACCGAATATTAACAAATTCCAATCTGCCACATAACCGTGGGCACGGCTCTCAAAAGCTTATACCCTGCAGGGGTGTCCCAACTTAGCCCATCACAAGCTCTCACGATCAACGGAGGATATTCCTTCTCCCGGAAAGACCCAATCAGTCTCGAAATCCCGGTTACAAGACATTTCGACAATGGTAAAACAAGTCTAGCAAGACCGCCCGAATGTGCCGACAAATCCCGATAGGAGCTGCACATATCTCGTTCTCAAGGCACACCGGATGAGACATCCTATGAGTAAAAGCAGCCCTCAAGTTTCCCCGAGGTGGCCCCGCAGTCTACTCGGTTCGGACCAACACTCAGAGGAGCATTGGCCCGGGGGGGTTGAAATAAAGATGACCCTCGGGTCTGCAAAACCCAAGGGAAACTTATAGGTTGTTAGGCAAATCTTAAACCAAGGTTGGGCCTTGCTGGAGGAGTTATTCAAAGTGAACTATCAAGGGGTTCCCATAACCCCAACCGCATAAGGTACGCAAAATCAAGGAACATAACACCGATATGACGGAAACTAAGGTGGCAAGAGTGTAACAAAACACCAGGCATAAGGCCGAGCCTTCCACCCTTTACCAAGTATATAGATGCATTAATTAAATAAGAGATATTGTGTATCCCAACATAAACATGTTCCAACATGGAGTAATCTTCAACTTCACGTGCAACTAACAACACTACAAGAGGGGCTGAGCAAAAGCGGTAACATAGCCAAACAACGGTTTGCTAGGAAGGTGGGTTAGAGGCTTGACATAGAAATATGGGAGGCATGATAATCAAGTGGTAGGTAGCACAACATAGCGATAGAACAAACAACTAGCAAGCAAAGATAGAAGTGATATCAAGGGTAATGGTCATCTTGCCTAAAATCCCGCTAGGAAGAAGACCGAATCAATGAAGTAGACGAACAAACATAGTCGAACGAATCCTCACAATCACTACGTTAACGGAACTATCAAGGAGAAGCGCAACCGGAAAGAAGCAAACATCATGGTAAACAACGATCACATAAACATGGCATGATGCACAATCAAGTATGATGCATGTCCGGTTTAATGAGGCATGGCATGGCAAAGTGCACAAACAACACTACAAATTAAGTGGAGCACAATATGCATCGAGTTGCATATTGACGAAACACCACATTCAAGCGATTTAGTTCGCTCTCATTTATGTACCCAACAATATTAAATGTTGGTTAACATGGCAAGAGGTGATACATAAGTAAAGCAACCATTTACACAAGTTTAGATGAGGCCCGAACAACAAACATCAATTCCAGAAAATCCCCATATGTCCATTAGCAATTTAATGCAAGCACAAATTTAAACATCTTAAATGTTGTTAACATGATGCGGATGACATATGCAAGTTTTAAGCAATTTTATGAAAACATTGACATGAGCAAGATACGAGGCATTTGTCATCGTGGCAGAAAGAAAGGGTGTCATGGCGAAGAATCCGAAATTGATGCCACGCAACATATCGGTTCTGGTATCTCATGGAGATACCGGTGCAAAAGGAAGTGTGCGGATGTGCGGAACATGCTAGATATGGTGGGGTGCTCCCGACTATCGGGTTCCCAAGGGTTAGTGGCATGGAAACGAGTGACAATTCGAACACAGTACGAACATACGGTGCATCTCATACAACACATGCATTTGGTCCACGGGCGGTCGTCTCGGCGTTATACCTTCGAAGCATGCATTTTCGGAACGGGTCGAGTTCGTAGTGGAAGTAGACGTTCTCGCGACGGTAGTTGAACTTGACGTATCCGAGGGCTCCGGATGTCGTGGTACTTGGCGAATCTGTGTAGTTGTACACGTTCAAGAAGAAACTTATGCGACGTCGTGGAAATTGGCGCATCCAAAGGGTACTTGACGGGTCTGGTCTTGGCATGCCAACGAGAATTACAAATGCATGGGGTGCAAGTTGTGCCAAGGTGGAATTTGGCAGCGAGCATGGAGGCCTCGGGGCTGCGTCTTGGCGGTCCCACGACAGTAGGGCCTCAAGGTTGCACAGCCAAGTCAAGCAGCGGCATGACACAGCATCAGGCAGAGCCATCGCAGCACGAAGCAACCCAGATGGCGAGCTCGGGGTGCTCGGGGCCATGCGGCAAGGCGACGAGGATGAGGCACGTCGGGGCAGCCGGGTGGAAGTTGCATTGGCGAGGATGAAGTAGAGAGGTGGCCGGGGTGCCTTAGCGCAACGGAGGCGGAGCAGAGGAGGGCAGCGGCGGCTTGCTTGCTGGACGGAGCAGGGGAGGCAATATTATACCTCCCTAATAATATTGGGAGTATATGTTCTAAAGAGAAATCACAATTGTGTATATCCCTTGATTTAAATGGACCGAAGATCCATATGGTTTTTTTAGTTGAGTTTTAAAAAGGGTTGCATGATGACATGATGCAATGCAAATGATGTTATGAAGAATGCAACAAACAAAAACAAATCACACGACGAAAGTCGGAAACCATTTAAGGCATCTAGAGCGCCAGTCTCGGGGCGTCACAATCTGGATCCCAAGTCATTGTCAACATAGTCAATAAACGAAAGAATTGCACAACGAGCGGCTGACACCAGGGACCCAGCAACTAGTCGAGTTATTTTTGTTTTGGGTTAATTTGATAAATGCCACTCCAAATCTGGTCATTCCGAGAAATGCCACTGCAATTTCCAAACATTGAAAAATGCCATTTCATGCCAATTCCAGTGGCATTTTTCGAATTCTAGAGTGGCGTTTTTCAAAGTTTACAAAAATTGAAGTGGCGTTTTTTCAAAGTTTGCAAAAATTGTAGTGGCATTTTTCAAAGTTTGGAAATTATAGTGGCATTTTTATGAATCGCCATAATTGGAGTGGCATTTGTCTAATTTGTTTTTGAGACGGAAGCAGGGTGTCAACTGGGCTGTGCGGGGCACTCTGGCCTGTCTAGACAGGCTTCTCTGTTATGTTTACCACAGACCAGCCTAGTAGCTTTTTTTCTTTCTGAAAATGGCTAGCCCAGTTTTTTTATGCTTTGTCAAGTAAGTCGCTTTGTCAGGCCTGTTGGGCTGCAAATCTTTCAAGACGAGGAGAGCTTCATTCGAATGGCCCAGAAAATGGCCTCTCAGTAATGTGAAATGGGCTGTACATTTTTAAAACACATCAAACCAGCAATTAGTTTCTTTTTTTTCATTTTGAGATTTTAAATTCCATTGATTTTTTTGCGTGGACAATTTATTGCATTTTATATTGATATACATTTATTTTTAAAATCAGTTTGAATGTGACTCAAAATTTCGGGATTAAAAACAGTTCGGGCCGCACCGAAATATGCAAAATTTCGTATAATTTCTTAACAGAGGCCACAATAAGGGTTGTAATGCTAACAAAAAGAATATGGGCTCCAAAAAAACATTAAGAATTAGCAAATGGGCTGTAAATTATTAGATATAATGGCAGATGGGCTGTATGTTGTTTTCCACAGATTTGAGGCTTTCCTAGAAAAGGTTGACGCACAAGCAGTGAATGTTGGATGTCCATCCAACGGCCGTCGTGCTTCTTCAATCTCTGCTCTTCCTGCTCCAGCCGCTCAAACAAGCACCGGCAGGACTGCCTGCTCCCTCTTCCCGCGGCCGGCTGTGCTGCCGCGCAGGCCTCACCGCACCAACATACTCCCATCGCTGGCCTAGCCATCCCTTTACTCACCCACACCTATTGTTATTCTCCGGCAACGGCAGATGAACAAGTAAACCCTCGTACTCCCTTCCGCGTGGGAAAACAACTGCCGAGTCTTCCCTGGCTCCGTGTCATTCCCTTCCTAGGCCTCGCCGTCGTCCACCGCTGTGGTGCTCTCGGCGCGGCATGGTCAACATGGTCAACAAACGACATCCATCGGAAGTGGACTGTACGTGGAGAGGCTGACAGCTGGGTCCATGGCCGCACACAAGGAAATGCCTCCTTATTAAGCGCAAAATAATGATTCCTCCACCTGAGAGCTAGGACCCACCGGAAGGGCCTCTCTATTTCGTGAAAAAAATGTCCCCCCGCTGATAGGTCGGACCCACCAGCTATCTCTTCGCACGCAAGGAAGTGCTTCCTTATTACACACAAAAAATGAATACTCCCCCTGCTAGCTGGGACCCACCATTGTGGGAGGCTGACTTGTGGGCCTACCAAGATGACGGGGATGGAGGGATTTGTCAACTTAGTGAATATGAACGATTCTAGCTCCAGTGACCGTACGATGTCCATCCAATGGCTGTAGTGATTCTTCAACCTCTGGTCTTCTTGCTCTAGCCGCCGAAACCAGCGCCGGTCGTGCCGCGTGCTCCTGCCTCCAGTGGCCGGTTGTGATGCCGCGGATGCCTCACCACCCCGTACTACTCCCACCGCTAGCCAAGCCCTGCAGTGACGACAGCCTCACACCAAAGCCGAATCGGTGAACCACCGTACTCCTCTCCGCGTGGGCATCCACTGCCGCGTCTTCCCCGGCTCCATGTCGTCCCCTTCCTAGGCCTCACCATTGTCCACTGCCTTGGTGCTCTCGGCGCAGCCTGGTCAATGTGGTCAAGGAACGACTTCCATCGGAAGAGTACTGTACATGGAGAGGCTAACAGCTGGGTCCACGGCCGCAGCAAGGAAGTGTCTCCTTATTACACGGAAAATAAGATTCCTCCACCTGACAGCAGGGACCCACCAGACAGGCCACCATAATTCATGAAAAAGCATTTCCCCTTGACTGCTGGGACCCACCAGCTACATCTTTGCACGCAAGGAAGTGCGTCCATATTGCAAGGAAAAAATTATTCGCCCCCTGACTGCTGGGACCCACCAGCTACATCTTCGCATGCAAGGAAGTGCCTGACAGTCGGGACCCACCTGGTCGAAGCGTACGTAGCTTTCTCATTATGGTCGCGAATGTGTATGTACATACTGGTCGATCGGTCTGTCTGCAGGCTGCAGTGATTAACCGTGGTCGTTTAAGGAAGGGCACATGTCGTAGTAGAGGCGCGCACGTAGCATGTACACGTACGTACAGCCAGGGTGCAAGAAAGTAAATATGGCCACGTACGTACATACGGGCGGGGTCTCGAACGCCTACTCACGCATACGTACAGCCAGTGCTCGTGTACATGACTGGGTCGGAACGGATAAACTGCATCATCGTTGTGTTCATGGGGAGGCTACGAAATGTGTCGTTTCATCGGGAGGCAATGGAATACATCGTGTTCATCGGGAGCCAACCGTCTTAGACGGAACAGCCAATCGAAACGAGGCTTGGCATACCGCAGAATGGAGGAAACGGCCTTGTGTTCGACCGGCCACGGTCAAAACAGGATCATGTTCATCAGGAGGGGTCTGGCGTACCGCAAAACAGAGGAAACAGACTTCTCCTGGACCTCCTTCGGTCGAAATGGAGTCCTGTTGATCGGGAGGGGTGTGGCGTACCGCAAAACGGAGGAAACTGACTTGTGTTGGAGCGCTACGGTCAAAACGGGGGTCTTGTTCATCGGGAGGGATGTGGCGTATCGCAAAAAGGGACTCCACGGGATACTGTTCATCTCCACCATCGACCTCTTCCAGACTCCACAGGCTACTGTTCATCCACCGTAGACGTCCTCCAGCCTCCACCTGTGATTTTTCATCCACGGTCTCCTATTCTTCAAGCCTCCACCACTCCTCCACCGGCTACTGTTCAACCAGCCCTATCCATGGGGTCCTGTTCAACCACCCCTCCACGGGCTAATGTTCATCCAGCTCTCCACCGGCTACTGTTCAACCAGCCCTCCACGGGGTCCTGTTCATCCAGCACTCCACGGGGTCCTGTTCATCCACCCCCAATCGGCTCGATCGATCGGGGTCCTGTTCATCCAGCGGCAACAGCTTCTACTACCACGGGTCACTGTTCATCCACCCCCACCGGAATTGTTCATCCAACCCCCCCAACAATGCTCACCGGTCATCAAGAGGCAGCAGGGTCGCTCGCTCGCTTAGTAGCAGATGGTGCAGGAATTGCTCGATCGGGTTCGCTTAACACCATCGATCGCCAGTTCAGAACGCGTAGCTCAAGTGCAATCGCTTGGTTCGTGAGGGCTAACGCCTCGCTCGGGTTCAGTTAGAGCCCAATGCCTCGCACCCATGCGCATACGTGTACGAGAGAAACGCGCAAACCTTCGTGCATCGCTCGGCCTCGACCACCCACCGTAACCGGGAACTCCCCGATATTTTTGTCGCCCTCGCTTCTACCATGGTTTTTTCTGTCATGACAGAACAAAGAATGTCATGCAGCTGCGTCTCCGGCCCGCCCAGGACGAAAAGCCCATTTTCTGTCATGATTTTTTGTCATAGAAGTAGGACCCCACCACATCTATGATGATACCAGGTTTTGTCACAATTATCGTCATAGAAGTGTCATAAGCATGACAGAAAAAATTCATTCGGCCCAAAATGTCACGGATGTGTCTTTTTTCTGTAGTGGAGCTAGGCCGTAAGATCGACGAGTTAACAGACTGAGGAGATTGAGTTCTTCGCACGCGCCCCAAAGTTTGAATCTTTCTTGGGTCTGCTGTCGTGGTTCTAAGTCTAATAGTAGAATGGGGGTAGATGATGTAGAGGCAAGATCTTAGCTATGGAGGAGTTGTACACGCAAGTTTTACGAGTTCAGGCCCTTCTCGGAGGAAGTAACAGCCCTACGTCTTGGACCCCGGAGGCGGTCGACTGGATTATATGCGTGTGAGTTACAGGGGGTGCGAACCCTTGTCCCAGGAGGAGGGTGGCTTATATAGAGGCGCCAGACCCCAGCTCCCCTCCGTTACACAGGGTTCAATGTACATTAAGAGGGGAGCGTTACTGGTAACGCCAGTAATAAAGATACATAATGACCATTAAAGCTATGACTTAATTCCCGACTGTTGCGAAGCGGAGTGGCTCTAGATCTCTTGGTAGTCGAGTGACTGTCTACATGGTCGAGTCTCTTCAAGACTGTCGAGTGGAACATAGCTACATGGTCGAGTGGATGATGATTCTTCTTGGAATGCTTCTGGTCCTTTTAGAGATGTCTTTGGGGAGGGTATCTTGGACAAATCCATGACCCTACCCTAGGTACATAGCTTCATCATTAGCCCCCGAATGGATCAGGGTTTGAGTGAGGAAGGAGTTGAGAACACTTCTGACCCATTTTTCGTGCTATGAGTATATCTTGTTCCGGATCAATGAACCGAGGTGACGACACCAACTTCTTTTTCAGTCGCCTTGATCCATTCATAGTTTTTGTCGAGTGAACTTTTACTGAAGAGCTCTGAGTGATGATGTGGAGGAGATCTTCCGTCTGACAAGTTGTTCTGCTGTCCGCGGATTTCGCGGGATTCGAATTTTGGGAAGCGCGTGGGGCGGAGGAGGCTGCGGTAATCGGATGGGATAAGGCAGGGCTACCTCGATCTCCACGCCGCCTTTTTCGCCACGTATCGCGTGCGCGACTATTGCGGGATTTGATAGGATCGCCCGGGCCTACAAGTCAGTCACTCGGAAGTAACCTCATATAAGGCGCTAGACCGGGGTTTTTGAACAGTGCGCTTTCATTCTTCCCCCTCTGATAGAGGCAAAGGTGTCCCGTCTTTCGATGAGATGTGGTTTTCGCTTTGGAGGAAGTCGACTTTGACGATCCGACTACGAACGTCGAGGACGCCGCGCTTTAGCAATCGCTAAACCAACTCCGAGAGGTTATTGACCACACCGAGCACGATCAACTCGACCACGAGGGTCTGCTTCCTGCGAGCAAACGAAGAACAAGCAAGAAACTGAGATTGCAATCTGGATATTGCGAATATAAGATGAAAGCTTTATTGATCAAGGTGGGGTTCTGTGGACGCCTTTGTCCGTCGTTGAACACAAACGGCACGCGAAGTTGCAGCTATGGCGAACTTTTAATCTAAACAAAACCCAAGGTCTAAACGGTGCCCTAAGGGCTGTATATATGGAGGAAGAGGGGGAATTTCGTGGCCCTTGGTGGAGGGGTCCAAATCAACCCTAACTCTTGTTTCCCCACACATACGGACTCTAAAACAGCCTATACTTAAATATTTCGAAATTACATGGGCCTGGCCCACTAATAAGGTGACGCAGACCTAGAATAGCCTCGGACGACATTTATGAAGTAGCATCTTGTATATTTCGTCCAAGGCTTCATGCACCCATTATGGTGGCTTCAAAGTCCTGAAATCATCACTTGTAACTCCGTTTTGTTCCCTTTGCATGGCATTATCTCCATGCTTGTTCTTGCTCCAATGTCCATCCTTCTCCAAGCTAGGGCCTTCATTTGTAAGCAAAACAAATGTATCCAATTTAGGCAGCATCATATTCTCATGAACATTAGAATCATTACCAAGAAACGAAAGTACCGATAATTTAATTGGCGTCTGCGAGCTCTAGTAATTGGTCCAAGATATGTAGCAAGAGGGGCTGTGGGTGTAACAATGGTATTGATGTCCTCATCATCCTCCCTTCTTGAAATGAAGTCGCCTCGACGGAAGCTCATATTCCTCACCCAAATAAGGCTTCAAATCAGCAATATTAAAAGTGGGACTAACCCCAAAATCTGCAGCAACTCAAGTTTATATGCATTATCATTTATTTTCTCTAACACCTTAAATGGACCATCAACACGTGGCATTAGCTTTGATTTATGCAAATTAGGAAACCTATCCTTACGCAAATGTAACCAAACAAGATCTCCAGTGCAAAGACAACATGTTTTCTACCCTTATCTCCAAAGAAGTTTATATTTAGCATTCATACGCTCAATGTTTTCCTTAGTTAACTCATGCATTTTTAAAATCAATTCAGCACATTCTTTAGCATCAAAATTAACCTTCTCCAAGATGGAAGAGGCAACAAATCAATAGGTGCACGAGGTAGGAAGCCATACACAATTTCAAAAGGGCACATCTTAGTAGTAGAATGCAATGAACGATTATAAGCAAATTCAATATGAGGCAAGCATTCTTCCCACATTTTCTTATTATTCTTCAAAACAGCCCTAAGCATAGTAGACAATGTTCTATTGACTACTTCAGTTTGTCCATCAGTTTGGGGTGACAAGTAGTACTAAAAGCAGTTTAGTCCCCAACTTAGCCCATAAACATCTCCAAAAGTGGCTAAGAAATTTAGTATCATGATCTGAAACAATAGTATTTGGCACACCATGCAAGCTTAATAATTTCACGAAAGAACAAATCAGCAACATTAACAAAGATCATCGCTTTTATGACATGGTATAAAGTGTGCCATTTTCGAGAATCTATCCACGACAAAAAATATGCTATCCTCCCTTCTTTGTTCGAGGTAAACCTAAAACAAAGTCCATAGATATATCCTCCCAAGGAACACTAGGCACAGTGCAAAGGCATATATAAACCATGAGGATTGAGTCGTGACTTAGCTTTTTAACATGTAGTGCAGCGAGCAACAAAACGCTCAACATCCCGCCTCATCTTTGGCCAAAAGAAATGTGTAGCAAGTATATCCTCCGCCTTCTTGACGCCAAAGTGTCCCATTAATCCTCCTCCATGCGCCTCCTGCAACAACAAAAGACGAACAGAGCTAACAGAATGCATAGCTTGTTAGCACGGAACACAAAACCATCATTAATAACGAACTTGTTCCATGTTCTTCCTTCTTTACAATTCTGCATTACATCTTTAAAATCAGCATCATGCACATATTGATCTTTGATGGTCTCCAAACCAAATATTTTGAAGTCAAGTTGTGAAAGCATAGTATAGCGACGAGACAAAGCATCAAGAATAACATTTTCTTTACCCTTCTTGTGTTTAATGACATAAGGGAAAGTCTCAATGAATTCAACCCATTTAGCATGTCTACGATTCAGTTTAGCTTGACTTTTAATATGTTTCAAAGATTCATGATCGTAATGTATAACAAATTCTTTGGGCCATAAATAATGTTGCCATGTCTCTAAAGTCCTAACAAGAGCATATAATTCTTTGTCATAAGTAGAATAGTTCAGACTAGGCCCACTCAATTTTTCGTAAAAGTATGCAACAGGTTTGCCATCTTGTAATAACACACCTCCTAATCCAATTCCACTAGCATCACATTCAAGCTCAAAAGTCTTATTAAAGTCGGAAGTTGGAGTAAAGGAGCATGTGTCAACTTATCTTTCAATACCGTGAAGGCTTCTTCCCGTGCGGTACCCCAAACAAAAGGCACATCCTTCTTTGTAAGCTCATTGAGAGGTGCAGCAATGGTGCTAAAGTCTCTCACAAAACGCCTATAGAAACCAGCGAGTCCAAGAAAACTCCTCACTTGTGTGACCGCTTTGGGCTGCGGCCAACTCTCAATAGCTTCAATCTTGGCTTTATCAACTTCAATTCCTGTGGAGTAACAACATAGCCAAGAAAAGATACTCGGTCGGTGCAAAAGGTGCACTTCCCAAGGTTACCAAACAAACGTGCATCACGAGAGCATTAAAAACAGCACGTAAATGTTCCAAATGTTCTTCCAAAGATTTGCTATAAATCAGTATATCATCAAAGTAAACTACCACAAATCGTCCAATGAAAGCACGAAACTTCGCTCATTAATCTCATGAAAGTACTAGGTGCATTAGTTAACCCAAAAGGCATGACTAACCACTCATATAATCCAAACTTAGTTTTAAATGATGTTTTCCATTCATCTCCCAATTTCATACGAATTTGATGGTATCCACTACGCAAATCAACTTTGGAGAATATTGTAGAGCCACTCAATTCATCAAGCATATCATCTAGCCTAGGAATGGGATGACGATAACGAATAGGAATATTATTAATGCCTCTACAATCAACACACATACGCGACGTACCATCCTTTTTAGGCACTAGTATAATAGGAACAGCACAAGGACTAAGAGATTCGCGTATATAACCTTTGTCGAGCAGCTCCTGTATTTGACGATAATCTCCTTCGCCTCCTCCGGATTGGTACGGTATGGTGCGCGGTTGGTAGCGATGCACCGAATTAAGTCAATTTGATGCTCAATCCCTCGAATAGGTGGTAATCCCGTGGCACGCCTTGTGGGAAGACGTCGGCGAACTCCTGCAAAATGTTAGTGACAGCAGGGGCAAAGAGGAAGGCACGTCCTCGAATGAAAATAATGCCTCTTTGCACACAAAAGCATAGCAAACAGATTTGCTAGAATCTAGCTCATCAATATCAGATTTGGTGGCAAATAAACATGCACTTTTCAGTTTAATTTCGAAGCAACATTAGATGGTTTATTATTAGGCTTCATTTGTTGCTCAAATTCTTTTGCCACAATCTGATTTTCACTCTTATTTTTCTCCTGTTTTGCTTTATTAGCTCTATTAATATCATCTTTCAAAATGGAATCAGAGTCATAGGAAGCAAAGTAATATTTTTATCCTTGTGAACAAGAGTATACTGATTGTTTCTACAATGGTGTACAGAATTTTATCAAATTGCCATGGTCTACCAAGTAATAAGGAACATGCTTGCATAGGTACCACATCACAATCAACATAATCAGCATATGTAGAGATACTAAAATGCACACTAACAAAGACGTGTTACCTTAACCTTGCCGCTGTTGTTGAACCATTGGATGTAGTAAGGATGTGGATGTGGTCTTGTGGTGAGAGAAAGCTTCTCCACCATATCCATGCTAGCCAAGTTGTTGCAGCTCCTCCATCTATGATGACGCTAATAGAACGCCCTTCACAACTCCCTTTGTATGGAACAAGTTATGCCTCTGATTTTGCTCAGCTTGTGTAACCTGCACACTCAAAACACGTTGAGCAACTAAACATTCATACCGTCAAAGATCTTCAAAGAGCCATGTATTGCGCCTCAAGATCGAATCATCTCCACCGTGTTCTTAATGTGTAATAAGAGCCAAAGTCTCTTCATCATAGTCACTAGCGGACTCATACCCACCATCCTCGTGAGCAATCATCACACGCTGAGATTGGCATTCTCTCGAAAATGTCCTCTTCCCTTACAACGACGACAAATAATATCACTTGTGTGCCCTGTTGACGCCATGGAAGAAGAAGAGCTCTGTAGGCCCAGCAGTGTGCTCTTGGCGGATAGTGGTGGTTGTGCCTGCTTTCTTGTATCACGGTTGGAGGTGGCAGCCGACGGAGGTGCCGTGTAGTAGAACGTGTGGAAGTAGATGATGCACGTGGTGTCCATGATGAAGGTCGACCTGCAGAAAAGTTAGTCCGCGCCAACGCTCGCCGATCCTGCACTTCACGCTCAGCTTTACAAGCAAGATGGAATAATCGAGTGATATTATTATAATCCTTGTAGTCTAGAATGGTCTGAATCTCTCTATTTAATCCACCCGTAAAACTTGCAAGCATAGCTTCATTCTCCTCAACAATACCACATCTAATCAAGCCAGTTTGTAATTCCTGATAATATTCTTCACCGAATTTTTTCCTTGTCTTAAGCGCTGCAATTTTTGAAGTAATTCACGCTGATAATATGGTGGAACCCAACGAGCACGCATAGCAGTTTTCAAAGCAGCCCAAGTAGCTGGAACAGGATATAATCTACAATGTTCGCACCACCAAACACATGCAAAGCTAGTGAAAGCACAAACAGCAGCAGAACACGCCTCTCCTCGTGATATTGTAAACATGTAAATCGTTGTTCAGTTTCTAACTCCCAAGTAAGATATATATCAGTGAACATATCTACCCTCAAATGGTGGAATATTCAATTTCAGTTTAGGGAGATGGTCATGATCTCGCACTGAAGGGGAGCCCTAACATTGCCATTATTTGCATGTGGACGACCTGGTGGTTGTGGTGCTGGTGGTTGCACGTAGTTCGATGTTGATCAACCTCATCCTCGTAAGCTCGACATAATCATCCTCCCCACCGCAGCAGCAGGAGCCACGAATATCAACAAAGCAGACCAGCAGCTTGGCCAGTGAAGAGGAACACGGGAAGCTCGGCAGAGGGCTGTTTCGCGATGTGGAGGTAGTCCTTGTTGTTGTAGTAGAGGTGCGTTAGGTGCCGCCTGTGGTGGTGGTGGTGGTAGACGCGCGAGCAATTCATTAAACTTGTTATCGAGCTTTGTTTCGAACGCCTTCTCAATGCCATCTATCTTCTCCATGGCCTCTTCAAATCTATTTAGCACATCTTCCACCTGCCCACTCATCATTTGTTGAAACTTATCATGTAGCGCTTTGTTTGTCATGTTCTCCCGATCACCACGCCGGCTTGTGATCCTGCCATGGTTAGCAGCAGAGAAACACACAAGAATATGATTCGACGACTACTAGGAAGTGGTGGTGGTGGTGTGGTGGGCGATCACAAATCCGTCAAGCAAATCTCAAATTCTTACCAGTTCTTACCCAAAGAAGAAAGCGGTGATCGGCAACCGATGTAGTCAAAACTCTCAAAGCTTGGATAGAGCGATTACTGTGAGAGTCAAACGCATGATGTAGATGTATGTGGAGCTGGGAAGGCTTATAATATGGTAGCAAAAGGGTCAGCAATAATCAATTCAGAGATGCAAAGTTGAATAAACGCTCAACGACGGTCTCGTGCTGGTCCTAGGCTAGACCGTGCTAGAGACGCGAGCCTAGAACACTAACAAAATCACGGCGCTGCACGGAAACAACGGAAAAGCACACTCGAATTTTTTTCGCTCTTTTTTTTTTGCTGCTTTTTTTTTGCTGCTCTTTTTTTTTTTTTGCGAAAAATCACTATAATGGCGAGTGTCTCAAAACTCTTCCCAGTCAAATCGACAGATGGGCACGAAATTTTTTCGACTAAAATTTTTTTTTTGACCGCCCGACCCAAAAACTGAAACGGGTCAAAAAACTTTCTATAACGGCGATCGCCTCAATCCACTTGAAACACCTAAAAAAGGATAGCCGTAAAATTTTTGACAAGTACATTTTTGAAATTTTTTTTCCCAAACCTACTCCGCAAGGAAACACGAATCGGAAACTAGATGGATCTCAAAAACAAACCTAATATGAGAAGAACTCGGATTGGTGGTGGATATATGGTGGTGGTATATGACAATGTGGTGGTATATGGTAGCGGTGGTGGTATATGGATACGGATTGGTGGTGGTATATGGATACGGATTCAGAGCGGTGGCGGATAAGCAATGGTGGTAGATGGCAAGGCGATGATGATGGTGCGGCAGCGGCGTGACAACTTATGACCGTAACTCAAACTCTAAAAGACTAGACTCTAAGACCAGAACTTGACACGACGATGCAACCGCAAATTCAACAAAGCAAAACCCTAAAAAGATTATGCAAAGGCTCGATTGGTTCGGATATGATGAACTAACCCTAATTTTTTTGTGGCTTTTTCAGGACAATAGGTCCAAGAACAGACTCGATCTAAACTACGAAAACTGGAAAATCTCACCGAGCAACCCGGAAATCTGATACCACTTGATAGAGGCAAAGGTGTCCCGCCTTTCGATGAGATGTGGTTTTCGCTTTGGAGGAAGTCGACTTTGACGATCCGACTACTTAACGTCAGCGAGGACGCCGCGCTTTAGCAATCGCTAAACCAACTCCGAGAGGTTATTGACCACACCGAGCACGATCAACTCGACCACGAGGGTCTGTTTCTTCGCGAGCAAACGAAGAACAAGCAAGAAACTGAGATTGCAATCTGGATATTGCGAATATAAGATGAAAGCTTTATTGATCAAGGTGGGGTTCTGTGACGCTTTGTCCGGTCGTTGAACACAAACGGCACGCGGGTTGCAGCTATGGCGAACTTTTAATCTAAACAAAACCCAAGGTCTAAACGGTGCCCTAAGGGCTGTATATATGGAGGAAGAGGGGGAATTTCGTGGCCCTTGGTGGAGGGGTCCAAATCAACCCTAACTCTTGTTTCCCCACACATACGGACTCTAAAAACAGCCTATACTTAAGTATTTCGAAATTACATGGGCCTGGCCCACTAATAAGGTGACGCAGCACCTAGAATAGCCTCGGACGACATTTATGAAGTAGCATCTTGTATATTTCGTCCAAGGCTTCATGCACCCATTATGGTGGCTTCAAAGTCCTGAAATCATCACTTGTAACTCCGTTTGTTCCCCTGCGCATGGCATTATCTCCATGCTTGTTCTTGCTCCAATGTCCATCCTTCTCCAAGCTAGGGCCTTCATTTGTAAGCAAAACAAATGTATCCAATTTAGGCAGCATCATATTCTCATGAGCATTAGAATCATTACCAAGAAACGAAAGTACCGATAATTTAATTGGCGTGCGAGCTCTAATAATTGGTCCAAGATATGTAGCAAAGAGGGGCTGTGGGTGTAACAATGGTATTGATGTCCTCATCACCTCCTCCTCAGATTTCTCCGCAAGGCCGCTCTCGCCCAGCCATTGTTCCGCTCGTGTTTCTTTGTGACGATGGGGAAATAGAAGACGGTAGCTCTGGAGCGTGCGAAGAAGGCGACGGCGAAGGCGAAGGGGAAGAAGTCCAGCTGGGGCGGATCTTCCTCGAGGGCCGACCTGCCGCAGGGCTGGATCCAGGGCGACTGGATCCGCTCGGTGATTTGTCATGACGACATCGACGACTTGGTCGAGGGAGGACTGATCCCCCCACGAATTGGTGCGGCTTCCGGGGAACGAGACTGAGCCGCAACCTCGGGAGGGTGAGTGCATTCTCCTTGCCACTCACGTTGACCGTGGGTTTTCCTTGCCTCCCCACCCTTTCTTTTGGGGCTTCTTGAATTTCTTTGGGGCGCAACTCCACCACTTTACCCCCAACACAATCGTGTACCTTGCTGCCTTCGTGTCTTTCTGCGAAAATTTCTTGGGCTGCCGACCCCATTGGGGCCTTTTCAAGCACATTTTCACGTGTCGCTCTCAGACGGTAAAAAAAGTCCAATCCGAGTGACGAGAGGACATAAGTGATTCAGATGTGCGGGGGTCTTGGGATTCAGATGAGGGGCAAGAGTTCCTTTCCAGCCATGATCCTTTCCGATTCAGTCCGCGGATGGCAGTCGACTTGGTTCTACTGCAAAGACCAGCCAACTCCAGGGCAATCGACTGGACTTCCTCATTTTTACATGGCCCGAGTGGGGAAGCCCTCCCCTTTGAAGGTGATCCCAGAGGAGAAGGCGCAAGTTAAGGTGCTGGTCGAATGAGTAGTTCAGCTTATCCGTGACGGAGTGGCCGGTATGGATTTGTTGGAGGTCTTCCTCCGGCAACGCATCCAACCACTTCAAGCTCGAGACCATCCGATGTGGATGTATTTGGGCACTGATGACACCACTCGGACCCATCCGGAGGAGGTCGACGAGACCACATTGGAGGGGTGGCTGACGAGTATCACTGGAAACAAAGATAACCCTAGGGGAGCCAGGAGAATTCCTCCACTCGACCAATCTTACGAACCAGACAAGGTCTGATTCTGAACTTCTGACTGTAATCTTGATTCAATCGTGCAGCTGTTTATGCTTCGTCGACTGACTTTGTTCTGCTTGTTTTCTTCCAGGCCCTTACCGAAATGTACTCTATGCCCAACGGAGAGCAGGAGCAAAATCCGGAGGGGGAGGCAAGCGGAGGTGAAAGTGGCGAGTGGCATTCTGACGGAGAGGGGGAACGAGGAGAGCGACGACTCGAGTGACGAAGAAGAAGTCGATTCGCCTCCTCACAGGGAGAGGCGATCCAAGCTCAACCAAGACCGGGCGAGCGCCCGTGAAAAGGCGATCGCTCAAACTGGCCAGTCTTCAAAGCGTCCTCGGACGTCCTCTCCGGCGCCAACTGAGAAAGCCCAAAAGCAGTCCAAGGTTGTAGTGCAGAAGCCTCGGAAGGTGCTGCCGAAGATTAAGATTGACATCCCTGTTGCTTCTGAGTGAGTGTTTTTCTTTCGCATTCACTCGACGTTCTGTGCTGTTTATTTTTCCTTTGATTTGACCAGAAGAATCTTGAAATTGGCAGTGCTGCTACCTCTGGGACTTTAGCTTATAAGAACGAGGATGAGGAAATGGAAGATGCGGTCACCTCCAATCTGGGTATGATCTTCGTTATTTTGTCTACTTTTTGTCGACTGAACTGTAATATGTCCAATCGGGCGATGTAATTTTGGCGACTAATCTTTTTACAGCTCCCAACGTCATTGACCTACCCGACGATGATGAGGACGAGCCAGAGAGGCCTTTGGGGAGGAGGAACAGGAAGACGTCCGCTGGCAAGAAGCCTCAGTCGACGCCGGTGGCGGAACCGGTAGTTCAGGACGCCGGTGACACCAATCGGACTTCTGTTTCCTTCGCCATACCGCTGTCGAGTGCTCTACCTTCTGCGTCAATTGCCCAAGCTCCTTTACGATCCACCTTCAGTTTTAGCCACCCATCACGTCCCAGAGGACGAAGTGAATGCTGCCAAAGAAGTTATACGCCAAGCGGGTATTATGATGGAGAAGATGAAGATGGTGCGGGATGCCAGCCAGGCTGCTTATGATGCCAGCTCGGCTCTCCAGAGCAATGTTCAGGTTAGCAGAATGTCGACTGACTCTCTTGGCTTGTTTTGTTTAGGATATGGTACCTGAAAACTCTCTTTCCTAGGATCTTTGCATCTGTACACCCACTGGGTGTTTCGATTTGTCACTGAACAAATTCTTACTTTGAGCTGAAAGTTTTGTTGTCGTCGATTGAATTTTTGGACTAGTGGGGGCACGCTGAGTGCACCCACTAGGTGTAGCCCCCGAGACTATGGTGGACTGCGGGCAGTCGACTGTAGTCTAGAATTTTGAATTCCTTCACTCGGTCTGGTCGGGCCATGTCGAGTGTAAACTGAACCAGTGGGGGCACGCTAAGTGCACCCACTGGGTGTAGTCCCCGAGACCGTGGTCGACTGCTGGCAGTCGACAATGGTCTGAAGAACTTGTTTGTTGCTATCTTTTTTTTGCACTTGCGCTGGAAAGGTCTTGCCGAGTGTAAACTGAACCGATGGGGGCACGCTAAGTGCACCCACTGGGTGTAGTCCCCGAGACTACTGTTGGATGTTTGATTCGACGGTAGTCTTAGAATTTGTTGTCTTTATCCTTTACCTCTCAAGTAACCAATCTTTTATCCAATGATCGACCCATTCCTTGATTGCAGAAATCTTGTGATCTTGGAGCTCGCTTTGCTGACTTGGAGAAACAGCAGATTCAACTCAACCTTGACCTGGAGTTGGCCAAGACAGAATTGTAGAAAGCCAAGGATGACGCCAATGGTAAGACAGATTTGTCTTTTGATCTGGATTTCATTCTGCTCTTTCTGAACCAAGCATCATTTCTTTTCAGAAAAACTGAACCAGGCTCTGGCAAAAAAGGATCAAGATTTGGCTGCCGCACAGAAGAAGGCTGATACAAAACTGCTCTGGCTGAACAGAAGTTGGCTTCAGTCGGCAAATTGGAGGAAGAAAACGCCAAGATAGAATCTGCCCTGGACGAAGCCAACAAGGAAGTAACCCGCTTGAAGAAGGACCAGGTCAATCTGAACGAGAAGATGGAAGGCATTCCTCGCAGGAGGGATGATCTGGAAAGTTATCTGAGGAGCCTTGCCAAGAAGCTGTTCATCAAGCTTGAAGGTATATATTTTGTTCCGACTGGTTTATCTTTGTCGACTCGGCATACGACTATTGACTCACCTTTGGATTGTGCATGCAGAGTTTTGCCGAGACTTCGAGGAGGAGACCGGGCAAATTGAACCAAGCTTGGACCCCATCAACTCCCCCGTGAAAGATGAAGCTGTTATGAACTTGTTCGACCGAATCCCGTGATCGACGGTGTTGTTGACTACCTTGCTCGATCGAAGGTCGCCACGTCATGGATCGACACAGACTGCCAAGGGCAACGCCTCCGTAATGACCTCGAGTCTCGATGACTCGACTTAACGAGATCCCCTACGAAAGTGCAGGAGTGGAAGAAGTCTTCTGCCCAGTGCGGTGCTGATGTGGCTCTGTCTTTGGTTCGTGTGCATTGCAAAGAAGCGCGAGAAGATAAGATGGCAGTGATCAAGGTCGCCAACACCAAGAGGCGTGATTTTTGATCCTTTATGGAGACTTTCATTGCTGCCGCCACTCGGATTGCCGATGGCGTCGACCTGGACGAATTCGTCGAGCCTGCCAGCCCTCCTCCTGTGAAGTGAACAAACTTTTATGCTCCACTTTAAATTTACCTCAGGATGCCGAGTGGTTTTTGTAACCGTTAAACTCTTTCGGGCTGAATGCCCGAGTACTTTGATCTGCGGTCTTGAACTTTTAGGGTTCATCTGAACCTGATTTATCTCAGGATATGCTTGCGATTGCTTTTGGAATTTGTTCTTCACTTGGACTGACTCTTGTGTTTGAGATGCGGCCCTGAAGTGGCGACTTCAATCGACTTGCGCCTCGTCGTCCTTGCGGACAAGGATGGAGCGCACGTTGTATTCGTGGCATAGCTACGAAGGAGAAGGTTGCAGTCGACCTGCACCTCATCGTCCTTGCGGATAGGGATGGAGAGCACATTGTATTTGTGGCGTCGCTCCGAAGGAGAAGGTTGCAGTCGACCTGCACCTCGTCGTCCTTGTGGATAGGGATGGAGCGCACATTGTATTTGTGGCGTAACTCCGAAGGAGAAGGTTGCAGTCGACCTAGTCCTTGCATATAGGGATGGGGCGCACATTGTATTTGTGGCGTAGCTCCAAAGGAGAAGGTTGCAGTCGACATGCACCTCGTCGTCCTTGCGGACAGGGATGTGTTTCAAACTTAGGCGAGTACAAGACTGCAGCTAAGCCCCCGAGTGGGAGGGCTGCTCACCACTCGGTACGATTTTTTTTTAAACTTAGGCGAGTACTGGACTATAGCTAAGCCTCCGAATGGGAGGATCGCTCACCACTCGGTAGGATTTTTCAAACTTAGGCGAGTACTGGACTGCAGTTAAGCCTCCGAGTGGGAGGATTGCTCACCACTCTATAGGATTTTGTAAACTTAGGCGAGTACTGGACTGCAGCTAAGCCCCCGAGTGAGAGGATTTCTCATCACTCGGTAGGATTTTGTAAACTTAGGCGAGTACTAGACTGCAGCTAAGCCCCCGAGTGGGAGGCTTGCTCACCACTCGGTAGGATTTTTTTTAAACTTAGGCGAGTACTGGACTGCAGCTAAGCCCCCGAGTGGGAGGATTGCTCACCACTTAGTAGGATTTTGTAACTTAGGTGAGTACTAGACTGCAGCTAAGCCCCCGAGTGAGAGGCTTGCTCATCACTCGGTAGGATTTTTCAAACTTAGGCGAGTAATGGACTACAGCTAAGCCTCCGAGTGGGAGGATTGCTCACCACTCGATAGGATTTTGTAAACTTAAAGCGAGTACTGGACTGCAGCTAAGCCCCGAGTGAAAGGATTGCTCACCACTCGGTAGGATTTTGTAAACTTAGGCGAGTACTGGACTGCAGCTAAGCCCCGAGTGGGAGGCTTGCTCACCACTCGGTAGGATTTTTTTTTAAACTTAGGCGAGTACTGAACTGCAGCTAAGCCCCCGAGTGGGAGGATTGCTCACCACTCGGTAGGATTTTGTAAACTTAGGCAAGTACTAGGCTGCAGCTAAGCCCCCGAGTGAGAGCCTTACTCATCACTCGGTAGGATTTTTTTAAAACTTATGCGAGTACTGGACTGCAGCTAAGCCCCCGAGTGAGAGGCTTGCTCATCACTCGGTAGGATTTTTTTAAACTTACGCGAATACTGGACTGCAGCTAAGCCCCCGAGTGAGAGGCTTGCTCATCACTCGGTAGGATTTTGTAAACTTAGGCGAGTACAGGACTACAGCTAAGCCCCCGAGTGAGAGGCTTGCTCATCATTCGGTAGGATTTTTTTAAACTTAGGCGAGTACTGGACTGCAGCTAAGCCACCGAGTGAGAGGCTTGCTCATCACTCGGTAGGATTTTTTAAAACTTAGGCGAGTACTGGACTGCAGCTTAGCCCCCGAGTGAGAGGCTTGCTCACTACTCGGTGGGATTTTTCAAACTTAGGTGAAACGTATTCGCAGCTAAGCCCCCGAGTGAGAGGCTTGCTCACCACTCGGTAGGATTTTTCAAACATAGGCGAAACGGATTCGCAGCTAAGTCACCCACTAGGGGATTTCAAACGCAAACAAAAGCAACAACAATTGTTTAGGAAGATTATAAAGCTCTTGTCTTTGATAAACAAACTACAAAGGTCTTTCTTATTACATCTCATCCGAGTGAGTACTTAAGTATAAAAGGGGCGTAGCAGCTCCACGTTCCAAGCTCGTGGCTCGTCTTTCTGATGCTCGACATTGTAAAGATGGTACACTCCATTGTGGAGAACTCTGGTGACAATGAAGGGGCCTTCCCAAGCAGGGGCGAGCTTGTGTGCCATTTGCTCTTTCTGCTTGTCCATTCGACTGAGGGTGAGCGACTGAAGCATAGTCGACTCGTGTGCCTTGAGAAGCACGGAAGGCTCTAAACTCATCGGAATCGAAGTTTGACCCGTTGTCAGTGATGATGCTGTGCGGAACTCCATATCTGAATGTCAACTCTCTGATGAAACTGACAGCAGTGCTGGCTTCAAGATTCTTGATAGGTTTAGCTTCAATCCATTTGGTAAACTTGTCGATCGCTACAAGCACATGAGTGAAGCCGCCCTACCAGTTCTCGGGTCCAACCATATCCAATCCCCAAACAGCAAAGGGCCGACGAGGGAATGGTCTTCGTGGTGACGCAGCTTGTGAGACATATCAGAGTAAATCTGGCAGCCTTCACATCTGTCGACTATATCTTTCGCCATTCATTTGCTCGTGGCCAATAAAATCCGGCTCGGTATGCTTTAGCCACAATGGCCCGAGAGGACGCATGGTGACCACAGGTCCCCGAGTGGATGTCGTTGAGGATGATTCGACCTTCTTCTGGCGTTATGCATTTCTGACTGACCCAAGTCGCGCTTTCTCTGAACAGTTGTCCTCTTATCACAGTAAAGGCTTTGGATCGACGGACGATCTGTCGAGCCTCTTCTTCATCCTCTGGGAGTTCCTTCCTAAGGATGTACATGATGTATGGCACTGTCCAGTCGGGAGTGATGACCAGAACCTCCGTGATTAGGTCGACCACGGCTGGGACCTCGACTTCAGTCGGATCTGTGGCGCTCTTAGGCTGCGGGGGCTCTTCAGTGAAAGGATCTTCCTGAACTGATGGTGTGTGAATGTGTTCCAAAAACACATTGCTGGGAATGGCTTCTCTCTTGGAACCTATCTTTGCCAAATCATCGGCAGCTTGATTTTTCAGTCAGTGTATATGATGGAGCTCTAACCCCTCGAACTTCTTTTCCAACTTCCTCACCGCATTGCAGTAACCAGTCATGGCTGGGCTTCTGACGTCCCACTCTTTCATCACTTGATTGACTACCAAATCTGAGTCACCATAGACCATAAGGCGACGGACGCCGAGTGAGATGGCCATACGCAACCCATACAAGAGTGCTTCATATTCTGCTTCATTATTGGAGGAATCAAAGTGAATCTGGAGGACATATCCGAGCTTGTCTCCTCGGGGGGATACCAGTACCACCCCAGCACCAGAACCATTCAGCATCTTGGAACCATCAAAGAACATGGTCCAGTGCTCCGAGTGAACTTGAGTTGGCAGTTGCTGTTCGATCCACTCGGCGAGGAAATCTGCTATTGCTTGGGACTTGATAGATTTCTTTGCCTCAAAATTGATATCTAAGGGAAGAAGTTCAATTGCCCATTTTGCCACTCGACCAGTTGCGTCTCTGTTGTGCAGAATCTCTGACAATGGAGCGTCGTTGACGACTGTAATTGAATGGTCAGAGAAGCAATGTGTAACCTTCTTCGTGATCATATAAATCCCATAAACAAGCTTCCGATAATGTGGATATCTTTGCTTTGATGGAGTCAAAACTTCAGAAACATAATATACTGGGCGCTGAACTTTATAGGCTTTTCCCTCTTCTTCCCGCTCGACCATAAGTACGGTACTGACGACTTGTCCACTGGCTGCAATATAAAGAAGTGAAGGCTCTTTACTGATTGGGGCAGCAAGCACCGGCTGGGTGGAAAGCAGAGCTTTTAGCTCTGCAAACGCTGCATCAGCTTCAGGAGTCCACTCGAACTTATCTGACTTCTTCATCAGTCGGTAGAGAGGCAGTGCCTTCTCACCAAGTTGAGAAATGAATCGACTTAGGGCCGCCAAACAACCAGTAAGCTTCTGGACATCGTGCACATGCACAGGGCGTTTCATCCGGAGTATGGCACCAACTTTCTCCGAATTCGCGTCGATCCCGTTTGGAAACGAGAAAACCGAGTAAATTTCCGCCTGGAACTCCAAATGTGCACTTTGATGGATTAAGCTTAATATCATACCTTCTGAGGTTGGCAAAGGTTTCAGCAAGGTTAGCCAGTAGGTCGGAACCTTTACGTGAATTGACCACAATGTCATCCATGTACGCTTCCACATTCCGACTGATTTGAGTGAGTAAACACTTCTGAATCATCCGCATGAACGTGGCTCCAGCGTTCTTCAAGCCGAATGGCATGGTGACATAACAGAAGCACCCGAATGGGGTGATGAAAGTTGTTTTAATCTCATCGGGTCCATATAGACGGATCTAATGATACCCGGAATAAGCTTCCAAAAAGGAAAAACGCTCACACCCCGCAGTCGAGTCGACTATTTAATCGATGCGAGGGAGAGGAAAGTGATCCTTCGGGCAGGCCCGATTTATACGCTTGAAGTCAATGCACATGCGAAGTGAGTCATCCTTCTTAGGGACCATGACAACATTAGCTAACCACTCGGAGTGGTAAATCTCTCGAATAAACTCAACTTCCAGAAGCCGAGCCACTTCTTCAACGATTGCATTTCTCTTCTGTACGGCGGACCATCGAAGATGTTTTTCGACCGGTTTCACTTTTGGGTCGACTCGCAAATGATGCTCAGCCAGTCCCCTGGGAACACCTGGCATGTCAGAAGGTTTCCATGCAAAGATGTCCCAGTTCTCATAGAGGAACTGGGTGAGCGCTTCTTCCTATTTGGAGTCGAGTGTTGTTGAAATGTGAGTCGGAGCAGCATTGGGATCGGTCGGGTGAATATGAATCGGTTTCGTTTCACCGGACAACTGAAATGCTGAATCCGTGGCAGGCTTCTTAGCTCGCAACAAATCACTCGGATCTGCATTTTTCTGATATTCCCGCAATTCCACTACTTCCATCTGTGCATCGGCGATCTTCGAGCCCTTCTGGAAGCACTCTTCTGCCTTCTTTCGATTGCCAATGATAGTGATCACACCTTTAGGACCAGGCATCTTCAATTTGAGATACACATAGCATGGTCGAGCCATAAAACGTGCATAAGCTGGCCTACCCAGAATAGCGTGATAAGCACTCTGGAAATCCACAACCTCAAATGTCAACTTTTCTTTGCGGTAATTCTTGGAATCACCAAAAACTACATCAAGGGCGATCCGGCCGAGTGACTCAGCCTTCTTGCGAGGAATGACTCCATGGAAACTCATATTGCTTTCACTGAGTCTAGACATCGGAATGCCCATTCCTTTCAACGTCTCTGCATACAGAATATTCAGGCCACCGCCACCATCCATCAGAACTTTAGTCAGTCAAGTGCCTTCGACGACTGGGTCGACCACCAATGCTTGCCTCCCAGGGGTGGCTTTGTGCGTTGGGTGATCAGACTGGTCGAACGTAATGGCAGTCTGAGACCATTTTAGATAATTGGGTGTCGCCGGAGCGACCATGTTTACTTCTCTGTTGATGACTTTTAGTCGACTTTTGCTCTCAACATCAGCAAAAATCATCAAAGTGGAATTGACGTGAGGGTAACCATCATCACTTTCTTCTTTGTCTTCAACTTTGTCCGACTCTTTTTCCTTCTCTTTGGGTTGTTTCTCTCGGAACTGCTGGATTAGGAGCCGACACTGTCAAGTGGTATGCTTCGGGTAAATGATTTTACCCTCTTCATCTTTCTTTGTATGAATGTGGCATGGAAAATCCAGCACATCATTTCCATCTTGGTCTTTTATTTTCTTGGGGTTCCATGGCCCTTTGGGCTTCCCCTTGAATTTTCCCTGAGTCACGGCTAAGGTTTCTCCAGGAGCAGCTGGCTCGGCTTTGCGCTTCTGCTTCTGACGGGAGTTTCCTCCTCCGGTTTCATGGGCGACTGTTTTGTGTTTGCCACTCCGGAGCCGATCCTCCTCTTCACCATTAGCATACTTGGTGGCAATCTCCATCATTCGACTCAGAGACATGTCTCCGGTCCGACCGAACTTCAGATTCAACTCTCGATATTTGACGCCTTCTTTGAAGGCACAAACTGCTTGGTGATCAGACACATTCTCCACCGTGTGATGCAACGTGATCCATCTCTGGATATAATCCCTCATAGTTTCATTTTTGGTTTCTGCACACAAGATTGCAACTCTGTTAGCCCTGTTGGCCGTTTGCATGTTCCTTTGAAGGTTCTAACAAACACTCGGGAAAGCTCTTCCCAACTGTAAATGCTGCTGGGTGCTAATTGATTCAGCCATGCTCTGGCCGAGCCCTCCAACATCAGAGGGAGGTGTTTCATATCCACATCATCATTGCCTCCACCAATCTGCACAGCCACTCGGTAGTCCTCAAGCCAAGTGTTAGGCTTGGACTCCCCAGTGAACTTACTGACTCCAGTCGCCAACCTGAAGTTGGGAGGAATCACTGCGGCCCTGATGGCTCTGCTGAAGCACTCTGGACCTGAGACATGTACTCTGCTGCTGGTTGGTAAATCTCTATCATGGCCTTCTCTGTGAGCTCTGTTTCTGTCGACCAAACCCTGAACGAGAATAGATCCCGCATCAAAGCCCGGCTCCCTGGGGTTGACTGGAATCCTTCGCCCACCATTGTGAGGGCGTCTGTCATCATGCTGCCGAGGCATGTATGACCCACTCCTTGGGGGAGGCATGGGCACTCGACGACGATCATCATGATCGAGTCGGTGATCATACTGCTCACGGTTTATGTACTGATCTCGCCAGTCTCCACGTCCCTCATGCCTCGGGGGCGATCTTGGGCTGTGAGCCGACTGGACTGTATCTGCCATAACGGATCTGCTATGGATCCTATTCCGCGACTATGACACAGTTGTATTTTGTTCTCCCGCTGCCCGGAGTAAAGCCCTGATCTGCATCATGCCTCTGCCAGCTTCTGACTGGGAAGGCTGGATCTACTCTGCTATACGGGCCGTAGCTGTGAGATTCTGGATCGGAGTTTGATATACCTAATTCGGAGGTGGAAAAAGTTGGCGTCAACTGGATTCTGGAACCCGCTGTCGCGCACGCTCATCGAGTACACGCTGGAGGTTTTCCAGTCGAGTGCGCTCAGCCAAGATGGCCAGGCGCGCGTCCTCCAAGGCCCGGGCCTTAGGGGTTTCTCCAACGATAGGAGTGTGAAGTGCATCCAGGTTCCGGCGGCGAAGTTCTTCCCTCTGCTGCGAAGAGAGGGGCTTGGGGAGGTACTCCTCATGATCACTTCCGCCGTCGCCACCGTCGGTGCGGGGGAAGCCGGGAGGACTGCAGGGTCCATCGACCATCAGGACCTCCGCCAAGGGATCATCTTTGTCGCTTTTCGGATGCGTCTCTGAGCTGCATTTAACAGGCCGTAGAGAGTTTCGTCGGGCTCGATTGCCGTGACTTGGGGGGTGGCCGACTGGCGAGCCACCGCATGCCTCACCCACCGCTGAAGCCTTGATCGACCGGAACACTTGCGCCGGCGGGTGACAGGATGGGAGGATGCTACAGGAGCCGACCGATACTGGGTCGACGGCTACCGCAGGAGGACGCCGCGGACGCACACGCGAAATTGCGTTGCCCCGCGGACGGGGAGTGCGTCGACGTCGAGTGGAGCCTCCTGAAGCCAAGCGGAGTCGTCGGCGACAAACACGAGCACGCTGAGATGGATCTCGCGGCCCTCAGCCAAACCTTCGCGTGAAACCATGCTGATGGGGATCGAAAAAATTGCAACTTCTCCAGCAAGTCGCTAAGACACCTGCCCCACGGTGGGCGCCAACTGTCGTGGTTCTAAGTCTGGCAGTAGAATGGGGGGTAGATGATGTAGAGGAAAGATCTTAGCTATGGAGGAGTTGTACACGCAAGTTTTACGAGTTCAGGCCCTTCTCAGAGGAAGTAACAGCCCTACGTCTCGGAGCCCGGAGGCGGTCGACTGGATTATATGCGCGTGAGTTACAGGGGGTGCGTACCCTTGTCCCATAGGAGGGGGTGGCTTATATAGAGTGCGCCAGGACCCCAGCTCCCCTCCGTTACATAGGGTTCAATGTACATTAAGAGGGGGGCGTTACTAGTAACGCCAGTAATAAAGATACATAATGACCATTAAAGCTATGACTTAATTCCCGACTGTTGCAAAGCGGAGTGGCTCTAGATCTCTTGGTAGTCGAGTGACTGTCTACATGGTCGAGTGTCTTCAAGACTGTCGAGTGGAACATAGCTACATGGTCGAGTGGATGATGATTCTTCTTCGAATGCTTCTGATCCTTTTAGAGATGTCCTTGGGGAGGGTATCTTGGACAGATCCATGACCGTACCCTTGGTACATAGCTTCATCATCTGCGGAGCCCCGGATCCGACAAGTAGTTTCTATATACCCGAGCCATTTTGGCTTAGCCAACGATCTATGGTACCTCATCACATAAGCTTAGACTTATCAATACATTACTACAACTTAACTTCAATGTAAATCCTAGAGAATACATGTATTTCTTTCTACCTCATGTACGTGTATCCGTCTCAGATTCTATTATTCACTAGTGCTCTTGAATATGGTCACATAAAATGTTTGTAAGATATAAGGGAAATACTGAACTGGAAAAAAAGATGTTAGTCGGAGCTGCGTACATTTCCTTCCATACCTTGATTCAATCCTTTCTAATTTGAGGCTAGCACGTAAACATGATGCATGCTTCAATATTATCCATACATGCAAATATAAGAAAGCTATGATATTCTCGCCACACAATTTATTTTCATCTATACCAAGACATTCCTTGAGCATCTGGCCATCTGGAAGGCAATCTAGAGATTGTAAAAAAATGCACCTTAAACATATGTATTAAGTATACGGTGAATATTTTGGGGAGGACCATGGATGTCTAGAGGATAAGTCTAAAATGTATTCGTTATGGTAGTTTAAGAAAACTGTATTACAAAAATCCAATGTGCATTGACATCTTAAAACATTGGTCAACTGGACAATTTACAGAACCTTCTAAAATCGTTGACCATGTGTGTGTTGCCATTACCTATAGCTATTGAAAACTCTTCACAATCGTACATGCTATATAATTGGCCAATCAAAAATTTGCTGATTTAGAAAATTATACCATGGTTCTTTGAGTTACTCATGTACTTGTTACCATGCTCATGTACATATAGAAATTATTAGCTCAAATCAGCATCATTTTAATAGAAAAAAAAGAATCTTAGTGTAATGTACAACTGTTCAAAGAAATTAAATGGAACAATTATTAGAAAAAGTCCATGTCATATAAGTTGGTCAATCAAAAAGTTGCTGAATTGGCAACTTACCCAAGTTTACTCATAATTGTTGAGTTCCTCCTTCCGCTATGGAAAACATTGTTGAGTTCCTCCTATCAGTGCTACAATGGTCATGTATTATTAACTCAAATCAACATCAACTTGTTTGAAGCAGAATGACACATCTTTGCTATGATGAATATGTAAATAAATTCTGTACAATTCCAGAAATGTTGTTTCCTTTCATACACAGTGGTGCATATATGTTGTAAAGATCCAGTAAATAGTTTTTTATCTTTGCAAATAAGATTAACCTTGATGTATAAATCCGATCAGAGTGGAGGTAGCTATGAAAGGTCATGCGACACATCATTAGTCTAAGGCTCTAACCACTTCCATGGAGAATCTAACATCTCAACTACGCATATCTGTTTGTTCCAAAAGCCACAAAATTGAGGTGCACAGAAGATGAACAAACCTAAGAAGTAATGATCCAAAGATGAGTCGGAGTTCGAGCATCACATAGTCGCCACCGTGGTTGCTTGTGGGCGGAGGTGTCTCGCACCTAAGTTATTGCCCTCGACCATGATTACATGCATCCTCGGCCGGAGGCAGCGGTCTTTAGGCGATATGCATGTCCAAGGCAAAGAAGTGGACAAAGGCTGAAGACGCAATCTATGCCTCCCTATCGTTGTGTCCTGCTCCTCAATATGTCACCTTAGTTATGGCTGCTGTCGGTGTCAAAACCAGCGGATCTCGGGTAGGGGTCCCGAACTGTGCGTCTAGGCGGATGGTAACAGGAGACAAGGGACACGATGTTTTTACCTAGGTTCGGGCCCTCTCGATGGAGGTAAAACCCTACTCCTGCTTGATTGATCTTGATGATATGGGTATTACAAGAGTTGATCTACCACGAGACCAGAGAGGCTAAACCCTAGAAGCTAGCCTATGGTATGATTGTTGTTCTTCTGTCCTACGGACTAAAACCCTCCGGTTTATATAGACACCGGAGGGGGCTAGGGTTACACAGAGTCGGTTACAAGGAAGGAGATCTACATATCCGTATAGCCAAGCTTGCCTTCCACGCCAAGGAGAGTCCCATCCGGACACGGGATGAAGTCTTCAATCTTGTATCTTCATAGTCCAACAGTCCGGCCAAAGGTTATAGTCCGGCTGTCCGGATACCCCCTAATCCAGGACTCCCTTAGTAGCCCCTGAACCAGGCTTCAATGACGATGAGTCCGGCGCGCAAATTGTCTTCGGCATTGCAAGGCGCGTTCCTCCTCCGAATACTTCATAGAAGATTTTGAACACGAGGATCGTGTCCGGCTCTGCAAAACAAGTTCCACATACCACCGTAGAGAGAATAATATTTCCACAAATCTAATCTGCTGACGTATCCCGTAGTGTGACATCACACCACAACTAAGCCTTTATTCGAATCGTTTTTTAC
This sequence comes from Aegilops longissima, assembly GCA_021605205.1. NCBI lineage: Eukaryota > Viridiplantae > Streptophyta > Magnoliopsida > Poales > Poaceae > Aegilops > Aegilops longissima. The sequence goes on from CM038678.1 coordinate 313,688,451, forward strand.
TGCCAACCTCAGCGCATTTTGCGAGGCGGTTTCCTTGGCACGTCTTGTCGAAGCAGAGATCGTGTCCCCTTATCATGGGATTCTCATCAATACGGACGTGGGTAACCCAACCGCGCCATTGATTACGGCGCTTAGGGGATAAGCGGGTTTTATTAGGCCGGTGGGGACGCACAGTTTCGTCCGCCCATATAAAGGGATAAGGATTCACCTTTTTCCACCCACGCCTTCTTCCTCCTTGCTCATCCATTCTTGCGCACTCAAGCTCCAACGCCCAAGTCCACATCTTCCTCCTCAACCTTCTCCAATCATGTCCGGAGCGGGAGCCAAGTGGATGGTCTCCTCCGTCACGGAGGGACACATCAAGAAGCTGAGGGGAGCCGGATACCTGTCCGAGGATATCGCACACCGGCTCCCAGATAAGGGGCAGCTCATCCCCACCCCCAGGCCCCATGAGAGGGTAGTATTCCTTACCCATTTCCTCCACGGACTGGGATTTCCCCTCCTCCCATTCGTCCGGGGGCTCATGTTCTACTACGGCCTAGATTTTCACGATCTAGCCCCGAACTTCATCCTCAACATATCGGCGTCTATCGTCGTGTGTGAGGCCTTCCTCCGCATCAAGCCCCACTTCGGCTTATGGCTGAAGACCTTCAATGTCAAACCCAAGGTGGTGGATGGCTAGCAGGCGGAGTGCGGAGGCGCCATGGTGGGCAAAATGCCCAACGTCACATGGCTCGAGGGCTCCTTCGTGGAGACCATAAAGGGGTGGCAATAGGGGTGGTTCTACATCACTGAGCCGCGTGGCACCACATGGGCGGCGGCCCCCGAATTCCGATCCGGAATCCCCACGCGGCTCGCCTCCTGGAAAGAGAAGGGCCTACCCTGGTGTAATCTGGTAGAGCTGACCGGACTCCAGACCTGTATCCAAAACATGGTAAACAAGAAGCTCAAGCTTGTCAACGTAGTCCAGGTCATGCTCATCCGCCGGATCCTCCCGTGCCAACAAAGGGAGTTCAGTTTGTGGGAGTTCGTCCCGGCCCAGCACCGGACTCTGAGCGAGCTCTTCGACACGATGCACGAGGACGCCTGGAAGGTGCTGTTTAAAAGTGCCGAGGTTCCCCCTCCCATCACCGAGGATCGCGGGCTCAGCGTGCAGCGCCAAGCCGGCGCGGTAAGTTCTTTTATTATTTACAGGATATTTATTTTCCCCAGTTATAATCATGTGCGGGATCTAAGCTCCCATACCTTTGACAGGAATGGCTCGAGACGGCCGAACAGATTGACTATCCGCTCCTTCGTCAAGACCCAGCAGACTCTCGCTTAGCGGAGATGCTGGTTCCGGCACCTTACGTGGTGCCGGAGAAGAAGGCCAAGAAGAAGGCCACGGGAACCCGAAAGAGTTCCCGGCGCCCGGTGGTATCGGACTCATCGTCCGATGACTCCGAGACGCACTCCTCCCACGAAGATGAGGAGGAGGAAAAAGAAGCTTCTTCCCCTCCAGCGGGGGGAGAAAAGAAAAGGAAGGCCGCCCCAACCGGGGAGGCCGGAGGGTCCAAGAAGGGAAGGACTCTCCTTCCGGACCATTCCACCACCGCTGTCGACAGCGAAGACGAGTGGCCACCCAGGGCCAAGCCCCTGGTGAAGTCGTAAGTGTCCGGATGCCAGAGTAACTCATAGCGTTCCTTTATTGCACAACTTCTCCTAATGCCGAATACAATCATGCAGTCCGCCCCGAGACCACGTCGACGTATCGTCACGGATGTGAATAGCTTTTCGCTTCCGACCGCCTCCTCTCCTCACCCTACGGACAATGCCGAGGTATTGTCTCAAGGGGTTCCAAACCAAGGGGAGGTAGTCCTGGGGGGCGCGTCAAGGCGACATCCCGGACTCCAGGCGCAAAGGAAGCAAGGCTCCGAAGGGCTCCAAGTCCGTCCCTCAGCCGGTCATCGCGCCGGAACCTCCAGTGGTTCCAGACTCCGTCAGGCGACCTTCTTCCAAGAGGGGCAAGCCGCCCGTGCCGGTGACCTTCGTCCATCCGGAGGCACCGGACAATTTGCTGGAAGTGCTTGGAGGCGCTTCCATCGACGAGGAGCACCGCACTACTATAAGTGCGGTGATCAAGAAGGTTCAGTCCGCCAAGAGTGGACTGACTGAAGCCTATGCCAGCCTTTTAACAGGCTTTGAGGTAAGTATTTAACATATAGGAAAATATTACAGCATAGACAGTAGCCCCTGATGCTCTATTTGGTGTTCACAAAGAAAAGCAGAATAGAGGATCTAATAATATCTGCAGGAGTCTAACACAAGTATATCTATATATGATGCAGCTTATTGCGACCTTTGCCAGACCGATCATGGAGGCCACCGCGTTGAAGCAAAACCTCGAGCGGTCCGAGAAAGAGCTCGGCCTTGCCAAGAAGCAGCTCGAGGAGGACAAAGGTAAGAAATACCTCATCTATATATTTGTTTTTTTTAAGATGTGGTTGCAGAATGACAGGATCATCATCAATGTGCCAGGGGCCACGACCGAAGTGGCGGCCCTGAAGCAAGCGCTGTCCGAGGCCGAGAACAAAGCGGCCGCGGAGCGCACCGAGCGGGAGAAGCACGAGGCGCGGTTGGGCGAAGTGCAGCAAGAGCTCCGTGCTCGTGAAGAAGCATGAGACCTTGGAGCTTGACTCGAAGACGCGAGAGTCCGAGCTTGCCTCGGCCCTTGAGAGCGCCAAGCATGCCAAGGCCGAAGCCCAAAAAGCCCTCCAGGAAATTGAGGTGATGAAGAAGATAGCGGCGGGTAAGGCATTCATTATGCAAAGCAAGCATGTGAAAGTAAAATACTTGTTACTTACCTGAGTCCGGAGCTCTCCAAGAGCATTCGCAGATTTGCCCCGCAGCGTGTCAGATGCCGCAAAGCACCACCGAGCTGAGGAAGGGAGCTCGATGGAGAAGGTGTTCTGGTCTCAGTATGCTGAGGCCAAACACCAGGTGCCCTTAAGCGACCAGCTGAAGCAATTGGTCGAGCTCCATAAGGCAGCCGAACAGGCCATGAAGGGTGTCGGTGTCAAAACCGGCGAATCTCGGGTAGGGGGTCCCGAACTATGCGTCTAGGCGGATGGTAACAGGAGACAAGGGACACGATGTTATTACCCAGGTTCGGGCCCTCTCGATGGAGGTAATACCCTACTCCTGCTTGATTAATATTGATGATATGGGTGGTACAAGAGTAGATCTACCACGAGATCAAGGAGGCTAAACCCTAGAAGCTAGCCTATAGTATGATTGTTGTTTTTCCTACGGACTAAAACCCTCCGGTTTATATAGACACCGGATAGGTTAGGGTTACACAGAGTCGGTTACAATGGTAGGAGATCTACATATCTATATCGCCAAGCTTGCCTTCCACGCCAAGGAAAGTCCCATCCGGACACGGGACGAAGTCTTCAATCTTGTATCTTCATAGTCTTGGAGTCCGCCGTGGCGATAGTCCGCTATCCGGACACCCCTAGTCCGGACTCCTCAAGAGCCTCTAACCAGGCTTCAATGACGACGAGTCCGGCGCGCATATTGTCTTCGGCATTGCAAGGCGGGTTCCTCCTCCGAATACTTCATAGAAGGTTTTGAACACAAGGATAGTGTCCGGCTCTGCAAAACAAGTTCCACATTCCACCGTAGAGAGAATAACTTTCGCACCGATCTGCTGACGTATTCCGCGGCGTGACATCACACCACGGCCAGGCCTTTACATAAATCGTTTTTTACCGTTTCACCTTAGCGCGTTTAGCAGGCGGTTTCCCTAGCACGCCTTATCAAAGCATAGATCGTGCCCTCCTTATTCCGGGATTCCCATCAATACGGACGTGGGTAACCCAACCGTGCCCGTTGGCACGCCTCCTCTATCGAAGGCGAGTCCTAATCGACCACGGGGTGGGCTCTTGGTATTTAATGTCTTTATAATGAGACCAAGGCCCTCTTCTTTTACACCTCCATCGAGTTCGCCTCGCTTCGAGTTCCAACACCCAAAGCTTCAGATTCAGCGCCGGACTTTCGACGATGTCCGCTCCGACCAGCACGGTGATGGATGTCTTCCTCCGTCACGAAAGAATGTGTGCTAAAGCTGCGAGACGCCAGTATCTAACCGGCGAGATCTCGTGATAGGCTGCCTGCTCCAGGCAGGTCATTCCCACTCCCGAGCCCGGCGAGAACGTGGTGTTCGTGTCTCACTTCCTTCGGGTTTAGGCTTCCGACGGATCCCTTTGTGCGGGGGCTCATGTTTTATTATGGGCTTGATTTCGATGACTTGAATCCGGAGTCCATCCTCCATATCTCATCATTCATTGTCGTATGTGAGGCCTGGGGTACAAGGCAAAACAACCTCTTCCACAGCGCGAAGTGGGGCTCGATGCCCAGGAAAAGCTCGCAAAGATCTACGTAACCCGCAATATGCAGGATTGAGGCGGGCGTGAGGTGATGGAGCTGGAGTCCGTAGAACTCCAGGAGCCCGCGGAGGAATGGATGTACAGGAAATCCGAGTCCCCTTATCAGATAGGGGACGAAGCATACCCGCTCCCCTTTGTTGGGATTAGGGGTAACCTCTGCCTGCTTCCCACCTTTGTAGGTGGCAAGCCCGGCTCGAACCGGAACCATGAAGGCTGGAGGGAGATATCCCCCCATTTCGAGCTTCACCAGCTCGTTGTGCGAGACAGAGCATCTCCTCCAATCTCCTGGCAAAGGGCTGGGAGCGCGAGAAGAGGAGCCGCGTTGACGGTCCATGATGGAATGGATTCTTGGTCGAAAGCGCTCCGATGAGTATTTGCGAGAGGAAGATGGTGATTTGGATCTGGATTCTTGCCTCCCTTATAGGCAGATTGTTCGCACAACTAGGGGGTAAAACATAAAAGACACCCTGGCTTTTCACATTCGCACGACGCGTGGAAGAAGGCCATTATTGGGCGTGGAAGCCGAGACGCACAACATTGATGAGGAAGCCGGGCACTGTTCGGCAGGTACATGGAACTTAAAGGAGAACCCGCCTTGCAACGCCGAAGACTACATGCATGCTGGACTTATCGTCATTGAAGCCTGGTTCGGGGGCTACTGAGGGAGTCCTGGATTAGGGGGTGTCCGGATTGCCGGACTACCATCATCGGCCGGACTATCATCGGCCGGACTATCATCATCAACCGGACTCCAAGACTACGAAGATACAAGATTGAAGACTTCGCCCCGTGTCCGGATGGGACTTTCCTTGGCGTGGAAGGCAAGCTTGGCGATACGGATATGTAGATCTCCTACCATTGTAACCGACTCTATGTAACCCTAGCCCTCTCTGGTGTCTATATAAACCGGATGGCTTTAGTCCGTAGGACTACGATCACAACAACCCTTACAATCATACCATAGGCTAGCTTCTAGGGTTTAGCCTCCTTGATCTCGCGGTAGATCTACTCTTGTAAACATCCACAATATCAATATCAATCAAGCAGGACGTAGGGTTTTACCTCCATCAAGAGGGCCCGAACCTGGGTAAACATCGTGTCCCTTGTCTCCTGTTACCATCCACCTAGACGCACAGTTCGGGACCCCCTACCCGAGATCCGCCGGTTTTGACACCGACAGGCCCCCTGTTGCTCCACCGATGTACTCCTTCCTCCTATATATACCTACGTACCCCCAAACGATCAGATACGGAGCCAAAAACCTGATTCCACCGCCGCAACCTTCTGTACCCACGAGGTCCCATCTTGGGGCCGGTTCCGGAGCTCCGCCGAATGGGGCATCCATCACGGAGGGCTTCTACATCAACACCATAGCCTCTCCGATGAAGTGTGAGTAGTTTATCTCAGACCTTCGGGTCCATAGTTAGTAGCTAGATGGCTTCTTCTCTCTTTTTGGATCTCAATACAATGTTCTCCCCCTCTCTTGTGGATATCTATTCGATGTAATCTTCTTTTTGCGGTGTGTTTGTTGAGACCGATGAATTGTGGGTTTATGATCAAGATTATCTATGAACAATATTTGAATCTTCTCTGAATTCTTTTATGTATGATTGGTTATCTTTGTAAGTCTCTTCGAATTATCAGTTTGGTTTGGCCTACTAGATTGATCTTTCTTGCAATGGGAGAAGTGCTTAGCTTTGGCTTCAATCCTGCGTGTCCTTTCCCAGTGACAGTAGGGGCAGCAAGGCACGTATTGTATTGTTGCCATCAAGGATAACAAGATGGTTTTTTTTATCATATTGCATGAATTTATCCCTCTACATCATGTCATCTTGCTTAAGGCGTTATCTATTTTCATGAACTTAATACTCTAGATGCATGCTGGATAGCGGTCGATGAGTGGAGTAATAGTAGTAGATGCAGGCAGGAGCCGGTCTACTTGTCTCGGACGTGATGCCTATATACATGATCATACCTAGATATTCTCATAACTATGCTCAATTCATCAATTGCTCAACAAGAATTGCTCACCCACCGTAAAATACTTATGCTCTTGAGAGAAGCCACTAGTGAAACCTATGGCCCTCGGGTCTATCTTCATCATATTAATCTTCCAGCACTTAGTTATTTCCTTTGCTTTGCTTCTATTTACTTTGCTTCTTTATCACAAAAATACTGAAAATATTATCCTATCATATCTATCAGATCTCACTCTCGTAAGTGACCGTGAAGGGATTGACAACCCCTTATCGCGTTGGTTGCGAGGAGTTATTTGTTTTGTGTAGGTACGAGGGACTCGCGCGTAGCCTCCTACTGGATTGATACCTTGGTTCTCAAAAACTGAGGGAAATACTTACGCTACTTTGCTGCATCACCCTTTCCTCTTCAAGGGAAAACCAACATAGTGCTCAAGAGGTAGCAAGAAGGATTTCTGGCACCGTTGCCGGGGAGTCTACGCAAAAGTCAACATACCAAGTACCCATCACAATCCCTTATCTCCCGCATTACATTATTTGCCATTTGCCTCTCGTTTTCCTCTCCCCCACTTCACCCTTGCCGTTTTATTCGCCCTCTCTTTTCTGCTTGCCTCTTTTAGTTTGCTTTCCCTCGCCATGTCAGAACCAAAAAGAGTTGGGGTTTCACTCCCGAGTTTTAGCGCTTTAGACAATCCTGCTATCTTATCTAAACTCATAAATAAAAATACTATGGAAAAATCTGCCGGGATTATCAATGAAAACCTTAATAATCTTGATGAAGAAGATTCTGGAATATTTCGTTATTTACTTGATGAATATTTGAAAGATGCTTGGGATAGGCTCTTAAGGATCCTTGCTAGCTATGTACCTCAATACCAAATTGAGGTTTACTTAAAAAGCTTTTATGTTGGGTTGCCCACTTCGTTCAAACAAGTCTTGGATTCTATTTTTGAAGAGGGTTTTCTTGAAGGGGATCCCATAGATACCTATGAAAAGATGAAAACTATATTTGGGCACCCCATTAATGAGAAAGTTTAAATCACATCTCTTTTGCTTTCTTATCAAAACGAATCTATCAAAGAGATAAAGGCTAGCCTAGATACCAATTTCCGCAATATACTTAATCTTTCTTCTACCATTAACGGCCATGTACTTTGTCAAATAGAAAGATTAATTCCATATATAATAAGTTTGCCCTCTTTTCCCCTAAAACCAAAGATGGCAATACCTAGATCTATCCTTGCTTTTATGCCTAGCTAGGGGCGTCAAACGATAGCGCTTGTTGGGAGGCAACCCAATTTTATTTTTATTTTTTTGCTTTTTTCTTCTGTTTAGGAATAAATATTTGTTCAAGCCTCTGGTTAGATTCATTTTTATGTTTTAATTAGTGTTTGTGCGAAGTTAAACCTATAGGATCTTCTTGGATGATAGTTATTCGATCTTGCTGTAATTTCCAGAAACTTTCTGTTCACGAAAACAATTGTTAAAACTCACCAGAACGTGATAAAATAGTGATTCCAATTGCTGATGATCAATAAACAAATTTCCTAGGTCTTCCTATTTTGGCTGATATTTTGGAGTTCCAGAAGTTTGTGTTAGTTACAGATTACTACAGACTGTTCTGTTTTTGACAAATTCTGTTTTTCGTGTGTTGTTTGCTTATTTTGATGAATCTATGGCTAATAAAATAGTTTATAAACCATAGAGAAGTTGGAATACATTAGGTTTGACACCAATATAATTAAATAATGAGTTCATTACAGTACCTTGAAGTGGTCTTTTGTTTTCTTTCGCTAACGGAGCTCACGAGATTTCTGTTGAGTTTTGTGTTGTGAAGTTTTCAAGTTTTGGGTGAAAGATTTTGATGGATTATGGAACAAGGAGTGGCAAGAGTTTAAGCTTGGGGATGCCCATGGCACCCCAATATAATCTAAGTACACCAAAAGCCAAAGCTTGGGGATGCCCGGAAGGCATCCCCTCTTTCGTCTACTTCCATCGGTAACTTTACTTGGAGCTATATTTTTATTCACCACATGATATGTGTTTTGCTTGGAGCGTCTTGTATGATTTGAGTCTTTGCTTTTTAGTTTAACACAATCATACTTTCTGTACACACCTTTTGAGAGAGCCATACATGATTTGGAAATTATTAGAATAGTCTTTGTGCTTCACTTATATCTTTTGAGTTATATAGTTTTGCTCTGGTACTTCATTTATATCTTTTAGAGCACGGTGGTGGATTTGTTTTATAGAAACTATTGATCTCTCATGCTTCACTTAGATTATTTTGAGAGTCTTAAATGGCATGGTAACTTGCTTAAATAATCCTAATATGCTAGGTATTCAACATTAGTAAAAACTTTCTTATGAGTTTGTTGAATACTAAGAGAAGTTTGATGCTTGATGATTGTTTTGAGATATGGAGGTAATAATATCAAAGTCGTGCTAGTTGTGTAGTTGTGAATTTGAGAAATGCTTGTGTTGAAGTTTGCAAGTCCCGTAGCATGCACGTATGGTAAATGTTATGTAACAAATTTGAAACATGAGGTGTTCTTTGATTGCCCTCCTTATGAGTGGCGTTCGGGGACGAGCGATGGTCTTTTCCTACCAATATATCCCCCTAGGAGCATGCGCGTAATGCTTGGTTTTTGATGAATTGTATATTTTTGCAATAAGTATGTGAGTTCTTTATGACTAATGTTGAGTCCATGGATTATCGCGACTCTCACCCTTCCATCATTGCTAGCCTCTTGATGCACGTGCATTGCCCTTTCTCACATTGAGAGTTGGTGCAGACTTCGCCGGTGCATCCAAACCCCGTGATATGATACGCTCTTTCACACATAAACCTCCTTATATCTTCCTCAAAACATCCACCATACCTACCTATTATGGCATTTCCATAGCCATTCCGAGATATATTGCCATGCAACTTTCCACCATTCCATTTATCATGACACATTTATCATTGTCATATTGCTAGCATGATCATGTAGTTGACATAGTATTTGTGGCAAATCCACCTTTCATAATTCTTTCATACATGTCACTCTTGGTTCATTGCATATCCTGTACACATTGAAGGCATTCATATAGAGTCATACTTTGTTCTAGTATCGAGTTGTAATCAGTGAGTTGTAAATAAATACAAGTGTGATGATCATCATTTTCTAGAGCATTGTCCCAAGTGAGGAATAAAAAAAGAGAGAAAGGCCATAAAAAAAAGAGAAGGCCCAAAAAAAAGGAAAAAATGAGAGAAAAAGAGAGAAGGGACAATGCTACTATCCTTTGCCACACTTGTGCTTCAAAGTAGCACCATAATCTTCATGATAGAGTGTCTCTTGTTTTGTCACTTTCATATACTAGTGGGAATTCTTCATTATAGAACTTGGCTTGTATATTCCAACAATGGGCCTCCTCAAACGCCCTAGGTCTTCATGAGCAAGCAAGTTGGATGCACACCCACTTAGTTTCTTTTGTCGAGCTTTCATACATTTATAGCTCTAGTGCATCCGTTGCATGGCAATCCCTACTCCTTGCATTAACATTAATCGATGGGCATCTCCACAGCTCATTGATTAGCCTCGTTGATGTGAGACTTTCTCCTTTTTTTTTCTTCTCCACATATAATCTTGATCATATGTCTAATCATGGCATGAATATTAAGATACGAGTGATTCAAAGCAATAATCTATCCTTTGACATAAAAACAATAATACTTCAAGCATACCAACCAAGCAATTATGTCTTATTGAAATAACATAGCCAAAGAAAGCTCATCCCTACAAAATCATATAGTCTGGCTATGCTCCATCTTCACCACACAAAGCATTCACATCATGCACAACCCCGATGACAAGCCAAGCAATTGTTTCATACTTTTGACGTTCTCAAACCTTTTCAACTTTCACGCAATACATGAGCGTGAGCCATGGACATAGCACTATAGGTGGAATAGAATATGATGGTGGGGGTTATGTGGAGAAGACAAAAAAGGAGAAAGTCTCACATGAACTAGGCGTATCAACGGGCTATATGGAGATGCCCATCAATAGATATCAATGTGAGGAGTAGGGATTGCCGTGCAACGGATGCACTAGAGCTATAAGTATATGAAAGCTCAAACTGAAACTAAGTGGGTGTGCATCCAACTTGCTTGCTGAAGACCTAGGGCATTTGAGGAAGCCCATCGTTGGAATATACAAGCCAAGTTCTATAATGAAAATTCCCACTAGTATATGGAAGTGATAACTCAAGAGACTGTCTATATGAAGAACATGGTGCGTGAGCAATTGTTTCATACTTTTGACGTTCTCAAACCTTTTCAACTTTCACGCAATACATGAGCGTGAGCCATGGACATAACACTATAGGTGGAATAGAATATGATGGTGGGGGTTATGTGGAGAAGACAAAAGGAGAAAGTCTCACATGAACTAGGCGTATCAACGGGCTATATGGAGATGCCCATCAATAGATATCAATGTGAGGAGTAGGGATTGCCATGCAACGGATGCACTAGAGCTATAAGTATATGAAAGCTCAAACTGAAACTAAGTGGGTGTGCATCCAACTTGCTTGCTGAAGACCTAGGGCATTTGAGGAAGCCCATTGTTGGAATATACAAGCCAAGTTCTATAATGAAAATTCCCACTAGTATATGGAAGTGATAACTCAAGAGACTCTCTATATGAAGAACATGGTGCTACTTTGAAGCACAAGTGTGGTAAAAGGATAGTAACATTGCCCCTTCTCTCTTTTTCTCTCATTTTTTTCTTTTTTTCTTTTTTTGGGCCTTCTCTTTTTTTGGCCTTTCTCTTGTTTTTTTCGTCCGGAGTCTCATCCCGACTTGTGGGGGAATCATAGTCTCCATCATCCTTTCCTCACTGGGGCAATGCTCTAATAATGATGATCATCACACTTTTATTTACTTACAACTCAATATTACAACTCGATATCTAGAACAAAGATATGACTCTATATGAATGCCTCCGGCGGTGTACCAGGATGTGCAATGATCTAGCGTAGCAATGACATCAAAAAACGGACAAGCCATGAAAACATCATGCTAGCTTTCTTACGATCATGCAACGCAATATGGCAATAAATGCTCAAGTCATGTATATGATGATGATGGAAGTTGCATGGCAATATATCTCGGAATGGCTATGGAAATGCCATGATAGGTAGGTATGGTGGCTGTTTTGAGGAAGATATAATGAGGCTTATGTGTGACAGAGCGTATCATATCACGGGGTTTGGATGCACCGGCGAAGTTTGCACCAACTCTCGAGGTGAGAAAGGGCAATGCATGGTACCGAAGAGGCTAGCAATGATGGAAGGGTGAGAGTGCGTATAATCCATGCACTCAACATTAGTCATAAAGAACTCACATACTTATGGCAAAAATCTATTAGTCATCAAAACAAAGTACTAAACGCATGCTCCTAGGGGAATTGATTGGTAGGAAAAGACCATCGCTCGTCCCCGACCGCCACTCATAAGGAAGACAATCAATAAACACCTCATGCTCCGACTTCGTTACATAACGATTCACCATACGTGCATGCTACGGGACTTGCAAACCTCAACACAAGTATTTCTCAATATCACAATTACTCGACTAGCATGACTCTAATATCACCACCTTTATATCGCAAAACTATTGCAAGGAATCAAACATATCATATTCAGCGATCTACAAGTTTATGTAGGATTTTATGACTAACCATGTGAATGACCAGTTCCTGTCATCTCTCTAAATAGATATAAGTGAAGCAAGAGAGTTTAATTCTTTCTACAAAAGATATTCCCACGCTCTAACAAGTATAAGTGAAGCAAAAGAGCATTCTACAAATGGCGGTTGTCTAAGTGAAGAGAAACAGGCAATCCAAACTTCAAATGATATAAGTGAAGCACATGAAGCATTCTATAAAGCCATACTCAAAAGATATAAGTGAAGTGCAAAGAGGATTCTATAAATCAACCAAGGACCATCTCATACCAGCATGGTGCATAAAAGAAAAGTGAAAACTAAAGCAAAAGACGCTCCAAGATTGCACATATCGCATGAGCGAAACGAATCCGAAAACATACCGATATTTGTTGAAGAAAGAGGGATGCCTTCCCAGCATCCCCAAGCTTAGACGCTTGAGTCTCTTTGAATATTTACTTGGGATGCCTCGGGCATCCCCAAGCTTGAGCTCTTGCCTCTCTTCCTTCTTCTCACATCGAAACCTTCTCGATCATCGAACACTTCATCCACAAAAACTTCAACGAAAAACTCGGTAAGATCCGTTACTATAATAAAGCAAATCACTACTCTAAGTACTGTTACAAACCAATTCATATTTTGTTTTTGCATTTTTATACTGTAATATAACTTTTTCATGGCTTAATCCACTGATATAAATTGATAGTTTCATCAAAACAAGCAAACTATGCATCAAAAACAGAATCTGTCTAAAACAGAACAGTCTGTAATAATCTGAACATTCACCATACTTATGATACTTGAAAAATTCTGCCAAAATTAGGAAAAATAAAAATTTGTACAGAAGACAGTGCAAAATAATCAGAACCATTTGACGTTCCAGTAAGAAATTAAAATTCGCGCACTACAGCCAAAGTTTCTGTCCTGCATCGCACAAACCAACAAGTATTGTAAACATCCTAAAGGCAAACCTTGGCACATTATTTTTATAATACAAAGGAATTGTACAAGGGGATAATTATTTTTGTTGAAAAGTTTCTGTAATCAAGATTCACAAAGTTTCCGTGAGCATGAACAAAGTTCAAGGCTAGCTCCCACTTCAACAATGCTTGTCTCTCTCACTTTCACTTTCCTTTTTGAAAAGAGTTTTTGGTTCCCCTCTTTATTTTTGTTGTTTTTAAACTATATGAAAGCACTCAACAGAAATAAATGACTCTCTAAAACTTCGGGTTGTCTCCTGGCAGCGCTTTCTTTAAAGCCATTAAGCTAGGCATATAGTGCTCAAGTAATGGATCCACCCGGATCCCAACGTATATCAAAGCCAATTTTAATTAACAATGATTTGTAATTTAGTAGTGAGCACAAAGCAACATGTATCATGCAACAACGAAGTCTAACTCTTTTCCTATGCATCGGCATGTCATAAAAGAACAATTCATGCACACATAGTAAAGGCCAATGCATAGTATAAACATTATCTTGCAATTTTATCGTGTAGGGAACATCGACGATGGAGATATAGTTCCTCTCTCATAATAATTGCAAATAGGAACAGCAAGCACATGCATATTATATTTATCAAAATCATCATGTGCAACGGTATAAGGCAACCCATCAATGTAATCCTTAATAAGTGCAAACTTCTCCGATATAGTGTAATCGGGAGAATTCAAAAAGATAATAGGACTATCATGCGTGGGTGCAATAGCAACAATTTCATGTTTAACATAAGGAACTATAGCAAGTTCATCTCCATAAGCATAATTCATATTGGCATCTTGGCCACAAGCATAGCAAGCATCATCAAAAAGGGATATTTCAAAAGAATCAACGGGACCATAGCAATCATCCTTCGGTAAGCACGAAGGGGAATTAAACAATGTATGAGTTGAAGAGTTACTCTCATTAGAAGGTGGGCACGGGTGATCAATCCGCTCTTCCTCCTTTTGTTCTTCGCTCCGCTCCTCATCTTTTTCATCCAATGATCTCACAATTTCATCAACTTCTTCTTCCATAGATTCCTGCAAAACATTAGTCTCTTCTTGGACAGCGGAGACTTTCTCAATAAGTGCATTAATTTCGTAATTGTATTCATAATTCTCATAGCAATATTTGAGGATAGCTAAATTTTAGATCTATAAACAACATCATCAAAATCTTCAAACTCTTTACACATAAATTCAATTTCATAAGCACCCATAAAAGCAACAAATTTTTCTATTTGTTCCACATCATGGTAATCATATATACCATTAGCATAAGAAGCTAAGGTTTTATTATCATTAAATTTGCATGAAAAGGGAAGGTGTGGAGCATTAATCCTAGAGCAACAAGTATAATCATAACTCACGCATAGTTGCCAAGCATACCACTTCAATATATGAATTTGATCCCATAATAGTTTCCTTTTTGTGTCAGCGATAATCCCTAAAGTATTCACGTTGATCCAAAGTTACTCCCATTACATAATTGAATGGGGTTTTCTCAGTATTATTAAAGTAGTACATAATATCTTTCACATAACCAGCATCGAGGGTTTTAGGAGGTTCCCCATCTCCATGAGCAGCAAGTACACCTAATTTTTTTGGTATTTCGTGTTCCATATCCATAACTAAAGATAGAGAACAACTAAGAACAGCAAATAAAAATTACTTAGTGATAAAGCAAACGAGCACACACGAGAATATTCACCCCACGCTATTGCTCCCCGGCAACGGCGCCAGAAAAAGGTCTTGATAACCCACAAGTATAGGGGATCACAACAATTTTCGATAAGTAAGAGTGTCGAACCCAACGAGGAGCTAAAGGTAGAACAAATATTCCTCAAGTTCTATCGACCACCGATACAACTCTCGCACTCTTGACGTTAAACTTTACCTAGAACAAGTATGAAACTAGAAGTACTTTGTAGGTGTTTTTGGATAGGCTTGCAAGAAAATAAAGAGCGATAAAATAAAAGCTAGGGGCTTTTTAGACAAAGACACAACTAAATTAGTTTTAGTAAAGAGCTTTTGTCAACAAGAAGGTTATTTGTCCCTAGGCAATCGATAACTAGACCGACAATCATTATTGTAATTTTATTTGAGGGAGAGGCATAAGCTAACATACTTTATCTACTTGGATCATATGCACTTATGATTGGAACTCTAGCAAGCATCCGCAACTACTAAAGATTCATTAAGGTAAAACCCAACCATAGAATTATAGTATCAAGTCCCCTTTATCCCATACGCAAACAACCTACTTACTCGGGTCTGTGCTTCTGTCACTCACGCCACCCACCATAAGCAAATCATGAGCATATTGCAAACCCTACAGCGGGAATTCCTCACGCTTGCGCGACACGGAGAGCACCATAGGACAACACCACTAATAAAACATACAACTCAAA
Organism: Aegilops longissima; assembly: GCA_021605205.1. NCBI lineage: Eukaryota > Viridiplantae > Streptophyta > Magnoliopsida > Poales > Poaceae > Aegilops > Aegilops longissima. Next base: position 313,703,961 of record CM038678.1, read on the forward strand.
CCAAGCATGATCATCAAATAGTCATTAGGACAAAACAGATCTACTCAAACATTATAGGATAGCCATACATCATTGGGAAATAATATATAGCGTTGAGCACCATGTTTAAGTAGATATTACAGCGGGTAAGAGAGAGGTTACACCGCTGCATAGAGGGGGGAAGAGTTGGTGATGATGGCGGTGAAGTTGTTGGTGAAGATGGTGGTGATGATGATGGCCCCGACAGTGCTCCGGCGCCACCGAAATCAAGGGGGAGAGGGCCCCCTTCTTCTTCTTCTTCCTTGACCTCCTCCCTAGATGGGAGAAGGGTTTCCCCTCTGGTCCTTGGCTCCCATGGCGTGGGAGGGGCGAGAGCCCCTCCGAGATTGGATCTATCTCTCTGACTCTCTCTGGTTCTGCGTTCTCTCCTGGCTCTGTTTCATCGTTTCGTGTATATATGGAGATCCGTAACTCCGATTGGCCTGAAACCTTCACCGTGATTTTTTCCAAATATTAGCTTTCTTGCGGAAAAAGAAGAGCATCAACTACCTTACGGGTGGCTCACGAGGGTAGGGGGTGCGCCCAGGGGGGCAGGCGCGCCCCCTGCCTCGTGACCACCTCGGGCACTGGTTCGCGTTGATTTTCCTTCCAGATTTTCCATATTTTCCAAAAATAAGCTCCGTCCGTTTTTATCCCGTTTGGACTCCGTTGATATGTATATTCTGCGAAACCGAAAACATGCAATGCATGTGAGGCGGCACTAGGCCTTTGGATCAATATGTTAGTCCCAAAAATAGTATAAAAGTTGCCAAAAATATATGGAAGTTGTAGAATATTGGCATGGAACAATAAAAATTATAGATCTGACGGAGACGTATCATTGCACACCAAAAGGGAAGATAGATTTTCTAAGAAGCATAAATATTTACAAACCGAAAAGTTGCAAGAGAGGCTAGATGATTGTCTTGAAAGAATTAATTTTTTCGCCATCCTTGTGAACTTTGCAATGAACATGGTCATTTAAATCTCAATGCAAATTGTTTCATGATCGAATCGTGTCCAAAATTTGTGATAACTTGATTACCCTTGAGCATCATAAAGAGATTAGTCTTATTTTGGGGCATGAAGAAATGAAATGTATAACTAAGGGTATTCCAAAATTTAATCTCAAGAGATTTCTTGATTTTGATCTAGAGGAAATTTATATGTTTTGTGCGGTAAATTGTATTGAGAATCCTTATATTGCCAACTATCTAAAGACAATAAAACAAATATAATATGAAGAGAGTGCTAATGAAAGGGAAAATATTTTCCAATAACCTCCTAGTGTTTATTATGATGAATCAGGTAACAAGGAGGAGCTTCCTATCCAATCAATCTCTTCAATAAGAAGCTCGAAAAAATTGATTAAACCCTTATGTGAGGTGGTGAAGAATAAAAAGAAAATAAGGAAGAATAGAGGTAAAAAGGTATCTCTCCCAAATAATGTTGCTCCTATTATAGTTGTGCCTCATGAAAATGAATCAAATATAAGAAAGCTATGATATTCTCGCCACACAATTTATTTTCATCTATACCAAGACATTCCTTGAGCATCTGGCCATCTGGAAGGCAATCTAGAGATTGTAAAAAAATGCACCTTAAACATATGTATTAAGTATACGGTGAATATTTTGGGGAGGACCATGGATGTCTAGAGGATAAGTCTAAAATGTATTCGTTATGGTAGTTTAAGAAAACTGTATTACAAAAATCCAATGTGCATTGACATCTTAAAACATTGGTCAACTGGACAATTTACAGAACCTTCTAAAATCGTTGACCATGTGTGTGTTGCCATTACCTATAGCTATTGAAAACTCTTCACAATCGTACATGCTATATAATTGGCCAATCAAAAATTTGCTGATTTAGAAAATTATACCATGGTTCTTTGAGTTACTCATGTACTTGTTACCATGCTCATGTACATATAGAAATTATTAGCTCAAATCAGCATCATTTTAATAGAAAAAAAAGAATCTTAGTGTAATGTACAACTGTTCAAAGAAATTAAATGGAACAATTATTAGAAAAAGTCCATGTCATATAAGTTGGTCAATCAAAAAGTTGCTGAATTGGCAACTTACCCAAGTTTACTCATAATTGTTGAGTTCCTCCTTCCGCTATGGAAAACATTGTTGAGTTCCTCCTATCAGTGCTACAATGGTCATGTATTATTAACTCAAATCAACATCAACTTGTTTGAAGCAGAATGACACATCTTTGCTATGATGAATATGTAAATAAATTCTGTACAATTCCAGAAATGTTGTTTCCTTTCATACACAAGGTGCATATATGTTGTAAAGATCCAGTAAATAGTTTTTTATCTTTGCAAATAAGATTAACCTTGATGTATAAATCCGATCAGAGTGGAGGTAGCTATGAAAGGTCATGCGACACATCATTAGTCTAAGGCTCTAACCACTTCCATGGAGAATCTAACATCTCAACTACGCATATCTGTTTGTTCCAAAAGCCACAAAATTGAGGTGCACAGAAGATGAACAAACCTAAGAAGTAATGATCCAAAGATGAGTCGGAGTTCGAGCATCACATAGTCGTCAGCTGTGGTTGCTTGTGGGCGGAGGTGTCTCAGACCTAAGTTATTGCCCCTCGACCATGATTACATGCATCCTCGGCTGGAGGCAGCAGTGCTGGGCGATATGCATGTCCAAGGCAAAGAAGTGGACAAAGGCTGAAGACGCAATCTATGCCTCCCTATCGTTGTGTCCTGCTCCTCAATATGTCACCTTAGTTATGGCTGCTGTCGGTGTCAAAACCAGCGGATCTCGGGTAGGGGTCCCGAACTGTGCGTCTAGGCGGATGGTAACAGGAGACAAGGGACACGATGTTTTTACCTAGGTTCGGGCCCTCTCGATGGAGGTAAAACCCTACTCCTGCTTGATTGATCTTGATGATATGGGTATTACAAGAGTTGATCTACCACGAGACCAGAGAGGCTAAACCCTAGAAGCTAGCCTATGGTATGATTGTTGTTCTTCCATCCTCTGGGACTAAAACCCTCTGGTTTATATAGACACCGGAGGGGCTAGGGTTACACAGAGTCGGTTACAAGGAAGGAGATCTACATATCCGTATAGCCAAGCTTGCCTTCCACGCCAAGGAGAGTCCCATCCGGACACGGGATGAAGTCTTCAATCTTGTATCTTCATAGTCCAACAGTCCGGCCAAAGGTTATAGTCCGGCTGTCCGGATACCCCCTAATCCAGGACTCCCTTAGTAGCCCCTGAACCAGGCTTCAATGACGATGAGTCTGGCGCGCAAATTGTCTTCGGCATTGCAAGGCGCGTTCCTCCTCCGAATACTTCATAGAAGATTTTGAACACGAGGATCGTGTCCGGCTCTGCAAAACAAGTTCCACATACCACCGTAGAGAATAATATTTCCACAAATCTAATCTGCGGCGTATCCGTAGTGTGACATCACACCACAACTAAGCCTTTATTCGAATCGTTTTTTACTGCCAACCTCAGCGCATTTTGCGAGGCGGTTTCCTTGGCACGTCTTGTCGAAGCAGAGATCGTGTCCCCTTATCATGGGATTCTCATCAATACGGACGTGGGTAACCCAACCGCGCCATTGATTCGGCGCTTAGGGATAAGCGGGTTTTATTAGGCGGTGGGGACGCATGATTTAAATCCGCCCATATAAAGGGATAAGGATTCACCTTTTTCCACCCACGCCTTCTTCCTCCTTGCTCATCCATTCTTGCGCACTCAAGCTCCAACGCCCAAGTCCACATCTTCCTCCTCAACCTTCTCCAATCATGTCCGGAGCGGGAGCCAAGTGGATGGTCTCCTCCGTCACGGAGGGACACATCAAGAAGCTGAGGGGAGCCGGATACCTGTCCGAGGATATCGCACACCGGCTCCCAGATAAGGGGCAGCTCATCCCACCCCTGGCCCCATGAGAGGTAGTATTCCTTACCCATTTCCTCCACGGATGGGATTTCCCCTCCTCCCATTCGTCCGGGGGCTCATGTTCTACTACGGCCTAGATTTTCACGATCTAGCCCCGAACTTCATCCTCAACATATCGGCGTCTATCGTCGTGTGTGAGGCCTTCCTCCGCATCAAGCCCCACTTCGGCTTATGGCTGAAGACCTTCAATGTCAAACCCAAGGTGGTGGATGGCTAGCGGTAGTCTTGGAGGCGCCATGGTGGGCAAAATGCCCAACGTCACATGGCTCGAGGCTCCTTCGTGGAGACCATAAAGGGGTGGCAATAGGGGTGGTTCTACATCACCGAGCAGCGTGGCACCACATGGGCGGCGGCCCCGATTCGATCCGGAATCCCCACGCGGCTCGCCTCTGGAAGAGAAGGGCCTACCGGTGTAATCTGGTAGAGCTGACCGGACTCGCACTGTATCCAAAACATGGTAAACAAGAAGCTCAAGCTTGTCAACGTAGTCAGGTCATGCTCATCCGCCGGATCCTCCGTGCCAACAAAGGGAGTTCAGTTTGTGGGAGTTCGTCCCGGCCCAGCACGGACTCGGCGAGCTCTTGACCACGATGCACGAGGACGCTGGAAGGTGCTGTTTAAAAGTGCGAGTTCCCCTCCCATCACCGAGGATCGCGGGCTCAGCGTGCAGCGCCAAGCCGGCGCGGTAAGTTCTTTTATTATTTACAGGATATTTATTTTCCCCAGTTATAATCATGTGCGGGATCTAAGCTCCCATACCTTTGACAGGAATGGCTCGAGACGGCCGAACAGATTGACTATCTGGCTCCTCTGCTCGAAGACCCAGCAGACTCTCGCTTAGCGGAGATGCTGGTTCCGGCACCTTACGTGGTGCCGGAGAAGAAGGCCAAGAAGAAGGCCACGGGAACCCGAAAGAGTTCCCGGCGCCCGGTGGTATCGGACTCATCGTCCGATGACTCCGAGACGCACTCCTCCCACGAAGATGAGGAGGAGGAAAAAGAAGCTTCTTCCCCTCCAGCGGGGGGAGAAAAGAAAAGGAAGGCCGCCCCAACCGGGGAGGCCGGAGGGTCCAAGAAGGGAAGGACTCTCCTTCCGACCATTCCACCACCGCTGCCGGCAATGAAGCGAGTGGCCACCTGGCCAAGCCCCGGTGAAGTCGTAAGTGTCCGGATGCGAGAGTAACTCATAGCGTTCCTTTATTGCACAACTTCTCCTAATGCGAATACAATCATGCAGTCCGCCCGAGACCACGTCGACGTATCGTCACGGATGTGAATAGCTTTTAACTTCCGACCGCCTCCTCTCCTCACCCTACGGACAATGCCGAGGTATTGTCTCAAGGGGTTCAAACCAAGGGAGGTAGTCACTGAAGCGCGTCAAGGCGACATCCGGACTCGAGCGCAAAGGAAGCAAGGCTCGAAGGGCTCCAAGTCCGTCCCTCAGCCGGTCATCGCGCCGGAACCTCCAGTGGTTCCAGACTCCGTCAGGCGACCTTCTTCCAAGAGGGGCAAGCCGCCCGTGCCGGTGACCTTCGTCCATCCGGAGGCACCGGACAATTTCCTGGAAGTGCTTGGAGGCGCTTCCATCGACGAGGAGCACCGCACTACTATAAGTGCGGTGATCAAGAAGGTTCAGTCCGCCAAGAGTGGACTGACTGAAGCCTATGCCAGCCTTTTAACAGGCTTTGAGGTAAGTATTTAACATATAGGAAAATATTACAGCATAGACAGTAGCCCCTGATGCTCTATTTGGTGTTCACAAACAAAAGCAGAATAGAGGATCTAATAATATCTGCAGGAGTCTAACACAAGTATATCTATATGCGTATGCAGGCTTCGCTGCTGACCTTTGCCGCACTGACTGCGGAGGCCACCGCGTTGAAGCAAAACCTCGAGCGGTCCGAGAAAGAGCTCGGCCTTGCCAAGAAGCAGCTCGAGGAGGACAAAGGTAAGAAATACCTCGTCTATATATTTGTTTTTTTTTAAGATGTGGTTGCAGAATGACAGGATCATCATCAATGTGCCAGGGGCCACGACCGAAGTGGTGGCCCTGAAGCAAGCGCTGTCCGAGGCCGAGAACAAAGCGGCCGCGGAGCGCACCGAGCGGGAGAAGCACGAGGCGCGGTTGGGCGAAGTGCAGCAAGAGCTCCAGGCTCTCGTGAAGAAGCATGAGACCTTGGAGCTTGACTCGAAGACGCGAGAGTCCGAGCTTGCCTCGGCCCTTGAGAGCGCCAAGCATGCCAAGGCCGAAGCCCAAAAAGCCCTCCAGGAAATTGAGGTGATGAAGAAGATAGCGGCGGGTAAGGCATTCATTATGCAAAGCAAGCATGTGAAAGTAAATTACTTGTTACTTACCTGAGTCCGGAGCTCTCCAGGAGCATTCGCAGATTTGCCCCGCAGCGTGTCAGATGCCGCAAAGCACCACCGAGCTGAGGAAGGGAGCTCGATGGAGAAGGTGTTCTGGTCTCAGTATGCTGAGGCCAAACACCAGGTGCCCTTAAGCGACCAGCTGAAGCAATTGGTCGAGCTCCATAAGGCAGCCGAACAGGCCATGAAGGGTGTCGGTGTCAAAACCGGCGAATCTCGGGTAGGGGGTCCCGAACTATGCGTCTAGGCGGATGGTAACAGGAGACAAGGGACACGATGTTATTACCCAGGTTCGGGCCCTCTCGATGGAGGTAATACCCTACTCCTGCTTGATTAATATTGATGATATGGGTGGTACAAGAGTAGATCTACCACGAGATCAAGGAGGCTAAACCTAGAAGCTAGCCTATAGTATGATTGTTGTTTTTCCTACGGACTAAAACCCTCCGGTTTATATAGACACCGGATAGGTTAGGGTTACACAGAGTCGGTTACAATGGTAGGAGATCTACATATCTATATCGCCAAGCTTGCCTTCCACGCCAAGGAAAGTCCCATCCGGACACGGGACGAAGTCTTCAATCTTGTATCTTCATAGTCTTGGAGTCCGGCCGTGACGATAGTCCGGCTATCCGGACACCCCTAGTCCGGGACTCCCTCAGTAGCCCCTGAACCAGGCTTCAATGACGACGAGTCCGGCGCGCATATTGTCTTCGGCATTGCAAGGCGGGTTCCTCCTCCGAATACTTCATAGAAGGTTTTGAACACAAGGATAGTGTCCGGCTCTGCAAAACAAGTTCCACATTCCACCGTAGAGAGAATAACTTTCGCACCGATCTGCTGACGTATTCCGCGGTGTGACATCACACCACGGCCAGGCCTTTACATAAATCGTTTTTTACCGTTTCACCTTAGCGCGTTTAGCAGGCGGTTTCCCTAGCACGCCTTATCAAAGCATAGATCGTGCCCTCCTTATTCCGGGATTCCCATCAATACGGACGTGGGTAACCCAACCGTGCCCGTTGGCACGCCTCCTCTATCGAAGGCGAGTCCTAATCGACCACGGGGTGGGCTCTTGGTATTTAATGTCTTTATAATGAGACCAAGGCCCTCTTCTTTTTACACCCTCCATCGAGTTCGCCTCGCGCTTCGAGTTCCAACACCCAAAGCTTCAGATTCAGGCGCTTCGGACTTTCGACGATGTCCGGCTCCGACCAGCACGGCTGATGGATGTCTTCCTCCGTCACAGAAGAATGTGTGCTAAAGCTGCGAGACGCCAGGTATCTAACCGGCGAGATCTCGATAGGCTGCCTGCTCGAGGCAGGTCATTCCCACTCCTGAGCCCGGCGAGAACGTGGTGTTCGTGTCTCACTTCCTTCGGGGTTTAGGCTTCCCGACGGATCCCTTTGTGCGGGGGCTCATGTTTTATTATGGGCTTGATTTCGATGACTTGAATCCGGAGTCCATCCTCCATATCTCATCATTCATTGTCGTATGTGAGGCCTTCCTCCATATTACCCCCCACTTTGGATTGTGGCTCAAGACCTTCAAGGTGGAGCCAAAGATGATCGAGGGCAACAAGCGAGTCGGAGGGGCGGTCATAAGCAAATGTGCTGATGCTCCGTGGCCGAGGGCTCTTTTCAAGAGGAGCTTGGTTTGTGGCAACGGGAGTGGTTTTATATCACCGCTCGGGGGCACCAAATGGGTGGCGCCCCGCCTTCCGCTCAGTCCACCACAGCGGCTGGCGTCATGGGTCAACAAGGGGCTCGACTGGGGCCGTCCAAGGACGTTCCCTTGCTGCAGGTCGTGTTCGAGACCTCCGGAAAGAGAGATCAATCTGGTTGCGATGGGCGCAGGTTATGGTGATCCGGTGTCTTCGCCTCAAGCGTCGCCCCCTCCGCCTGTGGGAATTTAATCCGGAGGGACCACGATCTCTCCAAAATTTTATGGGCACGACGCCCGTGGAGATGTATAAACTGTTCTTCGGATCACAAGAGAAGTGTCCGGACCTGACTGAGGATGCAGGACTAAGCTGCAATCGCCCAGATACTCAAGTAAGTAGTCCTGTAACCGGACAAGCTGTTCATTCATTCATCATATATATATGCCCTTTAAAGGAGCCGTTTCTTGAACAGGAGTGGATAGCCAAGGCAAAGTTAATAAGGTGTCCGGCTCCCCTCCCGGAGACCACGCCGGATCCCATGCTGACCAAGATGTTGAAGGTTGCGCCTTTTGAAGAAGGCGAAGGGGGGAGCGGGGAAGCAACTGCCTCTATGAAGGAGGCTATCAAGGAAGGAGGGATTAAAAGTCCCGTCTTTCGAGGAGAGAAGAGGACTGCTTCGGAAGATCCGGAGGTTAAGGCCTCAAAGAGGGGAAGGGAATCTTCGTCGGAGAGTCCAGCGCTCGGAAGTAACCCAGCCGCACTATTTCCCCAAGGGGATCAGCCCTCCAGCCAGCCGTAAGTAAAAAGAAGGGGTCTTGTAAATAAGGAACATCCATGTATTTATTTATGAAGATAACCGAAATTGTACCTTGTAGTTCGGACCTCAGCTCTTCTTAGCAGAGCTCGTCTTGAGGATCTTCTTCCGGAGATGGTGGAAGCGAACGCCTCCACTGTCGCACCCTCATGTGAAGCGGGCGACCGGAGGTGTCGTCGCGAGAGTTCCCCAAGTCCGCGGGGCGGAAGGTCCGCGCCAAGTGGTGTGCGGTCGGAGGAGTGAAGGATCTGCTCGGGCGGCGGCTATCTCGAAGATCACCGTGCTCTAATGGGTGCGGTGATTGAAAGAATTGCATCCACGGAGAGCGGATTGCATGAAGCCGTCGAAGCTTCTTGACGGGGTTTGAGGTACGCAAAATGATGTACCTTCGGCAGTTATGCATATAAATGCGCCTGTATAGATAGTAGCCCACGAGACTCGGTATGTTGTCAAAATTGACAACTTGCGAGATCAAATCTCGATATAACATATCGCCGCTCCTAAACAGGTGGCGGGCGTCCGTGGCCAGCCGGATGATGAATATGCCGAACTAAAGCGGCAACTTGACGAGGCGGATGCGGACATCGCGCTGGTCAATAAGCGGTTTGACGAGTCACAAGGTATCGACTTCTATCGGACACCTGGTAAGGGAGCTTGACGCCCATGTCTCACTATTTGTATGCTTAATGCAGATGGTGCCGCTGCTGTGGAGGAGCTACGGGAGGAGCTCGCCCGAGCGAAAAGAGCAAGCCGAAATAATGTCGGCGCTTTAAAAGCGGCGAAGAGCTAAAGCCGAACGGGCTGCTCACTGCCGAAGGAAAGAGGAAATGGCCGATATGGCCAAAAAGTTGAGGAATACTACCGATCGCTGCGAGGTTCTTGAAAAAGAATGTCAAGCGGAACAAGAGGGCCTGAAAAAGGCCGCCACCGAATCCAAGAATGCCCAGTCAGCTTTGAGAGCTGCCAAGGAGGAGCTGAGTCGGGCGGGGCAATTGCGGATGGAAAACCGTTTACTGCTGCGGAGAAATATCACGGATCAAAGTATGCTCAGTTGGATAAGTTGTGGAGTTCGGAGGATGCTTATCTCGGACTTGGCGGCGGCTGCGGACGACGCGTTGAGCACTTCCGGGCGGAAGGGGCCTGAAGGGAAGAGCTATATTGGTCGCAATTCCATAGTCCGGAGCATCCTCTGCGGTGACCGATCGGTTGGCGAATGGGCGAGCTGAATCGATTGTCCGGATTGCCATGAAGCATGTCTTGACTCACTTGTGGCGGGCGGACCCGGTGAAGAGCTATTTTGGTTTAGTGCAGCAGTTCCTTAGTGCGGTACAGCGTGTCGGCGCAATGAAGCGATCGGCGTGTATTGAGGGAGCGCGATGGCTCTAGCCCGTGTCAAGACATCTTGGGCGAGATGAAGGCCACCGACGTTGCATCCCAAGATTCGGACGAAGCAGTACCGCCGAGCACTACTTTGAAGAAGTCTGCTGGGCGCTCGTTTAATAGAGACGCGTGCTCGAAGGATATTATGTTTAAATGACATGTATGATTTGTGAAAACAATGTTTCAATAAATATAAGAGCTTTTTATACTTGTGCGTTCAAGTAGTAAACTACTCCTGTGGCGGCCGTTTATGTATATGTATATATAACTTTGAAAGATGGCAGTCCTTGGCTAGCCCCACGCACATAGTGCGGGGGTGTTTGCAAAAAAGTGCTTTTTCACACTTAATCCAACGTCTTGGTCCTGTTAAGGAGGTGATAGCGTAGCAAACCAGGCAACCGGACTATAATGCTTTATCACTTTCACTTAGCCATAGGAGTTCGAGGGTGGGGCTACTATATAGCCCCTTGGGGCACCGCACTCTCCCGAATTCGGGGTGCGTATGTGCCTGACCAAAAACCGGTCCTTCGTTAATGCGGAGGAATCCTAAACATTGCAGTGAGTCATCGAGTGGTTGACCAGTCTCTCGCTATATCATGACAGTCAGTTTTCGGCTTTCTCTACTGAGGTGCTCGCCGGACGAACCACGGGCACAATCGCGATAGTTCTCCACAGTGCCGCGTTAGCCGTGAAAGCGGAACATAAGGCAGCAAAACACGAGGGCAGGCAACCCAACATTTGACCAAAGACATGATTGAGCTGATGCATATAAGGCCTAACTCAAGGCGCGAATACTCCCTAAGGTATTCGGTCTTTATGAAAATGGGCAGAATAATGCCCTAAGCCCCAGTATCCAGTGCAGCGCAAAAAAATTCTGGTGCGGCCAATGCCAAAGCGCCACCTCCTCCTCGGTTATAGTAAGGAACCGGGGATGTATATCAACAAGAGACAGTAAAGAAGGTTTACGCAGGTCTTAATCTGAAAAGAATCCTTGCAGCGGGTCCCTCTGCGTCTGCGCTGTGTCTCCGTTGTGCGTATCACGGGCGGGTGTAGCACGTTGTTCATCTACAAAAGAGAGGAACTTATTTTGAAAGAAAACGATCGTGCGAAAAATGTACTTTACATGAAATAAACAGAGTACGATTTTGTAGAATTGAAGAAAATTGAGATTTATTGTCTCTTGTTATACATGCGTGCAACCCCTTGTATGAGGGTATGCCGCTAGTAGGCGCCGGACTCGTCTAGCCGTGTCCGGGGTTTGAATGACCTATTCAGTTTCTTTGACTAGCGGAGCCGGATAGGTATGGGGCTTTCAAGGCAGTCTCACGTTCTTCGTGCTCGAGTAACACTTAATACTTCCGCTTAACGAGATGATGCCGCGTGGACCGGGCATTTTAAGTGTTAGAGATGCATAATGCGGTATTGCGTTAAAGCGGGCGAAAGCTTCGCGTCCCAATAGTGCTTGATGGCTACTTTTAAGCGGGCGACATGGAAGATTAACCTTTCGCGACGGAAGTTGTCGGATGAACCGAACACAACTTCTAGCGTATGGAGCCCGTACAATGGGCATATGGGCTGGCATTACTCCTTTAAAGGAGGTGTTGCTACGGCGAATTTTGGTTGGGTTTATTCCCATCCTGCGGATTGTGTCTGATATATCGGGTTTATGTCACTTGCCGCCATCCATGAGGACTTGTGTAAGTTGGAATCCGTCGATTATAGGATCCAATATCAAGGCAGTCCATCCTGCATTCGGATATTTTGGAATAGTCCCGATGGTCGAAGGTGATTGGTTTTGACAACCAGTGTGCGGCGCGCCTTTTAATGGGCGCCGCTATGTTTTTCCCTTTGATCACATGAAGTGAGTTTACTGTTTTAACCTCTTGTGGGAAAGTCTTTTTGTTTTCGGGCTCTGCTTGTGGTGCTCGTCGTCATCTTCACTTGGTGTGTCGAGCCCCTTGTGTTCGGCGTTCACCTGCGGACTGTTTGAAGACCCAACAATTTACGTGGGTATGGTTAGCGAGGCCTCCAGAGTCTTGTGGATTTGACATATCTTGTCCAAGATTTTGTTGAAGTTGGATAGCTCATCGCTATTGTCCTTAAGTGGCAGTTTTTTGTTGTTCTGCCGTGAGCTTTTGAATCCGGCGTTGACTGTTGCGCTCTTTGGACTGTTCCTTTTAATCCGGCGTTGGTCCTTGTTGCGCCGTGGTTTCCCATTTCCATCCCTGATTTCGGATGTACTTGGGTCGCTGGTGCTGCATCTTGCTAGCCAGCTATCCTCTCCCGCGCAAAAGCGGGTCATGAGGCTTGTTAATGCGGCCATTGTTCTTGGCTTTTCTTGGTCGAGGTGTCTGGCGAGCCATTCGTCTCGGACGTTGTGTTTGAAACCTGCTAAGGCTTCGGCGTCCGGACAGTCGACTATTTGGTTCTTTTTAGTAAGGAACCTGTTCCAGAATTTCCGGGCTGACTCTCCGGGCTATTGAGTTATGTGACTTAGATCGTCTACATCCGGAGGGCGGACATAAGTCCCCTGAAAATTTGCCCGAAACGCATCCTTGAGCTCTTCCCAGCTTCCAATGGCATTTTCGGGAAGGCTTTTGAGCCAATGCCGAGCTGGCCCTTTGAGTTTGAGGGGTAAGTATTTTATGGCGTGGAGATAATCTCCTCTAGCCATGTGTATGTGGAGGATGTAATCCTCAATCCGCACTCGTGGTCTGTTGTTCCGTCGTATGCCTCTATGTTTACGGGTTTGAATCCGCTGAAATTCATGATCCAAAGACTCATCGGTGAAACATAGGGGTGTGTGGCGCCCTATATTTGGGTGTGCCGTGATCTTGAATTTTGGCGTGTTGCATTGCTTTGTGAGCCTGCTTTCTTGGCCCATAGATGGACCTAATCTGGGCCATCCTTTTGATGTGAATCCTTATGCGGATCGCATATTGGCTTGTGTCTTGGCGCCATTTGCCGCTCTCTTTTTGTCGTGGGGTCGTCCATCCGACCGGTGGCCTTCTTATTTTTTAATTGTGGGGGCTCTAAGGCCTCCTCGTCGAATCGGCAGTAGCTTTCTTTTGGGTAGCTCTTTGTTCGTTGATCGTCGCCGTTTGTCTGCGGTGCTGAATACTTTGCTCCATCTAATCCTGAGTGCATCTTCCGCTGTTTTGAGCTTCCGCTTCTGCTTTTTCAGGCTACGCGCAGTGGCGAAGAGCCTTTTCTGGAGGTCGTTTTGCTCCAATTGTTTGTCCGGCATCAGATTGTCCGGACTGTTGTCTTCGCTGGGGACAGATTGTTTATCCAAGTTGTCTTGTTCGGACGATTGCTCGATAGCTTATTCGTCATCCACCGGTTCGCCCTGCTCTATGGCTGGGTCTTTGTTGAGGCGGGACTTGGTCCGGCGTTTACGTTACCGTTTTGACTGCTTTTCGAGGGATTTATCCTTCATAGCGTCCCGTTGTTCCTCGTCTTCATTTCCTTTAGGTGTATCCACCATGTATACAACATGGGATGAGGTGGTTGTCCAGCATCCTATAGGTGTTGGTTCATTGTTGTCTCCTACATCGTCGTCCATACCGTCGATGTCTTCGGAGTCGAAATCGAGCACGTCGTGTAAGCTTTCGACGGTGGCTACGAAGTGGGTGGTGGGTGGGCGTTGAATTTCTTCGTCGTCCGCATCCCAACCTTCCTGACCGTAGTCCGGCCAGGGCTCTCCGGATAAAGAGAGAGACTTTAGTGAATTCAGGATGTCGCCAAAGGGCGAGTGCTGAAAGATGTCCGCGGCCGTGAACTCCATGACCGGCGCCCAATCGGATTCGATTGGCAGGGGCGCAGAGGGTTCGGAATCCGGAAAGGAGTCCGGCACCCTAGAGTCGAGGTCTTTGCAAAGGACAGGGATGGAGTTCGGCTCAATCGCCGTAGAGATTGTAGCCCTCGAGGCGGTGTCCAACCACTCGTCCTCGATCGGGGAATCCGGCTCCGGATTAAGGGTCAGAGCAGATGCTGGTGCGGCCTCCAGGGCACTGTTCGGCTGCAGAGCTAGATCATGCCCATCGAGACAGTGCGGCACGCTTGCCTGCAGCTCGAATCCATCGAAGATCAAGTCTCCGCGGATATCGGCCGTATAGTTCAAACTTTCAAATCTGACCTGATGGCCAGGGGCGTAGCTTTCGATCTGCTCCAGATGGCCAGCGGATTGGCCCAGATGCAAAGCCGCCCGAATCGAAGATCTGTCGGGAGAAAAGTCTCACCTGGACCGCGTCGTTGTTGATGATCGAAGGAGCCATCGGACTATCGGTGATGACACGAGGAACTCTCAATGAAAGCACCAATGTCGGTGTCAAAACCGCGGATCTCGGTAGGGGTCCCGAACTGTGCGTCTAGGCGGATGGTAACAGGAGACAAGGGACACGATGTTTTTACCCAGGTTTGGGCCCTCTCGATCGAGGTAATACCCTACTCCTGCTTGATTAATATTGCTGATATGGGTAGTACAAGAGTAGATCTACCACGAGATCAAGGAGGCTAAACCCTAGAATCTAGCCTATGGTATGATTTTTGTTTTTCCTACGGACTAAAACCCTCCGGTTTATATAGACACCGGATAGGTTAGGGTTACACAGAGTCGGTTACAATGGTAGGAGATCTACATATCCGTATCGCCAAGCTTGCCTTCCACGCCAAGGAAAGTCCCATCAGGCCACGGGACAAAGTCTTCAATCTTGTATCTTCATAGTCTTGGAGTCCGGCCGTGACGATAGTCCGGCTATCCGGACACCCCCTAGTCCGGGACTCCCTCAAAGGGCCTTATAATCCGGCTGTGGCCTGGAGAGGCCATGCCAGGGAGCTATTTCGGGCTGGTGAGGCGGCTTGTGGATGCCTATCCTTGGCTTGAGGTCATCAAGCGCTCCGTCTGCATCGAGGGTGCCCGCAGGGCGCTTGCCCGTGTTAAAGTACATTGGGGCAAGATGGACGCTGAGAAGCTGGTGAAGGAGGGGCCACCGCAGGGCAAGGAGCATCGCCACCCCGAGATGTATTATGAGGGTGTCTTGAAGGGTGCCCGCCTTATGGCGGATGAGTGTTCAAAAGATGTAATATTTGAGTGAACTTGCTCGTGTGATCCTGTATTATGAAAACTTGTTCATATGCGCTACGCAACGCTTGTTTGAATTTAAAATATTACCTTATGTGCGGCTGTTTATCAAATCTGAGAGATGGCGAGTCGTCGGCTTCTGCCCCCATGCCGCGAGTGCTGGGGTGTTCGGGGTAAATCTGAGCACTCTTTTTCCCATTCTTGGGTCCTTCAAGGGAGGTGCTCAGCGCGACGAACAAGGCAATCGGACTATAATGCTTTATCACTCTCACTTAGCCAGAGAATTCTATAATTTTAAATTTTTGTGAAGCCCCTGGTATTCGGAAGGCCGAATTCGGGGCGCTATACACGCCTAGGCCGGACAAAGCCGGCTCCTCGCTCTAAGAGGCGTAAGTCTTTAGGGACTCGAAACCTCTCGAACAGCGACCAGCTCTCGCCTTATCATGACGGTCAGTTTTAGCTTTCTCTAGTATGGTGCTTAGCCCAGCTGAACCGGGGCACAATCGCAGTAGTTCTCCCAGTGCTACCTTAGCCAATATAACAGAATGTAAGGTACCAAAACATGGGAGCCAGGCAAACCCAACTATTGACCCAAGACATGAGTCGGAGCTGATGCATATAATGCTATAAGTTCGGGGTGCCGCACTATCGAAAGTGTTCGGACTTCTCATGCCGTATTATGGGGTACGTAAGCCCCTGGCATATCGGCCGTACCAGAGTGTACGGGTGCTGAATGTCATAAATGAACGTATATATATAAAAAGAAAGAATAGATACTGCAGTAATAGACTAGAGCTATGCATTGTTTATTCAAAAAGATGCGTTGAAGCAGAATGATACAAGTAGTGCGATAAGCAAGAACATGACTATTTGACATGTCCCCTCCAAGGGCAAGCTGCGGAATGGTATTTAAAGCAGGTATTTCACTCGCTATAAGAGACCACATGGGAGTTCCATAATGCGACGTAGCTTACTGCCTCCTTGGTTATTGTATCATGTGTCTGGGAATCATGCTGCCGGACGCAGTTTCCAGAGAGTAAAGTCCTGAAAGAGAGAAAAAATAACAAAGTAGGAAGCCCCTAGTGCAGTTGAGCCACATTTTGGGGCGTGCTGTAGTCGTGCCCCTCCCCCTATGCCCATGGTATTTTCAATGCATAAATATGTACGCGTGGCACGGGTTTCACCGTTTGGCTGGGGCTGGGGTAGGGGCCGCATTGCTATGCGAGCTCGGAACATGCCAGGTGGTCTTGTTGTAGATTACTCCGGGCGCGCTTGAGGCGTCCGGGCGTTTGATCGCCGGACTGGAGAATTGCCTTGAGAGGCTGCTTTGTGCTTCTGCTGCGAGGACTGCAGTGTGCTCTCCGTACGGAGAGAGCGCTCTGTGTTTCCATCGACTGTGATGACCCCCCGAGGTCCTGGCATCTTGAGCTTGAGGTATGCATAGTGTGGTACCGCATTGAATCTTGCAAATGCGGTTCGCTCGAGCAGTGCATGATAGCCGCTACGGAACGGGACTATATCGAAGATTAATTCCTCTCTTCGGAAGTTATCCGGGGGTCCGAAGACCACTTCTAGTGTGACTGAGCCTGTGCAATGGGCCTCTACACCAGGTATGACGCCTTTAAAGGTTGTTTTTGTGGGTTTAATCCTTGAGGGATCTATACCCATTTTGTGCACTGTGTCCTGATAAAGCAGGTTCAGGCTGCTACTGCCGTCCATAGGGACTCGAGTGAGGTGAAATCCGTCGATGATTGGGTCTAGGACCAATGCGGCGAATCCGCCATGGCGGATACTAGTGGGATGGTCCCTACGATCGAAAGTGATCGGACAGGAGGACCATGGGTTGAACTTTGGGGCGACTGGCTCCAACGCGTATACGTCCCTTAGCGCACGCTTCCGCTCCTTCTTGGGGATGTGGGTTGCCTATATCATATTCACCGTCCGCACTTGTGGGGGGAACCTCTTCTGTCCTCCGGTGTTCGGCGGTCGGGGCTCCTCCTCGTCATCGCTATGTAGCCCCATGTCCTTGTTTTCGGCATTTAACTTACCGGCCTGCTTGAACACCCAACAATCCTTGTTGGTGTGGTTGGCTGGCTTGTCGGGGGTGCCGTGAATTTGGCACGAGCGATCGAGTATACTGTCCATACTGGACGGGCCCGGAGTACTTCTTTTGAATGGCTTTTTCCGCTGACCGGGCTTAGAGCCTCTGAATCCGGCATTGACTGCCGTATCCTCTGTATTATCGCTGTTAATGCGGCGTTTGTGTTTGTTGCAACGTGACCTGCCATTGCTGTCCTTGGTATCCGAAGTACCAGGGTTCTTTGATATGTTATTGCTGCGAGCCAGCCAGCTGTCCTCTCCCGCGCAAAAGCGGGTCATTAGTGTCGTGAGGGCTGCCATAGATTTCGGCTTTTCCTGGCCAAGGTGCCGGGCGAGCCACACGTCGCGGATGTTATGCTTAAAAGCTGCAAGGGCCTCTGCATCCGGACAGTTGACGATTTGATTTTTCTTGGTTAGGAACCGTGTCCAGAATTGCCTGGCCGGTTCCTCTGGCTGCTGAATTATGTGGCTCAAGTCATCGGCATCTGGTGGTCGCACATAAGTGCCCTGGAAGTTGTCGAGGAATGCGGCTTCCAGATCTTCCCAGCAGCCAATGGATTCTGCTGGCAGGCTGTTGAGCCAATGCCGAGCTGGTCCTTTAAGCTTGAGTGGGAGGTATTTGATGGCGTGTAGATCGTCACCGCGGGCCATGTGGATATGCAGGAAGTAGTCCTCAATCCATACCGCAGGATCTGTTGTACCATCGTATGATTCGATATTTACGGGTTTGAAACCCTCTGGGATTTGATGATCCATTACTTCATCAGTGAAGCATAGGGGTGTGTGGCGCCTCTGTACTGGGCTATATCACGGCGCAGCTCGAATGAGTCTTGTCTGCTGTGTTCGGCCCGGCCGGATTTACTTTTACTATATCCGGCGTGACGGTTATCGTCTCTCGTAGTGGGGCGCCCTCGCGATCCGTAGATCGATCTTGCTTGCTTTGCTTTGTCCTCCAATACGTCTCGCAGGTCTAGCGTATTTCCCCATGCCTTGACATTTTTCTTTGAGTGGCGTCGGGGTGCGGCCTGAGCTTTTGGCTGAAATGCCTCTCTGTGCGCGGCCACAAGGTGGCCGATCAGCCGCGTCATACGCTGGGGATGTAGGCTTTAATGCTTCCTCCTCTAATCGGGGTAGCAACCTGCGCTTTGGGTAACTCTTGGAGGGGCGTTTGAGTTCATATTCCTCGGCCGCAAGGACTTCAGTCCATCTGTCAGCTAGCAAGTCTTGATCAGCTCTAAGCTGCTGTTGCTTTTTCTTAAGGCTATTCGCCGTGGCCATAAGCCGGCGCTTGAAGCGCTCCTGCTCGACGGTGCTCAGGCATGACAAATTCAATAACTCGTCGAGGCTTGCCTCATCTTCGGAGGGAGGTATGTAATTATCATCCTCTACCTCTCTATCTGCCGCTCTCTCAGGAGGGCGGGCTTCTCCATCCTCCTATGCTGAATATTGCTGGAGGGAGTTGTCATTGTCTTCGGCACTATCCGGAGTGTTATTATCTCCTGTGTCGGTATCATCGCTCTTGCTTTGGCGAGACTTAGAGCGGCGCCTGATACGTCTCCAACGTATCTATAATTTTTGATTGCTCCATGCTACTTTATCTACTGTTTAGGACTATATTGGGCTTTATTTTCCACTTTTATATTATTTTTGGGGCTAACCTATTAACCGGAGGCCCAGCCCAGAATTGATGTTTTTTGCCTATTTCAGTGTTTCGAAGAAACGGGATATCAAACGGAGTCCAAACGGAATAAAACATTCGGGAACGTGATTTTCTCACCGAACGTGATCCAGGAGACTTGGACCCCGCTCCAAGGAACAACAGAGGAGGTCACGAAGGTGGGGGGCGCCAGCCCCCCTGGGCGCGCCCCCTACCTCGTGGGCCCCCTGTTGCTCCACCGACGTACTCCTTCCTCCTATATATACCTACGTACCCCCGATAGATCAAATACGGAGCTAAAAACCTAATTCCACCGCCCCAACTTTATGTATCCACGAGATCCCATCTTGGGGCCTGTTTCGGAGCTCCGCCGGAGAGGGCCGTCATCACGGAGGGCTTCTACATCATCATAGCCCCTCCGATTAAGTGTGAGTAGTTTACCTCAGACCTTCGGGTCCATAGTTAGTAGCTAGATGGCTTCTTCTCTCTTTTTGGATCTCAATACAATGTTCTCCCCCTCTCTTGTGGAGATCTATTCGATGTAATCTTATTTTTGCGGTGTGTTTGTTGAGACCGATTAATTGTCGGTTTATGATCCAGATTATCTATGAATAATATTTGAATCTTCTCTGAATTCTTTTATGTATGATTGAGTTATCTTTGCAAGTCTATTCGAATTATCCGTTTGGTTTGGCCAACTAGATTGGTAGTTCTTGCAATGGGAGAAGTGCTTAGCTTTGGGTTCAATCTTGCGGTGTCCTTTCCCAGTGACAGAAGGGGTAGCAAGGCACGTATTGTATTGTTTCCATCGAGGATAACAAGATGGGGTTTTTATCATATTGCATGAATTTATCCTTCTACATCATGTCATCTTGCTTAAGGCGTTACTCTGTTTTTAACTTAATACTCTAGATGCATGCTGGATAGCGGTTGATGAGTGGAGTAATAGTAGTAAATGCAGAATCGTTTTGGTTTACTTGTCTCGGACGTGATGCCTATATACATGATCTTACCTAGATATCCTCATAACTATGCTCGGTTCTATCAATTGCTCAACAGTAATTTGTCCACCCACCGTAGAATACTTATGCTCTTGAGAGAAGCCACTAGTGAAACCTATGGCCCGCGGGTCTATTTTCATCATATCAATCTCTATCACTTTAATACTTGCTTTGCTTTTACTTTGCCTTTTAATTTTCACTTTGCATCTCTATATCAAAAATACCAAAAATATTATTTATCATCTCTATCAGATCTCACTCTCGTAAGTGACCGTGAAGGGATTGACAACCCTTAATCGCGTTGGTTGCGAGTAGCTATCGTTTTGTGCAGGTACGAGGGACTTGGCGTGGCCTCCTCTTGGATTGATACCTTGGTTCTCAAAAACTGAGGGAAATACTTACGCTACTTTGCTGCATCATCCTCTCCTCTTCAGGGAAATCCAACGCAGTGCTCAAGAGGTAGCAAGAAAAATTTCTGGCGCCGTTGTCGGGGAGTCTGCGCAAAAGTCAACATACCAAGTACCCATCACAATCCCTATCTCTCGCATTACATTATTTGCCATTTGCCTCTCATTTTCCTCTCCCCCACTTCACCCTTGCCATTTTATTCTCCCTCTCTTTCCCAATCTCCTCCTCTCTTTTCCGTTCGCCTTTTTCTCGCTTGCCTTTTGTTTGCTCGTGTGTTGGATTGCTTGTTTGTCGCGATGGCTCAAGATACTACCAAATTGTTTGACTTCACCAATACCAATAATAATGATTTTCGTAGCACTCCGATTGCTCCTCTTGCCAATATTGAATCTTGTGAAATCAATACTGCTTTGTTGAATCTTGTTATGAAAGATCAATTCGCCGGCCTTCCTAGTGAAGATGTCGCTACTCATCTGAATAGCTTCATTGATTTATGTGATATGCAAAAGAAAAAAGATGTCAATAATGATGTCGTTAAGTTGAAGCTATTTCCTTTTTCGCTTAGAGATCGTGCTAAAGCGTGGTTTTCGTCTTTGCCTAAAAATAGTATTGATTCTTGGAACAAGTGCAAAGATGCTTTTATCTCTAAGTATTTTCCTCCCGCTAAGATCATCTCTCTTAGGAACGATATTATGAATTTTAAGCAACTTGATCATGAACATGTTGCACAAGCTTGGGAGAGAAAGGCTTTGTTTTGACTATAAGCATGAGGAGAATTTAGCATGGATTGCAACAAGGAAATACAATCAATTAAAGAGCAATTTTCATAATTAAATTCCTTGAGATCCAAAATAGTGGGTTTAACATCATCTAGGTTTTTATTTCTTTCAATCCCACATTTATCAATTTCATCATCAAGATCTAAAAACTCCGAATTCTTAGAACGCCTTCTAGGTAAAGGAATATCATATTCAGTTTCATCAAGATTCATATTGCAAAACAAAGATTTAATGGGGGATGCATCAATAACTTTTAGATCTTCATCTTGATTTTCATATGAATTGGAAGAACACGCTTTAATAAAGGCATCTTTGGAAGCACGCATCCTAGCGGTTCTTTCTTTGCACTCATCAATGGAAATTCTCATAGCTTTGAGAGACTCATTGATATCATGCTTAGGAGGAATAGATCTAAGCTTTAAAAAATCAATTTCAAGAGAAATTCTATCAACGTTTCTAGCCAAATCATCAACTTTAAGCAGTTTCTCCTCAAGCAAAGCATTAAAATTCTTTTGTGAATTCATAAATTCTTTAACACTATTCTCAAATTCAGAGGGCATCTTATTAAAATTTCCATAAGATTTGTTGTAGGAATTTCCATAATTATTAGAAGGATTTCTAGGATAAGGCCTAGGATTAAAATTCCCTCTATGCGTTGTTACCAAAATTATTCCTACCAACAAAATTCACATCCATAGATTCATTATTATTCTCAATCAAAGTAGACAAAGGCATACCATTAGGATCAGAAGAAACACTCTTAATAGCAAATAATTTCATAAGTTCATCCATCTTTTCACTCAAAACATTGATTTCTTCTATCGCATGCACTTTTTTATTAGTAGATCTTTCAGTGTGCCATTGAGAAGAATTAACCATAATATTATCTAGGAGTTTAGTAGCATCTCCTAAAGTGATTTCCATAAAAGTGCCTCCCGCGGCCAAATCTAAAAGATTTCTAGAAGCAAAATTCAATCTGGCATAAATTTTTTGTATAATCATCCACAAATTCAAACCATGAGTAGGACAATTACGTATCATTAATTTCACACATTGTTGATGCCTTGATGCAATCTTATGAAGAAAAACTTGAGTTGAAAGTTTCTATCCCTAGAAAACTCTATGATGAGTGGAAACCTACTATTAAGATTAAAATTAAAGGTTATGAGTTTCATGCCTTGTTTGATTTGGGTGCTAGTGTCTCTACTATCCCCAAAACTTTGTGTGGTTTGCTAGATTTCCGTGACTTTGATGATTGCTCTCTAAATTTGCATCTTGCGGATTCCACTATTAAAAAGCCTATGGGAAGAATTAATGATGTTCTTATTGTTGCAAATAGGAATTATGTGCCCGTAGATTTTATCGTTCTTGATATAGATTGCAATCCTTCTTGCCCTATTATTCTTGGTAGACCTTTCCTTAGAACAATTGGTGCGATTATTGATATGAAGGAAGGGAATATTAGATTTCAATTTCCATTAAAAAGGGCATGGAACACTTTCCTAGAAAGAAAATAAAATTACCATATGAATCTATCATGAGAGCCACTTATGGATTGCCTGCCAAAGATGGCAATACTTAGATCTATCCTTGCTTTTATGCCTAGCTAGGGGCGTTAAACGATAGCGCTTGTTGAGAGGCAACCCAATTTTATTTTTAGTTTTTTTTTTTGCTTTTGCTTCTGTTTAGGAATAAATAATAAATCTAGCCTCCGGTTAGATGTGGTTTTATGTTTTAAATTAGTTTTTGTGCCAAGTGAGACCTATTGGATCTTCTTGGATGATAGTTATTTGATCTTGCTGTAATTTCCAGAAACTTTGAGTTCAGTGCCCGAATTGTTAAAAAACACCAGAACATGATAAAATACTGATTCCAATTGCTGCTGATCAATAAACAAATTGTCTAGGGCGTCTAACTTTGGTTGATTTTTTGAGTTCCATAAGTTTGCGTTATTTACATATTACTACAGACTGTTCTGTTTTTGACAGATTCTGTTTTTCGTGTGTTGTTTGCTTATTTTGATGAATCTATGGCTAGTAAAATAGTTTATAATCCATAGAGAAGTTGCAATATAGTAGGTTTAACACCAATATAAATAAAGAATGAGTTCATTACAGTACCTTAAAGTAGTATTTTCTTTTCTTTCTGTAACGGAGCTCATGAGATTTCTGTTGAGTTTTGTGTTATGAAGTTTTCAAGTTTTGGGTAAATTCTTTTGATGGATTATGGATGTGACGCCCCCGATTCAATCGTACACTAATCATGCACGCAAATGTGTACGATCAAGATCAGGGACTCACGGGAAGATATCACAACACAACTCTACAAATAAAATAAGTCATACAAGCATCATAATACAAGCCAGGGGCCTCGAGGGCTCGAATACAAGTGCTCGATCATAGGCGAGTCAGTGGAAGCAACAATATCTGAGTACAGACATAAGTTAAACAAGTATGCCTTAAGAAGGCTAGCACAAACTGGGATACAGATCGAAAGAGGCACAGGCCTCCTGCAGGATCCTCCTAAACTACTCCTAGTCGTCGTCAGCGGGCTGCACGTAGTAGTAGGCACCTCCGGTGTAGTAGTCGTCATCGACGGTGGCGTCGCTCTGGGCTCCATCGTGCAGTCGCGAGAACCGAGTAGAGATAGGGAAAAGGGGAACAAGGCAACCGTGAGTACTCATCCAAAGTACTACAAGCAAGGAGCTACACTACATATGCATGGATATATGTGTAAAGGGCCATATCGATGGACCGAATGCGAGAATGCCGAATAAGAGGGGATAGCTAGTCTTATCGAAGACTACGCATTCTGGTCACCTGTCTTGCAACAGGTAGAAGAGGACAATCTGAAGTCCTCCAAGTAACATCACATAGCAATAATCCTACCCGGCGATCCCCTCCTTGTATCCCTGAGAGAGAGCGACCACCGGTTGTATCTGGCACTTGGAAGGGTGTGTTTTATTAAGTATCCGGTTCTAGTTGTCATAAGCTCAAGGTACAACTCCAAGTCGTCCTATTACCGAAGATCACAGCTATTCGAATAGATTAACTTCCCTGCAGGGGTGCACCAACTTACCCAACACGTTTGATCCCATTTGGCCGGACACACTTTCCTGGGTCATGCCCGGCCGCGGAAGATCAACACGTCGCAGCCCCACCTAGGCACAACAGAGAGGCCAGCACGCCGGTCTAAACCTAAGCGGCAGTGCAGGCTCATCGCCTGAGCACACCTGCGTTGCGTCTGTGACGAAAGCGAACTAGCCCCTTAATACAAGAGCAGGCCTACGTTCCAATCCGGTAGCGCGCCACTTTCGATCGTTGGCGTCACGAAGTGCCGGTGATACCACGACGCCGAGTGCCCATATCTTTCCCACGTAGTTGGTTAGTGCGTATAAGCTCGTAGCCAACTCAGATCAAATACCAAGATCTCGTTAAGCGTGTTAAGTATCCGCGAATGCCGAACAGGGCCAGGCCCACCTCTCTCCTAGGCGGTCTCAACCTGCCCTGTCGCTCCGCCTCAAGATCCACTCGCGGGTGCTCCACCAGCCGACCCGACTTTAGTCTCCACATGTATCATGTATAAAGTATATAGTATATACCGTGATCACCTCTCGAGTGATCATGGCCCGATAATATAGCACGGCGAGCGGACAAGAATGTAGGGCCACAGATGAAAGTACTAGCACCCTATACTAAGCATATAGGATTGCAGGTAAAGGTAACAACAGTAGTAACAAGGACAGGCTATGCAGCAATATAGGAGTATCTGAAAGCAGTAACATGCTACACTACTCTAATGCAAGCAGTATAGAGAAGAGTAGGCGATATCTGGTGATCAAGGGGCGGCTTGCTGGTTGCTCACGGCAAGAGAGAGGGTCGTCAACACCGTAGTCGAACGGGCAGCAGCGGCGTCGGTCTCGTAGTCTACCGAGGAAGAGGGGAAGAAACAATGAATAACAAGTAAACAGATGCATATCGATGCATGACAAGACAAGTATCGATGCTAGGCGTGCCCTAACGTGGTATGGGGTGGTACCGGTTAAGGGGGGGGAAACGTGGCAGAGGAGCCGGAGGGGGAAAGTTGCGTGTTTGATATGTTAGGAGTGTGTGGTGGACGAACGGGCTGCGTATCTGGAATCGTCTCGTCGTTCTGAGCAACTTTCATGTTGAAAATATTTTAACCCGAGTTACGGATTAAAAGATATGATTTTCTAAAGATTTAATCATTTTCTGATTTTAATTATTTATTTAAATCCAACATTATCCAAAACAGTGTTTGCTGACGTCATCATGACGTCAGCAGTCAATAGAGGTGTTGACTGGTCAACTGACGTGTGGGTCCCGCATGTCATTGACTGTTAGTCTAATTAGGGTTTAATTAAACTAACTAGTTAATTAGATTAGTTAAGCAGGATTAATTAACTTAATTAATTAATTAATTAATCATCTTAATTATTATTTATTTATATATTTATATATATATATACTTTTTATTCTTCCTTTTTTTTTTTAAATCATTTTGGGCGCGGGGCCCCCTAGTCAGTGGCTCATCCGAGCCACGAGGGGCTTAGCGGGCGCGCTGAGTTCTGGCGTGGCCCGAGCAGCGTCACTCATGGGCGCACCCGCCTAGACGCCTGCTGGAGAGCCGGCCATGGCGAGGCAGCCGCGAGGCGAGGAGGAGGGGCACGCGTGCGTCTGGGTGGCCCAGCGGGCGGAGCGGCAGAGCTCAACGGGCCCGGTGAGGAGAGGCGAGGCGCGGCGTCGAGGGACGCAGCGGGCATCTTTGGGAGCTCGCGCCAGCGAATCCAGGCGGCAGAGGATGGCCAAGGCGGGGTTCGCCGGCGTGGCGATGGCGAGCCACGGCGAGCAAAAGGGGAGGATCGAGCGGCGGCGCGTGTCGTCCCGGCACAGTGGCGATGGCGGAGCGGAGAGGGGTCACGGCTAGTTGGGCGGGCGAGTGGGCGCGTTCACGAGGAGGGGCGAAACAAAAGCGGGGCGCCGTCGCCACAGCGTGTCGGCAGCGGCGGGCGGCGCGAGCAGCGGCGAGAGAGGGCCGCCGCGTAAGCGCTAAGCGGGGAAGGAGGACGGGGTCCTCACCGTCCGTTGGAGGAAGAAGGGCGTTGAGCGCGATGGCGACCGGTGGGGAGGAGGACGAGGAGGCGATCGGCGACGGCGAAGCGCCCGTTGAGCGTGATGGCGACCGGTGGGGAGGAGGACGAGGACGCGGCGACGGGACGAAGTCATTCCGGCGGGTTCCGCCACGGCGCGGTCATAAACGAAGCGGCGCGGTGCGGGCGTTAGGGACATGGCGGGCGGAGTCGGTGGGGCGGCGTCGGCGGCGAGGATCGGCGACGGGTCGGTGGCGTGCCTCGATCCAGATCGAGCAAAGGGGCGAGGAGCGAGGGAGTGGGGGGGAGGTTCGCCTCGATCCCGATTGGATCGGGAGGGTGAGGAGTGGCGTCGGGGGGAGGCGGCTGCCCTAGGGTTTGACCCGGCGGGGGGTATGGGGAGTGGGGTGGGCGGCTGGTGGCCCAGAGGCTAGTTAGGCGAAGCCCGATTGGGGAAGGAGGCTCCTTGCCTCTGTCTCTCTTTTTTTTTGTATTTTCTTTTCTTTTATTTATTTCCTGTTTTCTTTTAACTTCCAATTTATTTTAGTTTCAATAAATACCAAAGTGGCACCTAAATTGTTGTTACAAATTATGTGACAACCACAAAATGTTTCATCCTAAATAATATAGTTTAATATTCTACAAAATCGAAAGGCATTTAAATAATGGTTTTAGCTACTGTTTTGATTAGTTTAGTTCATTTAATCATTTTATAAAGGCTTGGCTTCTCCACCATAATTACCTATGCATTATTTAGTTCACTTGAACATTTTAGTTTTAAAGTTTGGAAACTTTTGTTGTTTGCCTATGTTTTAAATTTGAATTTGAATCGGGTTGAATCAGCGTGAGTTTAATTACGATGCGGAGGTGACGTGGCATCATTAGCTTGGGATTACTGTAGTCTAATTATCCGGGCGTCACAATTCTCCTCCACTACAAGAAATCTCGTCCCGAGATTTAAGAGGGGAGTAAGGGGGGGGGGGAGTTCTGGCTATTCTAATGGATCTTCTTGAAGAAGTTAATCCCTTTCGTTGATGTCTTCAATCCTTTATTCCGATGCATCAAGATAAACTTGTCATCATTTCTTCGGGAACTCCATCGTACTTACGAAAAGATAAGGGGCATTCCGGAAGAACAGACCTCTGCAAGGTCGACTATCTAGTCGATAACATCGAGGAAGGTGGCGGAAGTACTCTCGAATTTAAACTTAAGAAAATATCGAGAGAAAAGTAAGGAGTTACCATGAGAAGTTTCAAACGGATAGGCAAGCGTTTGATGCCTAATCAGAAGGTGAAAGGGGTTTAGAGCAACGAGAATAAGTATTGCGTCTGATACCAGAATTGAAGATCTCATCGGTAGGTGGCTCATGAATTTCTTACGAGTCCACGCGCGAGGAATAACTTTGGGAAACATGAGGGTGTATAGAAGAGTCAGGTTTCGATCCTATGGATCTGTGGGTTATGGGCCCACCATGTGGGTTAAAAGTGGCAAGGGTGCTGACATCTTGCACGGTCACGATAGTAAGGTATGTCAGAGGGTAGCCTACCATTTATGTTGGCAACAATGTCGGTACCAAGGGCGAGGGACAAAGAGAACCATTTTCCTGCTCGTTGAACGAGGCGGACCAATAGGTAAGGTTCTCGTCCATCGGTGGCTACCGGAATGTCATCAACAATAATGTGAGGTCTTCTTGTGAGTTGTACCTCGAGGTGTTTGCACAAGCAGTGGATTATTACTGCTTATATCATATAGATCATAGAAAAGGTTCAAACAAACCAATGGAAGGAAAATATGATCATCAGATTAAACAGAACAATGGAAAGGAAAATAAGTTTAAACACATATTTCAAGGGTATATCCTTCCCAAGGACAAGCAGAGCAAGATATCCATGACAGGATATAAAGTAGAAAACCATTTAGGTAAGGGGGGGAGGAATCTCATGTTATTACCCATACAACGGTGTTAGGATAAATGATAAATAAAATTTAGCATCGTGCTTCAAATGTTCCTGTTGAAAATCGGAGTACCATTGACATGCTTCGAGATAGCATTGACATGGTCTTCAGGTGAAGATCAAACTTTGGAAACACGAAGGATCCATCAGGAATAACTTGTAGAATAAGTCTTACAATTTCCCCATGGATGCATGGATAACCTTGCTGAAAAGGAATCTATAATGATAGGTCCTCCAGCCGGGGGGGGGGGGTGCTAGGCATGACATCATGTTACCGGGTCATCAAAGGATCAACATCATAACTCTTGGAAAGTTATCCCAACCATCATATCTGACCGAGATCCATATCCAATTGGTGTCATGATACCTCAGACTCAGGGGGTCCGAGAGGAATAGGTGCAACACAAATCGACGAAATGACATTGCAAGATTCTCGAGAAATGAACTATGGGAGCGGGTTTCTGAAGCAATAGTTCATCATTAAACCAAGGAGGGGATGAGAAGGTGGCTGATGGGCTCAGCGACAATTTATCGGGAATTCCAAACGGATGGATTTCCATGCTAATGTGAACAAGAAGATGACATTTGTCGGCTCAAATGGTATAATGATGTATGCTCGAGGAAAACATACACAATTAAACATTGGTTGAAAGGTGCACCCGAAATATGGGCTGGGTTGCACGACCAACGTCGGAATGGTGATTCAATAATCAATAGTCTAAGAATTTCACTTCAAAGCAAGAGGCTTGCTAGAAGTTTTGAATTCACACGTCACACTCAATTGTCGGTATTCCGGTTGAAAACAATACGGGGCCAAGGAATGAACGAAGATGGCAAGAAGTATTATGATATCAAGAATTCTTAAGAGGTGGTGAAATTCTCACCACATCCTTGACAAAAGGAGATGGTAATACTTTCGAGGTAAGGAAGATCAACTGCTGGGTAGCAGGGATCTCAAGGTTTACACAAAACACGAACAACTTGTGTTGAACGGAAGGCAATAAAGTGGTCGATGAGAACAGGAATCATCGAGGGGCAAGGATGGTATTACCCATCATGAATTCAATTGAATTCCTGGAAGAGCTCATAAGGTTCATGATGATCACAACACAATTGTCGAGAGATCTCTTGCAGATGTAATCAATCAGCGACGACATCAGGTCAAAGGAATGATGAAGCAAGAGGTTATTGGAACCACAGTTACGACACAAACTCGAGAACAAGTTTGTTGTTCAAGATGGAACGATAAGACAAGGAAATCGACGTAAGCTTAGCTCAATCGTCAAAAGTTGTGCTCCTGGGATAAGGACCAGGTAGCACAGTTAAAATCTGCACGACAAGGATATAGCCAAACATGCTAGGAATGGCGTGATCGGTTACAAGCTCGTACTTAAAGAAGATTATCAAGTGTCGTTGAACCGTAATGCAGACTCGGTTCAGTTATCGGTGTCTTTGAGTGTTTAATAACTCAGAGCCCGCGAAAAATTGGAATCAGTGGGAAGGTAGCACTTGATGAACTCATAAAAAGTTATGCAGTTCCATGATAATCTCGAGATACCAGGGGGTAATACTCGACACAAGGTCAAAGTAAAGGTTGGACTGGTGTATTGATCCATAGAAGACAATTGTTTTAACTTGTCCGTGAAATGGAATCAAAGAAGAACAATCATGGTCGGAACCACGGTTGCAAGGGATCAATTCACAGATACCATATGTTAGCTATCAAGGAAATAGTTATTATTACAAGAAGCTTCCATGATAGGATATACATCGCGTCCATGGGCATGAACACAAAGTTCAAGGTCGACTCCCACTTCTCCAATGCATACCCTTTCATTCACTTCTCGCTTTTGATGAAGTTATAGCGTTGAAATTTTATCTGGCAAAATACCAGAAGAGTACGACTCGTGAAAACTTTCGAGTTCACACATATTAAGGAAGGCATAGGTTCAACCCATCGGGGCATCTTAGAATCATATACCAGAATCTTTTAGAAGTAATTAACTCAAGCTCGAAGGCAGAGCATGGTTGAGAAAGCAGACGATACAATTTACCAAAGGCATTATGTATCCGAGAAAGGCTCACAAGGTTATTGAATATGAAGGGCCTTGTCAGATAAAATCCAACAAAGGATCTGGTGGTCCACGAGGGATCTGACGTGAGCATCGGTACTCAACTAGAGGAAGAAGAATGCAAGGAGATCAAATTATAGAAACAACTGACTAACTCAATTGTCAAATGCAAAGGAATTATGATTTCCAAATCAAGGGATCAGAAGCAATGCTCTGAATAGGGATGGATAAGTTGAATAGCCTTAGGGTACAATCAACGACAATTGGATTGGTCGAGAACCAATTCCAGTTAAAAGAATGGCAGCTCAGCCGGAAAAGTAATTTATAAGGGTCAATGATGATTGCGTGTATTCGCAACCATATTGAGTCAACAGACTCAAAATGATAATGACAAGGAATGTCAATAAGACTACGAGACTTATGGGATTAACCATAATGCAAGCAAGCAAGAATTTCAAGAGCCAAAGGCTCCAAAGGATTCTCGGAGGATTGAATAGTATTTCAAAGACGTTGTGAAACACCTGAACAACTGGGGATGAGCGGATACTCGAAAAGTGCGAGAAATTATTCTTAGGGGTATTCAGGTGGCCAAGAACTGCAAGGCAGTAGGCACAAAATATTCTCGGGGTATCTTGTAATAACAAGATCGACTGCAAATAAAAGTAAGCACGACAGGTGTAAGTATTTATCCATAGGGATATTTCGGTGGAAGGGAATTGCAAAAGCAACAGGCACAAGGTCTCGAGAGAAAATCGTAGAGTAACTTCGGAATCTTCTAGTGCAGCAGGCGACCATCTAAAGTGAGGGGCTCTCCGGGAGAAAGTACTTGCGAGAACCTAAAGTTAGTTTGATTTTTAGCAAAATCCTTTAACCCGAATAGAAGAGAGCTTAGAGTCCCAGAGTAAAGGTCGAGGAGTAAAAGATCCTAGTACCACCCGATGGCGACGTGGGCCCGTAAGGCACACAGCCAAGTTAGTAAAAGTTTTTGCAATGTCTAGACTCGACTTAGGCCAAGGAGTTGGAAGGGGGATCCCTACAGGCAGTCGGCTCTGATACCAACTTGTGACGCCCCCGATTCAATCGTACACTAATCATGCACGCAAATGTGTACGATCAAGATCAGGGACTCACGGAAGATATCACAACACAACTCTACAAATAAAATAAGTCATACAAGCATCATAATACAAGCCGGGGCCTCAAGGGCTCGAATACAAGTGCTCGATCATAGACGAGTCAGTCGGAAGCAACAATATCTGAGTCTGAGACATAAGTTAAACAAGTTTTCCTTAAGAAGGCTAGCACAAAGCGGGATCTGAGATCGAAGAGGCGCAGGCCTCCTGCACGATCCTCCTAAACTACTCCCGGTAAATGGTTAGCGGGCTGCACGTAGTAGTAGGCACCTTCGTGTAGTAGTCGCCATCGGCGGTGGCGTCTGCTCTGGGCTCCATCGTGCAGTCGCAGCAACCGAGTAGAGATAGGGGAAAAGGGGAACAAGGCAACCGTGAGTACTCATCCAAAGTACTACTTAAGCAAGGAGCTACACTACATATGCATGGATATATGTGTAAAGGGCCATATCAGTGGACTGAACTGCAGAATGCCAGAATAAGAGGGGGATAGCTAGTCTTATCGAAGACTACGCATCTGGTCACCTGTCTTGCAACAGGTAGAAGAGGACAATCTGAAGTCCTCCAAGTAACATCACATAGCAATAATCCTACCCGACGATCCCCTCCTCGTATCCCTGAGAGAGAGCGACCACCGGTTGTATCTGGCACTTGGAAGGGTGTGTTTTATTAAGTATCCGGTTCTAGTTGTCATAAGCTCAAGGTACAACTCCAAGTCGTCCTGTTACCGAAGATCACGGCTATTCGAATAGATTAACTTCCCTGCAGGGGTGCACCAACTTACCCAACACGTTTGATCCCATTTGGCCGGACACACTTTCTGGGTCATGCCCGCCGGAAGATCAACACGTCGCAGCCCCACCTAGGCACAACAGAGAGGCCAGCACGCCGGTCTAAACCTAAGCACGCAGGGGTCTGGGCCCATCGCCCTGAGCACACCTGCACTTTGCGTACGCGCCCGAAAGCAGAACTAGCCCCCTTAATACAAGAGCAGGCCTACGTTCCAATCCGGTAGCCGCCACTCGATCGTTGGCGTCACGAAGTGCCGGTGATACCACGGCGCCGAGTGCCCATATCTTTCCCACGTAGTTGGTTAGTGCGTATAAGCTCGTAGCCAACTCAGATCAAATACCAAGATCTCGTTAAGCGTGTTAAGTATCCATGAGCGCCGAACAGGCCAGGCCCACCTCTCTCCTAGGCGGTCTCAACCTGCCTGTCACTCCGCCTCAAGATCTACTCATGGTGCTCCACCAGCCGACCCGACTTTAGTCTCCACATGTATCATGTATAAAGTATATAGTATATACCGTGATCACCTCCCGAGTGATCACGGCCCGATAATATAGCACGGCAGACGGACAAGAATGTAGGGCCACAGATGAAAGTACTAGCACCCTATACTAAGCATATAGGATTGCGGTAAAGGTAACAACAAGAGTAACAAGGACAGGCTATGCAAAGAAGATAGGAGTATCTGAAAGCGATAACATGCTACACTACTCTAATGCAAGCAGTATAGAGAAGAGTAGGCGATATCCGGTGATCAAGGGGCGGCTTGCTGGTTGCTCTGGCAAGAGAGAGGGTCGTCAACACCGTAGTCGAACTGGGCAGCAGCAGCGTCGGTCTCGTAGTCTACTGAGGGAAGAGGGGAAGAAACAATGAATAACAAGTAAGCAGATGCATATCGATGCATGACAAGACAAGTATCGATGCTAGGCGTGCCCTAACATGGTATGGGGTGGTACGGTTAAGAAACATCCGGAAAGTATTCCGGTGTTTACGTTTTTTGAGCGAGAGGCCGAGGGGAAAGTTGCATGTTTGATATGTTAGGAGTGTGTGGTGGACGAGCGGGCTGCGTGTCCGGAATCGTCTCGCTGTTACGAGCAACTTTCATGTTGAAAATATTTTAATCCGAGTTACGGATTAAAAGATATGATTTTCTAAAGATTTAATCATTTTTTGTTTTTAATTATTTATTTAAATCCAACATTATCCAAAACAGTGTTTGCTGACGTCATCATGACGTCAGCAGTCAATAGAGGTGTTAACTGGTCAACTGACGTGTGGGTCCCGCATGTCATTGACTGTTAGTCTAATTAGGGTTTAATTAAACTAACTAGTTAATTAGATTAGTTAAGCAGGATTACTTAACTTAATTAATTAATTAATTAATCATCTTAATTATTATTTATTTATATTTATATATATATATATAATTTTTATTCTTCCTTTTTTTATTTTTAAATCATTTTGGGCGCGGGGCCCCCTAGTCAGTGGCTCATCCGAGCCACCAGGGGCTTAGCGGTAGCGCTGAGTTCTGGCATGGCCCGAGCAGCGTCGCTCATGGGCGCACCCGCCTAGACGCCATGGAGAGCCCGGCGGCCACGGCAGGCGGCCGCACGGAGGCGAGGAGGAGGGGCACGCAGCGTGCGTCTGGAGGTGGCCGCAGCGAGAAGTGCCAGCAGCGAGCTCAGGCCCCGTGAGGAGAGGCGAGGCGCTGGCGTCGAGGGGACGCAGGCGTCTTTGGGAGCTCGCGCCTTGCAGTCCAGGGGCGGCAGAGGATGGCAAGGCGGGGTTTCGCCGGCATGGCGATGGCGAGGCCACGGCGAGCAAAAGGGGAGGATCGAGCGCGGCGCGTCGTCCGGCACAGTGGCGATGGCCGGCGGAGAAGAGGGGTCACGGCTAGTTGGACGGGCAGAGTAAAGCGTTCACGAGGAGGGCGAAACAAAAGCGGGCGCGCCGTCAGCGTCGACGCGGCGGCGGCGATTTACGGCGGCGGCAGAGGCGGCGAGGCCGCCATGTAAGGCGCTAAGCGGGGAAGGAGGACCGGGTCCTCACCGTCCGTTGGAGGAAGAAGCGTTGAGGCGCAATGGCGACCGATGGGGAGGAGGACGAGAGGTGATCGGCGGCGGCGACGAAGCGCCGTTGAGCGTGATGGCGACCATGGGGAGGAGGGCGAGGACGCGGCGACGGGACGAGGCATTCGGCGGGTTCCGCCACAGCGCGGTCATAAACGGGCGGCGCCAAATCGAGGCGTTAGGGACATGGCGGGCGGAGTCGGTGGGCGCGCCGAGGCGACGGGGATCGGCGACGGGTTGGGCGCGTGCCTCGATCCAGATCGGGCAAAGGGGCGAGGAGCGAGGGAGTGGGGGGGAGGTTTCGCCTCGATTCGATTGGATCGGGAGGGTGAGGAGTGGCGTCGGGGAGTGGGAGCGGCTGCCCTAGGGTTTCGGCCGACGGGGAGGGTATGGGGAGTGGGGTGGGCGGCTGGTGGCCTGTGAGGCTAGTTAGGCGAAGCCCGATGGGGGAAGGAGGCTCCTTGCCTCTGTCTCTCTTTTTTTTGTATTTTCTTTTCTTTTATTTATTTCCTGTTTTCTTTTAACTTCCAATTTATTTTAGTTTCAATAAATACCAAAGTGGCACCTAAATTGTTGTTACAAATTATGTCACAACCACAAAATGTTTCATCCTAAATAATATAGTTTAATATTCTACAAAATCTGAAAGGCATTTAAATAATGGTTTTAGCTACTGTTTTGATTAGTTTAGTTCATTTAAACATTTTATAAAGGCTTGGCTTCTCCACCATAATTACCTATGCATTATTTAGTTCACTCCGAACATTTTAGTTTTAAAGTTTGGAAACTTTTGTTGTTTGCCTATGTTTTAAATTTGAATTTGAATCGGGTTCGAATCAACGTGAGTTTAATTACAGTAACGGAGGTGACGTTGCATCATTAGCTTGGGATTACTGTAGTCTAATTATCCGGGCGTCACAATGGAACAAGGAGTGGAAAGAGCCTAAGCTTGGGGATGCCCATGGCACCCCCAATATAATCCAAGGACACCAAAAAGTCAAAGCTTGGGATGCCCTGAAGGCATCCCTCTTTAAATCTACTTCCATCGGTAATTTACTTGGAGCTATATTTTTATTCACCACATGATATGTGTTTTGCTTGGAGCGTCTTGTATTATTTGCGTCTTTGTTTGTTAGTTTGCCACAATCATCCTTGCTGTACACACCTTTTGAGAGAGCCATACATAAATTGGAATTCGATAGAATACTCTATGTGCTTCACTTATATCTTTTGAGCTTGATAGTTTTGCTCATAGTGCTTCACTTATATCTTTTGATCTTGATAGTTTTGCTCATAGTGCTTCACTTATATCTTTTCAGCGTGATAATTTTTGCTCTAGTGCTTCACTTAGATCTTTTAGAGCACGGTGGTGGATTTGTTTTAAAGAAACTATTGATCTCTCATGCTTCACTTAAATTATTTTGAGAGTCGTTAATAGCATGGTAATTTGCTTAATGTCAATATACTTGGTATTCAAGATATGTGAAACTTTCTTTTGAGTGCGTTGAATACTAAGAAAAGTTTGATGCTTGATAATTGTTTTGAGATATGAAGATGGTGATATTAGAGTCATGCTAGTTGAGTAGTTGTGAATTTAAAGAATACTTGTGTTGAAGTTTGTGATTCCGTAGCATGCATTATGGTGAACCGTTATGTGCTGAACTCGAGCATGATTTATTTATTGATTGTCTTCCTTATGAGTGGAGGTCGGGGACGAGCGATGGTCTTTTCCTACCAATCTATCCCCCTAGGAGCATGCGCGTAATACTTTGCTTTGATAACTTCTAGATTTTTGCAATAAGTATATGAGTTCTTTATGACTAATGATGTGTCCATGGATTATACTCACTTTTTCCCATCCTTCCACCATTTCTAGCCTCTCTAATACCGCGCACTTCTCGCCGGTATCATACACCCATCATATACCTTCCTCAAAACAGCCACCATACCTACCTATCATGGCATTTCCATAGCCATTCCGAGATATATTGACATGCAACTTTCCACCGTTCCGTTTATTATGACACGCTCCATCATTGTCATATTGCTAGCATGATCATGTAGCTGACATCGTATTTGTGGCAAAGCCACCGTTCATAATTCTTTCATACATGTCACTCTTGATTCATTGCATATCCCGGTACACCGCCGGAGGCATTCATATAGAGTCATATTTTGTTCTAAGAATCGAGTTGTAAATTGTTGAGTTGTAAGAAAAATGGAAGTGTGATGATCATCATTTTTAGAGCATTGTCCCAAGTGAGGAAAGGATGATGGAGACTATGATTCCCCCATAAGTCGGGATGAGACTCCGGACGAAAAATAAAAAAAAGAGAGAAAAGAAAAAAAAAGGCCATAAAAAAAGAGAAATGCCCAAATAAAAAAATGAGAGAATAAGAGAGAATGGACAATGCTACTATCCTTTTACCACACTTGTGCTTCAAAGTAGCACCATGATCTTCATGATAGAGAGTCTCTCAATTTTGTCACTTTCATATACTAGTGGGAATTTTTCATTATAGAACTTGGCTTGTATATTCCAATGATGGGATTCCTCAAATGCCCTAGGTCTTCGTGAGCAAGTGAGTTGGATGCACACCCACTTAGTTTCTTTTGTTGAGCTTTCATATACTTATAGCTCTAGTGCATCCGTTGCATGGCAATCCCTACTCACTCACATTGATATCTTTTGATGGGCATCTCCATAGCCCGTTGATACGCCTAGTTGATGTGAGACTATCTTCCCATCTTTTTGTCTTCTCCACAACCACCATTCTATTCCACATATAGTGCTATATCCATGGCTCACGCTCATGTATTGCGTGAAGATTGAAAAAGTTTTGAAAATGTTAAAGTATGAAACAATTGCTTGGCTTGTCATCGGGGTTGTGCATGATTTAATTACTTTGTGTGGTGAAGATGGAGCATAACCAGACTATATGATTTTGTAGGGATAACTTTCTTTGGCCATGTTATTTTGAGAAGACATAATTGCTTAGTTAGTATGCTTGAAGTATTATTATTTTTATGTTAATATGAACTTTTGTCTTGAATCTTTCGGATCTGAATATTCATTCCACAATTAAGAGGATTTACATTGAAATTATGCCAAAGTATCACTCCACATCAAAAATTCTTTTTTATCATTTACCTACTCGAGGACGAGCAGGAATTAAGCTTGGGGATGCCTGATACTTCTCCAACGTATCTATAATTTTTGATTGCTCCATGCTACTTTATCTACTGTTTAGGACTATATTGGGCTTTATTTTCCACTTTTATATTATTTTTGGGACTAACCTATTAACCTGAGGCCCAGCCTAGAATTGCTGTTTTTTTGCCTATTTCAGTGTTTCGAAGAAACAAAATATCAAACGGAGTCCAAACGGAATAAAACCTTCGGGAACGAGATTTTCTCACCGAACGTGATCCAGGAGACTTGGACCCTGCTCCAAGGAACAACAGAGGAGGTCACGAGGGTGGGGGGCGCGCCCCTACCTCGTGGGCCCCCTGTTGCTCCACCGACGTACTCCTTCCTCCTATATATACCTACGTACCCCCGACAGATCGAATACGGAGCCAAAAACCTAATTCCACTACCGCAACTTTCTGTATCCACGAGATCCCATCTTGGGGCCTGTTCCGGAGCTCCGCCGGAGAGGGCCGTCATCACGGAGAGCTTCTACATCATCATAGCCCCTCCGATGAAGTGTGAGTAGTTTACCTCAGACCTTCGGGTCCATAGTTAGTAGCTAGATGGCTTCTTCTCTCTTTTTGGATCTCAATACAATGTTCTCCCCCTCTCTTGTGGAGATCTATTCGATGTAATCTTCTTTTTGTGGTGTGTTTGTTGAGATCGATTAATTGTGGGTTTATGATCCAGATTATCTACGAATAATATTTGAATCTTCTCTGAATTCTTTTATGTATGATTGAGTTATCTTTGCAAGTCTCTTCAAATTATCCGTTTGGTTTGGCCAACTAGATTGGTAGTTCTTGCAATGGGAGAAGTGCTTAGCTTTGGGTTCAATCTTGCGGTGTCCTTTCCCAGTGACAGAAGGGGCAGCAAGGCACGTATTGTATTGTTGCCATCAAGGATAACGAGATGGGGTTTTTATCATATTGCATGAATTTATCCCTCTACATCATGTCATCTTGCTTAAGGCGTTACTCTGTTTTAACTTAATACTCTAGATGCATGCTGGATAGCGGTCGATGAGTGGAGTAATAGTAGTAAATGCAGAATCGTTTTGGTTTACTTGTCTCGGACGTGATGCCTATATACATGATCATACCTAGATATCCTCATAACTATGCTCAGTTCTATCAATTGCTCAACAGTAATTTGTTCACCCACCGTAGAATACTTATGCTCTTGAGAGAAGCCACTAGTGAAACCTATGGCCCCCGGGTCTATTTTCATCATATCAATCTCTATCACTTTAAAACTTGCTTTGCTTTTACTTTGCCTTTTACTTTTCACTTTGCATCTCTATATCAAAAATACCAAAAATATTATTTATCATCTCTATCAGATCTCACTCTCGTAAGTGACCGTGAAGGGATTGACAACCCCTAATCGCGTTGGTTGCGAGTAGCTATCGTTTTGTGCAGGTACGAGGGACTTGAGCGTGGCCTCCTACTGGATTGATACCTTGGTTCTCAAAAACTGAGGGAAATACTTACGCTACTTTGATGCATGATCCTCTCCTCTTCGGGGAAATCCAACGCAGTGCTCAAGAGGTAGCAGAGCTGCTGACGTCGGCGCTTGGGTTGCTTCTTGGAGGGGTCATCCCCCGCTGTCCCGTCGCCATTGCCTTCTTTGGGTATGTCCACCATATATATGGCATATGATGAGGTGGCAGTCCAATGCCCTGTGGGCAGTGGTTCCTGTTCGTCTCCTGCATCGTCGTCCATACCGTCGATGTCTTCGGAGTCGAAATCGAGCATCTCGGTTAAATCATCGACAGTGGCTACTAAGTGGGTGGTGGGTGGGCGGCGAATCTCTTTGTCATCCGCATCCCAATCCTACCGGACATAGTCCGGCTAGGACTCTCCTGACAAGGAGAGAGATCTTAGAGAGTTCAGTATGTCGCCAAAGGGAGAGCACTGAAACATATCTGCGGAGGTGAACTCCATGATCGGCGCCCAGTCGGATTCGATGGGCGCAGGCACTTCGGAGTCCGTGGCCGAAGAAGAATCCGGCAGCTTGGATACACGGCTCTCATGAAGGGTAAGGTCGGCATTCGGCTCAATCGCCGCTGAGACTGTGGCCTCTGGTGCGGGGTCTAGCCACCCATCCACGGATGGCACAATTGGTTTTGAATTGAATGTCGGAGCGGTTGCAGGAGCGATCTCCTGAACACTGTCCGACGGTAGGGCTAAATCGTGCTCACCGTGACAGCGCGGCGCGCTCGGCAGGGGCTCGAATCCGTTGAAGATGAAGTCTCCGCGGATGTTGGCCGTGTAGTTTAGGTTTCCAAACCTGACCTGGTGGCCAGGGGAGTAACTCTCGATCTGCTCCAGATGGCCAAGCGAGTTGGCCCGCAGTACGAAGCCGCCGAATACAAAGATTTGTTCGGGGAGAAAAGTCTCACCCTGGAGTGCATCGATATCGATGATCGAAGGAGCCACCAAGCCTAACGGTGACGACACAGAGGAACTCTCAATGAAAGCACCAATGTCGGTGTCAAAACCGGCGGATCTCGGGTAGGGGGTCCCGAACTGTGCGTCTAGGCGGATGGTAACAGGAGACAAGGGACACGATGTTTTTACCCAGGTTCGAGCCCTCTCGATGGAGGTAAAACCCTACTCCTGCTTGATTGATCTTGATGATATGGGTATTACAAGAGTTGATCTACCACGATCCCAGAGAGGCTAAACCCTAGAAGCTAGCCTATGGTATTATTGTTGTTCTTCTGTCCTACGGACTAAAACCCTCTGGTTTATATAGACACCGGAGGGGGCTAGGGTTACACAGAGTTAGTTACAAGGAAGGAGATCTACATATCTGTATTGCCAAGCTTGCCTTCCACGCCAAGGAGAGTCCCATCCAGACACGGGACGAAGTCTTCAATCTTGTATCTTCATAGTCCAATAGTCCGGCCAAAGGTTATAGTCTGGCTGTCCGGATACCCCCTAATCTAGGACTCCCTCAGCTGCCTTACCCTCATGGTGTTGATTTAAACCTTCCCTGCTCTTCTTCTCCTAGGCTAGTCGAGCGCTTCAGCGGATGCCTCGACGATGACGGGGAAGGAAGGATCAGAAGTGACGGCTATAGCGCTAAGAAATTGGGAACCCTAGCAATTGATCTTCTCTATAAAACGTTTGTGGCAAGGGACGTGGAACCTGCTTCAGGGAAGAAGAGATGGATCATATTGAAAGAGACTAGCTTGCATCCTTCATCGGACAGACAATTGTTTTTTTTTGCCAATTGCATAGTCCATATTGTCCATGTGTTCGATGCATGCAAACGTGTGGCTCTTGGAGTTTGTAGGTAGACCTGCTATATTGCTCTTGATATGTGTAAAGAGCTTTATTTTTTATTTCCCCTTTTTCCTTTCCAATTTAGACATGCATCAGTTCATGCGTGATTGTATTGGACTCGAACAATATGTGTCAATGTAGTCCTTCCCGTGTGCGCTGGTGTTATGGTTCTATATGCATCGAAAGTGACAGCATATAAGTTCAATACTGTAGGTACATATACTTTTACATGTTACGTAGAAACTTTGAATCTCAGCCATCGTTATTCTAATCAAACGGTGTAAAAAAGATTAACATATGTGGACAAACATGGTGGCTTGTTTTAATCTTCTTTTAATTATATAATAAATTGTAGTCCCACATGTGAGTGAAAATGCAAGACAACGCGTGTCCCCTCTGGTGAGCGGCATGTGAGTTATACTGTTCGGGGTGCGACGCGAACGCGGCAGGTGTGCTTTAAGTGTGACGCCTTTTCCTTTTGAACTTGCAAAGTGTAACATTTTCGTGCGATTGATCGAAACAAATCTAGAACAAAATGACGAGGACGGGTCATTCCCGCGCATTAGGTGGGCTAGTTTGGCCTAGTTTGGCCTAGTGTCTCCACTCTTAGGTGGGAGGAGTGCAAAACACGGCAGATCTGATTTTGATCGAGGGATAACTGTTCCCTGGGAAATAATGGAGCACCGTTAGAGATTATAGCACGATAGTTAGGGCATATCCAGCACTAACCCACAAATTTACACTAGCATCTCTCCAAGGACACTGATGCCAGAGGATGCCATCCAATGCTGCCCGCATACCTTTCGACAACTATATGAATTAACCAGATGAAATTCATGCAAACAAAGCAAATTTCAAATTAACCGGATGAAATTCATTACATTTCAAAAAAAATTCCTTTAAACTGGACGAAATTCATTACATATTTCGCACAAACCGTACTAACCTACTGCAAACCTAATCTAAATGATCGTCGGCGCCTGACCACCATGTCCGGCCATGATCCCTGAGAACTGATGCTCCGGCTATTGCCTTTGCCTCCTCCTCATCCGCCTCGGCTTTGTCTAGCTCCGCCTCGATAACCTCCTCCTCCGGAGCACAAGGTTATGAAGATTTCCTGTCACACCCTGATTTTTATATCACAACACTTAAGCTAATAAATCATGATAAAATGTGGTTTAACAAAAACTTTTGAGTGTTTTGATCCTTGCTTGATTGGATTTTTGTTTGTTGTTTGCAAGTGCTCTAAAAATCAAATAAATCCTCCAACTCTTATACTCCTTCTCCTTGATCCAAAACTTTGTCCAATGATCATGCCATCTGTATAGAACAGAATAGTATTTTCTTACAGAAGTAATTTGGCCAAAAAGTATTTTCTAAATTAGGTTTCCAAAAACCCTGAATTGAGGTTTGCACTACAAGTACTTGATTTGGGGTATGAAAAATCTTTCAAAGTGTATATTTGACTCCTATTAGGTATAGGACTCCCATAAACCACAAAAATATAATTTTAAAATTTATTCTCCTATTTTTATTTAAAGGCTTTTTCTTAAGGCCAGAAATGGTCTTTAATAGGTTAAATTTATTTAACGGTTTCAACAATAATTGAGAAAAATTGGGGAAACTCATAGGACATATATTGTCCATATATAAGAGTTTCAACACATGGTCATGTTCAAAATATTGGACAAAACCCTCCAAAGCCATTTCTGCCCAATTCAAATATTTGATATATTTCTATAAGAAATATTTTCAAATAAATCCAAGAAAACTCTAGCAAGTCACATATGCATAATTTGATGATCTTGCAAAATTTCAACTCAATTTAAATAGTTTTGGATCACAAAAGTGCCCCAAAACCCTATCTGTCCAGATTCAAGTTTGAACAACTTTACATTGCCAACTTCTTCCAAATGACCCCAAACCTGGTGGGCATGCTCACAACCCCAAATGATGACACTACACCAAGTGGTGCATCAAGGAGAATAGTTTTGCATGACTAGATATTGGAAAACCTATTTATGTTCATTTATAGGGTTTACAAAAGTTGCACTGGCAACTTTTCCCAAATGAGCACAATTTTGGTGGAACACCCTATTTCTATGTGCCATTCCATCCTGTTAAGTCTCATGGCAAGTGGAATTCATTTTCTTGCCCAAACCATCAACAAACACCTTCCGCCTTTTTTTCCAAAAGCATCACCTTGACCTCTTCCACTAATCTCCATGGGCTCAAAATTTTACCACAACCCCTCCTAGTCCTTTTCTACCTCGAGTAACTCTCCTCATGCCATTGCTCAATGATTAAGGGGTAGAACACCCCCATTTACCCCTCTGGACAGTCACTGCACCCCTCTTCCTCACCTCCCTCCTCACTCCAGTGGCCATCCATGGCATCCAAGGCTCCAACCCCTTTCTTTACTATCTCCCAGAGCTGCCAGACATCAATGGGCACGCCCACATGACATAAAATATGCCAAGGCATGCAATAAGCATGCTCTGGAGCGCGCTAGAGTGCGCTCTGGCACTGTAGCCGCACACGACCAAGCGCCTCCGGCCATCTCGGCCCTCCTCCTCACGCCCTACGATGCTCCTTGATGTCAGCGACACGCCATGACCTGGTCCCCCTCCTCCTTCCCCTCCTGCTGCCACCTTTCGCACGCGTGCCGGTCGCCCGAGAGCTCCAATGGCTGAGCTCACACGCGTGGTGCTCTGGGCCTCCCCATCTCCCTTCCTCTGGACGTGGACCTCCTCCACGAACGTCCCAGACACGCCCATATGAGCCCCCGTGGCTTGCAGCGATGGCAACAGCCTCGCCGACGCATGAGCTCATGGTGCACCTCGCCCCCTTCCCTTAAAGGCCACCCTGAGCCCTCTTTGGCCTCCGATCGCTCTCTCTCCCTCCTGTGCATCACCCCGACTGGCTCACTCCTCTCCACGCGCTCTCCTTGCACCTACATGGCCAGAGCTGAGCCATCAGCCTCTGCTCAAATTACCACAAGCAAGGCCCGCTCCTCCCCTCCTTTCTCCACT
Source organism: Aegilops longissima (assembly GCA_021605205.1). Lineage (NCBI taxonomy): Eukaryota > Viridiplantae > Streptophyta > Magnoliopsida > Poales > Poaceae > Aegilops > Aegilops longissima. The sequence continues at coordinate 313,747,820 of CM038678.1, forward strand.
GGGAAACCCCCCTGACCATGGCAAAACTTTCCCCCTCTTCTTCCCCTAGACCCATACCCCGTAGCGCCGGTGCCGCCATCGCCATCATCCTTGTCCGCCGCGACCTACTCCCTGCCTAACCCGGCACTCCTCGGTGACGGTTCCACCCACGGATGGATGCAGCCAGGTCCCCTAATCACTTCAGTGGGCCGAGCGCCACGGGAGGTGGTCGGGGCCGCCGGGAATCTCCCGCCGACGAGGCCTCTGCCTCCTCTGTCGTGGGCGGGAGGAGGGATACGACCCTGCGGGTGGACCCGCAGTTCAGTGACCCTGCCAGCGGGCCCATCCCGTTTCAGTGGAGACGCACCGCGACCTCCCTGCTTCCCCGCAGCGAAATGACCCAGAGGAAATACGCCTCCGGCGTGGACCCTGCGCGCGTGCGGCTGAGCCGCTGGGCCGGCCCAGTTGCGCCTCGGCGCTAAATTCCGCCTAGAGCGCGTTGCCGCCGCTGGATTTTAGCCCATTTAGGTAAATTCCTTCTCTTTTCTTTTTCTGTACATTTCTAAAATCCATAAAGAATTCAAATGAACTCCAAATTTGATGATTCAAAATCCCAGAGTCTTCTAAATTCCTGATCTACTTCATGGTGCATCATGCACATTTTTCCAGGACACTTTCCTTCACACATAATTAATAAATCCTATTTTATTATTTCTGTGCTGAACTTCAGAAATTCACATAGAGACTATATTTGACCCAAATACCATGATTCAAATTCCAAGATGCAAATAAGTTCATAACTTAGTTTATGAACATTTTTCCTTATGCTTTATCTACCTCATCAATTATTGAAACATTTTATCATATAAGGTCAACTTTGCAAATTCATAGGAAAATTATTTGAACTCCAAATCCAGTGAAACCAAATCCTAGATGCTTCTAAAATCGTCATTTATTAAATGGGTGCCTATTCTCATTTTTCAAAATAATGTTTCTGTGAACTTCTTGCAAATCCATAAATCCATTGGTTCCAACATATTGAAATGCTTATAAGTATCCATTGATCCCCTTCCCCTAAAACCACTTTGTTCATTTTTCATATGATCAAAGGTATCCTAGAAAAGTCCCACTCGCATTTTTAGAGCACTTTTATTTTTGCCTTGTTGGGTTGCTTATTGTGATTGTTTCCGACGTTAGCTGACGAGGTAGACGGAATACTCGGAGATGGACCAAAAGTATTGAAGACATTGTGGAGCCAGGCAAGCAGCCCTTTGACCATGTCTATGAAACCCCTTTGTATGCATGTCATATAGCACTCCATTATTGTTGCATCAGAATCATGATGAGAGGGTAGCCACTTCGATGGGTTGCCTTTGTTTCCTCCTTGTTTATACTTGCATTGTGCATGACCCTACCTTCCTATGAGGGTTATGCCGGTGGGAGTAGATAGGATGCTAAAGTAGATGCTACCCAAATGGGACGGGTATATGCATGGTGATGGAGACAAAAGTATTTCCAATGACTTTTTGAAAACCCCGTTGGGTGCCACTAATGCCCGAGGGAGATGATGAGCTAGGTAACCACTTGACAAAGAAGTGGTGTACTGGAGCAAGTTATGTGAGTGTGTTTTCGAAAATGGATTGGTTTAAGTTGCGACCGTTATTCCAACCTTACATGTACAACCACAATACCCCTTATGGGATGGGGCTTTGTTGATTACTTTGGTCAATACTAGCAGGGAGCCCGCATTACTAGTGGCGAGAGGGTATGAGGTACTCTCTCGATACGGAGTCGTGCCAGGTAGGGCGACTATGGTTGTTTTTACAGACACCGGGCACACCGTTGTGTCCCCTCTCGGATGGTACGATCTCGAGTGAGTCTCGCATGATGTACATCGTGAGGACAAGGGCCAACGAGTGGACTCTTCGTTAGTGTTGTCAAGGGAAACATAATGTTCAGGTGCTTATCCAGGGTACATGAGGTACCGCGGGTCGTGGCTGACACGGAAGTTCCCTGGATCTTGTGGGTGAAGTGTGCAACCTCTGCAGAGTGTAAAACTATTCGAATAGCCGTTTCCATGGTCAAGGACAATTGGATAACCTCTCTTGGGCTATGTCCACATGTTTACAAACTAGTGTGTGTGTTTGGATAAGTGGGAAGAACTTCTTGGGTCAAGTCAAAGGACTTGACATGATTGAGTTGGGTTGATGCCCACTCCGTTTATGTTGATATCTGTGACCAGTCCCTATGGTTACTTGAATTCATATGATGCATGTTTTTCCAGTTGTTGAACATGTCATAGCACAATAAAATTAGCTTTCTGCAAAATTTACCTATATCATGCATTGTTGTATCTTGAACCAAAACATGGGTTGCTTGCGAGTACATTCAAAGTACTCATTGTCTTGCCACTGGTTATTTAATTGGCCAGGCATGGAAGAGCAGGAATTTGAAGAAGAGTTCTTTGGAGACGAACATGCGAACTAGGACGCTTTCCCAGTCAGAATGCCTGTAGGGTTAAGGCAGATGGCATGGGTCCAAGTTGTCAATGAAGGTTTCCGCTGCGATGATTTATACTCAAGACTTGACCATAATGGTCACAATTTGTGTAACACGGTATGTATGGATGTAAGAATCTTGTTATTCAGCTTCTGTGTGTTCAGTGAGCATTGATCTCTGGGATCACTGTACACGTACATTCGGTGATCATGACTTATGAGTCGGGGTCCCCAAAGAGCTGGTATCAGAGCCATCCTGACTGTAGGAAGCCTTAGTTAGCATGGTCGTTAGTTAGGATAAAACTATTTACAAAACTATTACTAGTTTTCAAAACTATCTATACTTCTCTTCCCTCCTCAGCTTTTCGAAAACTAAGGTATACTTTCCTTATTGGTCTCTTCCCCTTCAAAACTTTTGGTCACTAGTACCCTTATGCCCCTGACCACAGGATTCCTTGTAATCCTTGTAAACAACCTAGAAGGTAGGCACCTTACCGAACATTCACCCACCTCTTCTGAACACAAGATTTGCAACACCACGCCAAGATGATGCCAACCGAGATACCATCAAGACCCAGAGGATGGTGACACCTTCGACATTACCCCAAGATGGTGCAACCTTAGTCTACGATGACCAGGGCACGAGATATGCAAGCTCATGATATACATCGCTAATAGAGTAACCGTGTCCTTAACGTTGTTGTATCGGCAACCACCGGTGGATAAGAACCTCACCATTTGGTCCGCCTCACTATAGTGAGTAGAAAAACGGTTCTCTTCATCCCCCGCTCTTGGTGTCGATGTTGTTGTCAACGTAGCCAACATGTTTGACCTCTACTATGCCTTGTTAATGTCCTGGCATAAAGGATTGCTTACGTGGAACCCTTGACACCTTAGAAGGCAAGAGGGATCGTCATGATCAAGAAGACAATAGAAGATCGAGTCAATGTCAGCTACGAGGAGCCACCTTCACCCCATCAACTCATCAGGCGAGAGATTGTTGAAGATTCTTCCGGCCCAACCCGGATCGTTTCATCGAACAACTACAAGAGACGTAGCGACACCTGAGGAAACCCAGAAGACTGCACGAGACATGAAGCAAGCACGACTATTGAGTCCGAGAACCCATAGGGTAGGATGAGTCGTGTATTCCCTATGCGAAGTCGAGTCCGTGTGATGGTTTAGATAGAACCATGATTGTGTGTTGCTTGTTTTTATTTGTTTGTGTTTTGATATCAGTCGCCCTTTTGCCCTAGGCAACAAGAACGCGACTATATCACCTACCTTATTTTAATGCTTATGTTTGGCCCTTTTCGACACTTGTTTGTTTGCACTTGCACTATAGAACCCCCTTTAGGAACCCCCCATCTATGCTACTTTTCTCTCTCATCTCTCTCATTAACTGAAGACCGGCAAGACAAGACACACCAAGGATTCTACTTCGGCAACCAATTAGCACTGAAGACTTTTGCTACGGCCTCCTCGACCAAGTGAAACCCCGTAGATTTATGTTAACCCCTCATGACTGGAAACCCATCCTTAGACCCTTCGAGACTTCACAAGATACCCCATCTCAAATCCTTAACCATGTGCTTAACCCGCGGAATTGCAAGAGAACCAGTTAAGCCTTCGTAACCTTGCACAACACTAGGTTCATTATGGAACTAGTGGACATAATGAACGAGCACATTATCATCCTAAGATAGCACCAAAACTGGCGATGCCATAGGGAAGGACAATTTGAGGATATAGGAATAGAGGACAATTGACTTGATGAGTTTATATCAGTGATCTTGAGGAATTATCTGAGACTCTTTGGTGGATTATGAGGTTTTCATGTTGATAGATTAACTTGGTAGGATCATGATAATAGGATAGCATAACTTTCATTACCCCTGGGTAAATTGGATTTAGTAGGACAATTATGATCGCAAACTGAAATTCTTGGGAGCATAAGGATTTGACTTAGCCAAGGGATATTGGTAGGAGATAGTTGATATTACGATAATGACTTGGGAGAACCATGTAGGAATTCTCGTTGGACATGAGATTTGGATTTAAATAGGTGATCCTAGTGGAGGATGAGTGCTGAGTAGGTCTACATGGTTCAGAGTAAATTGGATTTAGACTGTTGATCTCGATCATAATACCATATTTCTCGGTGGACGAAGAACTAGGAGATTGGATGTAGCGACCCGACCCCAGATGGTCAAGTCTCTGTGCTTCCATGTCATCCCTGGATCGGTAATGCTGACACACACAGTACTTGAAGGATTTATAACAGAGTAGCAATCACACACTTATTACATCGAATGTCTCAAAAGAGAACTTATTACAATAATATGGCTTAAGGCCATCTAATACGATACCAGCGGAAGGCTTGGAAGATAAAGTGAGTCCATCAACTCCAACGGCATAGCTGAGCTGCACGGCAACGACCTATCGAACCTTACTCCTCATCTGAAAAGTCTGCAACATAATACGTTGCAGCCGAGAACGGGTCAGCACATGGAATATGCTGGCAATGTAACACAATAGAGCAATAACAGAATAATGCTAACACTACATGCATGTTTGGCTGGTGGAAAGCTCTACGGTTCTAGCTATGGAAAGCCAATTTTTCCTACATCAAAGGAATAAATTTTAATTTAACTATCATGGTGGTTGAAACATCATTGAGAAGGTATAACCCCAACTCAATCCCAATTAAAATAATTAACATCCCAGCAATATTAATTTAGAGTGATGAGATACATGTGAATACTCAAGTACTAGATACTCAGAATTGTCCATAACCGGGGACACGGCTAACCATGATTAGATTGTACACTCTGCAGAGGTTTGCGCACTTTTCCCCACACGACTCGATCGCCTCCGTTGATTTCTCGCACTACATGGTGTTTGAGAAACGGATGACCGAGACACAATCTTTCAGAAACATTAACTCTCTACTCCGGGTAGACCATACCAAACCTACAAAACCCACTACCTGCTGATCTACCTCTTCAAGAGCTTCACGTAACTTACTCAACTATGCTAGAGCCCATAATAGCTTGTAGCTGCACACGGAAGTTTCTAGCATGAATAATCTCAGTTCCCTTTGAGCCTGGGTGGCGGTCCATAGGAAGATCACACGGATACCCCTGGGATTTCCAAAAACAAAACAGACAACACTGGGTTCCCCAGGTGCCTCAATCCACCCAGATGTGTATTAAAGTTGCCACCTTAAGTTAACCATTAATTAACAATCTCACATATGTCATGAATAACTCTCAAACCCAACCACGTCTACGAGCATAGCATAGCAATATAAGCAACACGTAGAAGTAACTCCCAAGGGTTTGATAGTAACAGGGCAATAGGTTCCTACCTCATCACCTACTTCCCAACCCACAAATTAATGACATCCTAACCATGCAATGTGCGAGGGTTGAAACTAATGCATAAAAACTGGGTATGAAAAGAGTATGATCAAAGTGTTACTTGCCTTGTCGACGATCCGGAATCCTAGAGACTCAGAGTAACACGCTCAGACTCGGGAATTCTATCGCAATCAAACAACAGCATACATAAGCAACAAGCAAAGATGCACAAACGAAACTTCAACTGAAAGAGGTTGACCGGAGAGTTCAACTTAAGAACTCCGGTTCACAAGAAGAATCAAACCAACCGGAGCAGCGAAACTCAAATGGCGAAAGAAACAAGATCCGTTTACTAATCTAAACTAGGGTCAAATTTTACAGAGGCAAAAACTTGTTTGAGTTGGCTATTCGGAAAGAGGGTTTCGAGATGAAACTCCAGGCGCTTGAATCGACTGATTCCGATAAACGAGCGAAAACTTATACAAATTCGGACATCGGATCAGAAATCGCGACCAGAAATTCGCGGAATAAATCCGATAGAAAGAAAAACGACGAACACGTTCGTTAGAACAAACGAACGAGCGAACGCTCGCTAAACAAATAAACCAAAAAAAACCGATCTATATAAAAAAATGAACTAGGGTTTTTTTTTAAAACCGAAGGGGTTTTTCTTTAAAAAAACCGGGCGGCGGGTGGCTACCTCCGGCGAGGTCGTCCGGTGGGGCGATGGGCGGGCGATTCGGCGGCGGGGGCGAGGCGGCGGCTGGCGGCGGCGGCGGCTCGGGCTCGGGCAAGGCGCAAGCGAGGCGAGGCGGCGGCGGCTCGGGGCTCGGGGCTCGGCTCCGGGCTCCGGTGGTGGTGGTGGCTAGGGGGGGGCTTATATAGGTTGGGGGGCTCCGACTTGGGGGAGGGGCAAGGCGGCGGTGGCGGTGGTGTCCGGGTCAGACACGGCGGCGGCGGCTCGGGCGGCTGGGCCCTTGGCCCAGTCGGGGGCGGGTCCTCTTTTTTTTTTAAATATTCCGCCGAAACTAGTAAAAATCCTAGAAAAATAAATAAAAATCTAAAAATAACAAAACAAGTTTTCTCCGTCTAAATAAAATATTTAGAACAAGATGAACTTTTCTTGGCCCTAAAATGCAATTTTAAAACATGCAATTTTTTCTAGGGCAAATAAAATTCCAAATAAATCAAATAAAAATCTAAATAATGATTTTAACATTTTTCCTCCGATATTTCAATTATTTTGGAGAAGTCATATTATCTCCTCTCATTTATTATTTCAAAATGAAATATTTTCCGGAGAGAAAATAATTAAAATCAAAATCCTCGTCTTCATTACTTGATAAAAATCAAATATGAAAATTGAAAAATCCCCAACTCTCTCCGAGGGTGCTTGAGTTGCTTAGGATTTTGAGGATTGCAAACAAAAGGCAATAAAATATGATATGCATGGATGACCTATGTATAACATGCCAAATTGAAAATTTGGGATGTTACAAACCTACCCCCCTTAAGATGAATCTCGCCCTCGAGATTCGGGTTGGCTAGAAAATAGGTGCGGATGGTCCTTGCGAATATCATCTTCTCGCTCCAGTGGCTTCCTCCTCGGTATGGTGGCTCCATTGAACTTTGCAAAACTTGATAACCTTGTCATGCGAGTGACTCGACTGTCGAAATCAAGAATCTTTACTGGCTTCTCCTCGTAAGTCAAATTACTATCCACTGTATCGCCTCTAGGGGCACTGTATCATTTAACGGTATATCGGCCATCTCAGCATGGCACTTCTTCAGCTGTGATACGTGAAACACATCGTGAACTCCTGACAATCCTTCAGGTAACTCCAGCTTGTAGGCAACTTCTCCCATCCGTTCCAAAACAGGATACGGTCCTACAAATCTTGGGGCTAACTTTCCCTTTACTCCAAAACGTTTCGCTCCCCTCAAGGGTGATACTCGCAGATATGCTCTGTCTCCAATTTCATAGGTTACTTCCTTGCGTTTTGCATCTGCGTAACTCTTCTGTCTAGACTGAGCAATCTTTAGTCTGTCTCTGATTAGTTTAACCTTCTCCTCTGATTCCTTGATCAAATCTGGTCCAAACAACTGACGGTCTCCAACCTCATCCCACATCAATGGTGTTCTACATCTGCGTCCATACAGAGCTTCGAACGGTGCCATCTTCAAACTAGTCTGGTAGCTGTTGTTGTACGAGAACTCCGCGTACGGCAAATTGTCATCCCAACTAGATCCATAATCTAGCGCACAGGCTCTCAACATGTCCTCCAGAATCTGATTGACTCTCTCTGTCATCCATCCGTCTGCATGGGTGGAGCGCGTACTAAACTCAATCTGGTACCCAAAGTCCGTGTAGCTGATGCCAAAACTTTGAAGTAAACTGTGTTCCTCTATCTGATACGATGCTCCTCGGAACTCCATGCAAACATACGATCCTGGTCATATATATCTTGGCCAACTTTGCACTTGTATAGGTTGTTTTCACTGGGATGAAATGGGCTACTTTGGTCAAACGATCCACAACTACCCATATTGAATCATATCCTGCCTTGGTTCTGGGTAATCCGGTAATAAAGTCCATGCCAAGTTTGTCCCACTTCCATTCGGGTATTGGCATAGGCTGTAACAGTCCTGCTGGCTTCTGATGCTCTGCCTTCACTCTCTGACATACATCACATACGGCTACATACTCGGCAATATCCTTCTTCATACCAGTCCACCAGAAACGTTCCTTCAAATCCAAATACATTTTGGTGTTTCCGGGGTGAATCGAGTATGGTGAGTCATGGGCCTCCTGAAGTATTAACTTCCTGATCTCCGAATTGTTGGGCACATAAATCCGGTCCTCAAACCACAAGGTATCGTGCTCATCCTCGCGAAAACCTTTGGCTTTTCCTTCTCCCATCTTCTCTCTTATCTCAGCAATCTCTTTGTCCTCCTTCTGAGCTTCTCGAATCTTGTCCAACAATGTCGACTGAACCTCCATTGTTGCAATAAAACCTCGTGGAACAATCTCCAATCGAAGTTCCATGATCTCCGCAGCTAACTCCTTTGGCAATCCCTTGCTTTCAAGGATATTAGCATAACTCTTCCGGCTCAAAGCGTCTGCTACAACGTTGGCCTTTCCTGGATGATAGTGTAGCTTCATGTCGTAATCCTTTATAAGTTCCGGCCATCTCCTTTGTCTGAGGTTTAACTCCTTCTGTGTGAAAATGTACTTCAAACTCTTATGATCCGTGTACACATCACAACAGTTTCCAATAAGATAATGTCTCCAGGTCTTCAACGCATGTACTACGGCTGCTAACTCCAAATCATGCGTGGCATAGTTCATGTCATGTGGCTTCAGTTGTCGTGAGGCATACGAAACAACTTTTCCGTCCTGCATAAGAACACATCCAAGTCCCAAGCGAGAGGCGTCACAATACACTTGAAACTCCTTATGTATATCTGGCAATGTCAACACTGGGGCTGTAGTCAACCGTTTCTTCAACTCCTAAAAGCTTGTCTCACAATCCTCTGTCCATTTGAACTTAGTATCCTTCTTTAGCAATTCAGTCATTGGCTTAGCAATCTTGGAAAAATTCTCAATGAATCTCCGATAATATCCTACTAGTCCAAGGAAACTGCGGATCTCGCCAACTGAGGTGGGTGCCAACCATTCAATGACTGACTGAACCTTACTGGGATCTACTACTATACCCTCTACTGATATAACATGCCCAAGAAATCCAACTTCCTTCAACCAAAACTCGCACTTGCTGAATTTGGCGTATAACTGGTGTTCCCTGAGTTTCTCGAGAACCAAACGCAAGTGTTCCGCGTGCTCCTCTTCGTTCTTTGAGTATACCATAATATCATCAATAAACACCACAACAAACTTGTCCAAATACTCCATGAACACCTTGTTCATCATGCTCATGAAATAGGCAGGGGCGTTAGTCAGTCCAAATGACATGACCGTATACTCATATAATCCATACCGTGTGGTAAATGTTGTCTTTGGTATATCCTTCTCTCGGATCTTCAACTGATGGTATCCTGATCGTAGATCAATCTTCGAAAACACCTTAGCTCCTTGCAACTGATCGAACAGATCATTAATCATCGGTAAGGGATACTTGTTCTTTATAGTTACTTCATTCAGGGCTTGATAATCAACAACCATCCTTAGGGAGTTATCCTTCTTCTCAACCAAAAGTATTGGGGCTCCCCAAGGTGATGAGCTTCTACGAATATAACCTTTCTCCAATAGCTCCTTGATCTGCTTCTTAATTTCCTCCAGATCATTTGCGGGCATCCGGTAGGGTCTCTTGGATATTGGCCTGTGCACTGCAATAGTTCTATCGAAACTTCGATGTCTCGATCCGGTGGCATGCCTGGTAACTCCTCTGGGAAAACATCTGGATAATCCTTTACTACAGGTACTTCCTCCTGTACAACTCCCGTGAGGGCATTCACTTGGATCCTCCTAGGCACATGCCTAGATACATACTTAATCCTTTTTCCCTCTGGGGTGGTAAGATAAATTGACTTGCTAGCACAGTCAATACTTCCTCCATACTTTGACAGCTAGTCCATACCTAATATCACATCCAATCCTTGCGACTCCAAGATAATTAGGTCAGACGGAAAAACATGCGTGCCAATGATTAGGGGTATCTGGGTGCACCATCTGCTAGCCATGTACTCTGCTCCAGGCGAGCTCACTAGAAGAGGGGTCCTAAGGGTTTGGGTTGGTAACTTAAACTTTTCCACAAATCCCCTTGATATGTATGAATGCGATGCACCAGTATCAGAAAGAACAAGAGAGGTAAATGACTGAACCGAAAACTTACCTATTACCACGTCCGGCTGCTCTTTAACTTCCTCCACGTTAACGTGGTTCACTTGTCCTTTGTTGAATGGATTGGGCTTCTTCCCAGCGCTCCCATTTCCGTTTCCATTCTTTCCTTCAGGGCAGTCATTGGCATAGTGCCCTGTCTTCCCGCACTTAAAGCATATAACTTGGCTTAAGTCCCTCTTGGCGGGTGTAGCTGGGTTAGAGCGATTCTGATTGTTGTTGACTCCATTCCCATTCCCGTTCTTCGCACCATTTTGATTATGCGATCCTCCTCCAGTATGGTTATGAACTCCATGGTTATGAACAAGTCCTCCCGAGTTCGGGGTTAATCGAGGCTTCTGGTGAGCTCCTGAGTTATACTTCCCTTGTCCATACTTCCTTTTACGGCTCTCAATCTACTGTTGCTTTCCTTCAATCATTAGGGCCTTATCTACCAACTCCTGGTAGTTGTTGAAAGTTGCCACCATCAACTGCATACTCATCTCATCATTCAGCCCTTCCATAAACTTCTCACCTTGGCGGCATCTGTGGACACATCATCGGGGCATAGCGTGATAACTTGCTAAACTCATCCACGTGGTGGGCCACGATCTGGTTCCTGGCGTAAGTTGTGAAACTCACGCTTCTTTATCTGCATGGCTCCAGCTTGAGACATGGGCCGTCGAAAAGCTTGTTGGAACTGGTCCCAAGTGACATTGGCTATAGGAAAAGTAGTCGTGTAATTCTCCCACCATGCGGCTGCTGGTCCATCCAATTGATGTGCGCAAAGCGCACCCTTCAACATCTGTGCATCCCGCGGTGGTTAACTCCTTCCAATACGGGCGTAGCCAATCATCAGCAACTATTGGCTCGGTGCTACTGGAAAACACCGGCGGTTGTAGCCTCAGGAAACGGGTTAAATTATCCACTGGCGGCGGGTTGTTGTTGGCATTGTTGTTGTTGTTGTTGCCCTGGTTCCGAACTAGCAATTGCATCAAGGCATTCTGCTGCTGGATCAACTGGGTGAGCTCCGGTGGGAAAACAAAACCGGGGTCACGTCTCGGAGGCATCTGAGGGTTTTAGATGGAAGAGATTAGAATAGAAAAAGATCTAGGGGAGAAACACTACCCATATGCATATGAGGCAACACACACATTCATTCAATCAAGCAAGGGCATACAAAACGGTCTAGGACTATCGCATAAGTGCTCAACTACTACTAATTACATGGGGGAATACTACTATTATATGGTGGTCATCTAGAAATTTTGATCAGTGGAAGACTCCATGATGTCTGCTCCACTTCGTCTTCATAGTCATCATCACTTGGATCAGAGTCGGTGTCGTCGATGATGATGTAGTTGTCCGGACAAGTGGGATCTTCTTCCTCTTCTTCCGGTGTTGGTCCTCCCATGAAGACTCCGATCTTCTTGACTAGGTCGTTATTCTTCTCCAGTAGGGTCTTGATTTCTTCCTCATATCTGTCGCGTGTAAACTTGATTTCTTCCTCCAGCTCGATGATCCTAGTTTTCGCCTTCTTCAAATCCATCATGTCTGCGCACATCTGGTTCTCCTAACGTCGAATGTGCTGGTTTAGCTCCTGGATGTAAGCTGCAATGGATCTATCCTTCTTGGTGCTCATTACTTCCCATTGCTCGTCTCGGCACCCACATATTTGATATATGGTGTCTTTAAGCTCCCGGTTGTAGACTTCTCCAATGCATCCCATGGTAATGTGAGCTGCCATACTCTTGCCAAGGCTCCAAGTGGGTGCTTCAAAAGAAAACTCTATGGACTTGGAAGTTGGTGAGAACATCCTTCCTGGAACTTGTACTTGAATCATCCAGCGCTCTTCTTCTGGTAAAGTGGCGTTGTACGTCCCGGTGAAGCTTAGTATTCCAATATTCAGGTACCTAGTGACTTCCTTCAAGTGGCGTCCAAAAGGTGTGTCTTCATCCGGTTGTGCAAACTTGTTCTTCATCTCCATCATCCTAAAGAGTGGAAAAATGGAGAGGAGTCAGAAATGAGTAGAGAAGAGTGACATATGGTTTTACCTTAGTGGTCGTGTCCTACACTCAGCGTGTGCTCGATACCATCTTGTAGCGACCCGACCTCGAGATGGTCAAGTCTCGTGCTTCCGTGTCATCCACGGATCGGTAATCTTGACACACACAAGACTCGAAGGATTTATAACAGAGTAGCAATCACACACTTATTACATCGAATGTCTCAAAAGAGAACTTATTACCATAATATGGCTTAAGGCCATCTAATACGATAACAGCGGAAGGCTTGGAAGATAAAGTGAGTCCATCAACTCCAACGGCATAGCTGAGCTGCACAGCAACGACCTATCGAACCTTACTCCTCGTCTGAAAAGTCTGCAACATAATACGTTGCAGCCCGAGAACGGGTCAGCACATGGAATATGCTAGCAATGTAACACAATAGAGCAATAACAGAATTATGCTAACACTACATGCATGTTTGGCTGGTGGAAAGCTCTCTGATTCTGATTTGTGGAAAGCCAATTTTTCCCTACATCAAAGGAATAAATTTTAATTTAACTATCATGGTGGTTGAAACATCATTGAGAAGGTATAACCCCAACTCAATCCCAATTAAAATAATTAACATCCCAGCAATATTAAGTTAGAGTGATGAGATACATGTGAATACTCAAGTACTAGATACTCGAATTGTCCATAACCGGGACACGGCTAACCATGATTAGATTGTACACTCTGCGGAGGTTTATGACTTTTCCCCACAAGACTCGATCGCCTCCGTTGATTTCTCGCACTGCATGGTGTTTGAGAAGCGGATGACCGAGACACGATCTTTCGAAACATTAACTCTCTACTCGGGTAGACCATACCAAACCTACAAAACCCACTACCTGCTGATCTACCTCTTCAAGAGCTTCACGTGACTTACTCAACTATGCTAGAGCCCATAATAGCTTGTGGCTGCACACGGAAGTTTCTAGCATGAATAATCTCAGTTCCCTTTGAGCACTGGTGGCGGTCCATAGGAAGATCACACGGATACCCCAGGATTTCCAAAACAAAACAGACAACACTGGGTTCCCCAGGTGCCTCAATCCACCCAGATGTGTATTAAAGTTGCCACCTTAAGTTAACCATTAATTAACAATCTCACATCTGTCATGAATAACTCTCAAACCCAACCACGTCTATTTGCATAGCATAGCAATATAAGCAACACGTAGAAGTAACTCCCAAGGGTTTGATAGTACTAGGGCAATAGGTTCCTACCTCATCATCTACTTCCCAACCCACAAATTAATGACATCCTAACCATGCAATGTGCGAGGGTTGAAACTAATGCATAAAAACTGGGTATGAAAAGAGTTTGATCAAAGTGTTACTTGCCTTGCTGACGATCCGGGAATCCTAGAGACTCGTAGTAACACGCTTCGCACTCCGGGAATTCTATCGCAATCAAACAACAGCATACATAAGCAACAAGCAAAGATGCACAAACTAAAATTCAACTGAAAGAGGCTGACCGGAGAGTTCAACTTAAGAACTCCGGTTCACAAGAAGAATCAAACCAACCGGAGCAACGAAACTCAAACGGCAAAAGAAACAAGATCCGTTTACTAATCTGAACTAGGGTCAAATTTTACAGAGGCAAAAACTTGTTTGAGTTGGCTATTCGGAAAGAGGATTTCGAGATGAAACTCCAAGCGCTTGAATCGACTGATTCCGATAAACGAGCGAAAAGTTATACTAGTTCGAACATCGGATCAGAAATCGCGATCAGAAATTCGCGGAATATATCCGATAAAAAGAAAAACGACGAACGGCTAAACGAACGAACGTTCGTTAGCAGAAACTAAACGACGAACACGTTCGTTAGAACAAACGAACGAGCGAACCCTCGCTAAACAAATAAACCGAAAAAAACCGATCTATATAAAAAACGAACTAGGGTTTTTCTTTAAAAAACCGGCGTGGTGGCTACCTCCGTGAGGTCGTCCGTGGCGGGCGACTCAGTGGGCGGGCGAGGCGGCGGCGGCGCGGCGGCGACCTCGGCGGCGGCTCGGGCAAGGCGCGGCGAGGCGAGGGCGGCGGGGCTCGGGGCTCGGGGCTCGGCTCGGGCTCCGTGGTGGTGGTGGCTAGAGGGGGCGGCTTATAGGTTGGGGCTCGACTTTGGGGAGGGGCAAGGCGGCGGCGGCGGTGGTGTCCGGGTCAGACACGGCGGCGGCGGCTCAGGCGGCTGGGCCGGCCTGCTCGGCTGGGCCCTTGGCCCAGTCGGGGGCGGGTCCTCTTTTTTTTTAAACATTCTGCCGAAACTAGTAAAAATCCTAGAAAAATAAATAAAAATCTAAAAATACCAAAACAAGTTTTCTCCGTCTAAAATAAAATATTTAGAACAAGATGAACTTTTCTTGGCCCTTAAAATGCAATTTTTAAAACATGCAATTTTTTTTCTAGGGCAAATAAAATTCCAAATAAATCAAATAAAAATCTAAATAATGATTTTAACATTTTTCCTCCGATATTTCAATTATTTTGGAGAAGTCATATTATCTCCTCTCATTTATTATTTCAAAATGAAATATTTTCCGGAGAGAAAATAATTAAAATCAAAATCCTCATCTTCATTACTTGATAAAAGTCAAATATGAAAATCGAAAAATCCCCAACTCTCTCCGAGGGTCCTTGAGTTGCTTAGGATTTCGAGGATTGCAAACAAAAGGCAATAAAATATGATATGCATGGATGACCTATGTATAACATGCCAAATTGAAAATTTGGGATGTTACATTGGATTATTGTCGGAGTTGATTTAGGGATCTATATAAGTCTGACCTTGGAGTTTACTTGACCATGATAATGGGAATTGGTGGACTGGCTATAGTAAGGACAACCCTTTCAAGTATTTGGAGATTATATGACCTTAGAAGATCGTGTGGAACACCATGGACATTGGATTTGTAGTGATTAATGGAAGTTCATGGGCTGTTGGCGTTGATTCATATGAAGGAAACATTATCTTGGAGTGGCATACGACGTGTTTACTTAGGATAGAGATGCACTATCTTGGACATTGGAAGAATAGGCTGAGCACTTGGATTGTCATGTTTAATTCTAGCTTAACAGCTTGTATGTTCTACCCATGGTTTTTTTTTTTGCATAGATATGAGTTTGGAGATAGTTGACATGTGTGTTTTTGTTGGATCTCCTCTCGAGATCCATGAGGATATGAATCACATGAGTGATGATTGGAGTTGACCTGTACGAAATGATGCTTTCAGTGGTATAAGGTGATCTGTTTGGAAGACTAGATAGAACAATTGGCATCTCAGAAACCGTGCTTAAGGATAAGATGATAAACGTTCACCTGCACATTAGAATCCTTGAAACCCTTAAGCCCTACCAAGCCACAACATGGTCGGATCATGACAATGGTTTTTGGCTCTAGGTCAAGAAGACCTTAGCCAATACTCAACCGTGACCACCACCAATACCCCAGCCTACTTTATGTACCTCGGGAACAAAGTCTTCATGGAGCACTTGGAGAAGTTGGTTGTCATATTATTTTTGGTGACGTACTTGTCTACCTGAAGACGGAAGAAGAGCCGTTCAGCTTGTCAAGGAACATCCGAAGATCGCCATGTCAAGGAGGAAGAACTATATCAATCACCATCGTCAAAAAAGTATACTTCCGCATCGAAGACCATGTGTATCTACAAGCCACCCCTCTAAAAGGAACCAAACATTTCCATGAAAAAGGAAAGCCCACACCAAGCTTTATCGCCCTCTTCGAGGTCACTGCAAGATGAATAGTAGACGGTTACCCACTAGAGTTGCCACCTAAGTTACCCGATGTGCACAACGTTTTCCATGCGTAATAACTCTGGAAGTGTTTCCAACTTCCTAACTAGCCCGGTCTCTACAAGGACAACGATCGCCGAACCATAGACCTTTAGCCCAATCTGACCTACATCAAAAACCCGTTAGCAACCTGGATCAAGCAGAACGTCATACACGAAGCCACACAATCATGTACTTCAAGTTCAATGGAGCACCACATGGAAGCAGAAGCAACATGAGGACGTGAAGACTACCCCAGATCCAAGATTTTGTATTCCTTTTCGCGCCTTGTCTAGGAATCTCGGGGACGAGATTCTTGTAAGGGGGGTAGGTCTGTCACACCCTGATTTTTGTATCTCAACACTTAAGCTAATAAATCATGATAAAATGTGGTTTAACAAAACTTTTGAGTGTTTTGAACCTTGCTTGATTGGAATTTTGTTTGTTGTTTCCAAGTGCTCTAAAAATCAAATAAATCCTCCAACTCTTATACTCCTTCTCCTCCTTGATCCAAAACTTTGTCCAATGATCATGCCATGTGTATAGAACAGAATAGTATTTCCTTACAAAAATAATTTGGCCAAAAAGTATTTTCTAAAATAGGTTTTCCAAAACCCCCTAAATTGAGGTTTGCACTACAAGTACTTGTTTGGGGTATGAAAAATCTTTCAAAGAGTATATTTGACTCCTATTAGGTATAGGACTCCCATAAACCACAAAAATATAATTTTAAAATTTATTTTCCTATTTTATTTAAAGGCTTTTTCTTAAGGCCAGAAATGGTGTTTAATAGGTTAAAAAGTTATTTAACTGTTTTAAAAATATTTGAGAAAATTTGGGGAAACTCATAGGACATATATTGTCCATATATAAGAGTTTCAACACATAGTCATGTTCAAAATATTGGACAAAACCCTCCAAAGCCATTTCTTCCCAATTCAAATATTTGATATATTTCTATAAGAAATATTTTCAAATAAATCCAAGAAAAGTCTAGCAAGTCACACATGCATAATGTGATGATCTTGCAAAACTTCAACTCAATTTAAATAGTTTTGGATCACAAAAGTGCCCCAAAACCCTCTCTGTCCAGATTCAAGTTTGAACAACTTTACATTGCCAACTTCTTCCAAATGACCCCAAACCTTGTGGACATGCTCACAACCCCAAATGATGACACTACACCAAGTGGTGCATCAAGGAGAATAGTTTTGCATGACTAGATCTTGGAAAACCCGTTTCTGTTGATTTCTAGGGTCTACAAAAGTTGCACTGGCAACTTTTCCCAAATGAGCTCAATTTTGGTGGAACACCTTATTTCTATGTGCCATTATATACTGTTAAGTCTCATGGCAAGTGGAATTCATTTTCTTGCCCAAACCATCAACAAACACCTTCTGCCTTTTTTCCAAAAGCATCACCTTGACCTCTTCCACTAATCTCCATGGGCTCAACATTTTACCACAGCCCCTCCTAGTCCTCTTCTACCTCGAGTAACTCTCCCCTGGCCATTGCTCAATGATTGAGGGGTAAAACACCCCCATTTACCCCTCTGGACAGCCACTGCACCCCTCTTCCTCACCTCCCTCCTCACTCCAGTGGCCATCCATGGCATCCAAGGCTCCAACCCCTTTCTTTACTATCTACCAAGGCTGCCATACATCAATGGGCACGCCCACATGAC
This sequence comes from Aegilops longissima, assembly GCA_021605205.1. Classification (NCBI taxonomy): domain Eukaryota; kingdom Viridiplantae; phylum Streptophyta; class Magnoliopsida; order Poales; family Poaceae; genus Aegilops; species Aegilops longissima. Next base: position 313,766,026 of record CM038678.1, read on the forward strand.
ATAAAATATGCCATAGGCATGCAATAAGCATGCTCTGGAGCGTGCTACAGGGCGCTCTGGCACTATAGCCGCCCACGGCCAAGCGCCTCCGGCCACCTCGGCCCTCCCCCTCACGCCCTACGATGCTCCTCAACATCCGCGACACGCCACGACCTGGTCCCCCTCCTCCTTCCCCCTCCTGCTACCTCATTTTGCATGTGTGCCGGCTGCCCGAGAGCTCCAATGGCTGAGCTCACATGCGCGGTGCTCTGGGCCTCCCTTGCTCCTTTTCTCCCTTCCTATGGACGTGGACCTCCTCCACGAACGCCCCAGACACGCCCATACGAGCCCCCGTGGCTTGCAGTGATGGCAACAACCTCGCCGGCGCATGAGCTCATGGTGCACCTCGCCCCCTTCCCTTAAAGGCCAACCTGAGCCCACTTTGGCCTCCGATCACTCTCTCTCCCTCTTGTGCGTTGATGACCTACAAGTATAGGGGATCTATCTAGTCCTTCCGATAAGTAAGAGTGTCGAACCCAACGAGGAGCAGAATGAAATGATAAGCGGTTTTCAGCAAGGTATTCTCTGCAAGCACTGAAATTATCGGTAACAGATAGTTTTGTGATAAGGTAATTTCTAATGAGTAACAAGTAACGAGTCTAAATAAAGTGCAGCAAGATGGCCCAATCCTTTTTGTAGCAAAGGACAAGCCTGGACAAACTCTTATATGAAGCAAAATGCTCCCGAGGACACATGGGAATTATCGTCAAGCTAGTTTTCATCACGCTCATATGATTCGCGTTCGGTACTTTGATAATTTGATATGTGGGTGGACCGGTGCTTGGGTGTTGTCCTTACTTGGACAAGCATCACACTTATGATTAACTCCTATTGCAAGCATCCGCAACTACAAAAGAGGTATTAAGGTAAACTTAACCATAGCATGAAACATATGGATCCAAATCAGCCCCTTACGAAGCAACGCATAAACTAGGGTTTAAGCTTCTGTCACTCTAGCAACCCATCATCTACTTATTACTTACCAATGCCTTCCTCTAGGCCCAAATAATGGTGAAGTGTCATGTAGTCGATGTTTACATAACACCACTAGAGGAGAGACAACATACATCTCATCAAAATATCGAACGAATACCAAATTCACATGACTACTAATAGCAAGACTTCTCCCATGTCCTCAGGAACAAACGTAACTACTCACAAACATATTCATGTTCATAATCAGAGGGGTATTAATATGCATAATTGATCTGAACATATGATCTTCCACCAAATAAACCAACTAGCATCAACTACAAGGAGTAATTAACACTACTAGCAACCTACAGGTACCAATCTCACGCTATGAGACAAAGATTGGATACAAGAGATGAACTAGGGTTTGAGAGGAGATGGTGCTGGTGAAGATGTTGATGGAGATTGACCCCCTCCCGATGAGAGGGTGATGACGATGGTGATGATTTCCGCCTCCCGGAGGGAGGTTTCCCAGCAGAACAGCTCCGCTGGAGCCCTAGATTGGTTCCACCAAGGTTTCGCCTCGTGGCGGCGGAGTTTCGTCCTGTAAGCTTGCTTATGATTTTTTCTCGGACGAAAGATTTCATATAGCAGAAGATGGGCACCGGAGGGCCACCAGGGGGCCCACGAGGCAGGGGACGCGCCCAGGGGGTAGGGCGCGCCTCCATCCTCGTGGCCAGGGTGTGAGACCCCTCTGGTATTTTCTTTGCTCAGTATTTTTTATTATTTCCAAAAATATCTTCCGTGGAGTTTCAGGACTTTTGGAGTTTTGCAGAATAGGTCTCTAATATTTGCTCCTTTTCCAGCCCAGAATTCCAGCTGCCGGCATTCTCCCTCTTTATGTAAACCTTGTAAAATAACAAAGAATAGGCATAAGTATTGTGACATAATGTGTAATAACAACCCATAATGCAATAAATAACAGAGAATAGGCATGATTCAAAATGGATGTGTCAACTCCCCCAAGCTTAGACCTCGCTTGTCCTCAAGTGGAAGCCGATAACGATAAATATGTCCACATGTTTAGAGATAGAGGTGTCGATAAAATAAAATACGGACATGAGGGCATCATGATCATTCTTATAACAGCAACATATATGGATATTGTCATATTATTTCTTATGCTAAATAACAATCTATTCACAATGTAAAGTATGAATCAGAAATTTCATTGAGAACTAACAAACTATAATCTCAGTCATTGAGGCAATTGCAATTTATCATAACCTCGGAAAGAGTCAATATAAGAGCTTTTCAGCAAGTCCACATACTCAACTATCATTTAGTCTTTCACAATTGCTAAATTGAGAACTAACAAACTATAATCTCAGTCATTGCAATTTATCATAACCTCGGAAAGAGTCAATATAAGAGCTTTTCAGCAAGTCCACATACTCAACTATCATTTAGTCTTTCACAATTGCTAACACTCACGCAATACTTGTGGTTACGGAGTTTTAATCGGACACAGAGAAAGATAGGGGCTTATAGTTTCGCCTCCCAACCTTTTACCTCAAGGGTAATGTCAACAATAATAGTTCATGCTAACTTACATCCAATTGGATATATATATATCAGGATCTTTCCACCACAAGGTGCTTGCCAAAGGATAAAATGTAAAAAAGGAAAGGTGAAGATCACCATGACTCTTGCATAAGGGTAAGAGATAAAAGTAAAAGATAGGCCCTTCGCAGAGGGAAGCAGAGGTTGTCATGCGCTTTCATGGTTGGATGCATGAAATCTTAATGCAAAAGAACATCACTTCATATTGCCACTTGTGATATGGACCTTTATTATGCAGTCTGTCGCTTTTATTTCTTCCACATCACAAGATTGTATAAAGCTTATTTTCTCCACACTAATAAATCATATATATTTAGAGAGCAATTTTTATTACTTGCACCGATGACAACTTACTTGAAGGATCTTACTCAATCCATTGGTAGGTATAGTGCACTCTCATGGAAAAACTGGGTTTAAGGTATTTGGAAGCACAAGTAGTATCTCTACTTGGTGCAAAGGATTGGCTAGCATGAGGGGGAAAGGCAAGCTCAACATGTTGGATGATCCATGACAATATACTTTATTTCAGATGTAAGAAAACATAACCCATTACGTTGTCTTCCTTGTCCAACATCAACTCTTTAGCATGTCATATTTTAATGAGTGCTCACGATCATAAAAGATGTCCAAGATAGTGTATTTATATGTGAAACCTCTCTTTATTTATTACTTCCTATTAATTGCAACGATGACCAAAACTATGTTTGTCAACTCTCAACAACTTTTAATCATCATACTCTTTATATGTGAAGTCATTACTCTCCATAAGATCAATATGATCTCTTTGTTTATTTTTATTCTTTCTTTTTATTTTATTCACTCAAGATCATAGCAAGATAATAAAGCCCTTGACTCAACACTAATCTTTATTATATAGCTCACGGACTCGATTACATAGAAGGATCTTAAAGCAAAACTCAAAACTAGATCATACTAAAACTTTACTCTACTAGATCAAGATATTACCAAAAGGATCGAACTAAGAAAAACGGTAAAGATAGGAGTGTGACGGTGATACGATACCGGGGCACCTCCCCCAAGCTTGGAAGTTGCCAAGGGGAGTGCCCATACCCATATGATTATGTCTCCCTTGCTGGTGAAGAAGATGGTGGTGATGATGGGTAGTCGCACATCGAGCGTAAGAGATACTCCAAATTGCGGATAATGCCCTTGAGTGCAACGATATGCTCCTTCAACAAAATATTTTCACGTGTGAGATACTTGTTTTGTATATGAGCTAACTCAATCATCTTGAAAGCTTCGATCTCAGTTGGGGTAAGAAAATTGTGATCAAGTTGAAGGGTGTCTTCTGCTGCCGGAACTTGGTCCTCCGTGTCCTTCTTGATCCCTTCATCCTTGTTGATCTCCATGGGTTCTTCCCTCTTTAGCTCTATCTTCATTAGCCAAGCATCGTTGTCACCATTGTTGGAGGAGGGGGGGCGACATGATGCCTAGCCTTGACAACCCTGACAGAAAACAGCTCGAAAGAAGAACAGAGGATAATTGCATGGTACGGTGGTCAAAACCTTCGGGAGATTGTATAATGAATTTTTACCGACCGAAAGAAGTATCGTGCAAGAAAACGGAGTCTAGAGAGCGCACGAGGTGCCCACGAGGCAGGGGGACGCGCCCAGGGGGGTAGGGCGCGCCTCCCACCCTCGTGGGAGCCTCATGTCCTTCCCGGACTTCTTCTTATTTTTTTTCTATTTTTCTAAATATTCCAAAACGGAGAAAATTTGCCATTAGAACTGTTTTGGAGTCGGTTTACTTACCGTACCACGTACCTATTCCTTTTCGGAGTCTGAAACGTTCTGGAAAGTGTCCCTTATGTATTCCTCTGGGATTACGGTTTCAATAATATTTGTTTCAACATTTATAGGATTAGCTGAGATATAATGTTTGATTCTTTGACCGTTCACCACCTTCGGATTTGTGCCTTCGAAGTTGTTGATTTTTATGTCACCGGAACAATAGACCTCCTTGATAACGTAAGGACCTTCCCATTTAGAGTGAAGTTTTCCTATAAAAAATCTTAAACGAGAGTTGTATAACAATACATAATCACCTACATTAAACTCATGCTTTTGTATCCTTTTGTCATGCCATCTTTTAACTTTTTCTTTAAACAACTTGGCATTCTCATAGGCTTGGGTTCTCCATTCATCAAGTGAGCTAATGTCAAATAGCCTCTTCTCACCGGCAAGTTTGAAATCATAATTGAGCTCTTTAATGGCCAAGTATGCCTTATGTTCTAGTTCGATAGGTAAGTGACATGCTTTTCCATAAACCATTTTATACGGAGACATACCCATAGGATTTTTATATGCAGTTCTATAGGCCCATAATGCATCATCAAGTTTCTCGGACCAATTCTTTCTAGATCTATTAACAGTCTTTTGCAAAATCAATTTGAGCTCTCTATTACTCAATTCTACTTGACCACTAGACTGTGGGTGATAAGGATATGCAATTCTATGATTAACATCATACTTAGCAAGCATTTTATGAAAAGCACCATGAATAAAATGTGAACCACCATCAGTCCTTAAATATCTAGGGACTCCAAACCTCGAAAAAATAACTTCTTTAAGCATCTTAATAGAGGTGTCATGATCAACACTACTAGTTGGAATAGCTTCTACCCACTTAGTAACGTAATCAACAGCAACTAAGATATGTGTATACCCATTAGAGGAAGGAAACGGTCCCATATAATCAAAGCCCCAAACATCAAATGGTTCAATAACAAGTGAATAATTCATAGGCATTTCCTGATGTCTACTAATATTACCAATTCTCTGACATTCATCACAAGACAAGACAAACTTACGAGCATCCTTGAAGAGAGTAGGCCAATAAAAACCGGATTGCACCTTATGTGTAGTTCTATCTCCAGCGTGGTGTCCCCCATAAGCCTCAGAGTCACACTTGCGTAGGATCTGTTCCTGTTCATGCTTAGGTATACAATGTCTAATAACACCATCTACTCCTTTATAGAGATGTGGGTCATCCCAGAAGTAATGTCTTAAATCATAGAAAAAAAATTTATTTTGCTGGTATATGAAACTAGGTGGTATAAATTTAGCAACAATGTAATTAGCATAATCAGCATACCATGGAGCAGTACGAGAAGCATTTATGACAGCTAATTGTTCATCAGTAAAGCTATCGTCAATAGGTAGTGGGTCATCAAGAACATTCTCTAACCTGGACAAGTTGTCTGCAACGGGGTTCTCAGATCCCTTTCTATCAATAATATGAAAATCAAATTCTTGTAGCAAGAGAACCAATCTAATAAGTCTAGGTTTAGCATCTTTCTTTTCCATAAGATATTTAATAGCAGCATGATCAGTGTGAATAATTACTTTAGAATCAACAATATAAGGTCTGAACTTATCACAAGCAAATACAACTGCTAAGAATTCTTTTTCAGTGGTGGCATAATTTCTCTGGGCATTGTCTAGAGTTTTACTAGGATATTGAATAACATTTAATTTCTTATCAACTCTTTGCCCTAGAACAGCACCTACAGCATAATCACTAGCATCACACATAATTTCAAAGGGTAAATTCCAATCAGGTGGCTGAACAATAGGTGCAGAGATTAATGCTTTCTTAAGTATTTCAAATGCTTCTACACAATCATCACCAAAAACGAAAGGTATATATTTTTGTAATAAATTAGTCAGAGGCCGAGAAATTTTTGAGAAGTCCTTAATGAACCTCCTATAAAAACCGGCATGACCAAGGAAACTTCTTATATCTTTGATGTCCTTGGGACATGGCATCTTTTCAATAGCATCAACTTTAGCTTTATCAACTTCAATACCTCTTTCAGAAATTTTATGCCCCAAGACAATGCCTTCATTAACCATAAAGTGGCACTTCTCCCAATTCAAGACAAGATTAATTTCTTCACATCTCTGCAAAAATCGATCAAGGTTGCTCAAGAAATCATCAAAAGAGGATCCATAAACGGAGAAATCGTCCATGAAAACCTCACATATATTTTCACAAAAGTCAGAAAATATAACCATCATGCATCTTTGAAAGGTAGCAGGTGCATTACATAAACCAAAAGGCATACGTCTATAAGCAAAAGTACCAAAAGGGCAAGTAAAAGTGGTCTTTGCTTGATCATCAGCTGACACAGGTATTTGAGAGAAGCCAGAGTAACCATCTAGAAAGCAAAAATGTGTATGTTTGGATAATCTTTCTAGCATTTGATCTATGAATGGCAAGGGGTAATGATCCTTTTTAGTAGCTTTATTTAATTTGCGGAAATCAATTACCATCCTATAACCAGTAATAATTCTTTGCGGAATCAATTCATCTTTATCATTAGGAACGACAGTAATACCTCCCTTCTTAGGGACACAATGGACAGGACTTACCCACTGACTATCAGCAACAGGATAAATTATACCTGCCTCAAGGAGCTTTAATATTTACTTTCTTACCACTTCTTTCATCTTAGGATTCAACCGTCGTTGGTGATCAATAACTGGTTTGTCGTCTTTCTCCAAATTTATTTAGTGTTGGCATAGAGTGGGACTAATGCCCTTAAGATCATCAAGAGTATATCCAATAGCAGCACGGTGCTTCTTCAGAGTTTTCAATAGTTTCTCTTCTTCATGCTCTGAAAAGTTAGCACTAATAATAACAGGATATATCTTCTTTTCATCAAGATAAGCATATTTAAGAGTATCAGTAACGTTTTAAGCTCAAACACGGGATCACCCTTGGGTGGAGGAGGATCCCCTAGGATTTCAAAAGGCAAGTTGTGTTTCAGAATAGGTCCCTGTTTAAAGAATACTTCATCTATTTCCCTTCTTTCATTCATAAACATATCATTCTCACGGTCTAGCAAATATTGTTCTAAAGGATCACTAGGAGGCACGGCACTAGAAGCAAGACCAATAATTTCATCCTTACTAGGCAATTCTTCATCACGGGGTTGTCTACGAAATTTAGAAAAATTAAACTCATGAGACATATCATCCAAACCAATAGTAACAACATCCTCTTCGCAGTCTATCTTAGCATTAACAGTATTCAAGAAGGGTCTACCAAATATGATGGGACAAAAGCTATCTTGTGGGGAACCAAGAACGAGAAAATCAGCAGGATATTTAGCTTTCCCACACAAGACCTCAACATCTCTAACAATCCCAACCGGTGAAATAATATCTCTATTAGCAAGCTTAATGGTAACATCGATATCTTCTATCTCAGCTGGTGCAATATCATGCATAATTTCTTTGTATAAGAAATAGGTATTGCACTAGCACTAGCACCCATATCACACAAACCATGATAAAAATGATCTCCTATTTTAATAGAAATAACAGGAATGCCTACCACAGGTCTATGTTTATCTTTACCACCAGGTTTAGCAATTCTAGCAGTCTCATCATAGAAATAAATAACATGCCCATCGATATTATCAGCCAAGAGATCTTTCACAATAGCAATATTAGGTTCAACTTTAACTTGCTCAGGAGGTGTATAAGTTCTAATATTACTTTTATGTACCACAGTTGAAGCTTTAGCATGATCCTTTATCCTAACAGGAAAAGGTGGTTTCTCAACATAAGTAGCAGGAATAACAGGATCATTATAAGTGATAGTATTTTCTTCAACTTTAATAGGTTCAACTACTTTTAATTCTATGGGAGGATGATATTTAAACCACTTCTCCTTAGGGAGATCAACATGAGTAGCAAAGGATTCAAAAAAAGAAGCTACTATCTCAGAGTCAAGTCCATATTTAGTGCTAAATTTACGGAAAACATTGGTATCCATAAAAGATTTAACACAATCAAACTTAGGTGTTATACCTGACTCCTTAACTTCATCGAGATCCCAATCTTCAGATTTGCGTTTAACTCTTTCCAATAAATTCCATTTGAATTCAATAGTCTTCATCATAAAGGAACCAGTACAAGAAGTATCGAGCATGGAGCGATTGTTGTCAGAAAGCCAAGCATAATTTTTTTTTAATAATCATTTCTCTTGAGAGCCCATGATTGGGGCATGAATATAACATTGACTTAAGCCTCCCCCAAGCTTGAGCGATGCTTTCTCCTTCGCGAGGCCAAAAGTTATATATATAATTACGATCACGATTAACAAGATGCATAGGATAAAACTTCTGATGAAATTCCAATTTCAAACGCTTGTAGTCCCATGATCCCATATCATCACATAGCCTATACCATGTCAATGCATCTCCCTTTAAAGATAAAGGGAAGACCTCCTTCTTGATAACATCATCGGGCATACCTGCAAGCTTAAATAATCCACAAACTTCATCCACATAGATTAAGTGTAAATCGGGATGCAATGTTCCATCTCCTACAAAAGGATTAGCTAGCAGTTTCTCTATCATACCCGATGGAATTTCAAAGTAAACATTTTCAGTAGGTTCAATAGGTTGAGGAGCAACTATTTGCTCTACTGGTCGGGGTGAAGATACCCCGAACAATCCCCTCAAAGGATTAATTTCCATAGTAGCAAGTGACAGTAAATTTCAGCATACTATATAAGTTTTTCCATACCAAAGGCGCTTCACTCCCCGGCAACGGCGCCAGAAAAGAGTCTTGATGACCCACAAGTATAGGGGATCTATCGTAGTCCTTTCGATAAGTAAGAGTGTCGAACCCAACGAGGAGCAGAAGGAAATGATAAGCGGTTTTCAGCAAGGTATTCTCTGCAAGCACTGAAATTATCGGTAACAGATAGTTTTGTGATAAGGTAATTTCAAACGAGTAACAAGTAACGAGTGTAAATAAAGTGCAGCAAGATGGCCCAATCCTTTTTTAGCAAAGGACAAGCCTGGACAATCTCTTATATGAAGGAAAACGCTCCCGAGGACACATGGGAATTATCGTCAAGCTAGTTTTCATCACGCTCATATGATTCGCGTTCGGTACTTTGATAATTTCATATGTGGGTGGACCGGTGCTTGGATGCTGTCCTTACTTGGACAAGCATCACACTTATGATTAACTCCTATTGCAAGCATCCGCAACTACAAAAGAAGTATTAAGGTAAACCTAACCATAGCATGAAACATATGGATCCAAATCAGCCCCTTACGAAGCAACGCATAAACTAGGGTTTAAGCTTCTGTCACTCTAGCAACCCATCATCTACTTATTACTTCCCAATGCCTTCCTCTAGGCCCAAATAATGGTGAAGTGTCATGTAGTCGACGTTTACATAACACCACTAGAGGAGAGACAACATACATCTCATCAAAATATCGAACGAATACCAAATTCACATGACTACTAATAGCAAGATTTCTCCCATGTCCTCAGGAACAAAAGTAACTACTCACAAAGCATATTCATGTTCATAATCAGTGGGGTATTAATATGCATAATTGATCTGAACATATGATCTTCCGCCAAATAAACCAACTAGCATCAACTACAAGGAGTAATTAACACTACTAGCAACCTACACGTACCAATCTCACGCTGTGAGACAAAGATTGGATACAAGAGATGAACTAGGGTTTGAGAGGAGATGGTGCTGGTGAAGATGTTGATGGAGATTGACCCCCTCCCGATGAGAGGATCGTTGGTTATGACGATGGCGATGATTTCCGCCTCCGGGGAAGTTTCCTGGCGAACAGCTCATGGAGCCCTAGATTGGTTCCACCAAGGTTTCGCCTCGTGGCGGCGGAGTTTCGTCCTGTAAGCTTGCTTATGATTTTTTTCTCGGACGAAAGACTTCATATAGAAGAAGATGGGCACCGGAGGGCCACCAGGGGGCCCACGAGGCAGGGGGCGCGCCCAGGGGGTTGGGCGCGCCTCCACCGTCGTGGCCAGGGTGTGGTCCCCCTCTGGTATTTTCTTTGCTCAGTATTTTTTATTATTTCCAAAAATAACTTTCGTGGAGTTTCAGGACTTTTGGAGTTTTGCAGAATAGGTCTCTAACATTTGCTCCTTTTCCAGCCTAGAATTCCAGCTGTCGGCATTCTCCCTCTTTATGTAAACCTTGTAAAATAACAGAGAATAGGCATAAGTATTGTGACATAATGTGTAATAACAACCCATAATGCAATAAATATCAATATAAAAGCATGATGCAAAATGCGTCATCCCGACCGGCTCACTCCTCTCCCTGTGCCCTCCTTGCACCTACATGGCCGGAGCCGAGCCATCGGCATCCGCTCAAATTACCACGAGCAAGGCCCCCTCCGCCCCTCCTTTCTCCACTGGGCAACCCCCTGGCCATGGCAAAACTTTCCCCCTCTTCTTCCCCTAGACCCATACCCTGTAGTGCCGGTGCCGCCATCGCCGTCGTCCTTCTCCGCCGCGTCCTATGCCCTGCCTGACTCGGCACTCCTCGGCGACGGTTCCACCCACGGAAGGATGCGGCCAGGTCCCCTGAGCACTCCGGTGGGCCGAGCGCTGCGGGAGGTGGTCGGGGCCGCCGGCAAATCTCCCGCCGATGGGGCCTCTGCCTCCTCTGTCGCAGGCATTAGGAGGGAGATGACCCTGCGGGTGGACCCCGCAGGTCAGTGACCCCGCTAGCGGGCCCCTCCCGTTTAAGTGGAGACGCATCGCGATCTCCCCGCTTCCCACAAATAAACGGCCCGAGGAAATCGCCTCGGCATGGACCTCAGCAGTGCAATGAGCCGCTAGGCCGGCCCAGTTGCGCCTCGGCGCTAAATCCCGCCCAGAGCGCGCTTCCGCAGCTGGATTTTAGCCCATTTAGGTAAATTCCTTCTCTTTTATTTTTTTTACATTTGTAAAATCCATAAAGAATTCAAGTGAACTCCAAATTTGATAATTCAAAATCCCAGAGTCTTCTAAATTCCTGATCTACTTCATGGTGCATCATGCACATTTTTCCAGGACACTATATTTGACCCAAATACCATGATTCAAATTCCAAGATGAAAATAAGTTCATAACTTAGTTTATGAACATTTTTCCTAATTGATGAGGACATGGCTACCACAGTTACACCCATATCCCCTGCTGTTTTACATCTTGGAACAATTGCTAGAGCTCGCATACGCCAATTAAATTATCAGGTACTTTTGTTTCTTGGTAATCTTTCTAGTGTTCATGAGAATATGATGCTGCCTAACTTAGATACATTTGTGTTGCTTGCAATTGAAGGGCCTAGAACGGACAAGAAGGATGAACATTGGAGCATCATCAAGCACGGAGATGAAGGTGCGTCGAAGAGAACAAGAACCGAGGTTCAAGTGGAGATTTCGGACTTTGAAGCCACCATGATGACATACAAGGCGATGGACGAAATATACAAGATGGCCTTTCATAAATTTCGTCCATAGCTTATTATTGGTGTTGCGCCACCTTATTTTGGGCCAGGCCCATGTAATATATCTTTAGAGTCCAAATTGTAGGAAAAGCGACTTAGGAGGTGTTTTAGTCCCACCTTGCCAAGGGTGGACAAAATCCCTCTCTTTTCCCTATAAATATAGCCCTTAAGGCATCGTTTATACTTGGGTTTTATTTAGTTAAAGTTAGCCATCGTTGCAACTTCGTACTTCGTTTGTGTCCAACGACCAGACCAAGACCGCTTATGAAACCCCACTTTCATCTATACTTCATATATACTGCAATATTCAGATTGCTTTATCATATTCTTGCTTGTTCTTCGATTGCTTGCAGGAATAGACCTTCGTGGTCGATGATCGTGCTTCCGGCAAAGATCGCCAAGAACCTCTCGGAGTTGGTTTAGTGATTGCTAAGGCGCAACATCGTACATGTTTGTAGTCGGATCGTCAAAGTCTACTCCACCAAATCGATAGTTATCATCTCATCGAAAGATCGGGACCCTCGCCTCTATCAAGTGGTATCAGTTTTCAGGTTGCTCGGTGAGATTTTACAGTTTTTCATAGTTTAGATCGCATCTGTCATTCATACCTACCGTCCACGAAAAGCCAAAGAAAGGTAGATTAGTTCATCCGTGTCCCAAACAGTTTGAGCCTTTTCGCTATTATCACTTAGTTTTTGCATTGTTGAATTTTCGATTGCATTGTGTGTCGAGTTGCTGGTTTTTAGTGTATAGACTTTTAGAGTTTCGGGTTCTAGTCACGTTTTGTTCACGCTGTCTCCACAACCACCATCATCCACTTCCTTGTCATCATCCGCTGCCACTTATTTTGTTCACCGCCACCACCACCATCCATCCATTATCATTGTTCGTCGCCGTCTTGGAGCATTATTCGTCTCGTGGAGAGAAAAAGTTGAGGAAAGATCCTACAAGAAAAAGAGAGCAGATTCGTTTTGCAAGTAGGAACCGAAGCCAAAAAAAAGGTTAGGTGCACACATCCATCGCTGGTTGCAATCTCTCACGGTTCCTTTAAAAAAAATTGGAAGAAGCTAGAGAAAGCTCGGATCAGTTGGAAAGGAAAGAGACCGAATCAGTTAGAAAAAAACGAGGAACAGATCGGTTGGGATTGGGACGTGATTCCCTCCCACGTTGGTTGGGTTATTTGGAAAGTACTAGTCAGCCACGTTGGATTTTGGGAAAGAAAAAAAAAGTGGATCGGCCAGATTGAAAAGAAAGGAGAAAAAAAAACTGCACTTTGGTCTCTCCACGCAAAGAGAGAAGGAAAGTGTGGATTGGTTTGTTTATTTGGCAAGGCTCCTCTCTTTTTTTTTTCTAGTTTTGAAGATTGTGCTTTAAAAAAAAGGTTGCCTTGTAACTTTTGAGCCGGAAAAGGGGAGAGGAGCACGTTCAGATCTGTTGCCACGTACTACAAGGAAAGTAAATTTGCTTATTTGGAAGGTTCGGATCTATTTTCTTTTGGACTGGTAGTTTGTTTGGAAAGAGAGAACAAGGAGGAGATAAAGGATTTCGCCCCATCTTTGGAAAGTGACCAGCGCAAAAGAAAAAAATCTGCTGATATTTTGGAATGTTAGTTTCGTCCAAATAAAAGGAAACGAAAAAAAAGAGCCGAGTACTACTTGGAAAGATTCCTCATCGTTGAAGGAAAGTGAGAGATTAAAAAAAAGGAAACTGCCAATCGGTTTGGTTTGTGGCTGATTTTGTGTCCTAGTGTGGCACGTTTGATTTGTTTTTAAGGAGGAGTTTCCTTACGGGAGTATTGAAGATCGCAGCAAAAAAAAAGGGGGGGCAAATCCGTGGAGATTTAAAAGGAAAATCTGATTTGCCTTGCTCGTTTTGTGGAAGAAAAAAAAGGGAGAATTTAAAGAGTACGATTCTTGCCTTGTTTGGATTGTTTTCTTTGGAATACGTGAGTGTACAACTACCAATTTCGTTTTGACTATTCTGGTGTGCCAAAAAAAAAGAGGGGCATTTCCTTGTGGAGCTGCGTGACTAGTACTTGTGCCTCTTCAAAAAAAAAAGACCAAGCATTTGACTTCGTTCGGAAAACAACAACGCACAAGTTTTATGGGCTGCCTCATTGGTCTTTGTGTCACACACATTTTTGATTGCTGAATCTAGAGTGCTTTTGGAGAGACAAATTTTTTTTTGGTCGTTTGCTTTGGAGCGCATCATACTATTTGAATGCGATTTATCTCACTTCATTATTCTCCTCCGTCGCGGTGTGAATTTTCATCTGTGTCTTAGGCTCGCGTCTCTAGTACAGTCTAGCCTAGGACCAGCACTCACCACTTTGAGCAATTTTCAGCTTGCATTAATTAACGTGGTTGTAGCATTCTTCCCACATATATAAAGCCAACCCAGCTCCACATATTTCTACATCGTGCATACATACGTTCACCTGGCAATCGCTTTACCCAACTCTTGGAGTTATTTGACACCGCTGGTTGCTGGTCACCACCTGCTGCATGGTAAGAATTTGTAAGACTTTGATTTGCTATCTTGTGGACGCTTTACCACCACATCCCAAAGAGTTCATAGGAACATTATTCTTGGATTTTGTTTCTTGTTTCTACTAATCATGGCAGGTTCAGAGTCGGTTGGGCTTCATCGATCGTGGGAGACGTGTCATCACCTCGAAAATGCAACCACCATCACAAGAGTTACAAAGACATCATAATGCACACAAACAGGTTCTTGTTTCCATGCCACCTTTTCATGGTCGTTTTACGCCTGATTTATATATTGAATGGGAGTTTGAAATAAATGCTATATTTGCTTTCCATAATTTTTCTGAGCATGAAAAAGTTAAGGTCGCGGTTGGTACTTTCACTGGTTATGCTTTACTTTGGTGGAGCGAATATTGTAGGTTACACCCTGATTATATACCTATTACTTGGCATGATTTAAAACTTGTCATGAGAGATAGATTCGTCGATGTTTATTATACTCGTGGCATGCTTAAAAAACTACAACATTTAAAACAAGGTAGCAACATTGTAACAAAATATTATGATGATTTGCAAACTACCTTGTTGCACTCCTTTTAGACTAAATCAAGATGATTTTATGGATAGATTTTGGGGCGGATTAAACCGTGATATTCAGGAGATACTAATTCATGAAGAGTGTTATCCTATGGACCGTGTGTTTCGTCTTGCTTGCAAAGCTGAACAGGAAATACAACGACGTGTTGCCCACAAGGAGAACAAGCGCAAGGAGCACATTCCAAGCGATGATACGGTTGTTCCTTCCACTGCTAGGTGTACTATGACAACCACATCCATTTGTGTGAGGACTACATCACCTCCACCATGTGACACATCACCTTTGAGAGTGCCTACATCATCTGAGTCGATCGTAATAGGTAATGACAAAGGTACCGATCTTCCACCTCCACATGTGTATGATGCTTGCCTTGTCAATTTAAATGCACCATGGAATGAGCTACCCACTACTTTGATCACACCAGTTATTTTAGAGGATTATGTTAATGATTTGACTTTGCCATGTGATCAAAAAATTTTGAGTGAACCCATTGAATTAAATATTGATGCAAAAGAATCATGTGAATCAGGGAATAAATCATATTTGGATCAAATATGTTTGAAAATAATTGTGCCAATGTTTAATCATTTTGATATGACCTCTAATCTTGGTGATGGTTCATCAATGTTGGGATGGTTTAATGATAAGCATTGTCAATCTTTTGATATGAATAAGAGCTTCACTTATATGTGCAAACTGAGTTGCAATATTTTCATGCCTTTGACTTCTTGTGATAATATATTGGCTTTATATTTCACGACTTTTGAAGGGTGCTCTTGTATAACCATGTCACATGTACCCCAACTGAGATCAGTAAAAATGGATGACATATACATATACAACGTGTACACCTTGTCTCTTTTGTTGGCCACATTTCAGACTAAGCACCGCCGAGGACGGCTTTGTTTTCAAGAAGGGGAGGATGATGAGGACATGGTGCAAATTTTTCCAGGACACTATATTTGACCCAAATACCATGATTCAAATTCCAAGATGAAAATAAGTTCATAACTTAGTTTATGAACATTTTTCCTAATGCTTTATCTACCTCATCAATTATTGAAACATTTTATCATATAAGGTCAACTTTGCCAATTCATAAGAAAATCATTTGAACTCCAAATCCAGTGAAACCAAATCCTAGATGCTTATAAAATCATCCTTTGTTAAATGGGTGCCTATGCTCATTTTTCAAAATAATGTTTCTGTGCACTTCTTGCAAATCCATAAATCCATTGATTCCAACATATTGAAATGCTCATAAGTATCCATTGATCCCCTTCCCCTAAAACCACTTTGTTCATTTTTCATATGACCAAAGGTATCCTAGACAAGTCCAACTCGAATTTTTAGAGCACTTTTATTTTTGCCTTGTTGGGTTGCTTATTGTGATTGTTTCCGACGTTAGCTGACGAGGTAGATGGAATACTCGGAGATGGACCAGAAGCATTGAAGACATTGCGGAGGCAGGCAAGCAGCCCTTTGACCATGTCTATGAAACCCCTTTTTTATGCATGTCATATAGCACTCTATTATTGTTGCGTTAGAATCATGATGAGAGGGTAGCCACTTCGGTGTGTTGCCTTCGTTTCCTCCTTGTTTATACTTGCATTGTGCATGACCATACCTTCCTATGAGGGTTATGCCGGTGGGAGTAGATTGGATGCTAAAGTAGATGCTATGCAAATGGGACGGGTATATGCATGGTGATGGAGACAAAAAGTATTTCCAAAGACTTTTCGAAAACCCCATTGGGTGCCACTAATGCCTGAGGGAGATGATGAGCTAGGTAACCACTTGACAAAGAAGTGGTGTACCGGAGCAAGTTGTGTGAATGTGTTTTCAAAAACGGATTGGTTTAAGTTGCGACCATTATTCCAACCTTACATGTACAACCACAATACCCCTTATGGGATGGGGCTTTGTTTATTACTTTGGATAGTACTAGCAGGGAGCCCGCATTACTAGTGGCGAGAGGGTATGAGGTACTCTCTCGATACAGAGTCGTGCCAGGTAGGGCGACTATGTCAGTTTCTACAGACACCGGGCACACCGTTGCGTCCCCTCTCGGATGGTACGATCTCGAGTGAGTCTCGCATGATGTACATCATGAGGACAAGGGGCAACGAGTGGATTCTTTGTTAGTGTTGTCAAGGGAAGGATAATGTTCGGGTGCTTATCCCTGGTACTTGAGGTACCACGGGTCGTCGCTGACACGAAAGTTCCCCAGATCTTGTGGGTAAAGTGTGCAACCTCTGTAGAGTGTGAAACTATTCAAATAGCCGTGTCCACAGTCAAGGACAGTTGGGTAACCACTCTTGGGCTACATCCACATGTTTACAAACTAGTGTGTGTGTTAGGATAAGTGGGAAGAACTGCTTGGGTCAAGTCAAAGGACTTGACATGATTGAGTTGGGTTGATGCCCACTCCATTTATGTTGATATCTGTAACCAGTCCCTATGGTTACTTGAATTCATATGATGCATGTTTTACCAGTTGTTGAACATGTCATAGCACAATAAAATTAGCTTTCTGCAAAATTTACCTATATCATGCATTTTTGTATCTTGAACCAAAACATGGGTTGCTTGCGAGTATATTCAAAGTACTCATTGGCTTGCCACTAGTTATTTAATTGGCCGGGCATGGAACAGCAGGAATTTGAAGAAGAGTTCTTTGGATATGAACATGCAAACTAGGATGCTTTCCCAGTCAGAATACCTGTAGGGTTAAGGCGGATGGCATGGGTCCAAGTTGTCAACCAAGGTTTCCGCTGCGATGACTTATACTCAAGACTTGACCATAATGGTCACAATTTGTGTAACACGGTAAGTATGGATGTAAGACTCTTGTTATTCAGCTTATGTGTGTTCAGCGAGCATTGATCTCTAGGATCACTATACACTTACATTCGGTGATCACGACTTAAGAGTCGGGATCCCCACATTTCTGCCTCGACGTCACCGTCAAGCGGCTAGTCGGCCGCCGATGTTAACCCCACCAAGCTTGGCGTCGACTAAGTGGAGGAGCAGCGGCCTTCCTGTGACGAGAGCGGCGGTGACCTACCATGTACTACTCTTCCTCGCTGCCGGCTCCACGCACGCACACCGGCTTCGTGGTTGTGGTGGCCGAGGGCGGCCGGGGGGGAGACCGCTATGTCATTCGTCTGCTAATGCGACAGTACATCCAAGAGAGCATTGGAGTGCGCCCGGGGCGGAGCCAGGGAGTTTCTTCGTTTGCTCCTGTGATAGTACGTCCAATAGAGCTTTGGAGCACGAGGAGGCCATGGTTGGGGTGGTGCCGACAGAAGGAAGGGACCGAAGGAGAATGACTGTCGGTCTTTGCCTTTGGCTGGGAGCAGGGGCTAAATTAATATAGCAAGCGAATGGCAATGAGCCGCAGTAGACGGATGAACGGCTGAAGCTAGAGTATGTTCTTTGGCAGCCGCATGTCATTAATGGGCGGACGGACGGATGGCCGTGGTGTCATTAACGCGATGCAGTCGCTTGCACCGGGATGCTGTGCGGGTGGCGCTCTCTCGGTCGTCGCGCTGCTGCAATGTCGACACCAGTGAGAGGTCCCGGCGGGCGTGAATGTGGCATTGACGTTCTGGAGCGGTGGGGACCGTTTCAGGCGGGAAGCACATGCTAGTGATGGAAGAGGTTTTCGTAGGCCATGGCGATCAGACGCTGGCGTGGTGGTATATTGCTTTTGTAGTTTGCAAAAGAACTCAATTAATGTGGCAGTTCACTTTTTTCTACGATTAACATACACCCTACAAAGCACCGTGTTCAAATTTGGCACTTCTTCGGGTTCATTTACCATATTTTGGCCATTATGTTCATTTTGTAGAAGTTTACTACCACTATAAGAAACGAACATCTACATCATGCATATATGACTCAAAGCTTACATGCTATAGTGTGGTATTTATTCATAATTTGGTTGCCAAATCTCATGTGTGCAATGCACGTGTACCTTACTAATAAACATAGTTTCTAGAAATATTATTTAGTTTTACATGCATCAACCAGGACGGAGGTGCAGAAACATCAAATCCGAGCTACAGCTACACGAGTGTGATGATAGGGATGTGGAATGTCGTTCGATCACGGTCGCGTGGTTGGGGTGGCGACCAATCAGATAGCAACCCACAATAGGGTCAGCGTACATAGTTTCTGCATGCAACGGAAAGTAACCGTGTGCGGTAATAAAGACTAAAATGCACTAGCGGTCATCGAACTTGTCTCGATAGCTCACTTTGGGCACTGTACTTCAGAATATGATCAATACGGTCACTATATACGACTTAGGATGATTAATCCACATAGTGGACCCATAACCCATAGTTCCACAGGATCGAAACCTGACTCTCCAGTACACCCCCTGTTCTTAAGGTTGTTCTCACATGTGGCCTCGTATGAAATTCACGAGCCACTTTCTGAGAGATCATCAATTCTGTTATCAGACACAATACTTATTCTAGTTGCCCTGAAACCCTTTCACCTTGTGAATATGCATCGAACGATTGCCTGGCCGCTTGAAACTCCTTATTGTACCTTATTACTATGCTCTCGATATTTTCTTAAGTTTCTACTCGAGAGTTACTGTCTGCCACCTTCCCCGATGTTATCGACCAGATAGCCAACCTTGCAGAGATCTGTTCTGCTGAAATACCCACCCTTTATTCTATCATAAGTACGATGCAGTTCCCGAAAAAAGGATGTCGACTTCATCACGATGACCTGAGGAAGAGAAGTGAAGACATCAATGTAATGGATCGACCTCTTCGAGAAGAACAACCAAGATCGAGGACACTCGTTAGAATTTCATAACCAGAACTTCCCCCTTACTCCCCCTCTTAAATCTCGGGACGAGATTTCTTGTAGTGGAGGAGAATTGTGACGCCCGGATACTAATTGGCTAAACAGTCATTGACACATGGGAACCACCCGTCAGGTCAACGGTCAACGTTGACTGCTGATGTCATGTTGATGCATTAATTAGTTTTCGAATTAAGTTAATTTATTAAATCCAAAAAGTGAATAAATCTTTTAAAATTAAAATAAAATAAACCGTAGCTCGAATGGAAAAACTTTTTACATGAAAGTTTCTCAGAACGTCGAGACAAATCCGGATACGCAACCTGTTCGTCCGCTACACATCCCTAGCATAGAAAACAGGCAACTTTTCCCCTCCGGTTCATCTATTCGAAACGCGAAACTCCGGGGATACATTCCCGGATGTTTCCCCCCTTCACCGGTATCACCTCCTACCGCGTTAGGGCACGATGTCGGTGTCAAAACCGGCGGATCTCGGGTAGGGGGTCCCGAACTATGCGTCTAAGGCGGATGGTAACAGGAGGCGGGGGACACGATGTTTACCCAGGTTCATGCCCTCTCGATGGAGGTAATACCCTACTTCCTGCTTGATTGATCTTGATGATATGAGTATTACAAGAGTTGATCTACCACGAGATTGTAGAGGCTAAACCCTAGAAGCTAGCCTATGGTATGATTGTTGTTGTCCTACGGACTAAACCCTCTGGTTTATATAGACTCCGGAGGGGGCTAGGGTTACACAGAGTCAGTTACAAGGGAGGAGATCTACATATCCGTATTGCCGAGCTTGCCTTCCACGCCAAGGAGAGTCCCATCCGGACACGGGACGGAGTCTTCAATCTTGTATCTTCATAGTCCAACAGTCCGACCAAAGCATATAGTCCGGCTGTCCAAGGACCCCCTAATCCAGGACTCCCTCAGTAGCCCCCGAACCAGGCTTCAATGACGATGAGTCCGGCGCGCAGATTGTCTTCGGCATTGCAAGGCGGGTTATTCTCCAAGTTCTGAGTACCTGTTGAGTAGTGTTCGACTTCCCATAAATGTTGCACTCCTTGGCTTCCACGCCTAATAATGGCTATCTTCCACGTGTCGAGCAAATGCAAGAAGCCAAGGCATTTTTACATTTGCCACCCTAGCCATGTGAGTAAACCGTCTATTAAAGAGACGGGGATTCTCAGATCCAAATCACACCATCCTCCCCCAGCGAGTATCCATCGGAGCGCGCCTGGAAAAATCCATTCCAACATGGCCGGCCATCGCAGCTCCTCCTCTCGCTCCCGTAGCCCTAAGCCCGGCGATTGGAAGAAGTGTTCCGTCCCTCACAGCCAATTAGTAGAGTTACATACCCAGGGATTTCTCCCTCCAGCGTATATGGTCCCCGTTCGAGCTGGGCTCGCTACCTACAATGGTAGGAAGCAAGCGGAGTGTTTCCCCAACCCATCCAGGGGGAGCGGGTATGCCTTGTCCCTTACTTAGTAAGGGGACTTGGATTTCCAATCCATCCGTTCATCCGCGGGCTCCTGGAGTTCTATGGCCTCCAGTTGCATAACTTTACCCCCGCTTCCATATTACACGTCGCTGGCTACGTCGCCCTTTGCGAGCTGTTTCTGGGCTGCGAAGCTCATTTCGAGCTATGGCACAGGCTATTCTGCCTCGTACCCCGTACACAGAAGGGGTCAATATATCAAGTGGGAGGAGCCGAGATATGGCGCATCACCGGGACCGGATACCTGTCCAGAACCCCAAAGAAGACGTCCGAAGACTGGCCTTCGGAGTGGTTTTATATGGAGGACGTCCCCCTTCCAGATCCTATTCGGATGGGCCTTCCTGAGTTCGACAACGCCCCCTTGAAGAAACGCCACAGTTGGCGCCCTTGGAGCCCCCAGGAGGAAGATAACGGAGAAGTCCTTTACCTGATGGGCCGGATAGAGATGCTAGCCAAATCAGGGTTGACAATAACCGAGGTTATGTCCATATGTATATTGCGGGGGGTGCAGCCACTTCAGTATCGGGGACAACCCATGTGGCACTTCAATGGAGAAGACGATGCCACCCGCTGCGGTCGTAAAGGTCCGGACTCCGTCGCTGCCCTAGCGAAGATACTGTCCGATTTGTATAAAGGAGAAGAAGAGGAGTTCATTCGCATCAAGCCACGGGATGGATTCTCCATGTACAACCCTCCAAGTTGGGTGAGCTGCTACTTTTCACTCCCGACCTTCCTGCATTCTTCGTCATAAGTATTTACCTTGCCATTTCATAGCAGGAACTGTGAAAATTTGTAAGGGAGATCCACAGCCCGCCTCCACAACGGGAGGACCCTGACCGGGCCCTTGACCCCGGACTTGAAGAAGATCCGGACACATTTTTGGAGCTTATTGACAGGACGTTCTATCAATTAAGCTGCGACGGTGCCATGGTGGCCATCATAGCCGATTATCCAGGACTGCTCCCTGCATCGCATGTAAGTAAAACCGGAGTCCTAACTTCCAACAAGGATCCCTTTTTCTGCACTTCTCCTATCACACACATATGGTGCTTTACAGGGAAGGCCCTCGGGACGCCATGCCGAACCCACAGTGACTCACCAACAAGGTGCACCAAACCCGGGTAGGCTTAAAAGGAAGGTGGTCAGGACTGAGACGCCGTCACAGAGGTATGAAGGAGAACCCCGCTCCATGGTGGTCGTCTTTTAAAATATAATAACGCCCATGTTTCCTAATAGGAAAAACGCTCGCCGGACTATATCCGGAGAGGTTGCCGGTCACGCCTCCACCAGTCGGGCTCCAGAGCCGGAAATAGAGGCGGACGCTAACATGGGGCCAACGCCGGATGTTCCTCATACAGAGGATGCGGATAGGTTATCCGCTGCAAATTCTGAAGTGGAGAGTGCCATGAATCACAGGCGTCGCCGGGCCATACTCCGTGACGCTTGTTTCTCCCAAGAGGCGTTCGATGCCTTCAAGTCAGGAGACGCGTACATCCGAGCTGCTCAAAATGGTCTTGCCAGAGCCACGAACCAGTATGTAAAAGATATACGGGTAAGGAAATGTAATAATTATGTATATCAGTAGCCCCTGAGACTTGAAACAGTTGGCACAACTGATTTAAGGATCATTATTTGCATAGGTTCTTACGGAGAAGAATACCCAGCTGTCTCTAGAGTTGGAGGAGTGCAAAGCCCAGCTTCAGGCCGCAGTTGCCGCGGTGAAGGAGTCCGAGAAGGCCCCATCGGGTAAGACTTGCTTTTATTGCAAAGAAAGTCATGTACCAGGTACTATGCGGCATGCGTGCAAATCTAAGAATAGATTATGCAGATGGTCCCGGAGTGAATCCGGATGAGCAACATGCTCAACGACAGCTAAAGGCTGGCGAGCGCGTGCTTACGAAGGTTAGGCGGGAGAAAAACAATCTCCAAGACGCCAATACCCAGCTGAGCGTTGAACTGAAAGATGTTCGGGCCCAGCTTGCTGACTCCGTAAAGGAGAATAAGAGGCTTCGATGTGGCATTTTCAGTAAGTGCTTGAACGAACTTTTATGGAGTTCGGTGAAGAAACCGGCTGATAGAGTTATATCTGTAGGTATGCTGACGGGTCGTCCCGCGGAGGAGATGCCCGGGTCTACGGGCGATCTTCTGTCAGAGCTCTCACAACTGCACGAACAAGTGCGGCAGGTGATGCAGGGCATTGCCCAAGCCTTGTGGTCGTCCGCCTCCCTGCCAGGAGGCATGAGAGAGCTTGTAGAAAAGCTCAAGGGAGCACGGTGGCGCTTCCGATTATGGAAGATATCAGCCTGCCGACAAGGTGCAAAGGAGGCATGGGCCATGGTGAAGACGCGATATACCAAGGCTGACCCGAACCATATGGCCGAGGTCGGACCTGTGGGGCCTAACAGAAAAGAGATCCCCGTCAGTTTGGTTTATGACCAGGTAGAATTAGCCGCAAAGTATTCTCAACAGGATTGTAGGCTAGACAGCCTGTTGGATGGTATAGAAGAAGAATTTAGTCAGTCTAAGTGACTATGTACTTCAAGTGACATATATTGTCCCTAGCCGGATTGTAAATCATTTGTCATGGCGAACCTTTTCGCTTCAACCTTCGGACCCGACGATGCAGGTGTATCCGAATACCCGCTTCGCTTATGTAAAAACCGGGATATGCGTGGAAACCAGCGTAGGGGTCATAACTGCTGAATGCATAAGTACCCAACTAGCTATGTTATATTACATGGATAGTAAGAAACACCTTCCAGGGAGAATAGTTCCGTTAAGGGTTCCTTTCCCTAGGTACGCATGCCCTAATGTGCATGTCCGGACTACGAAAAGAGACGCATGATATAAACTTCTGGGGGCATGTAGTACAATAAATAGAAATCGTCTTTTGTTCACCGACCGAATATTCCCTTAAGAACGCTAGCTTTCGGCTTCACCTAGTCTGAGGTACACATCCGGCTGACCCGGCAGTAACAATCGCGGAGCTGCTCCCCTTATGCCCTAGCTGAATTAACGGGAATGTAGTGCATAAACACAAGAGCCAGGCAACCCAGCTTGGCCAAAACTTAAGTCATGTCGATGCATATAATGGCGAAAAAAGGAACATGTGAAAAGTAACACACGTGTTGGGCCTAGAGCCCGGAACGTAGCTATATTAAGCTTCTGTATAAGAAGCCCCCAGGTATCATGAGCGCAACCAGCGCGTCAAGATTGTGTAGTCAAGACACATTTTAGCCTTTTAAGGCCTTGAAGAAAAAAGGGGAAGAAAGAAAGAAAGAAAAGACAGATAACGCATATATAAAAAATTGACAGAGGTAAGGAGACGAACACCAAGTCCAGCACTAGGCATAGAACCTTCGGAGTCTGGCTGCGTTCCATGGGTTTAGCTCGAGTCGATTGTCCGATGCATCCCGCAGACGGTACGCTCCACCGGTCAGAACTTGGTCGATAACGAAGGGACCTTCCCATTTGGGATTGAGCTTGTTCTTTTTCTTCTCCGGTAGGCGTAGAACGAGTTCGACAATGTTATAAGTTTTGGCCCGTACTTCTCTGCTTTGATACCTTCGAGCCTGTTGCCGATAGAATGCGGAACGGGCTTTTGACACGTCACGCTCCTCCTCCAGGGCGTCCAAACTGTCCTGCCGATCAAGCTTGGCTTCTTTCTCTTCATATATGCGCACTCGAGGTGAGTCATGAATTATGTCGCAGGGCAGTACCGCCTCTGCGCCGTACAACATAAAAACGGTGTGTATCCGGTAGTGCGATTCGGCATGGTCCGCAGCCCCCATAGTATGGAGTCGAGCTCCTCTACCCAGTGCATACCGGATTCCTTCAAGGATCGCACTAATCTGGGTTTAGTGCCGCTCATGATAAGACCGTTTGCTCGTTCGACTTGACCGTTAGTCTGCGGGTGATAGACAGAAGCGTAATCGAGCTTGATGCCCATGTTGCTGCACCAAAGTTTTACCTCGTCGGCTGTAAAGTTCGAGCCATTATCAGTGATGATGCTGTGGGGGACGCCATAACGGTGTACAACCCTGGATATGAAGTCTATCACTGGTCCAGATTCGGCCGTTTTAACTGGTTTGGCTTCTATCCATTTGGTGAATTTATCCACCATTACCAATAAGTATTTTTTTCTTATGGCTTCCCCCTTTGAGGGGTCCGACCATATCAAGCCCCCAGACCACAAAGGGCCAAGTAATGGGGATTGTTTGGAGAGCGGTAGGCGGCATATGGCTTTGATTTGTAAAAAGCTGGCAACCGACGCAATGTTGAACGATGTCCTGTGTGTCTCCTCGGGCCGTCGGCCAGTAGAAACCTGTACGGAAGGCCTTGCTTATGAGGGCCCGAGCTGCAGCGTGGTGGCCGCCAAGTCTAGCATGAATTTCTGCCAAAAGTTGCCGCCCTTCCTCTTCGGAGATGCACCTCTGAAGGACTCCAGTAGCGCTTTTCTTATAAAGTTCTCACTCGTGGACCTTGTAGGCTTTAGACCACCGCACAATGCAGCGCGCCTCGTTTGGGTCCTCGGGTAGTTCCTGCCTAGTTAGGTAGGCCAGGAATGGTTCTGTCCACGGGGCGATGACAGCCATTATTACATGGGCGGAAGCTATTATTTCGGTGGCAGAGCCTCCGATTATGTCAGAGTGTTCGGTATCTGTTGATGTGGCCGGGTCCGAACTATTGTTACCGATCTCCCCTTCCCATACCACGGATGGCTTAAACGGCCCTTCTAAGAAGATATTAGGTGGGACGGGGTCGCGCTTAGCACCGATGTGGGCAAGGATATCCGCCGCCTGATTGTTTTCCCGGGCCACATGGTGGAATTCAAGCCCCTCAAACCAAGCTAACATTTTGAGGACGGCATTGCGATAAGCCGCCATTTCTGGATCCTTGGCGTCGAAGTCTCCATTTATTTGAAATATTGCTAGGTTCGAGTCCCCACGCACCTCCAGGCGTTGAATGCCCATGGAGACTGCCATCTGGAGACCATGTAACAGGGCCTCATATTCTACTGCGTTGTTGGAGTCTGTGTATAGTATTTGGAGTACGTATTGGACTGTATCTCCGGTGGGGGACGTCAGGACGATGCCAGCCCCCAGACTAGCCAGCATTTTAGAGCCGTCAAAGTGCATAATCCAATTGGAGTACACGCCATACTCTTTAGGGAGTTCGGTTTCTGTCCATTCGGCGACGAAATCAGCCAGTACTTGTGAATTAATGGCTCGCCGTGCTTTGTATATTATGTCGAACAGGAGGAGCTCAATAGCCCATTTAGCAATCCGGCCCGTGGCCTCGCGGTTGTTTATTATGTCATTGAGTGGTACTTCAGAGGCCACCGTAATTGAACACTCTTGAAAGTAGTGTCGTAGTTTCCGGGATGCCATAAAGACCGCATATGTTATTTTTTGATAATGTGGGTACTGTGATTTGCATGGAGTAAGGACATTGGATACATAGTATACCGGCTTTTGAAGCGGGAACTTATGTCCGTCCATCTCTCGTTTGACAACGAGCACTGCGCTTCCAACTTGGTGTGTTGCTGCTATATATAGCAGCATTGGTTCGCCGACGTTAGGTGCGGCCAAGATTGGGTTTGTGGCAAAAATGGCTTTTATTTCTTCTAATCCGGCCGTGGCCGCATCCGTACACTCGAAGTGTTCGGTGCGTCGTAGAAGGTGATAAAGAGGCGGTGCCTTTTCTCCTAGTCGGGAGATGAAGCGGCTTAAGGCAGCCACGCATCCAGTTAGTTTCTGGATTTGCTTTAGGTCTGTTGGGATGGCCAACTGTGACAGAGCTCGGATTTTCGCCGGATTTGCTTCAATTCCTCTGTTAGAGACAATGAAGCCTAAGAGCTTTCCGGCGGGCACGCCGAAGATGCATTTTTCCGAGTTGAGCTTAATGTCGTATGTTCGAAGATTGTCGAACGTGAGCCTCAAGTTGTCTATTAAGGATTCGACGTGTCTGGTTTTAATGACCACATCGTCTACGTATGCCTCCACTGTTTTGCCAACTTGTGTCTTCAAGCATGTCTAAATCATGCGTTGATAGGTTGCTCCGGTGTTTTTTAGCCCGAAAGGCATGGTGTTAAAACAGAAGGGGCCGTATGGAGTGATAAATGCCGTTGCGGCTTGATCGGACTCCACCATCTTAATTTGATGGTATCTGAAGTATGCGTCGAGGAAACACAATGAGTCATGTCCCGCTGTAGCATCGATAATTTGATCGATGCTGGGGAGGGGGAAAGGATCCTTGGGGCAAGCCTTGTTAAGGTCCTTGAAATCGACACATAGGCGCCAGGATTTGTCCTTCTTTGGTACCATCGCCAGGTTTGCTAGCCAGTCCGGATGTTTTATTTCTCTAATGAATCCGGCTTCGAGTAACTTGGCTATCTCTTCTCCCATAGTTTGTCATTTAGGCTCAGAGAAACGCCGAAGAGTCTGCTTGACCGGCTTCAACCCCTTTAGAATGTTAAGGCTATGCTCGGCCAGCCTGCGTGGGATTCCTGGCATGTCTGAAGGATGCAAGGCGAAGATGTCCCAATTCTCGCACAAGAACTCCCGCAGTGCGGCGTTTGTTCTGGGGTTTAGCTGTGCCCCGATGGATGCTGTTTTTGTAGGGTCCGTTGGGTGGACCTAGAATTTGACTATTTCGTCCGCTGGTTTAAAAGAGGTGGCCTTGCGTATTTTGTTGAGTATCACATCGTCCATGTCCACTGTGGAGCGTAGCGCAGTTAGTTCTTCGGCCGCAAGGGCTTCGGATAACGCCTCGAGGGTTAGTGCGGCAGTTTTATTTTCGGCGCGGAGTGCTATGTCCAGATCACTAGCCAGAGTGATGATTCCATTGGGCCCGGGCATTTTGAGCTTCATGTACCCGTAATGGGGTATAGCTTGGAAGATCGTGAATGCCTCCCGCCCTAAAAGGGCATGGTATCCTCTACTGAACGGGGCCACTTGGAATGTGATTTCTTCGGACCTATAATTCTCCGGCGTGCCGAATACCACATCTAGTGTGATTTTTCCTGCACATCGTGCCTCCCGACTAGGGATGATTCCTCTGAAGGTCGTGCTGCTTTGCTCAATGCGGCTCTTGTCTATTTCCATTTTTCGAAGAGTCTCCTCATAGATGAGGTTTAATCCGCTGCCACCGTCCATGAGCACTTTAGTAAGCCGGAAGCCGTCCACAATTGGACTAAGGACCAAGGCGGCTGGTGCTCGGGCTGTTCGGAATTTAGGTTCGTCACTGGCATTGAAGGTGATAGCCGTATCGCTCCATGGATTTATTGCTGCTACGTGGCAGACTTCGGCAAGGCTGCGGAGTGCTCGCTTACGCCTATTGTTTGAAGCGAAGGTCTCGAAGACTGTCAATACAGTATTGTTGTTCTCCACGGGATGGTGCTCTACCGTATTGTTGATGAGGATATCCTCACCGCTCATGGCCACCTGCCGGAGTACCCAACATGCTCTAAGGCTGTGTGTTGGCATGGTATCCGTTGTACTGTGAATTTTGCATGGCCCGTTGAGCCATCCCTCCATCGGTTCCACATGTAGTGGGCTTTTGTTTCTTTGTGACTGGATCGGGTGACTTATGAGAGTACACCCTTTTAATTCGGACGGGGGGTTTAGTGAGAGCCGGAGGATCCCAGAATTTTGTTTGGGTTTTCCAGGGGCTTTCCATTGCGCAGTACTTCTGTACTGTGGCCGCCAAGTCAGCAAAGTGTGCTATGTCACGGCGACTTATGGCGTTGAGGATTCCCTTGTCCGTGCAATTTTTGCAAAAGAATGAAATTGCGTCTTCCTCGCGACAGTCCTTGACCTTGCTCATTACAAGGAGGGATCTGGCCCAATAGTGATGTACTGTCTCTTGGGGCTCTTGTCTAATGTGGGAAAGATAACTTATATCTGGGTGGGTGGGTAGATTTAGGTCCGAACCCTGATCCGATATGAGACCCAGGAGCGGCAGAGTTTCCGATCTTGAAAGTTCGGGCTCTAGTTTGTTGCCCAATAGGTCTATCCCGCTGTCTGATTCTAGGTTCAGAGCTTGGGCCATGTCCTCCCGTAGACGGGTATCCGGCTTAGAGAGCTCGGGAATCCGGGCATAGCTTGTCCTCGAGATAGAGGAGGAATCGCTGCGTTGCTCCTCCACCACCGCTATCTGATGGGTGACCAGCGGAGAGTTAATCTCCCTTTGGTCGGGTTTAAGCACGATCTGATCATAGTTCGTAGCGACTCCCAAGGCGGCGATGCGATCCAAGAGCTCGTTCAAAGAAGAGAGCTCCACTGGATCCATCTGCTCGGCGAATTCCGAGCCGACGTGGAGACTGTTTTTGATGACGCGAGAATTCATCGTCGGCACAGCGGCCGAACGGGCGGTCATGACGAAGCCGCCTAGTCGGAGAGTTTGGCCTACAGCCAGGGCTCCCAGAGGTGATGTTGTCCTTGACAACGAGATGAGCCATCCAGCCTTATGATGACGGCACAGTGGAACTCTCAATGAAAGCACCAATGTCGGTGTCAAAACCGGCGGATCTCGGGTAGGGGGTCCCGAACTGTGCGTCTAAGGCGGATGGTAACAGGAGGCGGGGACACGATGTTTACCTGTGTTCGGGCCCTCTCGATGGAGGTAATACCCTATTTCCTGCTTGATTGATCTTGATGATATGAGTATTACAAGAGTTGATCTACCACGAGATCATAGAGGCTAAACCCTAGAAGCTAGACTATGGTATGATTGTTGAAGTCCTACGGACTAAACCCTCCAGTTTATATAGACATTGGAGGGAGCTAGGGTTATAGAGAGTTGGTTACAAGGGAGGAGATCTACATATCCGTATTGCCGAGCTTGCCTTCCACACCAAGGAGAGTCCCATCCAGACACGGGACGGAGTCTTGAATCTTGTATCTTCATAGTCCAATAGTCCGGCTGTCCGAGGACCCCCTAATCCAGGAATCCCTCACACGCCTAACACTGCTCGTTGTCATGTCATGCATCGTTATGCATCATTGTATTCATTGTTTCTTCCCCCTCTTCTCTCTGGTAGACTACGAGACTGACGCCGCTTCTGGTGCCCCGATCGACTACGTTGTTGACGACCCCTACTTGCTAGAGCAACCAGGCAAGCCCCCCCCCCTTATCACCAGATATTGCCTATTCTTCTCTATACTGCTTCCATTAGAGTAGTGTCGCATGTTACTGCTTTCTGTTAATCCTATTCTGCTGCATAGCCTGTCATTGTTCTATAGTTGTTACCTTTACCTGCAATCCTAAATGCTTAGTATAGGATGCTAGTATTCCATCAGTGGCCCTGCATTCTTGTCCGTCTGTTGTGCTATACTATCGGGCTGTGATCACTCGGGAGGTGATCACGGGTATATACTATTACTTTATACATGATACATGTGGTGACTAAAGTCGGGTCGGCTCATGGAGCACCCGCGAGTGATTCACGGATCGAGGGCCGAAAGGACCTTTGTCCCGACAGCCCTCTGGTGAATCTTTGTGGCGGAGCGACAGGGTAGGTTGAGACCGCCTAGGTGAGAGGTGGGCCTGGCCCTAGTCGGCGTCCGCGATTACTTCATAATAACACGCTTAACGAGATCTTGGTATTTGATCTGAGTTGGATCGTTGACCTTATACGCACTAACCGCCATGTGGGACAAGATATGGGCAACCGGCGTCGTGGTATCAGCCGAAGCCTTCGTGATGTTAGCGACTGAGCGGCGCGCGCCGGATTGGACTGGAATGCCTACTCTTGTATAAGGGAGGCTAGGTCTGCTTCCGGCCGCGTTCGCAACATGTAGGTGTGCAATGTGCGATGGGCCGAGACCCCTGCGCGCATAGGATTTAGACCGGCGTGCTGACCTCTCTGTTGTGCCTAGGTAGGGCTGCGACGTGTTGATCTTCCAAGGCCGGGCATGACCCAGGAAAGTGTGTCCAGCCGAAGGGGATCGAGCGTGTCGGGTAATGTGGTGCACCCCCGCAGGGAAGTTTATCTATTCGAATAGCTGTGATCTTCGGTAAGAGGATGATTTGGAGTTGTACCTTGACATTATGACAACTAGAACCGGATACTTAATAAAACACACCCTTCCAAGTGCCAGATACAACCTAGTGGTCACTCTCTCACAGGGCAACGAGGGGAGGATCGCCGGGTAGGTTTATGCTATGCGATGCTACTTGGTGAACTTACCATCTACTCTCTTCTACATGCTGCAAGATGGAGGCTCCCGGAGGCGTAGTCCTCGACAGGACTAGCTATCCCCCTCTTATTCTGGCATTCTGCAGTACATTCCACCAATATTGGCCCTTTACACAGATACCCATGCATATGTAGTGTAGATCCTTGCTTGCGAGTACTTTGGATGAGTACTCACGGTTGCTTTTCTCCCTCTTTTCCCCCTTTCCCTTCTACCTAGTTGTCGCAACCAGATGCTGGAGCCCAGGAGCCAGACGCCACCATCAACGACGACTCCTACTACACCGGATGTGCCTACTACTACGTGCAGGCCACTGACGACGGTCAGGAGTAGTTTAGGAGGATCCCAGGCAGGAGGCCTGCGCCTCTTTCGATCTGTATCCCATTTTGTGCTAGCCATCTTATGGAAACTTGTTTACTGATGTCTGCTATGCAACCTTATTCTTGTAGACGTTGTTGGGCCTCCAAGTGCAAAGGTTTGCAGGACAGTAGCAAATTTCCCTCAAGTGGATGACCTAAGGTTTATCAATCCGTGGGAGGCGTAGGATGAAGATGGTCTCTCTCAAACAACCCTGCAACCAAATAACAAAGAGTCTCTTGTGTCCCCAACACACCCAATACAATGGTAAATTGTATAGGTGCACTAGTCCGGCGAAGAGATGTGATACAAGTGCAATATGGATGGTAGATATAGGCTTTTGTAATCTAAAAATATAAAAACAACAAGGTAACTAATGATAAAAGTGAGCGTAAACGGTATTGCAATGCTAGGAAACAAGGCCTAGGGTTCATACGTCCACTAGTGCAAGTTTTCTCAACAATAATAACATAATTGGATCATATAACTATCCCTCAACATGTAACAAAGAGTCACTCCAAAGTCACTAATAGAGGAGAACAAATGAAGAGATTATGGTAGGGTACGAAACTACCTCAAAGTTATCCTTTCTGATCGATCTATTCAAGAGTCCGTAGTAAAATAGCACGAAGCTATTCTTTCCGTTCAATCTATCATAGAGTTTGTACTAGAATAACACCTTAAGACACAAATCAACCAAAACCCTAATGTCACCTAGATACTCCAATGTCACCTCAAGTATCCGTGGGTATGATTATACGATATGCATCAATAAATCTCACATTCATCTATCAACCAACACAAAGTACTTCAAAGAGTGCCCCAAAGTTTCTACCGGAGAGTCAAGATGAAAACGTGTGCCAACCCCTATGCATAGGTTCATGGGCGGAACCCGCAAGTTGATCACCAAAACATACATCAAGTGGATCACGTGATATCCCATTGTCACCACAGATAAGCACGGCAAGACATACAACAAGTGTTCTCAAATCCTTAAAGAATCAATCCGATAAGATAACTTCAAAGGGAAAACTCAATCCATTACAAGAGAGTAGAGGGGGAGAAACATCATAAGATCCAACTATAATAGAAAAGCTCGCGATACATCAAGATCGTATCACCTCAAGAACGAGAGAGAGAGAGAGAGAGAGAGAGAGAGAGAGAGAGAGATCAAACACATAGCTTCTGGTACATACCCTCAGCCCCAAGGGTGAACTACTCCTCCTCGTCATGGAGAGCACCGGATGATGAAGATGGCCACGGTGAGGTTCCCCCCCCGGTGCCTAAACAGGTCCCGATTGGTTTTGGTAGCTCTGAGAGGCTTGCGGCGGCGGAACTCCCAATCTATTCTGTTCCCGATGGTTTTAGGGTATATTGGTATATATAGGAGGAAGAAATACGTCAGGGGAGCCACGAGGGGCCCACGAGGGTGGAGGGCGCGCCCAGGGGAGGTGGGCGCCCCCCTGCCTCGTGCCTTCCTCGTTGCTTCCCTTACATACACCCCAAGCCTTCTGGATTGCTTCCGTTCCAAAAATAACTCTCCCGAAGGTTTCATTCCATTTGGACTCCTTTTGATATTCCTTTTCTGCGAAACACTGAAACAAGGGAAAAACAGAAACTGGCACTGGGCTCTGGGTTAATAGGTTAGTCCCAAAAATAATATAAAAGTGTTTAATAAAGCCCATAAACATCCAAAACAGATAATATAATAGCATGGAACAATCAAAAATTATAGATACGTTGGAGACGTATCATTTACTTATGTCTGTACTCAAATATTGTTGCTTCTGCTGACTCGTCTATGATCGAGCACTTGTATTCGAGCCCTCGAGGCCCCTGGCTTGTATTATGATGCTTGTATCACTTATTTGTGTTTTTAGAGTTGTGTTGTGATATCTTCCCGTGAGTCCCTGATCTTGATCGTACACGTTTGCATGCATGATTAGTGTACGATTGAATCGGGGGCGTCACAGCGCCCCTCGGGCTGCATTATCCCCAGGTTGCATGGGCCTGCCCCTACAACATGTATCCCTTTTGCATCTTTAATTTACTCTGTTGGGGGTGCCCCTCGGGCTGCATTTTCCCCAGGACGTGTGGGTCTGTCCCTGCTACATGTATCATTCTTGCATATATCAGAATTAGCTTTACCTCCTCCCATGAGTTACTTTATGATTATCATCTTCCATTCCGGTACTTCGATGCCATGAACGACGTACGCCCTTGCAAACCCACCCACGACCGCCTCATGATTAAGGACTGGCACGGCGTCTGTGGTCGGGTCCGTCCCTGCAGCGTCGCTAAATCCAAGAGGCTGAGCTCTGGCTCACAGGCCAGCTCCCGTGTACGCCACCTCCCATGGCCCTTGGTGCCTTGTTCTCGCAGGAGCTAATCGAGGGCAGACGGGCTAGGGAGTGAGACACGATGCCTCGTCACCACGGGAGCTGCGCGCCGGTTGTCTTTCTTCAGGATTTTTCGCATGTGAAGACTAGGCACGGCGTCTGTGCTCGGGTCCGTCCCTGCAGCGTCGATAAACCCAACGACTGAGCTCTATCTGGGGTGTCGGCCCCGTTCACGTCACCTCCTAGGGTTGTTGGTGTTTGGCCTTCTCATGTGATGAACTCGGGAGATTCATTCGGCGCAGGTTGTCTGACCATATCCTAGGACCATGACGAATGTCAAGAATCAAAATAAGGCGCAACCCGCCAGGGCCTCGTGAGTCCCGTGCTGGTTCACAGGTGCCCAAACACACCTCCTCTAGCCCTGCCGTGCAAGCCACATGTCAGGGCAGGTTTGTACGCGCCCCGGGGGCTCCACTCAGAGGGAGCCCCCACCCACGCACCAGTGGAAGCACCATGCTCCACGCTGGCAGTAGACACGGTCGAGGAGCAGCTATGCCCATGCAAGTGCGGA
Organism: Aegilops longissima; assembly: GCA_021605205.1. Lineage (NCBI taxonomy): Eukaryota > Viridiplantae > Streptophyta > Magnoliopsida > Poales > Poaceae > Aegilops > Aegilops longissima. The sequence continues at coordinate 313,800,787 of CM038678.1, forward strand.
AGCGCCATGCTCCACGCTAGTGATAAACAACTGGGGGCGGCCCCTTGGCCACATCAAGCTCAGGGAGCCGCCAGCACTACTATAGGATGCTGCTAATGCGACACTACGATCAGAGACCCTTTGATGAAACTATGTGCGATGCATTAATCACAAATGGGGATGTAAAAAACTGTCAAAAAGGTGCAAAATGTTTGCGATGGCGGAGCCATCAAACGCGGTTCAGATTCTAGTTGCGCGTGCGATTAGGGCACACGATTAACCCGTTCGAACTGTTTGCGATGAGGCAGAACAACATAAATGGGCAGCTATATCAATGTGTGTGCGATATACGGCATACAGTTTGCTCCGATGAATTGTTTGCTATTAGGAAGTGCAACAGAAAGGTTAGCCAAATCAAGGTGTGTGTTGTCGGATGTGGGGTTCCGGCAAACCCTTAAGGTTCAAACTCTGGGGTGCACGCGCATTCTTTCCCTCCTAATGATCTATGCCCTAGCTCTCTGGATCTCGCGGACGAACTCGACGAACTCGCAACATAGAAGACATGAGATTTATACTGGTTCGGGCCACCATTGTGGTGTAATACCCTACTCCAGTGTGGTGGTGGTGGATTGCCTCTTGGGCTGATGAAGAACAGTACAAGGGGAAGAACAGTCTCCTGAGGTTGAACTTAGCGGGTGATAGCTGGGTGAACTGCTCGATCTCCACTACTGTGGTGGCTAGCTCTACTTATATAGGCCCAGGTCCTCTTCCCAAATATTGAGCGGGAATGGAGCCAACAACGGCGGGAAAATTTGAAGGGGGGCCAGCTAGTACAAGCTATCCTGACAAAAGCGGTCTTCGCCTGCGAAAGTCTCTGGTGGTGACGCCGTCTTGGGCTCCACGTTGACCTTCGTCTTGCCGTCCTTCTGGTCTTGGTCTCGTCGCACTGATATGGCAACCTTTGCCTGATGCCTCGGTACTCCTCGCCTGTGTTGGCCTCCTTAGCACCAAAGAGGAAACAAGGACGCTGGGCACGCTGGCGCCCGCCTGGTGCCAATCGTCATGGCTCACGTCACGAGAGCCTCGTGAGGTTTGTCCCGCCTTGATATCTCCGCTCCTCATGAGCCTGCCTGACTAGGCCACTCCTGAGGAGGACTTGTGTCGTCCGCCTCACGAGGCTTGGCCCCTCGCGAGGGTCTTGGAAGCCTTTTTGATGAAGACGGGCTATACGGCATGCTGGCTTGGCCACGCCGTGCGCCGCAGGCAGGCAAGTCTGGGGACCCCCATTCGCAGAACGCCGACAGTAGCCCCCAGGCCCAAGGTGCACTCGGGCTTGGCTTCGCGGAGAAGCCAAGGGTCAACTACGGAGCACCGCGGGCCCCAAAAGCCTGCGGCCTCGGTTGCCGCGTGGCGGTTGATTGGACGTGGGCGTCTCCGCTTCCCCACGCTGAAAGCAGTTGATTGGACGTGGCGGTTGATTGGAAGATGCTGCATGAGCAGAGCAGTGCCTCGGAGATGACGCTGAAAGCGGTCGTCCAGGAACTGATGGGTGGCTTGAGGAAGCTCTGGATCGAGCACAATAAGGATGTGGAGAAATCCGTGGCTACTTTCAAGAAAAGTCATGAGGAATTGAAGAAGGAGCTACAGGATTTCGTCGCCAGGCGATCCATGACGAGTAGAGATAGTAGCGACCCAAATCGTTGTCTACAATTTCCTTCTTCTCTTGCCCCCGTGTCTTCCGAGCTTTGCCGCATGTGCATTCTAAATTATCCGGAATGTGTAAGACAATTATTATTTGTGCCATTGTAAATTTGTCGTCGCATTATTCGTTGCCATTTTATTTGTGGTTGTATTATCCGTTGCCCTATGTGGCAATTTAAATTAGGGTGGAATACGAGTTGAAAACACGAACAAAGCAAATGCTGCCATGGGATCACAAGCAAACACCCTCCATCCAGGTGCTTTAATTAACCCATTAATGGAGAAGTTGTGAGCGAGGAGGGCGGCGGCTGGTGCATGGATGTCAAAGAGCTCGCTTCCCGGTGAGCATGGGCGGCATTGCTGCTCGCACGTGTCCCATCGAGCCTGCGACTACGAGGTGGACAGGATGCACGCGACCCGTCGAGCCTGCGCGGCGGACTGCTCGCACGCGTCCCGTCAAGCCTGCAAGGCGGACTTCTCGCGCTCGTCTCGTCTAATCAAACAGCTGCACGCACGCCGCCGAGTATGGTTAAATTTCGACATGGGTAATATAATACAACCGTTTGCAATATTAACGTGTCAGCATTTTGTTTCAAAAAGGACTTCGTTGCCTACTAATGTGTGCGCCTCTTCTCAAAGTGGACGATTTTTTTACCACGGCATATATGTGCCATGTCATGAAACCATGCCAAGTTTCATGTTTTTTGGGTGAGTTTTTTATTTACTGGGATTTAAAAACCCAGATTCTCAATGTTTCAGGACGACAACATGTCTGTAATTCATACCCATTCCTTAAATGAGACCTAAACATGCACCCAATGACATATGTACGATTTCCCACCCATTTTGCTTCACTAGAGCATGTGCTTGTAGTTCAAATTTGAATTATGGACTACATTAAATGCATAGAAAACTTAGTAATTAGTAATATATATACAATGGCCAAACGAACACTAAACAGTTTCAAATTTTAGCCCGACACTCCTGTTATTCTATGTTGCCTGTAGAAAACAAAGTTCAAGGCGAGAAGAGGCAGCGATTATCATTTCACGCACAAGAGGGGCATGTTTCCCTATCGGAACCACGAAGGTTGCGACAGGCTCCAGTTGGTAAGAGGCTTGTAATATAGCTTCACCCAAATTGGACAATTATATGTACCATGTAGTGACACCATGCCAAGTTTCATGATTTCTTGGTAAGTTTTGGATTTCCAGAGATTTAAAAACCGAGATTCGCAATGTTTGTGGCCAAGCCAGGATAGCGAGATGGTTGAATTCGTTCCCATTCGTTCCGTGGGACCTAAACATGCTCCCAAGGAAACATGTATGTTTTTTCTAGCCATTTTGGTGCACTGGAGCATGTATTTGTAGTTTGGATTTGAATTATGGACATTAAATGCCTAGAAAACTCAATTAATGAATAAAAAAGGTCAAACGAGCCCTGAATAATTTCAAAGTTCAGCGCGAATCTTCCGTTGTTCCGTGTCGCGTGTAGAAGAAAAAACGAGGCTAGAAGAGGGAGTGATTATCGTTTGGCCCACAAGGGGACACGTTTCCCTATAGAAACCATGAGGGTTCTTGCGACAGGCTCCGGTTTGTAAGAGGTTTGTAATAAAGCTTGGCCAAAATTGGCAAGGTTTTTACCACGACATATATGTGCCATGCGTGACACCATGCCACCTTTGATGACTTTATGGTGAGTTTTGGATTTATGGGGACTTACAAACTGAGATTCGAAATGTTTGAGGACGAGCCAGGACACCGGTACGGTTGTAATTCGTTCCCATTCCTGGCATGGGTCCTAAACATGCACCCAAGGACACATGTATAATTTTTCTAGCCATTTTCATGACCTGGAGCATGTATTTGTAGTTCAGATTTGAATTATGGATATTAAATGCCTAGGAAACTAAATTAGTGTATAAAAAGGCCAAACGAACCCTGAATAAGTTTAAATTTCAGCGTGGATATCATGTCGTTCCATGTTGCGCGTGGAAGAAAATACAAGGCGAAAAAAGGCAGTGATTATGTTTCGCCCACAAGCGGAACATATTTCCCTATCGGAACCACGAGGCTTCCTTGAGAGAAGCTCCAGTTTTTGTAAGAGGTTTGTAATAAAGCTTGGCCCAAATTGGACAATGTTTTTACCACGACATATCTATGCCATGACGTGACACCATGCCACCTTTGATGACTTTCTGGTGAGTTTAGGATTTACGGGGATTTAAAAACCGAGATTCCAAATGTTTGAGGACGAGCCAGGACGCAGGTACGGTTGTAATTCGTTCTCATTCCTAGCATGGGAACTAAACATGCACCCAAGGACACATGTATAAATTTTCTAGCCATTTTGGTGAACTAGAGCATGTATTTGAAGTCTAGATATGAATTATGGACATTAAATGCCTAGGAAACTCAATTAGTGTATAAAAAGGCCAAATGAACCCTGAATAAGATTAAATTTCAGCATGAATATCATGTCGTTCCATGTTGCCCGTAGAAGAAAATACAAGGCGAAAAGAGGTAGTGATTACATTTCACCCACAAGGGGGACACGTTTCCCTATCGGAACCACGAGGCTTCTTTAAAAGAAGCTCCGGTTTGTAAGAGGCTTGTAATAAAACTTGCGCCACAATGGATGAAAAAATCCTCGACATATAAGTGCCATGTCGTGACACGATGCCAGGTTTCACGATTTTCGGCTTATTTTTGGATTTACGGGGATTTAAAAACCGAGATTCTTCTCACGAAATGTTTTCAAATAGCACACGGTTCACTCACGAAAGCCGATATTCAATGAAAACTTCGTGCAAACCATATTTTAAAGTTTCATAAAAATCAGAAGAAAAAAAATGTGGGATGTTAGGAAGGTGATGTTTTATTGCAACACAAAATTTCAAGTTGAAAAACATTACGAGATGGGAGCTATGAAAATGACAAATTCAGCCCTCAATAGTGACATTACTATTCAGCGCTGTTCAATGCTGATTTTGTCTTTTTCATAGCTCACATCTCGTAATGTGTTTCAACTTGAAATTTTGTGTGGCAATAAAACATCATCCTCTTAACATCCCCCGTTTTTTCAAAAAAAATTGAAACTTCAAAACATCTTTTTCTCGTGGTTTTCACCAGTTTCCACCGAATGTTGGTTTCCGTATGATATTCTTCCCCCTGCTGCGCGCATGATCTGAGTCGTGCGTTCTGATTGGCCAGAACCCAAACCCCATGGATCGTATGTGTGCACCATTGGATGCTCCCAGATCGAATGGCAACCCTAAGACCTTTTGACAGCACATGCAGTACATGGGTAAGCACTGTGCGCATGCGTCATGCTAGGTCATGCTTCCTTCTCTAGTAGGTTTTCAAAACAGGCTACTATTTCTCACCACTCCTCTCATCGGTTTCCCGCCTCTTCTCCCATCGTTTTCCCGCTACCAGTGTTAGTGCTCATTGAAGACTAGCAGCAACACACCGGCCATGTAAAATATCCCACATAGTTTCTAAAAGCACAAATGTGTGTGACAGGAGGGAGTAGGTCCCATAGGGCGACCAGCGTGAGACGCCTTAATGGCAAGGAGGCAATTCTTATCAGCAAGGGCTGGCTTCCCATCCACTAGCCTAGTCGAATAGAACGAACAAGTTAAGCGTGCTCGGGTTGGAGTAGTCCAAGAATGGGTGACCCGGTGGGAAGTTGCATATCTCAAGCTTCATTAAAATGCCATGACACGGTCATTATATAGATATATTATATCTCTATAGTGATCTATCATGGCAATTATATAAACCTTGGGATCCTGGTTTTTCTAATTTGTAGACTATGTTTTTATGGGTTATTTTTTGCTCTACAAAATTAAAGAATGATTGAATGGACCTGTCATGGCGATTATATAAACCTACTATGTTTTATGGGTTATTTTTTTCTTTAAAAACTTAAAGAATGATTAACTTGACCTATCATGGAGATTATATAAACCTTTTTCAGGTTGCATGCAGGGTATAGGGGGCAGGGTGTTCTTCTCGAGCATGTCTCCGTGTGCGGCTTATAGACGCGGCACATATCTGTGCGCTCCCCGTGGTATACATACTATCCTTTACCGACAACTAGGGGGCCCCACACAATCTATCCATTTGACCCAACAACGAGAAGGGTTTGACCATGATGATTTCCTATTGATACTAGTAAGGTACACGTGCACTGCACGCATGAGATTTGGTAACCAAATTATGAATAAATACCACACTATAGCATGTAAGCTTTGAGTCATATATGCATGATGTAGATGTTCATTTAATTATTATAGTTCATCTCATCCAAAATCAATTAGTTTTATAAAAAATCTATTTCAAGATTCATGGAATTGTGCATTGTAAAGGTAAAAACAAAAAGTGACAATTCATTTAGAAAAAAAGTTTGGGCAATTAAGATATGGAAGATTCTAGAGAACAAAGGAGAAGTGCTTGTGTTTTGAGGTATGTGCATTATACTTAAGTTAAACCATGGAGTCTTTTAGATTTTACATGTGGCAGAATCTGGTGGAATGTAGATGATATCCAACGGCCAGTAGTGCTCGGATTTTCCATATCAATACCGTCGGATTGGCTTCATCCAACGACCAACTTTCAAAGTTATTGGCACACTACATAGGTGTATAGATATATATATATAGATGTCTCCCATGCTAGACCAAATAAAGTTTGAGCACATGCGGGATTACACCCCCCGTCGCCGCCTCAAAGTTGGGAAACGGACATTGTACGTATTGAACCAGGCTTGGAGTCGGGTACGGTGTTCGGTTTGTATTGTAGTTGGTGGCCCATCGAAGTTGTGCATTTGGGATTTGAACACATCACACTCCAACATACCTATATATATTTTCGGGCTGCATGCAGTGTATACGGGGTCATTTGATCGACCACGTCTCCCTTGTGCGGTTTTTTGTGACGACACACATATCTTTGGGCTCCCCGAGTGTATATATATCATCCCTTTGCCCGATAATGAGGGGTATGTGTTGGCCATGAATGGATTCCTCCTAGTTCGTGTTAGGGCCGACACTGTCACATGTCGCTCAAACAAAGCTCGAGCTCATGGGTTGTCAGGATTCCCTCCCACATGCTCGGATTGCAGGGTGCGACCAACATCAAACCCTGCATATCTTGTCCTTAACTACCTTGCCTTCATGGTTGTTGTCTATATCGAGAGGTAGGAACCACATATAAATTGTACATTATTCTATATTGAAAACACATATCACCCCTTCCCAACGTACATCATTTTGGGCCGCATGCAAGAGGTGCTGGTTTTGTGGTCCCTCTCGTGTGATTTATATGATGGTTCAATCTATTGGCCCAAGCGGTTTATCGACAACAACAACTGTCGTTTGACCAGACGATAAATTCATTGGTTCGTCTTATGGTAGGTCATGGCGACATGCATGTATGACCAAAGTATCGATCATTACGTGCATCCGCCCCGCTGACACGAAGTGGGAGGTGGTGGGCCAAGCATCCTAGCTAGGTACGACATTATACATCCTACAAGGTAGGTGCCACCAAAGTAATGCATTGTGTATTTAAAGTTTTAAACATCCCCAATATTCCTACATATATTTGGCCACTTCCAGGTGGTTCTTAACTTCTGGCCCCTCTCATTGATCTTTGACGACGCACCCAACCGTGGGCCCGCGCGATCAAAGTTGTGCATTGGAATTTTGAACATCACAGACCACCCTTTTCACTCATATATATTTGGGCCACATGCTGGTGTGGCTGTCTTCTGACCCACGCTAACGTTATTTTTTGCTACAAACACTCTGATGACGCTCAACAGACACGGGTATCATATCTTAACCATGAGCGATACAAGTGCGCTGTGAATCACCATGCATGCGCAAGCGCGAGCAAAGGTGGAGGTACCGGCTCAACCGTGTGCGATGCAAGTGTGTTGTAAAATCACCACGACCGCGCAAGCGCGAGAAAAGGGTGGAGGTACTGGCTTAACCGTGTGCGATGCAAGTGGACTGTAAAACCACCACCTGTGCAAGCTAAAGGCGGGTAAGTTTATTTGGAAATTAGGACGAACCATGTGCGATAGACCAGCTAGATAGAAATATAAAAACAAACTACCCGCCTTAAGCTTTGCAAAAATCGGCGGTTCCGCGCCACTTTTCCTTATTATCATACACGCATATTGTTATTGGACCGTGTGCGATCTTGTGCACTCCCGCCCCACATCAATTCCTTTACCCAAATTTTAGTAGCCGCCGTACTTCAACCGTCGCCCACACTCCTTCAGCACTGACCTTATAGTAAAATTGCAGTAGCCGAGGTATTTCAACCGTCGCCCTCCCTCGTCCACCACCATCTCCACCCACCATTACTAAAATTTTCAGTAGTCGTAGCGTATCCTCAAACACCAACCCCCCCTCCATAGTCCCCACCTGCCCCCGTCCCCCATCAAACCCTAGCTCGCGGCGGCCGCCGCCGCCAGCGCCGCAGTCTGCCCGTTCCTCCTAGCTTAGATAATAAAGTTCAGGTTACCCAGCGATTCCCATATCGTCGCCCCACTCCCCTGAGTTTTTATATGAGGCCTGTGATGTCCCTCCCCGCCAGATCTACATCCCCTGCTCCAGAATGTCGCAGCCTAACCTCGACCACGTATCCCAGGGAGCCCGATGAGTGTTCGGCCAAGAAGAGGTTTATCATGGCCTCTCAGGTGGACGTTGGCGAGGTGGCCGTCGTTCGCCCCGACCTGTCGATCCAGGAGCAACACGTCACCGCGGAAGCCGGCGAAGACATTTACTATGTTGCCATGCCGAAGGCTTCATGTTAGTGGGCTAGTGTATTGCTATATCTCAGGAAAGCTGGCTATGACATCAAGCTCATCCACAGCGACGGATTCACGTGGGCCAGGTCATAGGTTAAGTGGTCCATCCCCAACCCCTCTGGTTCAACCGTCGTCTATCTCTTCGACGGCCCTGCCGTTGATCTCCTCCGCCAAGCGGTCAAGGGTTTGTGAGCTTTATACGCCATCGAGCCCATTTTGTCATTGACACATTCTACGGCGGCGGCTTGGGATCCTCAAATGCCAAGTCAGATCTCATCGACCACGACCATGAGGAGGGCACCCACAATGGCTCTTCCATGGTGAAACAGCCCATCTGTGACATCAGAGAGCGCACCATGGGTCTGTAGTCTTCCAACTGGAAGGATAGCGTCCATGAAATATGGGGCAACATTCTATCAGCAAATCTTACCTTTTCTAGCTTGCCAACCCGTACCCTTTGTTGTAGTAGCATTTGTCGTGTGGTGCTTTAACTGTGCCATGTTTAATTATTCCAGTTATGCAAAAATGTATTGTTCAATAGGGTTATGTGATGTTTAAGTAGATGCCTTCTTTATTTGTATTTGGTTGTTAGGTTGGTTGGAGTGAGCATTTTTCCAGGTATCAAGCAGATTTCTTGTATATATGTATTTGGTTCTTAGTTTGGTTGCAGTGAGCATTTGTCCAGTTATCAAGCAGATGCCTTGTTTATCTGTATTTGGTTGTTAGGTTGCTTTTTTTAGCATTTGTCCAGTTATCAAGAAGATGCCTTGTTTATCTGTATTTGGTTGTTAGGTTGCTTTTTTAGCATTTGTCCAGTTATCAAGAAGATGCCTTGTTTATCTTTATCTGCTTGTTAGGTTGGTTGCAGTGAGCATTTGTCGAGTTTTCAAGCATATGCCTTGTTTATCAGTATTTGCTTGTTAGATTGGTTACAGTGAGACTCTATCCAGTTTTCAATGGCTATATTTGGTTGTTATACTGGTCATTTATGCCTTGTTTATTTCAGTCATTCACAATGTGTTGTTCATTATGTGCAAGTCAGAACTGTGCCGCTCGACTACATCAATAGCAGTTTGAACGGCTATATTTGGTTCCAGTTATTCCTAGTGTAGTTAACACATGCCCTTTTTTCAGTTTTACACATTTATCCAGCATGATGTTTAAGCATTACCTACGTTCTATTCATTTTCAACAATACCAGTTTGAATTGCAATATTTGATGGCTGTTATGCCTGCTGTCGGTAACATTGCCTTCCATTTTATATCTGCTTTAACAGCATGCTGAAACCAACACATTCAAGCTATCATTTGGAGATTATGTTGTTTACCTTTGCTATATTTGTTTGATGTTAAGGTTGCTATACTTATCATGCCTTTCCACTACTTATGCAGGACAACAACGGGAGTGGCCACAATTTTCCGCCGAGGTTAGGTTCATCCCTCGGCTTGTACTCCCCCCATCATTCCATAATGTAATGCATATAGATCCAGGCCTGGACACTTGTTAGCTTCTAATATTGACTTGTTTCTTGTAGGTACATATGCCCTTGGCAAGGATCCACGCATCAACCCTTTTTGCGTATGGGGCAATGAGATATTCATGAACAAGCATCAAGTGAGGAAACTGATAAGGATTATTAGGAAAAAGATATGAATGGTGGCAAGCAAATTATTTGTTTATGCTCTATCCAACACAACAGTGAGCTTTAGGATGGTAACTACAAACTCTACAGCCTTCTCTTTTTACTGCCCATAATGAGTTGTTAGACAACAATGTCTGAATCTTTTTCGTTCCCAGTGGTTCTCGAAGCAGTTCACTCAAGATTACCTCGCAAAGTACATGATTGGTGGACACGCAATGAAGGTTAAAGTATTTCATCTAGACTACAATGAGCATCGAGAAGTCGTAATGAAGACAGTGAAAGATGGACGGGCAGCCATCACAAGGGGTTGGCCTAGAGTCGTGCACGCATTACGCATAGAGGAGGGCACAGTATGGGCATTCTGCTTCACATTCTCCAGCAACCAGAATGTCTTTCGCCTCTCTCTTTACAGTCTTTAGTACAATTGTGGTTCATCATTCTTTACTTGGTGCTCCTATAGTTCTTCAGTATATGTACCTGTATTCGTGGTTGAACCTATATTTGTAATAAACATGGTTGGGTATGAAATAAGTGATTGCCTACTTTCAAATTCAAAACATGTGATTTTTAAATTAGGGATTACACTGCACATGGTTTGCGAAAGCGAAACGTCAGTGATAGACGTGGAGATCAGAAACTTTTCTAGGATCCACTGAGTGTGCAATCAATCTCCACTACACACACGACATCCTCTTGAAAACTGCTTGCGTTTGGCTACCTTACACAAACGTTTACCACATAAAAAGTGTGTGATGGATGGCCTTTGCCACACAGTTTCTTCTACGCAACATGTGTCATGCATTCAATAATGCAAATGATAAAATTGTTAATATCATGTGCAATAGCAATGCTATCACAAACGATTTAACGGGAAAAATTGTGTGTGATGTACCTATGAACGGAAACGTTTTCCTTGGAGCGACTGTGTGGGATGTACATACAAACAAAAATGTTTAGCGGGGACTGACTGTGTGGGATGTACTTCCGACCGGAAACAATTTCACATGTATAATTGTATTTTTTTAGCTCTACTATAAGTATTTCCGTATTTGAGCACTCGCTGGTCACACACGACCTCATTTTGCCGAGCGTGTGTGCCAGGAGGGCATATCCCCAATGGTTTCTTGGTCGTACGGGAAGGACCCCCCTACCGCCGTCACTCACTAGGCGACGGTTCCAAATGTCGTCACGGAAAGGGGTTAAAAACCATTTGTATAGCACCGACGCGTACTAGTGCAGGCTCAGTGTCCAGCCTCATCGCAACACTTTCCCCTCGGGAGATTCATGCGAGGGAGCTAGGCACGGGGGCTACGCTCAGGTCACACCTAGCATACGCCACCCAGCCAGGTCCCTCGGACCTGGTCGACACGCAACCCTCCCGAGCGGGACCTCGGCGAGGAAAGGTATAGAGGTCTGTTTGTACGTCAATGGGGACTCCTGAGCATCGCGCCTCAGGAGCCTAACTGGTCACGTAGCCCCTCGCTACTTGGTCTCATCCTGGTGATCGAACGACCCAACGGCAGTGAGGTATGCGCGGGGCCGGGCCTTGCCGACGCAAAACGCTAAGGCCTACTATCCCATCTCACTCCCGAGGGCTGTTTGCACGTCAAGGGGGACTCCTGAGCATCGCGCCTCAGGAGCCTAACTGTTCATGTAGCCCCTCAACCCTTGGCCTCATCCTGGTGATCCGGATGACCCAACGGCAGCTGAGGTATGCGCGGGGCTGGGCCCTGCCAACGCAGAACATTAAAACAAACGGGAAGGAAATCATGAAGTCTTAGAAAATTATTACAAGAAATGTTGTGTATTAAAGGGTGCAGAGCACATAAGTTTTAACGCCTCGATGAGGCACGGTGCATGTTGCAGGAAATAAATTGGAGGGAAGCACCGCCGGCGAGTGAGGGAGTCCTGGACTAAAGAGTCCTCGGGTGGCCGGGCTATGTGACATGGGCCGGACTAATGGGCCATGAAGATACAAGACATAAGACTTCTTCCCGTGTCCGGATGGGACTCTCCTTTACGTGGAAAGGCAAGCTTGGCATTCGGATATGAATATTCCTTCCTCTGTAAACCGACTCTGTACAACCCTAGGTCCCTCCAGTGTCTATATAAACCGGAGGGTTTAGTCCATAGAGGCAATCATAACCATACAGGCTAGACATCTAGGGTTTATCCATTACGATCTCGAGGTAGATCAACTCTTGTAAACCCCTTATTCATCCAAGATAATCAAGCAGGAAGTAGGGTATTACCTCCATCAAGAGGGTCCGAACCTGGGTAAACATGGTGTCCCTGTCTCCTGTTACCTTCGATCCTCAGATGCACAGTTCGAGACCCCCTACTCGAGATCTGCCGGTTTTGACACCGACATTGGTGCTTTCATTGAGAGTTCCGTTGTGTCGTCGTCAGAAGGTTCGATGGCTCCATCAGTCATCTACAACAATGCTGCCCTGAGGGAGGTCTTTCTCTGTAACAGCCTGGTTTTTGGCCCTTTTCTTTTTCTTTTAATTTAATTGGTTTTTGCTCTGTTTTTATTTTTGGAGTGGTTCTGTGGCCTTGCCACCTAGGAAATCATCTTCATTTCCTCTCCCAAGTGGCTCATCATTCTCAAAACCTTGCCAGGATCATGTCACTTCACTACTTGACCAAACCCTAAAAACTTTTTCTAGGGAATATTCCTTTTTCTATTAAAGGAATAACCCTGTCTGCCTTAGGTTGTGAAGCAACCTATATTTATGTCCATCCAAAAATTTCCAAATAATTCTCATAATTCCTTTGGGTCATATGTTGCTCAAATATGCCCAAACTTTCCTGTCCTAGCCCAAGAATAATTCCCCAATAATTATTCTTCCTTTCTGTCCAGAGTGGCACTTTGTGAAGGAACTGTCATTTATCTTATCTTGTTTGCTCCCAAACTTGTTGGGCATTCTTTTATGTCCAAATAATTGCAACATGCCAAAATTCAACTTTATTTGCCTAGCCAATCTTCCTGAGTGATTTTTCAAAGTTTCTGTCAAATAGAAGCCACTGTGAAGGAAGTACTTGCTAGGAGAATCCAAATGAGTTGAAATTTTGCATGCCTCTTCTTGTGCTCATATTATCTCACTCCTACAAATTTCAGCCCCATCCAATCATCTATGTCAGCATAGGATCAAATCTTTGCTTCTGGCAAAATTTTCAGGTTGTGAAGCAAGTGCATTTTACACTGCTTCAAAAATCCTGATAAATTAACAGACCATGCTCCTACCTATATAACATCTCTCCACCCAATTTGGGATCATTTCATTGAGTCATTTTTTCACCAAAATTATTCCAAGATTCTCGTCAGTGAAGATAGCTGTGAAGGAAGTACCATTTTGGCGAATCCAATTGGTATGAGATTTCTACAGCATCATTGTATGACCAAATCACTAAGCCTTGCCAAATTTGAGCTCAAATGGCAACACCATGTGAGTGCATCATCCAAATCTCATTTCTGGACCAGATTTGGCACTTGTAAAGCAACTATATTAAACCTTGGCCCAAATCTTCTCAAAGTTACCAGGATGAAATTTCTTCTTAACCTAAACCTCGCAAACAACTCCATTGCTCCCAATCACTTCCCTGTTGATCAGCAGTACACGACCAAGTTTACTGCAGTAAACTTCAGAGGTTGCCTACCATTTAACCAGAGCAGTTTTCATCGATCTACCACCGCAGTTGAAGCCTCCCCTGGAAGAACTTACCACTAGACCACGTTTGCCAACCTTTGGCACCTTCTGCTCGCAAGCTCACGCGGTCACCACCTCTCTGGCATGCCATGGACGCGTCCAGGATGGTTTCTTGCTCGGGCCCCTCCCCTTCTCATCGTCTTCGCGCGCGTGAGCATGTCCAGCAGCTAGCCCACGTCGTTGACGTCCTCCTGGAGCCATCTCCCCCTCCGTAAGCCCCTCCGTCATCACTCATCGCCGCGCGCCCACGGGCGAGCTGTAGCCAACCGGCTTTGTTCGCGCTGCGACTTCTTCCTCCACTTGTCCCCGAGCTCTGCTCGTCACTATGCACCTCTGTAGCTCTTCCGCACCTCCCTCGTAGCAGGTAATGCCGGATTTGATTGCTTTCTTGTCATGGTTTCCGTTGGTGCGAACTAGGATAAGCGTTTCAGCCAGAGTCCCTGCGGAGTGGAGTTCATCACCGTCGTCGCTGTTCCGCTGCTAGAAGTTTTTCCGCTGCTTCGAGTTGTTCTGCTGCTTGCATAGAGCAACTGAGGATGGCGTAGTGTCGCCGTGCCGATGTTATTCTTTGTAATATCGGAGACCTTGTATTCATATTCATGTAATAATAGAAAGCTGGTTTGTTCTATGCTAAGCAGTGTCGTATTCCAGAAGACTTCTCCTCGATCTCTGGACTGGAATACGGGGCGTTCCGGTTTCTGTGAGCCGGGGTGCCACAACGCTTGGTATCAGAGCCAGGTCTAGCTGTAGGACGCCCTAGTCAGTGCGAGCGGTAGAAACCGGTAGTTTAAAGTCCGGCTTGTTTATTGCATTTGGTTGCTGCATTTGTTTGTTGCATAGTATGCATATAGCCTTAGTATTTGTTGCTAACGGTTTATCTGGTGAGTGTAGCTGGCATCGGTTCAGATCCACTACAGCTCAGCCTTTGCATTTCTCCAGTTTTCTTTTCTTGCTCGTTCTATGGTGTTTGGTGTCATTTCTGTCCCAGCAGAGTGATGCCAAGTGATCCCGACACCGTTTGCAAAATTGGTGCTCAGGTATCTCGCCGATATCCTCCTTTCAGCCCCGCCTATCGTTTCGGTGATGGACATGCTTCTATCCCGAATCGCTCTTTTATTTTTTCATGTTGGCAACCCTTAATGATCTTAGTTTTCAAGAAAGGGCAATGTCAGCAGCCTCTGTTTTTCCCAGCTATCCTATTTCTTGGACGAGTACGGATCTTTTTCTATACGCTTGATAATAATGTGGTTGCGACCATCGTGTCCCACTACATGATTACCGAGTGTGTCCACGCCTCCGAGCTAGTCCAGGTTGCTACCTGGCTAAGCTAGCACTTGGTGTAGAGTTGTTTACACCAATTCTTCCACATATTTATTCGTCCTCGTGCACACCATCACAGCATGCTAGATCGTAGAACCGGAGATCCCGTGAGATTTGTGTGCTTAAGTAGGCATGCATATTGTGTGATTAGCAGTAATATGTGACATTGATTGTTGTTATGTGCTTTTGTTTAGTTGTGTTTTCTTTTGCCTCTTTCTTTTTGGGCCCCGGTGTTACATTATTTTTCCCCTATAAAGAGTTTCTCATCAACCGACATAGGACCCAAAGAATTAGCAAGGATTTCAAATATTTGGAAAATCAGCTAAACATAATGGAATTCTCAGCCCACTGCAGTGAAATGGGGAATATCTGATTTTGAGACTGATAATCAATTTTGCATTAGTGGGACTCCTCACAACAGTACTGATAACTCAAGTCTACATCAGTACAATATCCTCACAGCAGTAATGATCAAGTCAGCAGCAAGACAAGTCAGGTACAAGATCAACGGTATATTTTTGGTCAAAGGTATGGATCATATATAAAACTTTGGCTCAGCAATGCATGATGCTTGAGATATGTTATCATCCGAAATAAAGTCAGAATGTGATATGCTCAAGGAAGACAGTCAAACAAATTTTCTCATGCAAATAATCAGCCACCGAATATTATGGGCGTGTGTGTAGATTTCAGTCTGCATATTAATATGAAGCTTTGGATGTAAGAAACTCAGTATTCTTTCACACGCTATCAGAAGAAATTTATGATGCAAGGGTCCTCGATTTTCCTCAACATGATATGTGCACAATTTCCGGTCCAAGATACTCGGTCTTTCTCAGCAAGATACCTCGGTAAAAGCTTCTGATAGATGGAAATGAATTTTTCTCAACAAGTAAACCCCAGGAGAAGCTTCTCAAGTCCGGAACTCAGGCTTCTCCAGCACAATAATCAGACCAAGCTTCGTGTGTAAGCTATAGAACCTTCTTCGACACGATACCCAGACAAAAGATTTGAGCAGAAGTTAACAAGTCTTCCTCAACAAGCTACTCGGATGGCTTCTCTTGTAAGCCAATTAGTCCGCGTCAATACCACACTATTGCACCATCCTCAGAGATTATGCGGCGAGTTGGCAATATATGGCAGTGCATCTCAAGAGTTAGATCAGCAATACTTTTGGTCAGAAGCACAAATCAGTCAAAACATATGCCTACCTCAAGGATCAAGTGTTCGGTTGCCTATAATTCTTACATATATGGTGAGAATGCATTTCCAATCATATCAGTCACTCATACGAGGTACGACAAGGATCCAATGGATATACCTAAGGAAAGTAAGGATCCCCCAACCTCATGAATCATGCAAATGAAAATAAGCAGAGATACAGATCTTATGTAATACAAGGATCTATAAGATCTGGATAAGACATCACAGAATCAACAGTCTTGACAGCGGCCACCAAGGCCAATATTCCTGCACCGACAAGGAGATCTCATGAACTCTTGTATGGTCGGCCTCAACAAAGAGCTCTGTACAGCTACAAGCCCCGAGTATATGTCATATACGTGCCGAACCCATGAAACTCAACAGCCTATGTTCTCAGTCACCAAACAATTGCAATTCAACTTATTCAACAGAGTCTAAGTAAGAGCTCCACATACTCAACCATCATATAGTCTTCTATGATTTCTAACACTCACCACATACAGATGAGCAAAACGCTTCAACCGGACACATACAAATATAGGGGGTTATAATTTTGCCTCCCAACGTATTCACCTCAAGGGTGATGTCAACAATAATAACTCATGCTACCCATATCCAACCGGATATATGTGCCTAGATCTTTCCTCGCCACATGATGCTTGCCAAAAGATAAAATAAAAAGGAATAGAGAGAAAAACTTTGACTCATGCATAAAAGTAAATACACAAAAGTAAAAGATAGGCCCTTCGCAGAGGGAAGCAGAGGTTGCCATGCACTTTTTGTTTGTATGCTCAACCCCTTAGTGCAAGAGAACGTCACGTTATATTGCCCCTTATGATAGCAACCTTCATTATGCAGTTTGTCGCTTTTATTCTTTGCCATCACAAGTTCATGCAACGCTCAATTTTCTCTTACACTAAATGATCTAACACTTTTAGAAGCAATTTTTATTGCCTTATTGCACTGATGACAACTTACTTGAAGGATCTTATTCCATCCTTAGGTAGGTATGGTGGACTCTTGAAAATAAGATTTGGGTTCAAGGGTTTTTGGATGCACAAGTAGTATCTCTACTTGGTGCGGAATTTTTGGCTAGCAAAGATGGGGGGCAAGCACCACATGTTGAAGGATCTATGACAATATAACTTCTATGTGAATATGAACAAACATAAATCATTACGTTGTCTTCCTTGTACAACGTCAACAATTTTGGCATATAATATTTTGATGGGGGCTCACAATCAAAAAAGATTTCCAAGATAGTGTATTTGCAAGTGAAAGTTCTCTTCCTTATAGTAATCATTCAGGAATTGCTTGTATGACCAATATTGTGATTGTCAAGCTTCAAAAGATTTCACTTTCTAAACCCAATGTGAAGATACCACTAGGCATGATATGAACATATAATTTCAACTTCATGATATTCAATTCATTTAACAATTTACTCATAGGATATAAGTGAAGCACGAGAGTAAATGACAAACTACTCGAAAAAAATATAAGTGAAGATCAAGCGAGCAGTTAAATAAATAGGTAATCAATTGTGGACTCTCTTTTATTTAAAACTTTCATATATAAGTAATTTTTTTAAACAGCAAGCAAAACAAAACAAAATGACATTTCAAGAATAGCAGACATCATGTGAAGAAGCAAAAAACTTAGGCTCAACCGATACTAGCCGATAATTGTTGAAGAAGAAAGGTGGGATGCCTATTGGGGCATCCCCAAGCTTAGATGCTTCAGACTTCTTGAAATGTTATTTTGGGATGCCTTCGGCATCCCCAAGCTTGAGCTTTTGTGTCTCCTCAATTCCTTTTATATCACGGTCTCCCTAAATCTTAAAAACTTCATCCACACAAAACTCAACAAGAACTCGTGAGATAAGTTAGTATAATCCAATGCAAAAACCATAACATTCTGTACTGTAGCAAATCACAAAAATTATTATTCAACATTGCGTACTAAATGCCTCTGCATATTTAATACTCCTATCCTCAAATAGAATCATTAAACAAGCAAACATATGCAAAGAATGCAAACATAACAGCAATCTGCCAAAACAGTACAGTCTGTAAAGAATGCAAGAGTATCAGTACTTCTCTAACTCCAAAAATTATGAAAATTTACCACACTATAAAAAAATTATCAGAGCTTGTTGTGCAAAAAGTTTCAACATTTTATCACATTCTGACTTTCTAGGGAATTTTTGCAATGGCGATAAACTTTCTGTTTTGAAACAGAAACTCATATACTTGCAAAATAAGCATGGTGAAGGCTATCCTTGACATTTTTATTGAAATGAAAAATGCAAAACATTACTATAAATATAATCAAGCAAATACAAATAAAATAAAATGAATCTCCAAGCAAAACACATATCATGTGATGAATAAAAATATAGCTCCAAGTGAGGTTACCAATAATGTTGGAGACGAAAGAGGGGATGCCTTCCAGGGCATCCCAAAGCTTAGTTGATTGGATCTTCCTTTAATATTACCTTGGGGGTGCCTTGGGAATCCCCAAGCTTAGGGTCTTGTTACTCCTTATTCTCTTCATATCGATATCTCACCCAAAACTTGAAAACTTCAATCACACAAAACTTAACAGAACTTCGTGAGATGGGTTAGTATGATAAAGAGAAAACCATTTCACTTTGGTACTGTCAAAGACAAGATTAATAATTGTTTCCAAACAATTCCTACTGTAGAATATCATTTCC
The DNA here is from genome assembly GCA_021605205.1 of Aegilops longissima. Taxonomy (NCBI): domain Eukaryota; kingdom Viridiplantae; phylum Streptophyta; class Magnoliopsida; order Poales; family Poaceae; genus Aegilops; species Aegilops longissima. The sequence goes on from CM038678.1 coordinate 313,819,887, forward strand.
ACAATTTATATTGAGCAATATAAGCCATAGAAACTAGAAAACAAGCAAACCATGTATCGAAAACATAAAGAGAGCATCATGAATCATAAGTTACTCTCTCATAATAATTTTCAGTAGCATCATGAATAGATTCATCAATGTAACCATCACATAAAACATTCTTTTCATGATCCACAAACATAGAAATTTTATTACTCTCCACATAAGAAAATTTCTTCTCATTCAAAATGGTGGGAGTACCATATGAAACTCGAATACTATAAATTGTTTCCACATTAAAAGAGTAATGTTCATAAAAGGGTAATCATAACTACGACAATTTTTATAAATATAATCATCACTACTTTTATAACATAAGTATCATCACAATAATAATCATAAGTAGCAACTTTGTTCTCATCATAGATAGGAGGCATGCAATCATCATAGCAAATTTGATCATTCAAAGCAGGGGGACTAAAAAGATCATCTTCATTAAACATAACATCCCCAAGCTTGGGACAAACATTAATTACAGCAAATAAATTCTCTAACATGTCATTCTCATCAAACATAGCATCCCCAAGCTTGTGGCTTGGCATATCATAAGCATAATCACTCTCATCAGTAATAGTATGAATAGCACCAACGGTATAACAATTGCTATCATCATAATTTCCCAAGTTGGTGCCAAAAAGATTTGCAAGATTATAAGAAGTATCATTATCTTCCAAATCATAATCATCACAATAAGCAATATAGGCATAACAAAATCATCATCAATAGTGCTCTCGGACATTGTGCCATAAGACATAGAAGCAATATCATCATCAAGTGCATCATCTTCCACAATTATTTTTGATTCATTTTCATGAGGCACAACTATAATAGGAGCAACATTATTTGGGAGAGATACCTTTTTACCTCTATTCTTCCTTATTTTCTTTTTATTCTTCACCACCTCACATAAGGGTTTAATCAATTTTTTCGAGCTTCTTATTGAAGAGATTGATTGGATAGGAAGCTCCTCCTTGTTACCTGATTCATCATAATAAACACTAGGAGGTTATTGGAAAATATTTTCCCTTTCATTAGCACTCTCTTCATATTATATTTGTTTTATTGTCTTTAGATAGTTGGCAATATAAGGATTCTCAATACAATTTACCGCACAAAACATATAAATTTCCTCTAGATCAAAATCAAGAAATCTCTTGAGATTAAATTTTGGAATACCCTTAGTTATACATTTCATTTCTTCATGCCCCAAAATAAGACTAATCTCTTTATGATGCTCAAGGGTAATCAAGTTATCACAAATTTTGGACACGATTCGATCATGAAACAATTTGCATTGGAGATTTAAATGACCATGTTCATTGCAAAGTTCACAAGGATGGCAAAAAATTAATTCTTTCAGCACAATCATCTAGCCTCTCTTGCAACTTTTCGGTTTGTAAATATTTATGCTTCTTAGAAAATCTATCTTCCCTTTTTGGTGTGCAATGATACGTCTCCGTCGTATCTATAATTTTTTATTGTTCCATGCCAATATTCTACAACTTCCATATATTTTTTGGCAACTTTTTATACTATTTTTGGGACTAACATATTGATCCAGTGCCTAGTGCCAGTTCCTGTCTGTTGCATGTTTTCGGTTTCGCAGAATATACATATCAACGGAGTCCAAACGGGATAAAAACGGACGGAGCTTATTTTTGGAAAATATGGAAAATCTGGAAGGAAAATCAACGCGAACCAGTGCCCGAGGTGGTCACGAGGCGAGGCGCCGCTTCTAGGCGCACCCCTACCTCGTGAGCCACCCGTAAGGTAGTTGATGCTCTTCTTTTTCCGCAAGAAAGCTAATATTTGGAAAAAATCACGGTGAAGGTTTCAGGCCAATCGGAGTTACGGATCTCCATATATACACGAAACGATGAAACAGAGCCAGGAGAGAACGCAGAACCAGAGAGAGTCGAGAGATAGATCCAATCTCGGAGGGGCTCTCGCCCCTCCCACTCCATGGGAGCCAAGGACCAGAGGGGAAACCCTTCTCCCATCTAGGGAGGAGGTCAAGGAAGAAGAAGAAGAAGGGGGCCCTCTCCCCCTTGATTTCGGTGGCGCCGGAGCACTGTCGGGGCCATCATCATCACCACCATCTTCACCAACAACTTCACCGCCATCATCACCAACTCTTCCCCCCTCTATGCAGCGGTGTAACCTCTCTCTTACCCGCTGTAATATCTACTTAAACATGGTGCTCAACGCTATATATTATTTCCCAATGATGTATGGCTATCCTATAATGTTTGAGTAGATCTGTTTTGTCCTAATGACTATTTGATGATCATGCTTGGTTTGAGTTGTATGTTTTATTAGTGGTGTTGTCCTATGGTGCTCTCCGTGTCGGCATAGCGTGAGGAATTCCGCTGTAGGGTTTGCAATATGCTCATGATTTGCTTATGGTGGGTGGCGTGAGTGACAGAAGCACAGACCCGAGTAAGTAGGTTGTTTGCGTATGGGATAAAGGGGACTTGATACTTTAATTCTATGGTTGGGTTTTACCTTAATGAATCTTTAGTAGTTGCGGATGCTTGCTAGAGTTCCAATCATAAGTGCATATGATCCAAGTAGATAAAGTATGTTAGCTTATGCCTCTCCCTCAAATAAAATTACAATAATGATTGTCGGTCTAGTTATCGATTGCCTAGGGACAAATAACCTTCTTGTTGACAAAAGCTCTTTACTAAAACTAATTTAGTTGTGTCTTTGTCTAAAAAGCCCCTAGCTTTTATTTTATCGCTCTTTATTTTCTTGCAAGCCTATCCAAAAACACCTACAAAGTACTTCTAGTTTCATACTTGTTCTAGGTAAAGCGAACGTCAAGAGTGCGTAGAGTTGTATCGGTGGTCGATAGAACTTGAGGGAATATTTGTTCTACCTTTAGCTCCTCGTTGGGTTCGACACTCTTACTTATCGAAAATTGTTGTGATCCCCTATACTTGTGGGTTATCAAGACCTTTTTCTGGCGCCGTTGCCGGGGAGCAATAGCGTGGGGTGAATATTCTCGTGTGTGCTCGTTTGCTTTATCACTAAGTAATTTTTATTTGCTGTTCTTAGTTGTTCTCTATCTTTAGTTATGGATATGGAACACGAAATACCAAAAAAATTAGGTGTACTTGCTGCTCATGGAGATGGGGAACCTCCTAAAACCCTCGATGCTGGTTATGTGAAAGATATTATGTACTACTTTAATAATACTGAGAAAACCCCATTCAATTATGTAATGGGAGTAACTTTGGATCAACGTGAATACTTTAGGGATTATCGCTTGACACAAAAAGGGAAACTATTATGGGATCAAATTCATATATTGAAGTGGTATGCTTGGCAACTATGCGTGAGTTATGATTATACTTGTTGCTCTAGGATTAATGCTCCACACCTTCCCTTTTCATGCAAATTTAATGATAATAAAACCTTAGCTTCTTATGCTAATGGTATATATGATTACCATGATGTGGAACAAATAGAAAAATTTGTTGCTTTTATGGGTGCTTATGAAATTGAATTTATGTGTAAAGAGTTTGAAGATTTTGATGATGTTGTTTATAGATCTGAAAATTTAGCTATCCTCAAATATTGCTATGAGAATTATGAATACAATTACGAAATTAATGCACTTATTGAGAAAGTCTCCGCTGTCCAAGAAGAGACTAATGTTTTGCAGGAATCTATGGAAGAAGAAGTTGATGAAATTGTGAGATCATTGGATGAAAAAGATGAGGAGCGGAGCGAAGAACAAAAGGAGGAAGAGCGGATTGATCACCCGTGCCCACCTTCTAATGAGAGTAACTCTTCAACTCATACATTGTTTAATTCCCCTTCGTGCTTACCGAAGGATGATTGCTATGGTCCCGTTGATTCTTTTGAAATATCCCTTTTTGATGATGCTTGCTATGCTTGTGGCCAAGATGCCAATATGAATTATGCTTATGGAGATGAACTTGCTATAGTTCCTTATGTTAAACATGAAATTGTTGCTATTGCACCCACGCATGATAGTCCTATTATCTTTTTGAATTCTCCCGATTACACTATATCGGAGAAGTTTGCACTTATTAAGGATTACATTGATGGGTTGCCTTATACCGTTGCACATGATGATTTTGATAAATATAATATGCATGTGCTTGCTGTTCCTATTTGCAATTATTATGAGAGAGGAACTATATCTCCATCTGTCGATGTTCCCCACACGATAAAATTGCAAGATAATGTTTATACTATGCATTGGCCTTTACTATGTGTGCATGAATTGTTCTTTTATGACATGCCGATGCATAGGAAAAGAGTTAGACTTCGTTGTTGCATGATACATGTTGCTTTGTGCTCACTACTAAATTACAAATCATTGTTAATTAAAATTGGCTTTGATATACGTTGGGATCCGGGTGGATCCATTACTTGAGCACTATATGCCTAGCTTAATGGCTTTAAAGAAAGCGCTGCCAGGGAGACAACCCGGAAGTTTTAGAGAGTCATTTATTTCTGTTGAGTGCTTTCATATAGTTTAAAAACAACAAAAATAAAGAGGGGAACCAAAAACTCTTTTCAAAAAGGAAAGTGAAAGTGAGAGAGACAAGCATTGTTGAAGTGGGAGCTAGCCTTGAACTTTGTTCATGCTCACGGAAACTTTGTGAATCTTGATTACAGAAACTTTTCAACAAAAATAATTATCCCCTTGTACAATTCCTTTGTATTATAAAAATAATGTGCCAAGGTTTGCCTTTAGGATGTTTACAATACTTGTTGGTTTGTGCGATGCAGGACAGAAACTTTGGCTGTAGTGCGCGAATTTTAATTTCTTACTGGAACGTCAAATGGTTCTGATTATTTTTGCACTGTCTTCTGTACAAATTTTTTATTTTTCCTAATTTTGGCAGAATTTTTCAAGTATCATAAGTATGGTGAATGTTCAGATTATTACAGACTGTTCTGTTTTAGACAGATTCTGTTTTTGATGCATAGTTTGCTTGTTTTGATGAAACTATCAATTTATATCAGTGGATTAAGCCATGAAAAAGTTATATTACAGTATAAAAAATGCAAAAACAAAATATGAATTGGTTTGTAACAGTACTTAGAGTAGTGATTTGCTTTATTATAGTAACGGATCTTACCGAGTTTTCTGTTGAAGTTTTCTGTGGATGAAGTGTTCGATGATCGAGAAGGTTTCGATGTGAGAAGAAGGAAGAGAGGCAAGAGCTCAAGCTTGGGGATGCCCGAGGCACCCCAAGTAAATATTCAAAGAGACTCAAGCGTCTAAGCTTGGGGATGCTAGGAAGGCATCCCCTCTTTCTTCAACAAATATCGGTATGTTTTCGGATTCGTTTCGTTCATGCGATATGTGCAATCTTGGAGCGTCTTTTGCTTTAGTTTTCACTTTTCTTTTATGCACCATGCTGGTATGAGATGGTCCTTGGTTGATTTATAGAATCCTCTTTGCACTTCACTTATATCTTTTGAGTATGGCTTTATAGAATGCTTCATGTGCTTCACTTATATCATTTGAAGTTTGGATTGCCTGTTTCTCTTCACTTAGACAACCGCCATTTGTAGAATGCTCTTTTGCTTCACTTATACTTGTTAGAGCGTGGGAATATCTTTTGTAGAAAGAATTAAACTCTCTTGCTTCACTTATATCTATTTAGAGAGATGACAGAACTGGTCATTCACATGGTTAGTCATAAAATCCTACATAAACTTGTAGATCGCTGAATATGATATGTTTGATTCCTTGCAATAGTTTTGCGATATAAAGGTGGTGATATTAGAGTCATGCTAGTCGAGTAATTGTGATATTGAGAAATACTTGTGTTGAGGTTTGCAAGTCCCGTAGCATGCACGTATGGTGAATCGTTATGTAACGAAGTCGGAGCATGAGGTGTTTATTGATTGTCTTCCTTATGAGTGGCGGTCGGGGACGAGCGATGGTCTTTTCCTACCAATCAATTCCCTAGGAGCATGCGTTTAGTACTTTGTTTTGATGACTAATAGATTTTTGCCATAAGTATGTGAGTTCTTTATGACTAATGTTGAGTGCATGGATTATCGCACTCTCACCCTTCCATCATTGCTAGCCTCTTGGTACCATGCATTGCCCTTTCTCACCTCGAGAGTTGGTGCAAACTTCGCCGGTGCATCCAAACCCCGTGATATGATACGCTCTGTCACACATAAGCCTCATTATATCTTCCTCAAAACAGCCACCATACCTACCTATCATGGCATTTCCATAGCCATTCCGAGATATATTGCCATGCAACTTCCATCATCATCATATACATGACTTGAGCATTTATTGCCATATTGCGTTGCATGATCGTAAGAAAGCTAGCATGATGTTTTCATGGCTTGTCCGTTTTTTGATGTCATTGCTACGCTAGATCATTGCACATCCTGGTACACCGCCGGAGGCATTCATATAGAGTCATATCTTTGTTCTAGATATCGAGTTGTAATATTGAGTTGTAAGTAAATAAAAGTGTGATGATCATCATTATTAGAGCATTGCCCCAGTGAGGAAAGGATGATGGAGACTATGATTCCCCCACAAGTCGGGATGAGACTCCGGACGAAAAAAAAGAGAAAGGCCAAAAAAAGAGAAGGCCCAAAAAAGAAAAAAAGAAAAAATGAGAGAAAAAGAGAGAAGGGGCAATGTTACTATCCTTTTACCACACTTGTGCTTCAAAGTAGCACCATGTTCTTCATATAGAGAGTCTCTTGAGTTATCACTTCCATATACTAGTGGGAATTTTCATTATAGAACTTGGCTTGTATATTCCAACAATGGGCTTCCTCAAATGCCCTAGGTCTTCAGCAAGCAAGTTGGATGCACACCCACTTAGTTTCAGTTTGAGCTTTCATATACTTATAGCTCTAGTGCATCCGTTGCATGGCAATCCCTACTCCTCACATTGATATCTATTGATGGGCATCTCCATATAGCCCGTTGATACGCCTAGTTCATGTGAGACTTTCTCCTTTTTTGTCTTCTCCACATAACCCCCACCATCATATTCTATTCCACCTATAGTGTTATGTCCATGGCTCACGCTCATGTATTGCGTGAAAGTTGAAAAGGTTTGAGAACGTCAAAAGTATGAAACAATTGCTCACGCACCATGTTCTTCATATAGACAGTCTCTTGAGTTATCACTTCCATATACTAGTGGGAATTTTCATTATAGAACTTGGCTTGTATATTCCAACGATGGGCTTCCTCAAATGCCCTAGGTCTTCAGCAAGCAAGTTGGATGCACACCCACTTAGTTTCAGTTTGAGCTTTCGTATACTTATAGCTCTAGTGCATCCGTTGCACGGCAATCCCTACTCCTCACATTGATATCTATTGATGGGCATCTCCATATAGCCCGTTGATCGCCTAGTTCATGTGAGACTTTCTCCTTTTGTCTTCTCCACATAACCCCCACCATCATATTCTATTCCACCTATAGTGCTATGTCCATGGCTCACGCCATGTATTGCGTGAAAGTTGAAAAGGTTTGAGAACGTCAAAAGTATGAAACAATTGCTTGGCTTGTCATCGGGTTGTGCATGATGTGAATGCTTTGTGTGGTGAAGATGGAGCATAGCCAGACTATATGATTTTGTAGGGATGAGCTTTCTTTGGCTATGTTATTTCAATAAGACATAATTGCTTGGTTGGTATGCTTGAAGTATTATTGTTTTTATGTCAAAGGATAGATTATTGCTTTGAATCACTCGTATCTTAATATTCATGCCATGATTAGACATATGATCAAGATTATATGTGGAGAAGAAAAAAAAAGGAGAAAGTCTCACATCAACGAGGCTAATCAATGAGCTGTGGAGATGCCCATCGATTAATGTTAATGCAAGGAGTAGGGATTGCCATGCAACGGATGCACTAGAGCTATAAATGTATGAAAGCTCGACAAAAGAAACTAAGTGGGTGTGCATCCAACTTGCTTGCTCATGAAGACCTAGGGCGTTGAGGAGGCCCATTGTTGGAATATACAAGCCAAGTTCTATAATGAAGAATTCCACTAGTATATGAAAGTGACAAAACAAGAGACACTCTATCATGAAGATTATGGTGCTACTTTGAAGCACAAGTGTGGCAAAGGATAGTAGCATTGTCCCTTCTCTCTTTTTCTCTCATTTTTTCCTTTTTTTTGGGCCTTCTCTTTTTTTTATGGCCTTTCTCTCTTTTTTTATTCCTCACTTGGGACAATGCTCTAGAAAATGATGATCATCACACTTGTATTTATTTACAACTCACTGATTACAACTCGATACTAGAACAAAGTATGACTCTATATGAATGCCTTCGGCGGTGTACCGGGATATGCAATGAACCAAGAGTGACATGTATGAAAGAATTATGAAAGGTGGATTTGCCACAAATACTATGTCAACTACATGATCATGCTAGCAATATGACAATGATAAATGTGTCATGATAAATGGAATGGTGGAAAGTTGCATGGCAATATATCTCGGAATGGCTATGGAAATGCCATAATAGGTAGGTATGGTGGATGTTTTGAGGAAGATATAAGGAGGTTTATGTGAAAGAGCGATCATATCACGGGTTTGGATGCACCGCTAAGTCTGCACCAACTCTCAATGTGAGAAAGGGCAATGCACTGCATCAAGAGGCTAGCAATGATGGAAGGGTGAGAGTGCGTATAATCCATGGACTCAACATTAGTCATAAAGAACTCACATACTTATTGCAAAAATATACAATTCATCAAAAACCAAGCATTACGCGCATGCTCCTAGGGGGATATATTGGTAGGAAAAGACCATCGCTCGTCCCCGAACGCCACTCATAAGGAGGGCAATCAAAGAACACCTCATGTTTCAAATTTGTTACATAACATTTACCATACGTGCATGCTACGGGACTTGCAAACTTCAACACAAGCATTTCTCAAATTCACAACTACACAACTAGCACGACTTTGATATTATTACCTCCATATCTCAAAACAATCATCAAGCATCAAACTTCTCTTAGTATTCAACAAACTCATAAGAAAGTTTTTACTAATGTTGAATACCTAGCATATTAGGATTATTTAAGCAAGTTACCATGCCATTTAAGACTCTCAAAATAATCTAAGTGAAGCATGAGAGATCAATAGTTTCTATAAAACAAATCCACCACCGTGCTCTAAAAGATATAAATGAAGTACCAGAGCAAAACTATATAACTCAAAAGATATAAGTGAAGCACAAAGACTATTCTAATAATTTCCAAATCATGTATGGCTCTCTCAAAAGGTGTGTACAGAAAGTATGATTGTGTTAAACTAAAAAGCAAAGACTCAAATCATACAAGACGCTCCAAGCAAAACACATATCATGTGGTGAATAAAAATATAGCTCCAAGTAAAGTTACCGATGGAAGTAGACGAAAGAGGGGATGCCTTCCGGGGCATCCCCAAGCTTTGGCTTTTTGGTGTACTTAGATTATATTGGGGGTGCCATGGGCATCCCCAAGCTTAGGCTCTTGCCACTCCTTGTTCCATAATCCATCAAAATCTTTCACCCAAAACTTGAAAACTTCACAACACAAAACTCAACAGAAATCTCGTGAGCTCCGTTAGCGAAAGAAAACAAAAGACCACTTCAAGGTACTGTAATGAACTCATTATTTAATTATATTGGTGTCAAACCTAATTTATTCCAACTTCTCTATGGTTTATAAACTATTTTATTAGCCATAGATTCATCAAAATAAGCAAACAACACACGAAAAACAGAATTTGTCAAAAACAGAACAGTCTGTAGTAATCTGTAACTAACACAAACTTCTGGAACTCCAAAATATCAGCCAAAATAGGAAGACCTAGGAAATTTGTTTATTGATCATCAGCAATTGGAATCACTATTTTATCACGTTCTGGTGAGTTTTAACAATTGTTTTCGTGAACAGAAAGTTTCTGGAAATTACAGCAAGATCGAATAACTATCATCCAAGAAGATCCTATAGGTTTAACTTCGCACAAACACTAATTAAAACATAAAAATGAATCTAACCAGAGGCTTGAACAAATATTTATTCCTAAACAGAAGAAAAAAGCAAAAAAATAAAAATAAAATTGGGTTGCCTCCCAACAAGCGCTATCGTTTGACGCCCCTAGCTAGGCATAAAAGCAAGGATAGATCTAGGTATTGCCATCTTTGGTTTTAGGGGAAAAGAGGGGAAACTTATTATATATGGAATTAATCTTTCTATTTGACAAAGTACATGGCCGTTAATGGTAGAAGAAAGATTAAGTATATTGCGGAAATTGGTATCTAGGCTAGCCTTTATCTCTTTGATAGATTCGTTTTGATAAGAAAGCAAAAGAGATGTGATTTAAACTTTCTCATTAATGGGGTGCCCAAATATAGTTTTCATCTTTTCATAGGTATCTATGGGATCCCCTTCAAGAAAACCCTCTTCAAAAATAGAATCCAAGACTTGTTTGAACGAAGTGGGCAACCCAACATAAAAGCTTTTTAAGTAAACCTCAATTTGGTATTGAGGTACATAGCTAGCAAGGATCCTTAAGAGCCTATCCCAAGCATCTTTCAAATATTCATCAAGTAAATAACGAAATATTCCAGAATCTTCTTCATCAAGATTATTAAGGTTTTCATTGATAATCCCGGCAGATTTTTCCATAGTATTTTTATTTATGAGTTTAGATAAGATAGCAGGATTGTCTAAAGCGCTAAAACTCGGGAGTGAAACCCCAACTCTTTTTGGTTCTGACATGGCGAGGGAAAAGCAAACGAAAAGAGGCAAGCAGAAAAGAGAGGGCGAATAAAACGGCAAGGGTGAAGTGGGGGAGAGGAAAACGAGAGGCAAATGGCAAATAATGTAATGCGGGAGATAAGGGATTGTGATGGGTACTTGGTATGTTGACTTTTGCGTAGACTCCCGACAACGGTGCGTAAATCCTTCTTGCTACCTCTTGAGCACTATGTTGGTTTTCCTTGAAGAGGAAAGGGTGATGCAGCAAAGTAGCGTAAGTATTTCCCTCAGTTTTGAGAACCAAGGTATCAATCCAAGAGGAGGCTACGCATGAGTCCCTCGTACCTACACAAAACAAATAACTCCTCGCAACCAACGCGATAAGGGGTTGTCAATCCCTTCACGGTCACTTACGAGAGTGAGATCTGATAGATATGATAGGATAATATTTTCAGTATTTTTGTGATAAAGAAGCAAAGTAAATAAAAGCAAAGCAAAGGAAATAACTAAGTGCTGGAAGATTAATATGATGAAGATAGACCCGAGGGCCATAGGTTTCACTAGTGGCTTCTCTCAAGAGCATAAGTATTTTACGGTGGGTGAACGAATTACTGTTGAGCAATTGACAGAATTGAGCATAGTTATGAGAATATCTAGGTATGATCATGTATATAGGCATCACGTCCGAGACAAGTAGACCGGCTCCTGCCTGCATCTACTACTATTACTCCACTCATCGACCGCTATCCAGCATGCATCTAGAGTATTAAGTTCATGAAAATAGATAACGCCTTAAGCAAGATGACATGATGTAGAGGGATAAATTCATGCAATATGATAAAAAAAACCATCTTGTTATCCTTGATGGCAACAATACAATACGTGCCTTGCTGCCCCTACTGTCACTGGGAAAGGACACGCAGGATTGAAGCCAAAGCTAAGCACTTCTCCCATTGCAAGAAAGATCAATCTAGTAGGCCAAACCAAACTGATAATTCGAAGAGACTTACAAAGATAACCAATCATACATAAAAAAATTCAGAGAAGATTCAAATATTGTTCATAGATAATCTTGATCATAAACCCACAATTCATCGGTCTCAACAAACACACCGCAAAAAGAAGATTACATCGGATAGATATCCACAAGAGAGGGGGAGAACATTGTATTGAGATCCAAAAAGAGAGAAGAAGCCATCTAGCTACTAACTATGGACCCGAAGGTCTGAGATAAACTACTCACACTTCATCGGAGAGGCTATGGTGTTGATGTAGAAGCCCTCCGTGATGGATGCCCCATTCGGTAGAGTTCGGAACCGCCCCAAGATGGGACCTCGTGGGTACATGTAAGGTTGCGGCGGTGGAATTAGGTTTTTGGCTCCGTATCTGATCGTTTGGGGGTACGTAGGTATATATAGGAGGAAGGAGTACATCGGTGGAGCAACAGGGGCCTGTCGGTGTCAAAACCGCGGATCTCGGGTAGGGGTCCCGAACTGTGCGCCTAGGTGGATGGTAACAGAGACAAGGGACACGATGTTTACCTGGTTCGGGCCCTCTTGATGGAGGTAAAACCCTACGTCCCGCTTGATTGATATTGATATTGTGGATGTTTACAAGAGTAGATCTACCACGAGATCAAGGAGGCTAAACCCTAGAAGCTAGCCTATGGTATGATTGTAAGGGTTGTTGTGATCGTAGTCCCACGGACTAAAGCCATCCGGTTTATATAGACACCGGAGAGGGCTAGGGTTACATAGAGTCGGTTACAATGGTAGGAGATCTACATATCCGACGCCAAGCTTGCCTTCCACGCCAAGGAAAGTCCCATCCGGACACGGGCTAAGTCTTCAATCTTGTATCTTCGTAGTCTTGGAGTCCGGTTGATGATGATAGTCCGCCGATGATAGTCCGCCGATGATGGTAGTCCGCAATCCGGACACCCCTAATCCGGACTCCTCAAGAGCCCCGAACCAGGCTTCAATGACGATAAGTCCAGATGCATGTAGTCTTCGGCGTTGCAAGGCGGGTTCTCCTTTAAGTTCCATGTACCTGCCGAACAAAGGCCCGGCTTCCTCATCAATGTTGTGCGTCTCGGCTTCCACGCCTAATAATGGCCTTCTTCCACGCTGTCGTGCGAATGTGAAAAGCCGGGGTGTCTTTTATGTTTTACTCCCTAGTTGTGCGAACAATCTGCCTATAAGGGAGGCAAGAATCCAGATCCAAATCACCATCTTCCTCTCAAAATACTCATCGGAGCGCTTTCGACCAAGAATCCATTCCATCATGGACCGTCAACGCGCTCCTCTTCTCGCTCCCCAGCCCTTTGCCAGAGATTGGAGGAGATGCTCTGTCTCGCACAACGAGCTGGTGAAGCTCGAAATGGGGATATCTCCTCCAGCCTTCATGGTTCCGGTTCGAGCCGGCTTGCCACCTACAAAGGTGGGAAGCAAGCGAGGTTACCCTAATCCCAACAAAGGGAGCGGGTATGCTTCGTCCCCTATCGATAAGGGACTCGGATTTCCTGACATCCATTCCTCCGCTGGCTCTCGGAGTTCTACGGACTCCAGCTCCATCACCTCACGCCCGCCTCAATCCTGCATATTGCGGGTTACGAGATCTTCTGAGCTTTTCCTGGCATCGAGCCCCACTTCGCTACTGTGGAAGAGGTTGTTTTGCCTTGTACCCGCTCTCACGAGGGGTCCATATATCAAGTGGGCGGCGCCAAATATGGCACATTGCGGGACGGATATCCATCCGGAACCCCTAAGAAGGCGTCCAAGACCGGCCTTCAAATGGTTTTATATAGAAGACGCTCCGCTGCGGACCCTGTTCGATCGGCCTCCGGAGTTCAGCAATGCTCCTCTGAAGAAACGCCTTAGTTGGCGTCCATGAGCCCCCGATCGGAGGAAGACAAGAGCGCCCATTATCCGATGGGCGAATAAGGTTATCGCCCATGCCCGCTGACCATGATTGAGTCATGGCAATATGCATTACGCGGGGTGCAGCCACTACAATACAGGGCCACCCATGTGGGATTTCAACGGGAGGACGATGCCACCCGTCATGGCCGCAAAGGGCGGAATCGGCGAAGATCCGTGACGATCTTGTCCGCCTGTATAAGGGGAGAAGGAGGATTTCCTTGGACGAACCCGTTAAATGGGTTTTCCATGAACAATCCTCGCCTTGGGTAAGCGAACACTCAACGTGTCCGACCTGTGCCTTTCAAACTTAAGTTTCTTACATTGTGTTCTTCTTCGACGCAGAACTGCGCCGGATCGTGGAGGAATGTTGAGTCCGGCTCCGCAGCCCGAGGATCCAGAGATCCCGGATCCGCCTCCAAGAGGATTCGACATAAAGGTGGAGCTAATCGACGGGTGTTCCACCAGCTTAGCATGGACAACGTTTTAGTCGCCATCACGACAGACTATCCTGGACTATATCCGGCTTCCCAGGTAATTGCGGCCGAAGCCCTGATACCGTCATTCCTTCCTTGCTTATTTCTGACCACCGTATATGATGGCGCTGTGCAGGAGGTGCCCCTAGGGCGAGAAGCCGAGCCCACGGTGGCTGACCAACAAGGGCCAGTTCGGACCGGTAGGCGGAAGAGGAGCGTGGCGCGGATTGAAACGTCGCCGCAAAGGTGTAGCTCACAATTCAGTATTTAGAGCAACGTTCCTAGGAAGCGTTTGAGTGCTCATGACTTTTTATAGGGAAAAAAGCGTCCGCCGGACTGTGGGCGTGGAAGTTGTCAATCCAACCTCTACCCGCGGGGCTCCCGCACCTGGTCAGGAGGGGGAGGCGAGCGCAAGGCGCGAGCCGGACGTTCCTCCGACGGAGGATGCCGAAAGACTGTCCGCCACCAAGTCTGAGGTGTAGAGTGCCCTGAATCACAGGCGCCACGGACAGTATTCGTGACGCTGCTTCTCCCCGAGGCGTTGAATGCCTTTAACACGGGGACGCGCACCTTCGTGCCGCCAAGATAGTTTTACCAGAGCTACGGAGCAAGTATGTAAAAGACATACGGGTAAGAGATTTTAATAGTTGTATATGCCAGTAGCCCCCGAGACTTAAAGTAGTTATATTAACTGATTTAAGGATCATATGAAATGCAGGATCTTACCGAGAAGAATATCCAACGGTCTCAGGAGCTGCAAGAGTGCAAGGCCCAACTTGAGGCTGCATTGTCTGGCGCAGGAGGAAACGCAAGGACCTCTCCTGGTAACGCATTATTTTTAGAAGGATAAGTAGCGTTTGGCCTTTGCGCAAGTCTAAAAAACGACGTTGCAGGTGCTGCCGGACAAGATCCGGACAGGCAAGAACTTCTGCGCCAACTAAAGGCCGATGAGAGGGTGCTGCATAAGGTGCAGCATGAAAGGAACAAGCTCCAGGATGCCCATGCCCAGCTTGGAGAAGAGCTGAAAGGCGTTCGGGCCGAGCTGTCGGGCTCCGTTAAGGAGAATCAGCGGCTTCGTCGCGGCATATATAGTAAGTGCTTGAGCGAACTCCTTTGAAAAGAAGAGTTCGGCGAGGAAGTCAATTTGATGTAATATGTCCAGAGGTATGCTCACAGTCGCCTGCTGGAGGAGATGCCCGTAATAACGGGTGATCAACTTCCGAATTGTTGCAAATGATCGAACGAGTTCGGCAGCTATGAGCGGCGCTATCCAGCGTTATGGCCAGCCTTCTCCATACCCGAGGGTCTTGGGGAGCTTATGGAGAAGCTGCAGGAGGCGGCAGCGCTTCCATTTATGGAAGATTTCGCCTGCCGCCAAGGTGCTGTGGAGGCTCGGGCCATGGTAAAGACGCTGTACAAGAAGGCGGATCCCAATCACATGGTCAAGTCGGACTGTGGGGCCCGATGGGAAGGAGATCCTGTGAGTTTAGTATACGGCCAAGTGGAGTTGGTCAAAAATTTTCCCAACAGATCAAATTATACAACTCGTTAGACGGGATTGAGGAAGAATACAATCACCGATTTGACAATGTATTATAAAATGACATACAAAATGACTTATAGCCGGATTGTAGATCGCTTGTCTTTGCCAACCTTTTCGCTCGACCTCGGGACCCTAGAGTCCGGAGTGTGTCCGAATACCTTCTCGGTTATGAAACAACCGGGTATGCATGGAGACCAGCGTAGGGGTCATCGCTGCTTTATCGCATAAGTGCCCAACTAGTTATGTTATATTACATGGTTAGTAAGAAACATCTTCCAGGAGAATAGTTCCATTAAGGGTTCCTTTCATTGGGGTGGCATGCCCTAAAGTGCATGTCCGGATCAAAAAAGCGTAAAACATCCGGGGCCGATAAATAAGTGGATAAAAATCATCTTTTGAGTCACCGACCGAATATTCCCTTAAGAACGCTTAGCTTTCGCTTCACCCACCGAGGTACACATCCGCTGACCCGGCAAGAATAATCGCAGAGGTGCTCCTTTACCTCCTAGCCGAACAATCGGGAACGAGGGGTAAGCACAGAGCCAGCAACCCAGCTTGGCCAAAACTTAAGTCATATCGATGCATATAATGGTGAATAAAAGGTACATGTGGAGGCTTGACACATGTGCTGGGCATGAAGCCCGTATAATTAAGCTTCTGGTAAAGAAGCCCCCAGGTATAATGAGTGTGGGTAGCACATCAATTGTGCGCGAACGTTGTGCGGGTAAAGCCCTTTAAGGCTTGGATGAATAGGGTTGAGAAGGAAAAGAGAAACAAAAGGCAGCTGAAATAAATAAATAAAAATTGGACGCGGGAAGGGGACGAACTCTTAGTCCGGCGCTAGGCATAGAATCATCGGAGGCGGGCTGCGTTCCATGGGTTCGGCTTGAGTCGGTTATCCGATGCATTTCATAGACGGTACGCTCCGCCGGTCAGGACTTGATCGATGATGAAGGGGCCTTCCCATTTAGGCTTGAGCTTGTCCTTTTCTTGTCCGCAGCGAGAACCAGTTCGCCAACGCTGTAAGTCTTGGCCCGCATTTCTTGCTTTGGTATCTTCGAGCCTCGCTGTTGATAGAATGCGAACGAGCCTTGGCGACGCCGCTTTTCCTCCAATGTGTCCAAGCTGTCCCGCCGATCCAACTCGGCTTCTCTTTCTTCGTACATGCGCACTCGAGGTGAGTCATAAATGATGTCGCAGGCAAAACTGCTTCGCGCCAGATACCATAAAAATGGTGTGAATCCGTGGTACGGTTAGGCGTTGTCCGCAGCCCCCGTAGTATGGAGTCGAGCTCCTCTACCCAAAGGCGTGTCGATTTCGTAAGGGACCGCACTAGTCCGGGTTTGATGCCGCCATTATTAGACCATTTGCTTGTTCCACTTGACCGCTGGTTTGAGGATGATAGACTGAAGCGTAATCGAGCTTGATGCCCATATTTTTGCACCATGATTTAACCTCATCGGCGGTGAAGTTCGTGCCGTTATCGGTGATGATGCTGTGGGGACACCATAACGGTGTACTACCCCGGATATAAAGTCTATCACTGGTCCAAACTCGCCGCTTTAACTGGCTTGGCCTCTATCCATTTGGTGAATTTATCCACCATGACCAATAGGTACCTTTGCTTGTGGGTTCCCCTTTAAGTGGTCCAACCATGTCAAGCCCCTGCACCGCGAACGACCAGGTAATTGGTATAGTTTTGAGGGCGGTGGGTGGCATATGGCTCGATTAGCAAAGAGTCGACAACCGACGATCTTTGACTAAGTCCCGAGCATCCGCCGAGCCGTCGGCCAAGAAAATCCTGCACGGAATGCCTTTCCTACAAGGGCCCGAGCTGCGGCGTGGTGTCCGCCTAGTCCGCATGAATTTCAGCCAGAGGTTTCGCCCTTCCTCTTCGGAGATACACCTTTGAAGGACTCGGTTGTGCTTTTCTTATAAAGTTCTCCTCATAGACCTTGTAGGCTTTAGATCACGGACAATGCAGCGGGCCTCATTTTGGTCTTCGGAAGCTCCCGCCAAGCAAGTAGGCGAGGAATGGTTCTGTCCACGGGCAATTACTGCCATTATGTCGTGGGCGGAAGGTGTTATGTCATCGGCTGGATCGCCGTTGGTGCGGCTTGTTCCGGATTGTTAGTTCCGACTCCTCTTCCCATAGTACGGATGGCTTGAAGAGCCGCTCCAGAAGATGTTAGGGACAGCGCTGCTTTTTGCCAATGCGTGCAAGACGTCGGCTGCTTGGTTATTGTCCCTGCCACGTGATGGAATTCAAGTCCTTCAACCGGCTGGCATTTTTAGGACAGCGCTATGATATGCTGCCATTTTCGGATCTTTGGCGCCAAAGTCTCCGCTTATTTGGGATATTGCGAGGTTTGAGTCCCCGCACCTCTAGGCGTTGAATGCCCATGGAGATTGCCATCCGAGACCGTGTAAAAGGGCCTCGATTCGCCGCGTTGTTGGAGTCCGTGTACATTATCTGGCACGATTGGACTGTGTCTCCGGTCGGGATGTCAATACGACGCCAGCCCCATCCGCTAACATTTTAGAGCCGTCAAGTGCATAATCCAATTGGAGTATGCGCCGATTCTTTAGGGAGTTCGCTTCGTCCATTCAGTGACAAAGTCAGCCAAAACTTGTGACTTTATAGCTCACGAGGCTTGTAAGATATATCAAATGGTAAGAGCTCTATGGCCCATTTTGCAATCCTGCCCGTCGCGTCATGCGGTTGTTTATAATGTCGTTAAGTGGTACTTCAGAGGCCATCGTTATCGAACACTCTTGAAAGTAGTGTCGGAGCTTCCGGATGCCATGAACACCGCGTATGCTATCTTCTAATAGTGCGTAACGGACTTGCAGGGTTTAACACGGGGATACGTAGTATACTGGTTTTGAAGAGGGAATTTATGCCCTTCGCTTCTCGCTCGACGACGAGTACCGCTTACAACTTGATGCGTAGCTGCGATGTATAACAACATTGGTTCGCCCAGGTTGGGCGCAGCCAGACCGAATTTGTTGCCAATATGGCCTTTATTTCTTCGAGTCCGGCGGTGGCAGCATCCGTCCACTGGTGTTCGTGTTGATACCGAGGAGGCGATAGAGGGTAATGCCTTTTCTCCTAGACGGAGATAAAGCGGCTTAGAGCCGCCGCATCCGGTCAATTTTGTATTTGCTTGAGGTCTTTTGGGATATCTAGCTGTGACAGAGCTCGGATCTTGGCTGGGTTTGCCTCAATTCCTCTACCGGATACGATGAAGCCCAAAGAGCTTTCCACCGGTACGCCAAAACACATTTTTCCGGATTCAGCTTGATGTCATATGCTCGAGGTCGTCGAATGTGAGCCTCAAGTCGCCTACTAGAGTTTCGACGTGTTTAGTTTTGACGACTCACGCCGCCCACGTATGCCTCTACTGCTTTTGCCGATCCGGGTAGCCGACATGTCCGAATCATGCGCCGATATGTTGCGCCGACGCTTTTAAGTCCGAAGGGCATCGTGTTGAAGCGAATGGTCCATATGGAGTAATGAATGCCGCTGCGGCTTGATCCGCTTCGCCATCTTGATTTGATGATAGCCGAGTATCGCCCGTGAAGCACAATGAATCGTGCCTGCGGTGGCATCGATGATTTGGTCGATGCGGGGAGGGGAAGGGATCCTTTGGGCAGGCCTTATTTAGGTCTTTGAAATCGACACATAGGCGCCAGATTTATCCTTCTTGGTACCATTACCAAGTTTGCTAGCCGATCCGGTGCTTGATGTCTCGATGAATCCGGCTTCCAATAGCTTGGCTAGCTCTTCTCCCATTGCCTGCCTTTTGGGTTCGAAAATCGTCAAGAGCCTGTTTGATGGCTTGAATCCTTTAGGATGTTTAGGCTGTGTTCTCGCTAATCTGCGTGGGATTCGGGCACATCCGAGGGTGCCGGAAAAATGTCCCAATTTCCCGAAGGAATTTCGCAGATCTGGCGTCCACATCAGGTTCAATTGTGCCCGATGGAGGCCATCTTCGTGGGGTCCGCTGGTGGACCTGAATTTGTCTATTTCATCCGCTGGTTTAAAAGAGGTGGACTTGGATCTTTTATCAAGTATCACATCGCCCCTGTTCACCGTGGAGCGATCGCGGTGAGTTCCTCGGCCGCTAGGGCTTTGGATAGTGCCTCGAGGGCTAGTGCGGCTGTCTTATTTTCGGCGCGAGTGCTATGTTCGGATCACTAGCGAGGGTGATAATTCCGTTGGGACCGGCATTTTAAGCTTCATGTAACCATAATGGGGTATAGCTTGAAAAATTGTGAATGCCTCTCGTCCCTAACAAAGCATGATATCCGCTGCTGAATGGAGCCACTTGAATGTGACCTCCTCGGACCAGAATTGTCCGTGAGCGAATATTACGCCCAGCGTGATTTTTCCTGTGCAGCATGCTTCCCGGCCGGGATTATTCCTCTAAAGGTTGTGCTGCTTCGCTCAATGCGGTTCCACTATTTCCATTTTTCGGAGGGGTTTCATAGATGAGGTTTAGTCCGCTGCCGCCATCCATGAGTACCTTAGTAAGGCGAAAGCCATCTACTATCGGGCTGAGGACCAATGCGGTGGGTGCCCGGCAGTTCGAATTTAGGTTCACACGGCATTGAAAGTAATAGTCGTGTCGCCCATGGATTTATTGTTGCTACTTGGTAGACTTCGCAAGGTTATGGAGTTGTCGCTTTCGCATGTTATTGGATGCGAAAGTCTCAAGACTGTTAACACCGTGATCGGTGTTGCTGGGCTGGGATTCGAAGCTAGAAGCTCTTCGCCACTTTTGGCCACTGCCGTAGTATCCAACATGCTCAAGGCTATGAGTTGGAGTGGCGCCCTCGTGCTATGAATTTTGCAGGTCCGCTTAGCCAGCCCTCCAAGACGGTTCCGCACTTTTAGGGGTTTTGGTGTTTTGGTATTCAGCCCAGTGCTTGATAATGATGCACCCTTTGGTTCCGGACTAGGGATGTATTCGGGACCGGATTATCCCAAAATTTACTTTCGGTTTTCCAGCGCTCTCCATCGCACAAGACTTTTGTATGATGGTCTCCAAGTTAGCAAAGCGTAATGTCGCGCAACTTATGGCGCTTAGGATTCCTTGTCCGTGCAATTATTGCGTAAGACCGAGATTGCGTTTCCTCTCGGCAGTCCTTTATCCTGCCCATAACCAGAGGAATCGCCCAAGAGTGATGTATCGTCTCGGCGGGCTCTTGCGAATTAGAGTTAGATCGCATATGTCCGGGCGGGTGGGTGGAACTAAGTCCGAACCCTACCCATCTCAAGGCTCGACGGCCGAGAAGTTTCCAATTTTGAAGCTTGATTTCGGACGTTGTCCAACGAGTCCGTCCGATGCCCGACTTTAAGTTCAGTGTTTGATCGAAGCCCATCCTCCGCTGGAATCCGCATGGGGGTTCGGGATCCGGACATGACTAGTTTTCAATACAGGAGAAGCGTTGCCGCATTGTTCCTCTACCACCGCAACATGGTGGGTGACCTGGGAAGAGTTAATTTCTCTCAGATCGGTTTTAAGCCCAATCTTATCGTAGTCTGTAGCGACTCCCAGGGCGGAGATGTGATCCAAGAGCTCGTTTACGTACGAGAGCTCTATTGGATCTAGCCGCTCGGCAAATTCCGAGCTGACGTGAAAATTGCTTTTGACGACTTGAGAGGTCGTTGTCGAGCGATGGCCGACAAAGGTCATAAGAAAGCCACCTAGCGGATAGTTTGGCCGCGACCAAGGCTCCTTTGATGAAAATACCGCCCTTGAAGACGGAGGAGGCATCCTTCCTATCGGTGACGGCACGAGGAACTCTTAATGAAAGCACCAATGTCGGTGTCAAACCGCGGATCTCGGTAGGGGGTCCCGAATCAGGCGCCTAGGCGGATGGTAACAGGAGACAAGGAACACGATGTTTACCTGTGTTCGGGCCCTCTTGATGGAGGTAAAACCTCACGCCCCGCTTGATTGATATTGATATTGTGGATGTTTACAAGAGTAGATCTACCACGAGATCAAGGAGGCTAAACCCTAGAAGCTAGCCTATGGTATGATTGTAAGGGTTGTTGTGATCGTAGTCCCACGGACTAAAGCCATCCGGTTTATATAGACACCGGAGAGGGCTAGGGTTACATAGAGTCGGTTACAATGGTAGGAGATCTACATATCCAGACGCCAAGCTTGCCTTCCACGCCAAGGAAAGTCCCATCCGGACACGGGTGAAGTCTTCAATCTTGTATCTTCATAGTCTTGGAGTCCGTTGATGATGATAGTCCGCCGATGATAGTCCGCCGATGATGGTAGTCCGCAATCCGGACACCCCTAATCCGGACTCCTCAGGGCCCATGAGGGTGGAGGGCGCGCCCTAGGGGGCGCCTCACCTCGTGGCTTCCTCTTTGTTTCTTGACATAGGGTCCAAGTCTCCGGATCATAATCTTCCTAAAAATCACGCTCCCAAGGTTTCATTCCGCTTGGACTCCGCTTGATATTCCTTTTCTGCGGAACTCAAATAGGCAAAAACAACAATTCGGGCTGGGCCTCCGTTAATAGGTTAGTCCCAAAAATAATATAAAAGTGAATAATAAAGCCCAATAATGTCCAAAACAGTAGATAATATAGCATGGAGCAATCAAAAATTATAGATACGTTGGAGACGTATCACGCTTCCGCTTTGATCTACGAGGGTACGTGGACAACACTCTCCCCTCTCGTTGTTATGCATCACCTAGATGGATCTTGCGTGTGCGTAGGATTTTTTTGAAATTACCGCGTTCCCCAACAGTGGCATCCGAGCCAGGTCTATGCGTAGATGTTATATGCACGAGTAGAACACAAAGAGTTGTGGGCGATAATAGTCATACTGCTTACAAGCATGTCATACTTTGATTCGACGGTATTGTTCGATGAAGCGGCTCGGACTGACATTACATGTACGCTTACGCGAGACTGGTTCTACCAACGTGCTTTGCACATAGGTGGCTGGCCGGTGTCAGTTTCTCCAACTTTAGTTGAATCGAGTGTGACTATGCCCGATCCTTGTTGAAGGTTAAAACAACACACTTGACGAAAAATCGTTGTGGTTTTGATGCGTAGGTAAGAATAGTTCTTGCTCAGCCCGTAGCAGCCATGTAAAACTTGCAACAACAAAGTAGAGGATGTCTAACTTGTTTTTGCAAGGCATGTTGTGATGTGACATGGTCAAGACATGATGCTAAATTTTATTGTATGAGATGATCATGTTTTGTAACAGAGTTATCGGCAACTGGCAGGAGCCATATGGTTGTCGCTTTATTGTATGCAATGCAATCGCCCTGTAATTGTTTTTACTTTATCACTAAGCGGTAGCGATAGTCATAGAAGCAATAGTTGACGAGACGACAACGATGCTACGATGGAGATCAAGGTGTCGCGCCGGTGACGATGGTGATCATGACGGTGCTTTGGAGATGGAGATCAAAGGCACGAGATGATGATGGCCATATCATATCACTTATATTGATTGCATGTGATGTTTATCCTTTTTGCATCTTATTTTGCTTAGTTCAGCGGTAGAATTTCTCGGTGTACAAAAAGAGGGGTGCATTTTTTGTACCCCTATAACTGTGCACGGGCAGTCTGAGCCGCGGCACCACCACACTGAGCAAGGCAAGGGAGGTGAGCCGAGGTAAGGACGAAGCTCGAAAGAAGCAAAACGACGCCAAGACCAAGACCACAAAGAGCAAAGGGGACGAAGCGGACTCCCCGGCAAGATCCTTGCCGGGGGGCGGTTTTAGCAAACCCGGCAAGGCCCTTGCCGGGGCGGCTCGCCCCACACCCACGGAGCGAATCCCTTGAGTCCACTCGCCCCATGGGGCAAGGATTCGAGAGATCCCGTGGTGGCATGCAGATCTTTGTGAAGACATTCAAAATCAGATACACATTATAGAAGATTTACGACCCTTGGCGGGATCCCAGCCAAGGAGGACCATAAGGCCCCGGCAAGAGCCTTGCCGGGGATGACAAGAGCGCCACGGCAAGACCCTTGCCGGGCGCTTCGGCGAGGCCCTTGCCATGAACACCCGAGGGGCCACCATCGACCCACGCCAATCAAACCTTCACCGCCGTTCCAGATGCAGCTGCCGACCCAACCAGTTGGGCAGCACTGCGTGGCGGCAAGCGGATCTTCGTGGAGACCCACCGCCACGCCACCTCACTGCTCCTCGCCTACATGGCACCACAGCACCGCTGGCGTATGCTGTGGTCGACACGAAAGGGAGCGGCGATGGACGAGACAGGGCTCTCCCCCGTCCCCGATAAAGCAAGGACACCTAAGCAAGACGCATTAATGGCGCCTTGTCATGTAATGCGAGGGATAAACTCATATCACTGTACCCTTTCCACCTCCTGTGTGCCACTGTGGCGACCCCTTTCCCTATAAAAGGAGGCCCAAGGCGACCAGGAGGAGGATTTGGCTTTTTGGAGCTCCTCACGCCCCATTGCTAGTTCAAGAACACCAGATAAACAAACCACCAAAGCAGGAGTAGGGTTTTACGCATCCTTGCGGCCCAAACCTGGATAAAGAGACTGTGTGCTATATGTTTGATCCGCCCTTCTCACGACCCCGCGCCCCGCAACTGTAGTAGGGATTCTTGTGATCCCATAGGTGTCGTCCCCGCACCGACATCTTTGACGCGCCAGGTAGGGGGCGCAGTTGTGAGAATCGGTTTTAGCAGTTAGCCCGGCACTCCTTCATCTTCGTGACCCTTGAAGAAGAAAGGGGACCAGAAGATCGACACTCGAGCGATCGCAAACATAAGCTAAGTTGCACTGAACCTTTATTTGTGCTACCCTTCTTATTTGAGGTTATTCCCCTCGGAAATGTCACGCCTTTGTATGAGAAACCTGCACGCCAGGGGGCTCTCCCACGATCGGCAACGCCCTTGCCCTGTTTCGAGTCCGCTCAACAGCTCAAGTGGCTGTGTCGAGAATGGCGAGTAACCTTCCGCGATCGACAACGCCTCGATTCGACTCGAGTCAAGCTCGATAGCCGAGCGGCCGCTGCTCGAACGGAAAGGTGGCTCGTCCGTAGCACGCAGCATTCGGCAGGCCCTGGGGATCCGTCCCCAAAACGCCGCTAGGGGCTTTCACGCCGGCAAGCCTACCCGATCGACGAGGGGCACACATACAAAGAGGAATTGAACGGGGAAATAACATGCATGAAAATTAAGAGTACTTCAAAGTTATATTACATCACATCATAGTTGCGGTTCTAACTAAAGATAAAATTTGTCTTGGTCGGGAACCCGCAGCGGCGAAGAGGAACGGGATGCTCAATCCCGGCGCTGGCTTTCCACCCTCTTGATTTCGTCGATGCCGTTGGTGATGGGCTTGTTGTGCTCCTTGAGCACCGTGAGGTCAACACCATCCGGCAAGCTCTTCATCGAGGCCGCGAAGTCAAGGTTGGGATTCCAGTGCGCCACCTTGGTGAGGACCTTGGTCACAACCTCCCAAGAAGACGCTGGCCCTCGGCGGCCGTGGCGTGCCCTGTTGGAGTGAAGATAGGCCAAGGCTCGAGGACGCCTCAAAGAACTGGGTCAGCTTGGCGTTGACGGTCCCGCCACGCCGGGGCGACCTCACGCTTGGCAGCCCCATGGTGGCCAATTGCGAGGTGACCTCGCCGGGCGACGACCTCCGGATGGCTGATCCACCTGCTCGCCCACCACATATTCCTGGTGGGAGGCGGCTTGCTTGCCTGCAGCTGCTTCTCCTCCTCAAGGCTCCTGGTCAAGGTCTCCTCCCGAGCCCCGCTCTCCGACAAGATCTTCTCGAGACCCTCCACTTCAGCTTGAGGTCTCGATGGAGTTCTCAAGTCGGAGAGCTCCCAGGCCCCGCCGATGATCTGCTCCTTGCGCCTCTACCAAGGCGCGGTTGAGCGTGCTCTTCTCGCCGGACAGCTTGAGGGCATGCTCCTTCAGCTCGTCCCGCTCCGCTTCCAGCTCCTTCACCTTGTCGACATGGGCCAGAGCCTGGGCATCGAGTGCCTCTTTGTGCCTCTGCTCCAGCTCGCGGGTCCGTCACGCGACAAGGGCCTCGAGCTCCTCATCCTTGTCATGGAGCTGCTATGCGCTTAAGCTTCGCTTCACGCTCGGAGAGGTCCTCTTCCTGAGAGTCCAAGGCGGCTTGATGCTGGTGTAACACCCCGGACGTAACTTTCCATATTTGTAACTCCAACTCTTGCCATTTTCGGCATTGTGATATGATATTCCCTCCGTGGTTGGGTTCTTGTCTTCGCTTTTGCATTTTGTCCATGTCATGCATTTTATATCATGTCATCATGTGCATCGCATTTGCATACGTGTTCGCCTCATGATTCCGAGCATTTTTCCCATTGTCCGCTTTGCAATCCGCACTCCTATCTCCTCGGCGCCCCTTTTACGCTTTTTCCATGAGCGGGTACTAAACCTTCTCGGAATGGACCGAGGTTTGTCAAGTAGCCTTGGTATACCACCGTAGACCACCGTCAAGTTTCGGTCATTTGGAGCTCGTTTGGTACTCCAACGGTTAACAAACTCTTGCAAAGGCCTCTTTTAAGTTGCAGCCCAACACCCCTTCAAAATAGTCCAATAACCCATCTAAGTCACTTCCATGCTCTCCGTCGCTCGATCACGATCGTGGGCGAAAACTACACCTCATTTAGACTCTCCTAGCTCCTCTATGCCTATTTAAGCAACCCCATTCCAAATCCAGATCAACCCTAGCCTTCCCTACCTCGCGCCCGGACGAAACTATCACACGGCGGACGTGTCCGCTTCGCCGCCGCCCGCCAACTGGTCGCGCCACGTGGCGCCCGGCCACCAGCGCCCGCCCGCCATGGGCCCAGCCGGCGGTCGCCAAACTCCGCCTCGGCCACAAGCCTCACGCCGCCGCCCGCCACAGCCCTCGCCCATGCCGCCACGCCGCCCACCACGCCGCCGCCTTGCGCCCGCCCGGCCCGGCCACGCCGCTTTGCCGCCGCCGCGCCGCCGCCCGCGCCACCTCCTCCTCCGGCCCCGCCTGGCCTCCTCCTCCTCCTCCTCGGCGAAGCTCCGGCGAAACCGCCGCCGCCATCGCCCGATCGGATCCGGCCCGATCCGGATCTCAGCTCCCGTTGACTTTCTCCCCCCCTCAAATTCATCTAAGTTTTATTCCGTTAATTATTTCGTGGCATTTTCAACGCATCATAACTCTGCACCCGTAGCTCCGTTTCGTGCGTATAATATGTCAAAATGTTCGCCTCGAAGAGTAGATCATTTCATCTCATTGTATCATTTTCATTTGAGCTCATCTTGATGCCCGAAATGCTGTTAGAAGAGGGCTATGTGATGTTAGTTTTTGTTTCTTAACAGAACTTGCACTTTTGTTATTTTTGCTATGATTGATGTGTGCACCCTATGAATTTGAGTCATACATGTGTTTTGTAATATGCCATGCCATCTTTCCAGGGGTTTATGCCATGTATTTTTGTGATCTATGTGGTGACTAGCACAAGCATGCAAAGTAGGTGTCCCGATGTTGCTGTTTTCAGCTCTGCTTTTGCTGATATTTTGATGCCATGTTAACTTGATGCTACCGAGAGATCCATGCATATTTTGAGATACTTCAGTAAGGATGTTTTGGACATATGGTTATGCCCTATCCATCCATACCTTTGTTTGCAATTATGGAGTGCCATAGCTTGAGTCAATCGAGCTCTACTTTTGCTATCAAATGTTTCCTGGCAGATTGTTTACATGTTATTCAATTTTCTCAAGATTGTTGTGGTTGATCCGTGTATGCTATGATGTTTTTCTTGCCATGTATGTCTTCTATGCCATGTCTTCTTGATGTATGTATGCTTAGTTTATCATATAAGGCTCTGTAGTGAGTGCATCGAGCTCTTAAACATGCCTACTTGTTATCAGTTTTTGACATGCCATGTTGCTGAATCATTAACTAAACTTGCGATATTGACATGGGTGTTACTATATTTTCTGATCCTTTTGGCTTATGGTCAGTAAGGGACTTTTGTTCTATGCTTTGAGTAGATTCATGCCATGCCTTGTTTTGCTATTATAAGTTCCTGTAGCATGTTGTTTTCTTGCTCTGAACATTGCTACCGATGCTGTTTTTGCCATGTCCAAATTTCGATATTTTGTGCACTTTTGCCATGCTTGTTTGAACCTGTTATGATGTGAACTAGCCGTAGCTCAGTGTTCATCTTTTGTCAAGCATCTTGATTAGATCACTGCCATATACTTTGTTGGTACGTTTGGGTGCAGTAGCTTAATTTCTTGTTGCTTGCTAAGTGGCATCATGTCATTAATGGCGATTTGTGCCATTCTTGTTTTGCTTGTCATTTGCAAACCGTGCATCCGATTCCGGTGATCTTTATATCGATTTCAAC
This sequence comes from Aegilops longissima, assembly GCA_021605205.1. Lineage (NCBI taxonomy): Eukaryota > Viridiplantae > Streptophyta > Magnoliopsida > Poales > Poaceae > Aegilops > Aegilops longissima. The sequence continues at coordinate 313,848,003 of CM038678.1, forward strand.
CGAAATCATCTCATCTTTCCAGTGGCATACTTGGTTTGCCAAGTTGATGCCTGGTTCATCATTTCCCTTCCGGAGCGCGCATACGCATTGCATATCACATCCCGCATATCATGCCATATATTGCATCATGTTGATTGTGCATTGCACCGTGATTTATTGTGGTTCCTTTGTTTGTGTTCTTGCTTTGGGTAGAGCCGGGAGACGAGTACGTGAACGAGGAACCTGTTGAGAACGCTTACGAGGATCAAGCTTTCGACAACTCTGAGAACATTGCAGGCAAGATGACCATACCCTCGAAATCACTTCTATCTTTGCTATGCTAGTTGCTCGCTCTTTTGCTATGCCTATGCTGCGATGCCTATCACTTGCTATATCATGCCACCCATATTGCCATGTCAGCCCTAACCATCCTTTCCTAGCAAACCGTTGATTGGCTATGTTACCGCTTTGCTCAGCCCTCTTATAGCGCTGCTAGTTGCGTGAAGTGAAGTTTGTTCCTTGTTGAACATGGAGATGTTGTTCCTTATTGGAACATGTTTACTTGTTGGGGATATCACAATATATATATCTGCTATAATTAATGCATCTATATACTTGGTAAAGGGTGGAAGGCTCGGCCTTATGCCCGTGTTTTGTTCCACTTGCCACCCTAGTTTCCGCCATACCGTGTTATGTTCCTTGATTTCGCTTCCTTACGGTTGGGTGATTTATGGGACCCCTTGACAGTTCGCTTTGAATAAGACTCGTCCAAAGAAGGCCCAACTTTGGTTTTACCATTTGCCACCTAAGCCTTTTCCCTGGGTTTCGCGAGCCCGAGGGTCATCTTTATTTAACCCCCGCCAATGCTCCTTCGAGTGTTGGTCCAAACTAGAGCCACTTGCGGTGCCACCTGAGGCAACTTGGGGAATCTTGGTTGCCGACGTAGTGTTCATCCGGATGTGCCACGAGAACGAGATATGTGCAGCTCCTATCGGGATTTGTCGGCACAACGGGCGGCTTTGCTGGTCTTGTTTTATTGCTGTCGAAATGTCTTGTAGTCCGGGATTCCAGATTGATCGGGTCTTCCCGTAGAAGGAATATCCTTCGCTGACCGTGAGAGCTTATAATGGGCTAAGTTGGGACACCCCGCAGGTATTATCTTTCAAAGCCGTGCCCACGGTTATGAGGCAGATGGGAATTTGTTAATGTCCGTTGTAGAAAACCCGTTGACCTCAAATAAAATACACATCAATCGCGTGTGTAACTGATGGTCTCTTCTCGGCGGAGTCCGGAAGTGAACACGGTGTTGGAGTTATGTTTGACGAAGTAGTCAGATCACTTCTTGATCGCTACTAGCTTCACGACCGTGCTTTGCTCCTCTTCTCGCTCTCTTTTGCGTAATGTAGCCACCATATATGCTAGTCGCTGCAGCAGCTCCACCTTACAACTCTGTCCTTCCTATAAGCTTAAATAGTCTTGATCTCGCGGGTGTGAGATTGCTGAGTCCCCGTGACTCACAGATTCTACCAAAACAGTTGCAGGTGCCGACGATGCGGTCAGGTGATGCAACCGAGCTCAAGTGGGAGTTCGACGAGGAACGTGGTCGTTACTATGTGTCTTTTCCCGATGATCAGAGTGGTGCTCAGCTGGGACGATCGGGATCTGTGTAGCATTTGGGGTATCTTCTTTTATTTTGGTTCCGTAGTCGGACCTTGAGTGTACTCAATGATGGATGTTTATTTATGTATTGTGTGAAGTGGCTAATCGAAGCCAACTATGTATCTCTTTCCTTATGTATTACATGGGTTGTGTGAAGATTACCTCACTTGCGACATTGCTTTCAATGCGGTTATGCCTCTAAGTCGTGCCTCGACACGTGGGAGATATAGCCGCATCGAGGGCGCTATGTTGGTAATCGAGCCTTCCCGACTTAGGAGCCCCTACTTGATTGTTTGTCATGCGTTGTTGAGTCTAGAATGGAAAATGTTTTGAGTCTTAGGATTATATATATCGGAGAGTAGGATTCTTTTTACTCCCAGTCCTTCGTCGCCTGTGAGGTCTCCCGACGAGAAGTTTTGACTCTCCTCTCCTCAAATTTCACTAAAAAAATTTAGGATCACGCTGGTATCTTGGAATCGTTCGATGGTTTTGTGACGAGAACATTGTTCTTGGTGCCTCCCGACATTTAGGGGTTGTGGCGGTGTCCCGGAGTTGAGCTCCGAGGTGTTGTCGCCACAATTTTATCGCTGCAGCTCGAATACCTGAGTTTTACCGACATCGAAATCTCTTTTGTGCGCTTGTTGGTGAGATAACCCGATAACCCAAGATCGGGCGAGCTCGGGAGTATTGCCATGACTTGTATAACGGATGCTTTTCGAAGGTCGAGGTACACGATTTCCGAAGGTTTCTTGGTTATGTGTTGACGGATGGATACAGCTGGATCTAGGTATTGTTAGTTTGGGTGATATATTTTGTGTCACCCGTATCCCCAACACCAGATTGCATAACCAGAAAGTTTCGGGAGTTTATAGGTGGGATTCAAGTAGCTCCTAGCATTTCTTCCCGCAGATATTTGGTTCGTGATTGGGTAATCCTTACCACTTATTTGTTCCAGTCGTACCTTGTTATTTTTTTTCATCAACCTTTAATCAAGTGGCTTCTCACCTTAATTGACGTGTGATGATTAGCCTTTGGAATTCATTCGTTCATTTTTGTTCGAATGTTTATTGTGAAGACTATATGTTGCAATTTCTATCCGTTGATTCTACTTGGCTATTTGTCTATCAAGTGCTAACGGATGTCACCCTCTTCAGGATGGCTCCGCCAACGCGTCTGAATCCGGAACGGAATGATGGGAATCAGTCGAACCCCCCACCTCCACCTCCGCCTCCGGAGGCCTGGCAAGCTATCATGGCAGCCACCAATGCCAATGCTCAGATGATTTTGCAGCTCTTGCAAGAACGTACTCAAGGGCAAGGCAGTCAAGGAAATCAAGGTCAAGGCAACAATCAGCCGCACTTTGCTACTCTCAGTCAGTTCCTCGCTAATCAACCGAAGTCTTTCAGTTTCTGTGTCGAGGCCACACACGTTGATGATTGGCTTGTGGACATCTGCAAGCATTTTGAATGTAGCAATGTCAGACCTGAGGACTTTGTCAAGTTTGCATCGTTTCAACTCAAGGACCAAGCTGCTTGAGTGGTACCAAAGAATACAAAGATTCCAGAGGAGGTCGTGTCATTACAGGATGAGTTCCGCCGAGATTTCAGAGCTCACCACATTCAAAAGTGTTGTTGAGAGCAAGCGTGAGGAGTTCCGCAATCTCAAGCAAGGCAACATGTCTGTGTATCAATACAATATCCAGTTCCTGTAAACTCGCCGCTTTGCTAAGCAAGACGTCCACGATGAAAAGAGTATGATCTATCAATTCGAGGTGGTCTCGAGAAGATCTGCAATTAGCTCTTGTGCTTTTTGAGCCGTAAAAGTATGATGAATTCTACAACATGGCATCAAGCAAGAAGCTGCCCAGCTCAAATGTGAGGCTTCTAAGAAGAGAATCGGGGATGCAGATTCAGTCTTCTTCTTCCTCTCAAGTGGCAGCTAAGCAGCAGAAGTTCTACCTTCCTCCTCCTCCGTTCCGGCCTTATCGCCAGAAGAACTCAGGTGGCCGTGGATCTTCCCACCCACCCAACCCAAGCTATCGTAACAAGTCTAATTCTCAAGCTCCAAGGTCAAGTGCTCCTTACCACCGTCCGCTCTCGAGGTGACTTGCAACAAGTGTCGGCAGAAAGGTCACTATGCTAACAAGTGCTTCAACCAAAGGCGCCTTCCGCCTCCTCCTCCCGTGAAATCTTCCAGCAATGCAAAGGTCAAGCATAATCCAAAGCATGCCAAGGTCAATATGATGAATGCAGCTCAAGCGGAGGAATCTTCGATGTGATAATGGGTAATCTCTCGCTTAATGATATTCCTGCAAAAGTCTTATTTGATACCGGTGCATCGCTTTCTTTCATTTCAGACCTTTTGTTGCCAAGCATGAGTTTGTGACGGAAAAGATTCCTATTCCGTTGAAGATTGTGTCCCCGGGTAAGCAAATGACATCTAATGTTTGTGTCCGGATGTTTCTATCAAGATGGGCGATTATAGATTTCTGCTAAACCAATTGTTCTTGGTGACTCGGATATTGATCTTATTCTCGGGATGGATCGGCTTTATCAAAGACAAAGCTCAGCTTGATTGTGCTGCTGTGGAAATTCAATTGACTCACTCTTCTAATGATGTGATCATCTATGCCGCTTCGTGATGAAACCATTCGGTTGTTTTCTCTCAATGAGAAGGGCGAATTGGATGCTATCTCTCGATTCGATCGCTTGTGAGTACCAAGATGTCTTTCCGTAAGAGCTTCCGGGTATGCCTCCTCATCGCCGATTGAGTTCAAGTATCGATCTTGAGCCCGCATCAACCCGCTTGCAAGCGCCCATACAAGCTTGGACCTGATGAGCTGAAGGAATTGAAGAAGCAGCTCGATGAACAAGAGCGTCTGGTTTGATCGGACCGAGTTCATCTCCTTGGGGTTGTGGTGTTCTTTTGTCCGTAAGAAGGATGGCACGGACCGACTTTGCGCCGACACCGTCCATTGAATAAGAAGACTATCAAGAACAAGTATCCACTTCCCAACATCAATGAGCTTTTCGAGCAACTCAAAGGTGCTAAAGTGTTCTCCAAGCTTGACCTTCGTATGGGTTATCATCAAATTCGCATTCGTGAACAAGATATTCCCAAGACAGATTCGAACAAGCTTTGGTTCTTATGAATATACCGTCATGTCTTTCGCCTTGTCAATGCTCCTCCAACATTCTCTCGGATGATGAACTTCATCTTCAACCCCTACACCAATGAATTCGCCTTGGTCTATCTTGATGATATTTTGGTCTTCCAAGAATAAGAAGGATCATGCCAAACATTTGCGATTGGTGCTAGACAAGCTCGAGAGCATCAATTCTATGCTAAGTTTTCCAAATGTGAATTTTGGCTTGATGAAGTGCTTTATCTTGGTCATATCATCTCCGCCAAGGGCATCGCTGTTAATCCGAGAAGGTGTCCGCAATTGTGAATTGGGAACCTCCTCGTAATGTCAAGCAGCTCCATGAGTTTTCTTGGTCTTGCAAGCTATTGTCAAGATTCGTTGAGAACTTCTCCAAGATTGCAAAGCCTCTTTCCAACCTCCTCCGTAAGCATGTGAAGTATGTCCGGTCTCCCGAGTGTGATGTTGCTTTCAATACTCTCAAAGAGAAACTCGTCACAGCTCCTGCCTTGACTCCTCCCGATGAATCCAAGCCATTTGAAGTTTTCTCGTGATGCTTCTCTTCAAGGTCTCGGTGCTGTGTTAATGCAAGAGAAGAGAGTTGTGGCTTATACCTCTCGCCGCTTGAAGCCCAACGAAAAGAACTACCCCACTCACGATCTTGAGTTGGCGGCGGTTGTCCATGCATTGATAACATGGAGACATCTCTTGTTGGGAAGGAAAGTGGACATTTTCACCGATCACAAGAGTCTCAAGTATATCTTCACTCAACCCAACCTCAACCTCAGTGACTCGATGGGTCGAAATGATTCAAGAGTACAACCCAAGTATTGAATATACTCCGGCAAGGCCAATGTCATTGCAGATGCTTTGAGCAGGAAGGCTTATCGCAATGCTTAATCCTCAAGCCCTTCCAACGGATCTTTGTGAAGCTTTCCAAGCTGAATCTTCAAGTTGTTCCTCAAGGCTTTCTTGCCAACCTCATAGTCTCTCCTACTTTGGAAGATCAGATTCGTGAGGCTCAACTTCTGGATACCATGGTGAAAAAGGTGAAACGTGGTATCGACAAGGGCATTTCCAAATACAAGTGCTTCCACATTGATGACAAAGATACTCTTTTCTTTGAGGACCGGATTGTGGTTCCAAAGGGTGATCTGAGAAAAGTCATTATGAACGAGGCTCACAATTCGCTTCTATCCATTCATCCTGGAAGTACGAAGATGTACCATGACCTCAAGCAGTCATATTGGTGGACTCGAATGAAGCGAGAAATTGCTCAATTCGTGAATGAATGTGATGTCTGCAGAAGAGTGAAAGCAGAACACCAAAGACCAGCTGGTCTCCTCCAACCTCTTGCTATTCCTGAATGGAAGTTTGATCATATTGAAATGGACTTCGTGATGGATTTCCAAAGTCCAAGCGTGGAAATGATGCTATCTTCATTGTCATTGACAAGCTTACTAAAGTGGCTCATTTTCTTCCTATCAAAGAATCTATCACAGCAGCTCGGTTGGCGAGCTATACACCTCCGTGATTGTCTCCTTGCACGGCATTCCACAAGTGATCTCTTCGCACCGTGGCAGCATCTTTACCTCCAAGTTTTGGGATTCTTTTCGTAGGCCATGGGCACCAACATTCGCTTCAAAGACAGCTTTCCATCCTCAAACAAGTGGCCAAGTCGAGCGAGTAAATCAAATCCTTGAAGATATGCTCAGGGCTTGTGTCATTTCTTTCGGTATGAAGTGGGAAGATTGTCTTCCATATGCCGAGTTCTCCTACAACAACAGCTTCCAAGCGAGTTCGGCAAGGCCCCATTCGAAATTCTCTATGGCGAGAAAGTGTCGTACTCCTCTCAATTGGTCTGAGACAGGTGAACGCCAACTTCTTGGCAATGACTTGATCACAGAAGCAGAAGAAATGTGCAAAGTCATTCGTGAGAATCTCAAAGCCGCGCAATCGCGCCAGAAGAGCTATTATGATGATAAGCACCGTGATGTGGCTTTTGAAATCGGAGACCATGTCTACCTCCGCCTCTCCAATGAAAGGCACTCGCTCGGTATCAAAGGGAAGCTTGCCCCTAGATACGTGGGTCCTTTCAAGATCATTGGAAAAAGAGGCGATCTCGCCTATCAACTTGAGCTTCCCTCCAACTTCGCAAATGTGCACGATGTGTTTCACGTGTCACAGCTTCGCAAGTGCTTCAAGACTCTGAACGCACTATCAACTTCAAGAAATTGACCTTCAAGAAGATCTCTTATCATGAGCACCCGTTGCTATTCTTGAAGAAACCGAGCGCAAGACTCGCAACAAGTCAATCAAATTCCTGAAAGTGAAGTGGTCACACCATTCCGACCGAGAAGCCACCGGGGCGCGAGGATCACCTCCGTTCGAATATCCGGAGTTCTTTCAGTCCTAGATCTCGGACGAGATCCTCTTGTAGTGGTGGAGTGTTGTAACACCCGGACGTAACTTTCCATATTTGTAACTCCAACTCTTGCCATTTTCGCATTGTGATATGATATTCCCTCCGTGGTTGGGTTTTTCTTCATTTTGCATTTTGTCCATGTCATGCATTTTATATCATGTCATCATGTGCATCGCATTTGCATACGTGTTCGCCTCATGATTCCGAGCATTTTTCCCGTTGTCCGCTTTGCAATCCGCACTCCTATCTCCCCGGCGCCCCTTTTACGCTTTTTCCGTGAGCGGTACTAAACCTTCTCGGAATGGACCGAGGTTTGTCAAGTGGCCTTGGTATACCACCGTAGACCACCGTCAAGTTTCGGTCATTTGGAGCTCGTTTGGTACTCCAACGGTTAACCGCACTCTTGCAAAGGCCTCTTTTAAGTTGCAGCCCAACACCCCTTCAAAATAGTCCAATAACCCATCTAAGTCACTTCCATGCTCTCCGTCGCTCGATCACGATCGTGTGGGAGAAAACTACACCTCATTTGGACTCTCCTAGCTCCTCTATGCCTATTTAAGCAACCCCATTCCAAATCCGGATCAACCCTAGCCTTCCCTACCTCGCTACCGGACGAAACTACCACGCCGGCGGACGTGTCCGCCGCCGCCGCCACCACCACCAGCCGCCCGCCGCCCGCCCGCCCGTCGCCCGTCCCCTCGCATGGCTCAGCCCGCCCGTCTCGCTCTCGCTCACAAGGCGCCTCCGCCGCCCGCCACCGCCGCCATCGCCCGCCCGCCACGCCTCGCCGCCACCACGCCGCCACGCCACGCCACGCCCGCCGTACAGCATGCCCGGCGCCACCTCCTCCTCCGGCCCCCCCCGGCCTCCTCCTCCTCCTCCTCGCCGGGGCGAACTCCGGCGAGCTGCCGCCGTCGCCCGATCGGATCCGCCCGATCCGGATCTCAGCTCCCTGCTGACTTTCTCCCCCTCAAATTCATCTAAGTTTTATTCCGTTAATTATTTGTGGCATTTTCAACGCATCATAACTTTGCACCCGTAGCTCCGCTTTCATGCGTATAATATGTCAAAATGTTCGCCTCAAGAGTAGATCATTTCATCTCATTGCATCATTTTCATTTGAGCTCATCTTGATGCCCGAAATGCTGTTAGAAGAGGGCTATGTGATGTTAGTTTTTGTTTCTTAACAGAACTTGCACTTTTGTTATTTTTGCTATGATTGATGTGTGCACCCTATGAATTTGAGTCCTACATGTGTTTTGTAATATGCCATGCCATCTTTCCAGGGTGTATGCCATGTATTTTGTGATCTATGTGGTGACTAGCACAAGCATGCAAAGTAGGTGTCCCGATGTTGCTGTTTTCAGCTCTGCTTTTGGCTGATATTTTGATGCCATGTTAACTTGATGCTACCGAGAGATCCATGCATATTTTGAGATACTTCAGTAAGGATGTTTTGAACATATGGTTATGCTCTATCCATCCATGCCTTTGTTTGCAATTATGGAGTGCCATAGCTTGAGTCAATCGAGCTCTACTTTTGCTATCAAATGTTTCTGGCAGATTGTTTACATGTTATTCAATTTTGCCAAGGTTGTTGTGGTTGATCCGTGTATGCTATGATGTTGTTCTTGCCATGTATGTCTTCTATGCCATGTCTTCTTGATGTATGTATGCTTAGTTTATCATATAAGGCTCTGTAGTGAGTGCATAGAGCTCTTAAACATGCCTACTGGTTATCAGTTTTGACATGCCATGTTGCTGAATCTGTTAACGAAACTTGCGATATTGACATGGGTGTTACTATATTTTCTGATCCTTTTTGGCTTATGGTCAGTAAGGGACTTTTGTTCTATGCTTTGAGTAGATTCATGCCATGCCTTGTTTTGCTATTATAAGTTCCTGTAGCATGTTGTTTTCTTGCTCTGAACATTGCTACCTGATGCTGTTTTTGCCATGTCCACTCGATATTTTGTGCACTTTTGCCATGCTTGTTTGAACCTGTTATGATGTGAACTAGCCGTAGCTCAGTGTTCATCTTTTGTCAAGCATCTTGAGTAGATCACTGCCATATACTTTGTTGGTACGTTTGGGTGCAGTAGCTTAATTTCTTGTTGCTTGCTAAGTGGCATCATGCTGTTAATGGCAGATTTGTGCCATTCTTGTTTTGCTTGTCATTTGCAAACCGTGCATCCGATTCCGGTGATCTTTATATCGATTTCAACCGAAATCATCTCATCTTTCCAGTGGCATACTTGGTTTGCCAAGTTGATGCCTGGTTCATCATTTCCTTCCGGAGCGCATACGCATTGCATATCACATCCGCATATCATGCCATATTTTGCATCATGTTGATTGTGCATTGCACCGTGATTTATTGTGGTTCCTTTGTTTGTGTTCTTGCTTTGGGTAGAGCCGGGAGACGAGTACGTGAACGAGGAACCTGTTGAGAACGCTTACGAGGATCAAGCTTTCGACAACTCGAGAACATTGCGCAAGATGACCATACCCTCGAAATCACTTCTATCTTTGCTATGCTAGTTGCTCGCTCTTTTGCTATGCCTATGCTGCGATGCCTATCACTTGCTATATCATGCCACCCATATTGCCATGTCAGCCCTAACCATCCTTTCCTAGCAAACCGTTGATTGGCTATGTTACCGCTTTGCTCAGCCCTCTTATAGCGCTTGCTAGTTGCGGTGAAGTGAAGTTTGTTCCTTGTTGAACATGGAGATGTTGTTCCTTATTGGAACATGTTTACTTGTTGGGGATATCACAATATATATCTCTGCTATAATTAATGCATCTATATACTTGGTAAAGGGTGGAAGGCTCGGCCTTATGCCCGTGTTTTGTTCCACTCTTGCCACCCTAGTTTCCGCCATACCGGTGTTATGTTCCTTGATTTCGCGTTCCTTACACGGTTGGGTGATTTATGGGACCCCTTGACAGTTCGCTTTGAATAAGACTCGTCCAGAAGGCCCAACTTTGGTTTTACCATTTGCCACCTAAGCCTTTTTCCCTGGTTTTCGCGAGCCCGAGGGTCATCTTTATTTAACCCCCGGCCAATGCTCCTTCGAGTGTTGGTCCAAACTAGAGCCACTTGCGGTGCCACCACGAGGCAACTTGGGGCATCTTCGGTTGCCGTGACGTAGTGTTCATCCGGATGTGCCCCGAGAACGAGATATGTGCAGCTCCTATCGGGATTTGTCGGCACAACCGGGCGGCTTTGCTGGTCTTGTTTTATTGCTGTCGAAATGTCTTGTAGTCCGGATTCCGAGATTGATCGGGTCTTCCCGTAGAAGGAATATCCTTCGCTGACCGTGAGAGCTTATAATGGGCTGTTGGGACACCCTGCAGGTATTATCTTTCAAAGCCGTGCCTGCGTTATGAGGCAGATGGGAATTTGTTAATGTCCGTTGTAGAAAACCCGGTTGACCTCAAATAAAATACACATCAACGCGTGTGTAACCGTGATGGTCTCTTCTCGGCGGAGTCCGGAAGTGAACACGGTGTTGGAGTTATGTTTGACGTAAGTAGTTCAGATCACTTCTTGATCGCTACTAGCTTCACGACCGTGCTTTGCTCCTCTTCTCGCTCTCTTTGCGTAATGTAGCCACCATATATGCTAGCCGCTTGCTGCAGCTCCACCTTACAACTCTGTCCTTCCTATAAGCTTAAATAGTCTTGATCTCGCGGGTGTGAGATTGCTGAGTCCCCGTGACTCACAGATTCTACCAAAACAGTTGCAGGTGCCAACGATGCCAGTGCAGGTGACGCAACCGAGCTCAAGTGGGAGTTCGACGAGGAACGTGGTCGTTATTATGTGTCTTTTCCCGATGATCAGTAGTGGTGCCCAGCTTGGGACGATCGGGATCCGTAGCATTTGGGGTATCTTCTTTTATTTTGGTTCCGTAGTCGGACCTTGAGTGTACTCAATGATGGATGTTTATTTATGTATTGTGTGAAGTGGCGATCGTAAGCCAACTATGTATCTCTTTCCTTATGTATTACATGGGTTGTGTGAAGATTACCTCACTTGCGACATTGCTTTCAATGCGGTTATGCCTCTAAGTCGTGCCTCGACACGGGAGATATAGCCGCATCGAGGGCGCATACCGGTTCCAGCGGCCTTCGGCTGCAGCCCAAGTTCGCCGCTTCTTCCTGGCCTTCTCGATGTCGGCCATTTTCATGGTGACCTCCACATCGCTTGGCCAACTCTTCCTGAAAGGCCCTCTGCTTCCTCGAAGTCCGGTGGAACCAGGTCTCGTCCTCAATGACGCTGCTACTTTGAAGTCCACCTCATTGTCCACCGTCGCCATCCTGGAGTTGACCTTTATCTAGGCGGGCACGGTGAGAGCGATTGAGCTCAAAGTCGCCCTCTATGGCGCGAAAAGCTGCTCTTCTCGAGAATCGTCGCCGACGCCTGCTCATCAACCACCTCAAGCCGGGCGGCAAGCACTCGCCAAGGGCTTCCCTTCGGCGGGCCCGCTTGACGCCCCGGAAGATGGACGAAAAGATCGCCGCCCACCTTCAGATATCTCGCTGGGGCCCGAGGTTGAGGAGGAGGGGGCTGGTCACCCGCCACCTCTTCCTCGGCGGAGGCCTTGCCGGCCCCACCTGCAGGTCCACTCGGCTGGTGCCTCGGCAAAGCCTCGCCGGCCGCCTTGGTGTTTCCCCGCAGAGGCGCCCTCAGCACCCTTGGCGGCTTCCAACAAGCGGCCTCATCAAGATCTTTGGCGGCCTCCTCGGCGGCAATCCTGCTGGCCTCACGCGGCCTCCTCAAAGAATGTCTCCACGACAAAGCGTCCACGCCCTCCATGTTTGTTGAAGGAGGGCCTGGGCAGCAATGGGGGCGATGAAGCCAAGAAAAGAATAAGGAAAAACAGAGACGAAGGACAAAGCGACTCACCAAAGGCAGTGTCAGGAAGCAGAAGTCCCTCTCCGCCAAGATTTGGCGCCAAGGGCAGTCACCAGCACCCAAGTTCCCTCTTCCTCCATGGGTGTAGGCTCCATGCCCGATGCCCTTGCTGACGCCCAAGGGCGGCGAGTAGATGGGGGGGTGTGTAGGAGCAACCTCTGCCGCCTCCTCCCGTGCCGCCTCCTCCTGCAAACCCGGCAAGGTCAACAGCCATAGCATCGAGCGCCACCAGATGTTGAGTAAGAGGAGGGTGATGAACTTACTGGGCTGCGCTGGGCTGTCAGACGGGCTACTCAAAGACCACCAAGTGGTGTCTCTCGAGGCCCAGCCAGGGCTGACCGCCGCCAAGGTCTCGCCTCTTCGCCTCTAGGCCAACGCTCTGCCTCCCCAAAGCAAAATGGATCAAGACAAGCGACCGATTCGAGAAGTGGAAATGACGTAAGGAACGGAGTACTTACTGTCAGTCTGCCTCCTCCTCTTCCAAAGAGTTTCCTTTTCCTCTCCGGCCGAGAGACCCGAGATCAAAAGGGAGCCCGCATCATCATCCGAATCAATGCCTCGCCGGAGGAGGTGAAGAAGGCGGCGGGGTTTGTGCGCCACCGATGAGGAAGGGGCTGCCGCCTTTGTTCTTCTCAAAGAGCCTTCGCCAGCCCTTCTTCGCTGCTGTGGCCCTCGTGGTGGCGCCTGGACCTCCCGTGGTTAATTGAGGCCACAGTAGCCTGCCAGCCGGACTGGCCGAGCCAGCCCACCGCAGGACTCCGCCTCTTCCCCGACATGCTGAGCCCGCCGCCACGCCCTTCCTCCGACGACTCGCCGGTCAGCGGCCCTCGATAAGCCGGAGCTCAGCCGCCGATGTTGCCGACCTCCCGTGGCCGCCACCCACAGAGTGAATCGCTCCTCCTCCAGAATTGCCGCGCCTTTGTCTCTTCCACACCCCGGCCGCCGCCTTCCATGGTGTCGTGCCTCCCTCGCCTCGTGGCGATGTAGTCCAGCTCCGCCGGGTGGTGTCCATGACAAGCCACCGCCGACGCCAAGCATTGACGATACCTCGATCAAGGAGTCGAAAATTGTTGCATTCCGCATCCGCTTAGGCTCTCGCCAGCTTGGGGACAGGGGCGCGCTGCTGCAGTCCCGCATCATAGCGATGATCTCGGATCGGGCGTGAGTTATTGCACAACGGACTACCTCACCGGCAACTTGAAGAACTACCCCTGACGGCCTTGCCGACCTTTTGCGGCAGTCCTCGCAGCCTTGCTACCCATTCAATCTCACCGTATGCACCCACATCGAGCCAGAAAAGCCACCGACAGTGGCGGGCATGCGCCATCACCGTGAAGTTGTGGTCGAGGCCAGGGCGGAGCCGCATAATGTCACCGGTTCGTGAAAGCCAGGCTGGCCTCCCTTGTTATGTAACGGGCGATCCAAATGGCGAATGAAGTCCGCCCGATCATCTCCTGTGGTGAGCCCAGCCCGTCAGCCGGCGATCTCGGTGGTGGCGACAAGAAGTTTCTCGCCGGCAACATCAACATCACCCTATTGCTGCCGCTGACCGGCGGCGTCCCGACGGACCTTGCAGAATTCGGTTCGCCTTCAATCCAGCACCACCGCCACGCCATTCATCCCACTTCTCTTCATGGCGCCGTCTGGCACGCCCCTGGATCTTGAGACCCAGCGACGATCCGAGACGGGCGCCCGCTGGATTCGAGGGGAGAAATAATGGCGGAAGAGTGCCGTGTTGGGCTGCACTCGCAAAGCCTTCAGAAGATGCGCTGAAGAGAGCCAGCACGCCACCGCATTCGGAGTGAAATCCAAGAGGCGAAAGCCGAAGGTGTGCATGATGTCGCAGAAGAAATCGGAGAAAGGGGGCATAACCCGCAAGAAAAGTAAGCAACAAAAAAGGGATACCGATTTGGAGCAGGATCGGCGCAAGCGGCAGGAATGACGCACGTCGCCGGGTGCCCCGAGTTCTCTCCCCCCGTCTTCACTCCCCATAAGGGCTTGAAGGAGGCCAGGAGTTCATGAACACCAATCGACGAGGGGATGAAGAAGGCAGATTTCGTCCGGTCCCCCGACAGCGCGCTCTCCGGCGGCTCCACGGTCCTAGAGCTCTTAGCCACCCCCTTGCCCTTGGTGGATTTGGGCGCCATGGCGGCCAAGAAGTCTAAAGGAGTGAAGAAGGAGGGTGGCGAAGCAGCGACGGCGGGCGACGGAGAAAGCTTAGGAGGGAAGGAAGAGAGGAAATGGCGACACTGAGATTGGAAAAGGTGCGAGAGAAGAGGAGAAAGTGAGCAGCGCGCCCACGGTTATTCCTTCTTATGGGGGAAAATGTGGGCCGCCTCCTTTCACATTAATCATGACATGACGCACGCGCGCAGAGCCCAGCCCCACGCATGCCACACATCGCCACGCACGCCCCACGCCGAGCCACGCTGGAGGCATGGAAGCGACATGGCAAAAGACTTATCATGGTAAAACCACCCTGCCTGCCCACAAGACCGCTTTTGGGCCTAGACTAACGACGCGATTATGCGCTTTACGTGGCCCAGGCCTGGCTCCTGCCGGTGTACAAAAAAGAGGGTGCATTTTTGTACCCCTATAATCGTGCACGGCAGGCCTGAGCTGCAAGCACAGCCACACCGAGCAAGGCAAGGAGGTGAGCCGAGGTAAGGACGAAGCTCAAAGAAGCAGTAACGACGCCAAGACCAAGACCACAAAGAGCAAAGGGGACGAAAGCGGACTCCCTGCAAGATCCTTGCCGGGGGCGGTTTTAGCAAACCCGCAAGGCCTTGTCGGGCGGCTCGCCCCACACCTATGGAGCGAATCACCCTTGAGTCCATCGCCCATGGGGCAAGGATTCGGGAGACATCCCCTGGTGGCATGCAGATCTTTGTGAAGACATTCAAAATCAGATACACACTATAGAAGATTTACGACCCTTGGCGGGATCCCAGCCAAGGAGGACCATAAGGCCCCGCAAGAGCCTTGCCGGGATGACAAGAAGCGCCACGGCAAGACCTTTTGCTGTGCCCCGCAAGACCTCTTTGCCGGAGCTACGGCGAGGCCCTTGCCAAGAACACCCGAGGGGCCACCATCGACCCACGCCAATCAAACCTTCACCGCTGTCAAGATGCAGCTGCCGACCCAACCAGTTGGGCAGGCACTGTGTGGCGGCAAGCAGATCTTCGTGGAGACCCACCGGCGCGCCACCTCACCGCCTGCCTGCCTACATGGCACCACGGGCACCGCTGGCCGTATGCCGCGGTCGACACGAAGGGAGCGGCGACGACAAGACAGGGCTCTCCCGTCCCTCGATAAAGCAAGGACACCTAAGCAATACGCATTAATGGCGCTTTGTCATGTAATGCGAGGGATAAACTCAGATTATCAGACTTCTTTCCACCTCCTGTGCCACTGTATACCCTTTCCCTATAAAAGGAGGCCCAAGGCACTCGTGAGGAGGATTCGCTTTTGGAGCCCTCACACCCCATTGCTAGTTCAAGAACACCAGATAAACAAACCACCAAAGCAGGAGTAGGGTTTTATGCATCCTTGCGTCCTAACCTCGATAAATGCACCGTGTGCTATCTGCTTGATCCGCCTTTCTCACGCACCCGCGCGCTTCGCAACCGTAGTAGGGATTCTTGTGATCCCATAGGTGTCGCCCCTTGCACGGACGTAATCATAAGATGATCTCTCACTAAATTTCAAGGTACAAGTGTTCTCCCCGAGTATGCACTGCTATAAAGTTCGTCGTGCCGAGACACCACGTGAAGATCGGGTGTGATAAGCTCTATGTTCACATACAATGGGTGCAAGCCAGTTTTGCACACGCAGTAATACTCAAAGTTAAACTTGACGAGCCTAGCATATGCGTATATGGCCTCGAACACCGAGACCGAAGGTCGAGCGTGAATCATATAGTAGATATGATCAACATAGTGATGTTCACCATTGAAAACTACTCCATCTCACGTGATGATCGGACATGGTTTAGTTGATTTGGATCACGTGATCACTTAGATGATTAGAGGGATGTCTATCTAAGTGGGATTTCTTAAGTAATATGATTAATTGAACTTTAATTTATCATGAAATTAGTCCTGGCAGTATTTGCATATCTATGTTGTAGATTAATAGCTCGTGTATAGCTTCCCCGTTTTATTTATGATATGTTCCTAGAGAAAACTAAGTTGA
Source organism: Aegilops longissima (assembly GCA_021605205.1). Taxonomy (NCBI): domain Eukaryota; kingdom Viridiplantae; phylum Streptophyta; class Magnoliopsida; order Poales; family Poaceae; genus Aegilops; species Aegilops longissima. The sequence continues at coordinate 313,864,323 of CM038678.1, forward strand.
AAGATGATAGTAGCAATGATGCGGACTTCATCCGTATCTGAGGATTATCCTCATTGCTGCACAGAAGAATTATGTCCTTGATGCACCGCTAGGTGACAGACCTATTGCAGAGCAGATGCAGACGTTATGAACGTTTGGCAAAGCTCGGTATGATGACTACTTGATAGTTTAGTGCACCATGCTTTATGGCTTAGAACCGGGACTTCAAAAACATTTTGAATGCCACGGAACATATAAGTTGTTCCAAGAGCTGAAATTTGTATTTCAGGCTCATGCCCGAGTCGAGAGGTATGAGACCTTTGACAAGTATTTTGCCTACAAGATGGAGGAGAATAGCTCAACCAGTGAGCATGTGCTCAGAATGTCGGAGTACTACAATCGCTTGAATCAAGTGGGAGTTAATCTTCCAGATAAGATAGTGATTGACAGAGTTCTCTAGTCACTATCACCAAGTTACTGGAGCTTCGTGATGAACTATAATATGCAAGGGATGACAAAAATGATTCTACGAGCTCTTCGCGATGCTGAAATCGGCGAAGGTAGAAATCAAGAAAAAGCATCAAGTGTTGATGGTTGACAAGACCACTAGTTTCAAGTAAAAGGGCAAGGGAAAGAAAGGGAACTTCAAGAAGAATGGCAAGCAAGGTGCCACTCCCATGAAGAAGCCCAAAGCTAGACCCAAGCTTGAAACTGAGTGCTTCTACTACAAAGGAAATGGTCACCGAAGTGGAACTGCCTAGATACTTGGCGGATAAGAAGGATGGCAAAGTGAACAAAGGTATATTGATATACATGTTATTGATGTGTACTTTACTAGTGTTTATTGCAACCCTCGGTATTTTATACTGGTTCAGTTGCTAAGAGTAGTAACTCGAAAAAGGAGTTGCAAAAGAAATAGAGACTAGTTAAGAGCGAGGTGATGTTGTGTGTTGGAAGTGATTCCAAGGTTGATAAGATCACCATCGCACTCTCCCTTTACCTTCGGGATTAGTGTTGAACCTAAAATAAATGTTATTTGGTGTTTGCGTTGAGCATAAATATGATTGGATCATGTTTATGGCGTATATGGTTATTCATTTAAGTCAGAGAATAATTGTTATTCTGTTTACGTTGAATAAAACCTTCTCTGGTCTTACATCCAATATAAATGGTTTACTGAATCTCGATCACAATGATACACATAATATTGAAGCCAAAATATATAAGTTTAATAATGATAGTGCAACTTATTTGTGGCACTGCCGTTTGGGTCATATTGGTGTAAAGCACATGAAGAAACTCCATTCTGATGCACTTTTGGAATCACTTGATTATGAATCACTTGGTACTTATGTAACCATGCCTCATGGGCAAGATGACTAAAACTCCGCTCTCCTGAACAATGGAGCGAGCAATGATTTATTGGAAATCATACATATTGATGTATGTGGTCCAATGAACATTGAGGTCATCGCAAGTGGTATCATTATTTTCCTCGACTTTCATAGATGATTTGAGCAGATATGGGTATATCTACTTGATGAAACATAAGTATGAAATATTTGAAAAGTTCAAAGAATTTCAGAGTGAAGTGGAAAATCATCTTAACAAGAAAATAAAGTTTCGCGATTTGATCGTGGAGGAGAATATTTGAGTTACGAGTTTGGTCTTCATTTGAAACAATGCGTAATAGTTTCAAGAATCACGCCACCCTAACACCACAAAGTAATGGTGTGTCCGAACGTCAGAATTGTACTTTACTAGATATGGTGTGATCTATGATGTCTCTTACCGATTTACCACTATCGCTTTGGGGGTTATGCATTAGAGACAAATGCATTCATGTTAAACAGGGCACCATCTAAATCCATCGACGACACCGTATGAACTATGGTTTGGCAAAAAACTAAGTTGTCGCTCCTTAAAGTTTGAGGTTGTGATGCTTATGTGAAAAAGCTTCAGCCTGATAAGCTCGAACCCAAATCGAAGAAGTGCATCTTCATAGGATACCCAAAAGAAACTGTTGGGTACACCTTCCATCACAGATCCGAAGGCAAGATCTTTGTTGCTAAGAATGGATCCTTTCTAGAGAAGGAGTTTCTCTCAAAATAAGTGAGTGGGAGGAAAGTGAACTTCATGAGGTAGTTGTACCTTCTCCCGAATTGGAAAGTAGTTCATCATAGAAATCAGTTCCAGTGATTCCTACACCAATTAGTGAGGAAGCTAATGATGATGATCATGAAACTTCAGGTCATGTTACTACCGAATCTCGTAGGTCAACCAGAGTACGGTCCGCACCAGAGTGGTACGGACGTACGGTAATCCTATCCTGGAAGTGATGTTACTAGACCATGACGAACCTACCAACTATGAGGAAGCGATGATGAGCCCAGATTCCGTGAAATGGCTTGAGGCCATGAAATATGAGATGGGATCCATGTATGAGAACAAAGTATGGACTTTGATTGACTTGCCCGATGATCGGTGAGCCATTGAGATTAAATGGATCTTCAAGAGGAAGACGGACGCTGATAGTAGTGTTACTATCTACAAAGCTCGAACTGTCGCAAAAGGTTTTCAACAAGTTCAAGGTGTTGACTACGATGAGATTTTCTCACTCGTATCGATGCTTAAGTCTGTCCGAATCATGTTAGCAATTGCCACATTTTATAAAATCTGGCAAATGGATGTCAAAACTGCATTCCTCAATGGATATCTTAAAGAAGATTTGTATATGATGCAACCGAAGGTTTTGTCAATCCTAAAGATGCTAACAAAACGCAAGCTCCAACGATCCATCTATGGACCGTGCAAGCATCTCGAGTTAAATATATGCTTTGATAAGTTGATCAAAGCATATAGTTTTATACAGATTTACGGTGACGCTCGTTGTCGGTGTCAAACCGCGGATCTCGGGTAGGGGGTCCCAATCTGTAAGGCCTAGGCGGATGGTAACAGGAGACAAGGGACATGATGTTTTTACCTGTGTTCGCCCTCTCGATGGAGGTAATACCCTACCCCGCTTGATTAATATTGATGATATGGGTAGTACAAGAGTAGATCTACCACGAGATCAAGGAGGCTAAACCCTAGAAGCTAGCCTATGGTATGATTGTTGTTCGCCCCACGGACTAAAACCTCCGTTTATATAGACATCGGATAGGTTAGGGTTACACAGAGTCGGTTACAAAGGTAGGAGATCTACATATCCAGACGCCAAGCTTGCCTTCCACGCCAAGGAAAGTCCCATCCTACACGGGACTAAGTCTTCAATCTTGTATCTTCATAGTCCAGAGCCCGCCAACGGTGATAGTTCGCTATCCGGACACCCCTAATCCGGACTCCTCAAGAGCCTCCCAACCAGGATTCAATGACGATGAGTCCGGCGTGTTGATTGTCTTCGCATTGCGAGGCGGTTCTTCTCCAAATTCCATATACTTGTCTAATAGTGTCCGCTTCGATAAATGTTGCGCCCTTGGCTTCTACGCCCAATAATGGCCATCTTCCACGTGTTTGAATGAATGCGAAAAGCCGTGGTATTTTTTACACTTACCCCCTAGCTCCGCAAATGAGCTGCCTATAAAAGGGGAAAGGATCTAGATCTGAGTCACACCATTCCTCTTCATGAAGCTTTCATCGGAGCGCCTCCGACCAAAGCCCATTCCACCATGGACAGTCGACGCTGCTCCTCCTTCGCGGCCCCAGCCTCAGCCCGAAATTGGGAGAGATGCTCATCCCCGATAGCGAGCTAGTTATACTCCAAACCAAGGATTTCTTCCCTGCCTTTATGGTTCCGTCCGAGCCGGACTTGCCACCTACAAGGGCGGAAAGCAAGCGAGAGTGTCCCCGATCCTCTAAAGGAGAGCAGTGTGCTTTATCTCTTATCTAGTAAGAGGACTTGATTTCCAATCCATCCGCTTTCCCGGGCTTTTGAGTTCTACGGCCTCCAATTGCACCACCCACGCCTGCCTCCATTTTGCACATTGCGGGCTTCGTGGCCCTTTGCGAACTGTTCTTGGGCGCCGAGGCTCATTTTGCGCTGTGGAAGAGATTATTCTGCCTAGTACCCGCTTCTCATGAGGGGTAAATATATCAAGGGCGGAGCCGAACTATGGCGATTGCCGGACCGGATATCTATCCGAACCCCGAAGAAGGCGTCCAAGACCGGCCTTCGGAATGGTTTTACATGGAGGACGCCCCGCTGCCGGATCCTGTTCGGATCGGCCTTCCGAGTTTAGCAACGCCTTCAAGAAGCGCCTAAGCTGGCGCTCATGATCCCCAGAGGGAAAATGATCGGATGTCCTTTACTTGATGAGCCAATAAGATTATCGGCTCATGCCGGATTGACCATGATTGGAGTCATGGCAATCTGCATTATGAGGGGAGTGCAGCCGCCCAATATAGGGGCCACCCCATGGGACTTCAACGGGAGGACGATGCCACCCGCCATGGCCGCAAAGGGCCGGATCGGTCACCGAATCGATGAAGACCTTGTTCGCCATGTATAAAGGGAGGAGGAGGATTTTCCGCGCCAACCCATCGAGCGAAGTTTTCTTCAATAATCCTCGGTTGGGTAAGAAAACATATTTGTGGCCTGTCCAATCCATGTTCCCGTGATTAAATATCTCATTTCATGGTTTCGCAGCAGAACCGCGGGCCATGGAGAAGATACACAGCCCAACCCCACAACCCGAGGATCCGAACGGTCCTCGATCCGCCTCCAAGATGATCCGGATATAAAGGTGGAGTTGATCGACGGGTGTTCTACCAACTTAGCATCGACAATGCTTTGCTGCCATTACGCCGACACCCCCGAATACTTCCAAACTCGCAGTAATCGAGACCGAGGCCCCAATACTCGATAATGACCCATCCGCATTTCTTGATCACCATATACCAATGGTGTTTCGCAGGGGCCCTTCGAGGCAGGAGGCCGAGCTCGCAGCTGGCCAACAAGGGGCGACGGCCCGCAGTTAAAAAGAAGTGTGGTCCGGATCAAACTCCGCCGCAATGGTATGGCGGTCACCATATTTCCGTGATTGATTCCTAGAAGGTGTACTAACGCTGGTGCTTTTTTCAGAAAAAGAGCGCCGCGGATCGAGTCCGAGAGGTTGTTAATCGAGCCTCCGCCGCCAGGCTCTAAAGCCGGGTCCGGAAGCGGAGGCGGCACGAGGCGCGTGGATGCTCCTCCGATGAGGATGCCGACAAATTGTCCGCCACCAACTCCGAGGTGGAGAGCGCCATGAATCACAGCGCCACGGGACAGTTCTTCGACGACATGTTTCTCCCAAGAGGCCTTGAATGCCTTCAATTGGGAGATGCGCACTCCGCCGCCAAGATGGTCTAGCTGAGCCATGGAGCAAGATGTAAAGGACATACGTGTAAGGAAATTTGACAGCTTATATATGCCAAGAGTCTCGAGACTTAAAATAGTTAGAATAACTGATTTAAGGATCATTTATTATGCAGGATCTACAAAAAGAATACCCGACTGTCCCTGTGAGCTTGAAGAATGCAAGGCCCAACTTGAGGTCAAGACTAGCCGCCACAGGGGGAGCCACAGAGACCCTCTCGTAATATATGCTTCAAAAGATAAATAGTTTATGAAGTGCGGCGTGTGTAAATCTGACAAAATATTGCAGATGGCCCCGGACTAGATCCGACAAGCAACATTTTGCGCCAGCTAAAGGTCAAGAGAGCATGCTTACGAGGGTGCGGCATGAGAAAAATAACCTCCAAGATGCCAACACCAGACTGGGTGAGGAACTAAAAGATGTTCGTGCTCAGCTTGTCCGACCAGAAGGAGAATCGACGGCTTTGCAGCGGCATTTTCAAGAAGTGCTTGAGCGAACTTTGAAAGAGTTCGGGCGAGGACGGCGACTAACATAAACATGTATATAGGTTTGCTCACAGTGTCGTCCCGAAGAGGAGATGCCCAGTTCTTCGGGTGATCTTCTTCGAACTATGCCACCGCACGAACGAAGTTCGGCAGTGATGAAAGGCGCCGGCTGGCCTTGTGGCTATCTATCTCCCTCGCTCAAGGCATTGGGGAGCTGGCAGAGCGCTTCAAGGAGCACGGCGCGCTCCGACTATGGAAGATATCGGCCTGTCATTAAGGCGCCAGGAGGCTTGGGCCATGGTAAAGACGCTGTACACGGTTGTTGACCCAAACCACATGGCCGAGGTCGGACCTGTGGGGCCCGATGGGAAGGAGATCCCTGTAAGCTTAGTGTACGGTCAAGTAGAATTGGCCGCCAAGTATTCCCAGCAAGATTGTAAATTAGATAGCCTATTAGATGGCATTGAGGAGGAATACAATGAGTCGAGTTGACTATGTAATTAAATATGACATGAAAAATGTCTTCTAGCCGGATTGTAGATCGCTTGTCATAGCGACCTTTTTCGCTTCAACCTCGTGACCAATAGTCCGGAGTGTGTACGAATACCTTTGTGGTTATATAAGAACCGGGTATGCATGGAGACAAGGCGAGGGGTCATTATTGCTGTATCGCATAAGTGCCCAACTAGTTATGTTATATTACATGGATAGTAAGAAATATCTTCCAGGAGAATAGTTCCGCTAAGGGTTCCTTTTCATGGGATGCATGCCCTAAAGTGCATGTCAAAACTGCTAGAAAGCGAAAATCATCTGGGGCAGATGGGTAAATAGTTAAAATCATCTTTCAGTTCATCGACCGAATATTCCCTTAAGAACGCTAGCTTTCGCTTCACCCACCGAGGTACACATCCGTTAACCCGCAGTAATAATCGCAGTGGTGCTCCTTTACCACCTAGCCGAACAATCGGGAACATAGGGTAAGCAGGAGCCAGCAACCCAGCTTGGCCAAAACTTAAGTCATATCGATGCATATAATGGTGAATAAAAGGTTCATGCGGAAGTTTGACGATGTGTTGGGCATAAAGCCCAGATAAATAAGCTTCCGTAAAGAAGCCCCAGTATAATGAGCGCCAGATAGGCCAAGTATGTGCGAATAAAGCGCAAACGAGCCTCTAAAGGCTTCAGAAGAAGGAGGAGGAAGGAGAGAAATAAAAGACAACAAAAGTAAAAAATGTGGACGGAGGAAGGAGACGAACTTGGAGTCTAGCGCTTAGGCGAGAATCTTGTAGACGGGCTGCTCCATGGGTTCGCTCGAGTCGGTTATCCGATGCGCTTCGCAGACGGTATGCTCCGCCGGTCGACCTGGTCAATGATGAAGGGACCTTCCCATTTGGGCTTGAATTTGTCCTTTTCTTGTCCGCAGCGAGAACTAGTTCGCCAACGTTATAAGCTTTGGCCCGCATTTCCTCGCTTTGATATCTTCGAGCCTGCTGTTGATAGAATGCGGAACGAGCTTTTGCCACGCCGCCCCTCCTCCAATGCGTCCAAACTGTCCCGCCGACGAGCTCGCTTCTTTTCTTCATACATGTGCACGCGAGGTGAGTCATGTATTATGTCGCAGGCAAGACTGCTCGCACTGCATACACCATAAAAAATGGTGTGAATCCGTAGTATGATTTGGCGGGTCCGCGCCCCAGTACGGAAGTCGAGCTCCTCAACCCAAAGGCGTGTTAGATTCCTTGAGGGACCGCACTAGTCCGGGTTTAATGCCGCATGATTAGACCGCTTTGCTCGCCGACTTGACCGCTGGTTTGAGGGTGATAGATCGAGGCGTAATCGAGCTTGATGCCCATGTTTTTGCACCATAATTTGACCTCATCGCCAAGAAGTTGGTGCCGTTATCGTGATGATACTGTGGGGACATCGTAACGGTGCACTACCCCGATATGAAGTCTATCACCGTCCGGATTCGCCGCTTTAATGTGCTTGGCCTCTATCCATTTGGTGAATTTATCCACCATGACCAATAGGTATTTTTGCTTGTGGGTTCCTCCCTTAAGGGGTCCAACCATATCAAGCCCCTGCATCACGAACGGCCAGGTGATGGGTATAGTTTTGAGGGCGGTGGGCGCATGTGGCTTTGGTTAGCAAAAAGCTGGCAACCGACGATCGTTGGACTAAGTCCTCAAGATCTGCCGGGCCGCTTGGCCAATAAAATCCTGTACGGAAGGCCTTGCTTACAAGGGCCCGGCACGCGGCGTGGTGCCCACCCAGTCCGCATGAATTTCAGCCAGAGGTTTCGCCCTTCCTCTTCGGAGATAAACCTTTGAAGGACTCTAGTGCTTTTCTTATAAAGCTCTCCTCATGGACTTTATAGGCTTTAGATCGCCGTACTATGCAGCGTAGCCTCATTTTGGTATTCGAGGAGTTCCTGCCTAGTTAGGTAGGTTAGGAATGGTTCCGCCCACGGGCGATAACCGCCATTATTTCGTGGGCGGAGGGTGTTATCTCGCGGCATAGCCTCCGATTGTGTCGAGTGTTCGCGTCAGCAAAGGCGTTGGGTCCGGATTGTTATTTCCGACTCCTTCCCATAGTACGGATGGCTTGAACAGCCGCTCCAGAAGATGTTGGCGGACGTCATCGCTTTTGCACCGATGTGTGCCAATATGTCCGCCGCCGGTTGTTATCCCGGCTATATGATGAAATTCGAGCCCTTCAACTGCGGCCGACATTTTAGGACCGCATTATGGTATGCTGCCATTTTCGGATCTTTGGCATCAAAGTCTCCGCTTATTTGAGATATCGCGAGGTTTGAATCCGCGCGCACCTCTAGGCGCTTAATGCCCATGGAGATCGCCATCCCGAGGCCGTGCGTATGGGCCTCAGATTCGCTGCGTTGTTGGAGTCCGTATACATTATCTCAAGGACGATTGATTGTGTCCCCGGTTGGGGACGCTAAGACGACGCCAGCCCCTGTGCCGCCAACATTTTGGAGCCACAAAGTGCATGATCCAATTGAGTATGCGCCGCATTTTTAGGAGTTCGCCGTCCATTCGCCAAGAAGTCAGCCAAAACCGCGACTTGATAGCTCGTCGTGGCTTGTAGGTTATGTCGAATGGAAGGAGCTCTATGGCCCATTTAGCAATCCGCCCGTCGCCGCCGCGTTGTTTATAATGTCATTAAGAGGTACTTGAGGCTACCGTTATCAAACACTCTTGAAAGTAGTGTCGCAGCTTACGGATGCCATGAACACCGCGTATGCTATCTTTTGATAATGTGGGCACCGGACTTGCATGGAGTGAGGACAAGGACACAAAATAAACCGTTTTCAAGAGGGAACCGTGTCCATCCGCTTCGCTCGACAACGAGCACCGCTACCGACAACTTGATGTGTTGCGCGATATATAATAGCATTGGTTCGCCCATGTTGGGCGTGGCCAGGACCGGATTTGTTGCCAATATGGCTTTTATCTCTTCGAGTCCGTTATGGCATCCGCCCACTCAAGTGTTCGTGCGGCGGAGGAGGCGGTAAAGGGGTAACGCCTTTTCTCCCAAACGGGAAATAAAGCGGCTTAGAGATGCTACGCATCCAGTCAATTTTTGTATTTGTTTGAGGTCTTTTGGAATATCCAATTGTGACAGAGCTCGGATCTTGGCTGGGTTTGCTTCAATTCCTCTACCGGACACAATGAAGCCCAGGAGCTTTCCGGCTGGAACGCCGAAGACGCATTTTTCCGGATTGAGCTTGATGTCATATTTTCGAAGATTGTCGAATGTGAGCCTCAAATCATCTACTAGAGTTTCGACATGCTTGGTTTTGACGATCACGCCATCTACATATGCTTCCACCGCTTTGCCGATCCGTTTGCCGACATGTCCGAATCATGCGCTGGTATGTTGCGCTGGGCGTTTTGAGCCCGAAGGGCATTGTGTTGAAGCGTAATGGGCCGTATGGAGTGATGAATGTTGTGCAGTTTGGTCTGCTCCGCCATCTTGATTTGGTGGTAGCCGGAGTACGCCGAGGAAGCACAATGAGTCGTGGTCCGCTGTAGCATCGATAATTTGATCAATGCGAGGGAGGGGAAGGGATCCTTTGGGCAAGCCTTATTAAGGTCTTTGAAATCAACACATAGGCGCCAGATTTATCCTTCTTGGTACCATCACCAGTGTTTGCTAGCTACCGATGTTTAATATCTCTCGATGAATCCGCTTCTAGAAGTTTGGCTAGCTCCTCACCCATGGCCTGCCTCTTAGGTTCGAAAAGCGCCAAGAGCCTGTTTGATCGCTTGAACTTTTTAGGATACTTTAGGCTGTGCTCGCCAGCCGACGGTGATTCCCGGCATATCCAAGGGTGCCAGCAAAATGTCCCAGCTTTCTCGTAGAAATTTCAGAAAGCGCGCCTACATCGGGGTTTAATTGTGCCCCGATGGAGGCCGCCTTTGCAGGGGTCCGCTGGGTGGACTTGAATTTGACTATTTCGTCCGCTGGTTTAAAAGAGGTGGACTTGGATCTTTTATCAAGTATCACATCGCCCCTCGTTCACCGTGGAGCGATCGCAGTGAGTTCCTCGCCGCTAGGGCTTTGGATAGTGCCTCGAGGGCTAGTGCGGCTGTCTTGTTTTCCGTGCGGAGTGCTATGTTTGGATCACTAGCGAGAGTGATGATTCCGTTGGGTCCGGCATTTTAAGCTTCATGTACCCATAATGGGGTATAGCTTGAAAAATTGTGAATGCCTCTCGCCTAATAAAGCATGATATCCGCTGCTGAACGGGCCACTTGAAATGTGACCTCCTCGACCTGTAATTGTCCGGGCGAAATAACACTACGCCCAGCAGATTTTTCCTTTGCAGCATGCTTCCCGGCCGATTATTCCTCTAAAGGTTGTGCTGCTTCGCCAATGCGGTTCCATTTATTTCCATTTTTCGAGGGTTTCATAGATGAGGTTTAGTACGCGCCGCCATCCATGAGTACCTTAGTAAGGCGAAAGCCGCCCACTATTGGACCGAGGACCAATGCGGCCGGTGCTCGGGCTGTTCGAATTTGGGTTCATCACCGCATTAAAGGTAATAGCCGTGTTACCCATGGATTTATTGTTGCTACTTGGTAGACTTCGCAAGGTTGCGGAGTGTTCGCTTCGCAAATTATTTGATGCGAAAGTCTCAAGACTGTTAACACCGTACTAGTATTGGTGGGCTGGGATTTTGAAGCTAGAAGCTCTTCGCCACTTTTGGCCACCGCCGTAGTATCCAACATGCTCAAGGCTATGAGTTGGAGTGGCGCCTCCGTGCTAAGTGAATTTTGCAGGTCCGCTTAGCTAACCCTCCAAGACGTTCTGCACTTTAGGGGTTTTGGTTTTTGGTGTTTAACCCGGTGCTTGGTGATGATGCACCCTTTATTTCGGACTAGGGATGTATTCGGGCTGATTATCCCAAAATTTACTTTCGTTTTCCAAGCACTCTCCATCGCGACAAGATTTTTGTACTATGGTCACCAAGTCAAGAAGCGTAATTTCGCTGACGACTTATGGCGCTTAGGATTCCCTTGTCCGCAATTGTTGCAAAAGTGGATTGCGCCCTCCTCTCGGCAGTCCTTTATCCTGTCCATAACTGTGGAGGAATCGCCCAAAGAATGATGTATCGCTTCAGCCGGCTCTTGCCAATTCGGATAGATCGCTAATTTTGGGTGGGCGGTGGAACTAGATCCGAACCCCGCCCAATTTAAGACTCAGGGCCGAGAAGTTTCCTAACTCAGAAGTTTGGATTTTGAATGATATCCAATGAATCCAACCCGTCACCGACTTTAAGTTCGTGGCTTGATCGACATCCGCCCCTCACGGAATCCGCATGGAGGGATCGAACTGACGTAACTAGTCCTTAAGATAGAAGAAGAATCGCCGCATTGCTCCTCTATCACAGCAACATGATGGGTAGCCCGGGAGAGTTGATCTCTCTCGATTGGTTTTCGCCCGATCCGTCAGAGTCCTGTGGCGACTCCTGTGGCGGCGCGATCCAAGAGCTCGCTTACGGAAGAGAGCTCGATCGATCTAGCTGTTCGCAAGTTCCAATTAACGTGGAGATTGGTTTCGATGACTCAAGAAGTCATCGCCGCGCCGCGCGCCGAATCGGCGTATCGCCTTTAAAGACGAGATGAGGCATCTCGCCCGACGGCGATAAAGACAGAGGAACTCTCAATGAAAGCACCAATGTCGTGTCAAACCGCGGATCTTGGGTAGGGGTCCCAACTGCGCCTAGGCGGATGGTAACAGGAGACAAGGGACACGATGTTTTTACCCAGGTTCGGCCCTCTCGATGGAGGTAATACCCTACCCCGCTTGATTAATATTGATGATATGGGTAGTACAAGAGTAGATCTACCACGAGATCAAGGAGGCTAAACCCAGAAGCTAGCCTATGGTATGATTGTTGTTCGTCCCACGGACTAAAACCCTTCGGGTTTATATAGACACCGGATAGGTTAGGGTTACACGTAGTCAGTTACAAAGGTAGGAGATCTACATATCCAGACGGCAAGCTTGCCTTCCACGCCAAGGAAAGTCCCATCCGGACACGGGACGTAAGTCTTCAATCTTGTATCTTCATAGTCCAGAGTCCGCCAACGGTGATAGTTCGGCTATCCGTACACCCCCTAATCCGGGACTCCCTCACCTGTATTTACAGGAAAGTGGGTGGGAGCACTACAGCCTTTCTGATAAGTATATGTGAATGACATATTGTTGATCGGAAATGATGTAGAATTTTCTGGAAAGCATAAAGGAGTGTTTGAAAGGAGTTTTTCAAAGAAAGACCTCAAAGAAGCTGCTTCATATTGGGCATCAAGATCTATAGAGATAGATCAAGACACTTGATAAGATTTTCAATGAGTACATACCTTGACAAGATTTTGAAGTAGTTAAAATGGAATACCAAAGAAGGAGTTATTGCCTCAGACATAAGGTGTAAAGTTGAGTAAGACTCAAAACACGCACTACCTACACAAAAATAGAAAGAGAATGAAAGTCATTCCTATGCCTCGCCATAGGTTCCGTAAAAGTTTGCTATGTTGTTTACCAAACCTATTGTGTACCTTGCCATGAGTTTGACAAGGGAATACGATATTGATCTAGGAGTGGATCACTTGACAAATGCAAAATTATCCTTAGAAGACTAAGGAGATATTTCGATTATGGAGGTGATAAAGAGTTCGTCAGAAATAGTTGCGCTCGATGCAAGCTTTTACACCGATCCAGATGACTCGAGTCTCAATCTGATACATATTGAAAGTGGGAGTAATTAGCTAGAGTAGCTCCATGCAGAGAATTGTAGACATAGGAAATTTGCATACGGCTCTGAATGTGATAGACCCATTGACTAAGCTTCTCTCACAAGCAAAACATGATCACACCTTAGTACTCTTTGGGTGCTAATCACATAGTGATGTGAACTAGATTACTGACTCTAGTAAAACCCTTTGGGTATTAGTCACATGGCAATGCAGACTATCACATGGTGATGTGAACTATTGGTGTTAAATCACATGGCGATGTGAACTAGATTATTGACTCTAGTGCAAGTGGGAGGTGAAGGAAATATGCCCTAGAGGCAATAATAAATATATTATTTATTTCCCTATTTCATGATAAATGTTTATTATTCATGCTAGAATTGTATTAACCGGAAACTTAATACATGTGTGAATACATAGACAAAACATAAGTGTCCCTAGTATGCCTCTACTTGACTAGCTCATTTATCAAAGATGGTTATGTTTCCTAACCATAGACATGTGTTGTCATTTGATGAATGGGATCACATCATTAGGAGAATGATGTGATGGACAAGACCCATTTGTTAGCTTAGAATTATGATCGTTACAGTTTTATTGCTATTGCTTTCTTCATGACTTATACATGTTCCTATGACTATGAGATTGTGCAACTCCCGAATACCAGAGGAACACTTAGTGTGCTATCAAACGTCACAACGTAACTGGGTGATTATAAAGATGCTCTATAGGTGTCTCCGATGGTGTTTGTTGGGTTGGCATAGATCGAGATTAGGATTTGTCACTCTGTGTTTCGGAGAGGTATATCTGGGCCCTCTCGGTAATGCACATCACTATAAGCCTTGCAAGCAATGTGACTAATGAGTTAGTTGCGGGATGATGCATTACGGAACGAGTAAAGAGACTTGCTGGTAATGAGATTGAACTAGGTATTGAGATACCGACGATCAAATCTCAGGCAAGTAACATACCAATGACAAAGGGAACAACGTATGTTGTTATGCGGTTTGACTGATAAAGATCTTCATAGAATATGTAGGAACCAATATGAGCACCAGGTTCCGCTATTGGTTATTGACCGGAGATAAGTCTCGGTCATGTCTACATAGTTCTCGAACCCGTAGGGTCCGCACGCTTAACGTTCGATGACGATCGGTATTATGAGTTTATGTGTTTTGATGTACCGAAGGTTGTTCGGAGTCCCGGATGTGATCACGGACATGACGAGGAGTCTCGAAATGGTCGAGACATAAAGATCGATATATTGGATGGCTATATTTGGATATTGGAATGGTTCCGGGTGAGTTCAGGCATTTACCGGAGTACCGGGAGGTTACCGGAACCCCTCGGGGTGTATATGGGCCTTAGTGGGAGAGAGGAGGAGGCAGACAAGGTGGGGGCGCACCCTCCCCCCCTCCAAGCCCAATCCGAATTGGGAAGGGGGCCGGCCCCCCTTTCCTTCTCCCTCTCTCCTCCTTCCTTCCTCTCCTATTCAAACTAGGAAAGGGGAATCCTACTCCCTGGGAGTAGGACTCCTTTGCCGCCTATAGAGAGGGCCGGCCTCCCTCCTCCACCCTTTATATACGGGAGGGGCACCCCATAGACACACAAGTTGATTGTGTAGCTGCAGGCGTGCCCCTCCACAGATTTCCACCTTGGTCATATCGCTAGTGCTTAGGTGAAGCCATGCGTCGGTAACTTCATCATCACCGTCATCACGCCGTTGTGCTGAGGAAGCTCTCCCTCGACAATCAGCTGGATCTAGATTTCGTGGGACGTGAGCGAGCTGAACGTGTGGAGACCGCAGAGGTGCCGTACTTTTGGTACTAGGATTGGTCGGATCATGAAGACATGCGACTACAACAACCACGTTGTCATAACGCTTCGGCTTTCAGTCTACGAGGGTACGTGGACACCACTCTCCCCTCTCATTGCTATGCATCACCTAGATGGATCTTGCGTGTGCGTAGGAATTTTTTTGAAATTAATGTGTTCCCCAACAATGATGACACTCACCCAGTTGCTAAAAACATGAAAGTGAGGAAAGATGCAGGTCTCAGACTATGGAGGCATATAGATCCTTATGCAACAAGGAGAAGAACTGATGTGGATTACAGGTTCCACACTAAGGAGCAGCAGGACTTCTATGAGATAGTGCTGCTAGACAAGAAGCCCATAGTGAGTGATATAAGATGGGTTGACTGGAAGTTCATTGATAACAATGAAGAATACTTCCCTGGAGTTCATGAGAGCTTCAGAATGAATGGAGTTGACAAATTTGTGGGTCAGAAATTGACAAAATGGAATGATGAGATGGTGATGCAGTTCTATTCTACAACTCACTTTTACCCAGATGGCAAGATAGTCTGGATGACTAAGGGTACAAGGTACCAATCTTCCATTGTTGAGTGGGTTGAGCTGATCCATGCTCCTGAAGAGGCTGATGATGACACTGATGTCTATGCCAAGCCTAGGAAAGACCACAACTCCATGGCACACATGTACAAGGAGATTCCTGATTCTGCCTTGGAGACTCACAAGTTTGGGTCAATTTATTATCTTCTGTCAGGGTTGCCAACCATCAACACCATATTAAGGCATACTCTTTTGCCCAAGTATGGAGATGACAGGATGATCAGAGGGCACCCAATAAACTTGCTGCATATCTTTGATGTGCTAGAGAATTCAAGGTAATGACCTTGATTGTTGAGGCAATCAAGAGGACTGCAGCAGATCAAAAGAGATCTTGTGGCTATGCCCCACACATTCAGATGCTCATCAACTCCAAGGTGGGCACAGACACATATCTGCTAGATAGAGAGCACCTTCCCCTGAGGCCAGATTTTGAGGACAACACAGTTGTCATGGATGCTTCACATCCTACATCTGTAGAGGCTCACGAGCATAGAGAGAAGGCAAAGACAGCAAAGATTTCCGAGATGCCAGATGCCTCAGTTGCAAACCTCATGACCAAGCAGGACCAGCTCAGCTATCTACTTGAAGCCATAGTGAGAATTGAGAAAGGACTAGCCACACTGACTCAAAATCAAGAAAGTCTTCAGAGGATCATTGGGACAAAATTTTATGATCTTGACTTGAAGGTCACAGAAATTCAGGCTGTAGTTGAGCAAACTTCAAGAAGAAGCAGAGGATAGGAGAGGAAGAGCTACCACAGAGGAATTTCAGAGAGTGCCTAGAGCCAACAGGTCAGCAGCTGTGCCAGTCAGTGACACTAGAGCTACAACTTCAGCACATGCTGCCACTGCCCCAGTTGCCCTCCAGTTGCAACCCCTCCAACTCCTCAGACATCAGCAGAATTTTTTGCAGATGATGTCCTCTCCACACCATCTTCGCACACCGGAGCTCCCAGAGATCGTGCTTAGAGTGTCGCATAGCACTATGCATTTTCAAGCTTTTTGGTAACTTATTGCCAAAGGGGGAGAAAGTGTATATATCATAGGCTGAGAGAGAGAGAGTGCTTTGCTTTTGGTTGCCTCTCTTGCTACTTGTTTTTGTTTGTTTGGTTGCTACAATTTTTATGCTTGTGTGTGAGATACTCTTATGATCATGTATTAGATCATACTATGCTTTAATGAGTGTGTTTGAATGATGTTACCTTATCACTTATGTATGATCAATCATGTTTGTCTTGGTGATGAGTGCATGCTATTTACATTTTATCATTTTGAGTGCTCCATCAAGATGTATGTGACATGGAAGAGTAACCCATGATCCTAATCGATTGTGCATTTGCATACAAAAGCAAAAATTCAAATAATGCACAAATTTAGGGGAGCTCTTGCTTATCACATACTTCTCAAAGCGATTTATATATTTCATTCATATTATCATTTGTCGAAGTTTTGATCTATATGTTGACATCAATTACCAAAAAGGGGAGATTGAAAGTGCAACTAATCCTGTGGTGGTTTTGGTAATTCATAACAACATATAGCTCATTGAACTAATATCCATTCAAGATGATTATTTCAGAAAGTTCAACGATTGGCATGGCATGGACTAGAGATGTGGACCCCTCAAAATGCTAAGGACAAAGATTGGCAAAAGTTCAAGACTCTTCATTTCTACTTTAGTGATCCAAGATCACATTGAGTCCATAGGAAAAGCCAATACTATTAAAAGGGGATGAGGTGTTGCTTAATGGTCTACTTGCTCAAAATGCTTAGTGATATGCTCCAAAGCCCTCAACCACTCTCTCATATCCAAATATATCCTAAACCTAAAGTCAAACTCGGCCCCATCGATTTGATCCATCCGGCGCCACTGACTTCACTTGACATACCATAGCCGGAAACCTTAATCAGTTCGGTCTCACCGATAGGGATTTCGGTCTCACCGAGATAGGATTGCAAACTCTCGGTTTCCCTTCGTAACGTTTCAGTCTCACCGAAATGAGCGATCGGTCCCACCAAGTTCGCAATACAAACTCTATGTTTCCCTTTCGTAATGTTTCGGTTTCACCGAAAGGAGCGATTGGTCCCACCGAGTTTGTCTGACCAACTCTCTGTTTGCTCATTGCTGAAATCGGTCCCACCGAGTTCATGTAATCGGTCAAACCGAGATCAAGTTTTGCCCTAACCCTAGCGCATCGGTCCCACCGAGTTGATCATGTCAGCCCCACCGAGAATCCTAACGCTCACACTGAATCGGTCTCACCGAGTTCACCTATTTGGTCTGACCGAGTTGGGTCAAATGTGTGTAACGGTTAGATTTTGTGTGGAGGCTATATATACCCCTCCACCCCCTTCTCTGTTCAAGAGAGAGCCATCGAACGTGCCTACGCTTCCACTACTCATTTTCTGAGAGAGAACCACCTACTCATGTGCTGAGACCAAGACATTCCAATCCAACCACAAGAATCTTAATCTCTAGCCTTCCCCAAGTTGCTTTCCACTCAAATCATCTTTCCACCATAGCCAAATCTGTGAGAGAGAGTTGAGTGTTGGGGAGACTATCATTTTAAGCACAAGAGCAAGGAGTTCATCATCAACACACCATCTATTACCTTTTGGAGAGTGGTGTCTCCTAGATTGGTTAGGTATCACTTGGGAGCCTCCATCAAGATTGTGGAGTTGAACCAAGGAGTTTGTAAGGGCAAGGAATCTCCTACTTCGTGAAGATCTACCCAAGTGAGGCTCCTTCGTATGGCGGCCATGGTGGGATAGACAAGGTTACTTTTTCGTGGCCCTTCATGGGTGGAGCCTCCGTGGACTCGCAAGAATCATACTCCTTCATGGGTTGAAGTCTCCATCAACGTGATGTATGATAGCACCACCTATCGGAACCACGCCAAAAATCTCGTGTTCACATTATGCTTGCCTTTCCAAACCCTTCCCTTTACCTTCATATGCAATGATTTACATTCCGCTGCTATACTCTTAGAATTGCATGTAGGTTGATTACTTGACTTGTGCTAAGTTGCTAAAATCTGACAAGACTTAAAATTGAAAAGGCTAGATTTTTATTTGGTCAAGTAGTCTAATCACCCCTCTAGACCTACTTTCGATCCTACACGCACCATTAGCTTCCCTAGGTACAAAGGTAAATTTAAATCCTTGAAAATGTGGGAGATAAGCCTCATCTCTCCAAAGACAAATCCAACAATGATCCGCATCTCCTTGTTCCCACATGGTACATATATTCTCGCAATCCGTCTCTGTGATCACATGTGGCAAAGCTTTGCCCATAGCCAGCAACATAGCATTTTGGCATGCCAAGACTTTGGCTGGAAAAGGAGCCACTAGAGATCCATGCTTGGAGAAATTTGCTACCATGAAAGTGCATGCGCGTCATGCCAGCCATCCGTACCCGCTTCTCCTACAAGAAAGTTAATAGCCGATCGCTGTTAAACTTCACCCATCCAGCTTCGTGAGGACCACCTAGGCTTTTGCTTAGCATCAACTGGAGCATCCGCTCACGATATGCAAAGGTTTGACTGGCCCATCAACAAGCTCCATAGACTTATGCAATTGATGCCCCACTTCCTCGTGTGTATATTTATTTCTACTACTCCATATTACCTGCATGACAGTAATGATAATAGCAGCATGTTCCTTACTCACTATCTCTAAATCAAACAGGTCCATCATCCATGTTTGAGGATGCAGTTTGGGTACCTTGACTTGAAGGAATTCAAAGCAGCCTCCAAAATAGTTTGGCATGATCACACCAACAAGAGCATGGAACAAAGGATGATAGAGGCAAAGGTGTCCTGCCTTTCAATGAGATGGTGGCTATCGCTTTTGATGGAGTAGACTTTGACGATCCGACTACTTAACGTAGGCGAGGACATCGCTACTTTAGCAATCGCTAAACCAACGCCGCGAGGTTACTGAACATGCCGAAGCATGATCAACCTGACCACGAGGGTCTATTTCCTACAAGCAAACAAAGAACAAGCAAGAAACTAAGATTGCAATCTTGATATTGCAAATAAAAGAGGAAAGCTTTATTGATCAAATGGGGTTTTGTGATGTCTTGGTCTGGTCGTTGAACACAAACGAAGTACGCGAAGTTGCAGGGCAAACTTTTAATCTAAACAAAACTCAAAGTCTAAATGATGCCCTAAGGGCTGTATATAAGGAGGAAGAGGGGGGGAATTTCGTGGCCCCTTGTAGGAGGGGTCCGAAACCAACCCTAACCCTATTTTTCCCACATATACGGACTCTAAAAATAGCCTATACTTCTATATTTTGAAATTACATGGGCCTGGCCCAATAATAAGGTGACGCGGCACCTATAATAGCCTCTGGACGAAATTTGTGAAGTGGCATCTTGTATACTCCGTCCAAGCCTTCATGCACTCATTACAGTGGCTCCAAAGTCCTAAAATCATCACTTGAAACTCCGTTCTTGTTTCCCTTGCGCATGCCATCATCTCCATGCTTGTTCTTGCTCCTATGTTACTCCTTCTCCAAGCTAGGCCCTTCATTTGTAAGCAAAACAAATGTATCCAATTTAGGCAGCATCATATTCTCATGAACATTAGAATCATTACCAAGAAACGAGAGTACCTGGTAATTTAATTGGCGTGCGCGAGCTCTAGTAATTGGTCCAGTAGGTATAGTAGCAGGGGCTGTGGGTGTAACAATGGTATTGATGTCCTCATCATCCTCCCCTTCTTGAAATGAAGTCGTCCTCGACGGAAGCTCATCTTCCTCACGCAAATAAGGCTTCAAATCTGCAATGTTAAAAGTGGGACTAACCCCAAAATCTGCAGGCAGCTCAAGTTTATATGCATTGTCATTTATTTTCTCTAACACCTTAAAAGGACCATTAGCACGTGGCATTAGCTTTGATTTGCACAAATCAGAAATCTATCTCACGCAAATGTAACCAAACAAGATCTCCAGTGCAAACACAACATGTTTTCAATTCTTATCTCCAAAGAAGTTTATATTTAGCATTCATACGCCAATGTTTTCCTTAGTTAACTCATGCATGTTTAAGATCAATTCAGACGTTGTTTAGCATCAAAATTAACCTTCTACTTAAGATGGAAGAGGCAACAAATCAATAGGTGCACGAGGTAGGAAACCATACACAATTTCAAAAGGGCACATCTTAGTAGTAGAATGCAGCGAACGGTTATAAGAAAATTCAATATGAGGCAAGCATTCTTCCCACATTTTCTTGTTATTCTTCAAAACAGCCCTAACCATGGTAGACAGTGTTCTATTGACTACTTCAGTTTGTCCATCAGTTTGGGGATGACATGTAGTACTAAAAAGCAGTTTAGTCCCCAACTTAACCCATAAACATCTCCAAAAGTGGCTAAGAAACTTAGTATCACGAACTGAAACAATTGTATTTGGCACACCATGCAAGCGTATAATTTCATGAAAGAACAATTCAGCAACGTTAGTAGCATCATCGCTTTTATGACATGGTATAAAATGTGCCATTTTCGAAAATCTATCCATGAAAACAAATATACTATCCTCCCTTCTCAGAAGCTTACCCGACCCTAAATCGGTCAAGTCTCGTAGCTGTACCATCCCAAGATCATGCCGCACACACAAAGACATTGATGAAATAATCAAAGTTCAATCACACCTGAATTTATTACACGATTCTCATATCGAGTCTTTATTACAATAGAATAAATTCGGCCAAGGCCAACTCATGAGAAATAAACTAAATAAAGCTGCGAAGCGAGATTTAAATAGCGAGTCCATCCGACTCCATAGGGCAATCGCCAAGCGTGGATCGTAGCCTCACTCCCCGATCGAATACCCTCGCAACATAAGACGTTGTAGCCGTAGGTCAGCATTTTGAATATGCTGGCAAGTCATGAAGAGAGAACAATAATACAAATTACTAACACTATATGCAATTTGGCCGTGGGGCTCTAAGTTTCATTGTTTTATGTAAAAGCCGCTTTTTCCCTACAATAAGGACTTGTTTGCAATTACTACGAAATGTTGGTAATTATTGAGATGGTTCCGCCAACCAATGTCTCATTCCCAATTATTAAGTAACCTCCTCAATTAATTTATTAATTTTGGTGTTGAGATATCCAAATACTCCAAGTTCCAGAGGCTCAAATTGTCCGTGAATCGGGGCACGGCTAATCGATTAGATCTTCACTGCAGAGGTTTATGACTTTACCTGCATGATTCGCTCTCCTTTAAGTCTTCGCACTTCATGGTGTTTGAAGACGGACGAACGAAACAGGTCTTCCAAGAGTTCCTCCGCCACCGCTTGTACCCATCCAATCCTACCATTCTTCTACATCTCGTAGCACCATCCGCCAGAGTCACACCTAGGGTTGACCAAGCCGAGCCCATAATGGCTTGCGGCCGCACGTAAGCTTCCGGTCAATGGGGTATACATCCATCTCTTCGTGGCTGGGTGAAGCTCGCAAGATGTCATGGCGCTTCCCATGCATCCCGCCAACCGCTGGTTTTCTCAGGTGCCCACAACCGCCCTCCACCCAAAGAGTGAATTTTGAAGTCCATCTTGAGCTTGAAGTCATGGGGTTGTCATCATCTTGACTCTCACATCTCCCTTATGAATCACTCAACCAACCCCGCTCACGAGCATAGCAAAAATAAACTACTTCGTCCCGGGCCATGGTAACAAGGAAATTGGGTTCATCCTACCTCATGATACTACTCAAGAACATAACTTCAAATTCTCCTACTGCATGCATGGTGGGGAGGTATAATTCTAATGCAATGAAATCATAGGTATTGTAAAGAAAATATGATCAATGACTTGCCTTGCTGACGATCTTCGAAAGTTAGGGACTCGTGATAGCAAGCTTCGCACTCCGGAAATTCTACCGAGGCAACAACAATCATATAAGCATACAAACATATGATCACTTAACATAACAGCATGCTAACATAACACACAAAACAATTGAACCAAAACCCAAAGAAAGTTCGAAGAAATCCAAATCAATGTTTTCACCACATCAAACAACAACCAAGAAATAGTTTTACTCAACCAAATTTTTCTTAACAGAACCTAAGCATGGGTTTTTGCTAACTAACAGAAGAGAAAACAGCATGCAACTAGGAGCAAAAGGAATCACATCAAAAGCTATTATAGAACTCCTATTATGCCTATAACAATCCTAGGAAGAAAAAAAATAAAATAAAAATTTTATTTATTGTAAATAAAAGTTCTTGTTCTAAAGTTACAGAAACTAACCTAAGATAAACTATCACATAGGAAAAATAAAATTATTTGCTAATTAAAACAATAGGAAAACAGAGCTAGTTAAATAAATAAGAAACACATGATTTTGATTAAAACTATTTTTTATTGAATCTAAAATACCCAAATAATTTCCTACGGTTAGGCAAGGTCAAAACAAAGTAGTGACAAAAAGAATCACTAAAATAAAATAATCCTAACTCATTTTATAGCAGAATTACTAATCTGTCTAAATCTAAAATAAAACAATTTCTAATAATTTTAACATGACTAAACATATTTTCTACAGAAACTACAACAAATTTGTAAACTAACAAAAAAGAATCAATTAAAAATATTAAGTAGATTAAAAGATATGGATTTTACAAAACTGAAACTATTCTGTTAAAAACAGAAACGAAAATATAATTAAAAGAAAAACTTGTGCAAATGGGCCTATCTATCGCTCAGGCGTAATATAGCTAAAGCGTGCCCGCGGGAATAAACCGAGTCGGGCCGGTCCAACTAACCACTAACTAAACCGGAATAAACCGTAACTAAACCAGGTTTTATTAAAATAACTGCACTTCTTCAGAGATCTAATCTAGACCCCACGCTTTTAGATCGGGCGGTGGGGGTCTCCGGTGGCTTACCGCGGTGGTCGACGGCGGCGACGGTCGACGGCGGCTCGGCGACGACGGTGTGGCGGTTCGGTGGTCCGGGCGACGGCGGAGGTTTCTCCGGGAAAGCGGCGGAGCGAGGGGAGTCGATGGTGGAGTCGGGGAGCTCGAGGGGTTCGGAGGCGGCCGGGTAGGGCAATGATGCGGGCGGCGGGCTGGCTCCCATGAGTGATTGCGGGCGAGAGGGAGGCTTTTGGGCGTGGCGAGGGGGCGGAACGGGTCGAGGGGAGGGGTATATATAGGGGGGGCGGCTTGGGGAGGGGGCGGATCGGGTCGAGGAGATCCCGGATTCTTCGGGATTCCGGCGAGCGGCGGCGCGGTTGTTGGCGTGGAGAGGAAGATGTTGGAAATATGCCCTAGAGGCAATAATAAATTAGTTATTATTATTATATTTCCTTGTTCATGATAATCGTTTATTATCCATGCTATAATTGTATTGAAAGGAAACTCAAATACATGTGTGGATACATAGACAACACCATGTCCCTTGCAAGCCTCTATTGGCTAGCTCGTTGATCAATAGATGGTTACGGTTTCTAACCATGGACATTGGATGTCATTGATAACGGATCACATCATTGGGAGAATGATGTGATGGACAAGACCCAATCCTAAGCCTAGCACAAAGATCGTAGTTCGTATGCTAAAGCTTTTCTAATGTCAAGTATCATTTCCTTAGACCATGAGATTGTGCAACTCCGGATACCGTAGGAATGCTTTGGTGTACCAAACGCCACAACGAATCGGGTGGCTATAAAGGTGCATTACAGTATCTCCGAAAGTGTCTGCTGGTTGGCACGAATCGAGACTGGATTTGTCACTCCGCAGACGGAGAGGTATCTCGGCCCACTCGGTAGGACATCATCATATGTGCACAATGTGACCAAGGGGTTGATCACGGATGATGTATTACGGAACGAGTAAAGAGACTTGCCGTAACGAGATTGAACAAGGTATCGGATACCGACGATCGAATCTCGGCAAGTGCAATACCGCTAGACAAAGGGAATTGTATACGGATCGATTGAGTCCTTGACATCGTGGTTCATCCGATGAGATCATCGTGGAACATGTGGGAGCCAACATGGGTATCCAGATCCCGCTGTTGGTTATTGACCGAGAACGCCTCGGTCATGTTCAAGATGATTCCCGAACCCGTAGGGTCTACACACTTAAGGTTCTGGCGACGCTTAGGGTTATAAAGGAAGTTTGTATGTGGTTACCGAATGTTGTTCGAGTCCCGGATGAGATCCCTGACGCCACGAGGAGTTCCGTGAATGGTCCGGAGGTAAAGATTTATATATGGAAGTCCAATTTTGGTCGCCGAAAAGTTTCGTGACTTTATCGGTATTGTACCGGAGTGCCGAAGGGGTCCGGGGTCCACCTGCCCCCTGGGCCACATGGGCTGTAGGGGTGCGCCTGGCCTATATGGGCCAAGGGCACCAGCCCCAAGAGGCCCATGCGCCAAGGAAACTTGGGGAGGGAAGAGTCCTCAAGGGGAAGGCACCTCTGAGGTGCCTTGGGAGGATGGACCTCCCCTCTTGGCCGCACCCCTTCCTGGAGGAAGGGGCAAGGCTGCGCCCCCCCTCCCTTGCCCCTATATATAGTGGAGGGAGGGAGGGCATCCACACCGAGCCCCTCGGGCGCCCCCTCCTCCCCGTGACACCTCCTCCTCTCCCGTAGGTGCTTGGCGGCCCCGCAGATTGCCACGCCTCCACCACCACCACGCCTGCTGTGTTGCTGTTGGATGGAGTCTTCTCAACCTCTCCTCTCTCCTTGCTGGATCAAGGCATGGGAGACGCCACCGGCTGTACGTGTTGAACGCGGAGGTGCCGTCTGCTCGCACTAGGATCTCCGGTGATTTGGATCACGACGAGTACGACTCCTTCAACCCTGCTCTCATGAACGCTCGCTTAGCGATCTACAAGGGTATGTAGATGCACTCTCCTTTCCTCTTGTTGCTAGAATTCCATAGATTGATCTTGGTGATGCGAGAAAATTTTGAATTTCTGCCACGCTCCCAACAAAGGGTATCGAGCTAGGTCTATTGTGTAGATTCTTTGCACGAGTAGAACACAAAGTAGTTGTGGGCGTTGATGTTGTTCAATTTGCTTACCGTTACTAGTCCAATCTTGTTTCGACGGTATTGTGGGATGAAGCGCCCGGACCGACCTTACACGCATTTCACGCGAGACAGGTTCCACCGATCGACATGCACTTGGTGCATAAGGTGGCTAGCGGTGCCGCCTCTCCCACTTTAGTCGGAACGGATTCGGCGAAAAGGGTCCTTATGAAGGGTAAATAGCAATTGGCATATCACGCTGTGGTTTTATGAGGTAAGAAACGTTTGCTAGAAACCCATAGCAGCCATCAGAAACATGCAAACAACAATTAGAGGACGCCTAACTTGTTTTTGCAGGTATGCTATGTGATGATATGGCCAAGAAGAATGTGATGAATGATATGTGATGTATGAGATTGATCATGTTCTTGTAATAGGTTTCACGACTTGCATGTCGATGAGTATGACAACCGCAGGAGCCATAGGAGTTGTCTTTATTTATTGTATGACCATGCGTGTCATTGAACAACGCCATGTAATTACTTTACTTTATTGCTAACCGTAGCCATAGTAGTAGAAGTAATAAGTTGGCGAGACAACTTCATGGAGACACGATGATGGAGATCATGATGATGGAGATCATGGTGTCATGCCGGTGACAATGATGATCATGGAGCCCCAAGATGGAGATCAAAGGAGCAATATGATATTGGCCATATCATGTCACTACTATATAATTGCATGTGATGTTTATTATGTTTATGCATCTTGTTTACTTAGAACGACGGTAGTAAATAAGATGATCCCTTACACAAATTTCAAGAAGTGTTCTCCCCGACTGCACACTGCTACAGTTCGTCGCTTCTAAGCACCACGTGATGATCGGGTGTGATGGATTCTTACGCTCACATACAACAGTGTAAGACAGATTTACACAGAAAAACACTTGGGGTTAACTTGACGAGCCTAGCATGTACGCACATGGCCTCGGAACACAGAGACCGAAGGTCGAGCATGAGTCGATAGTAGATACGATCAACATGAAGATGTTCACCGAGTCGACTAGTCCGCCTCACGTGATGATCGGACACGCCTAGTTGACTCGGATCATGTAATCACTTAGATGACCGAGGGATGTCTATTCGAGTGGGAGTTCATAAGATGAACTTAATTATCTTGAACATAGTCAAAAGACCTTTTGCAAATTATGTCGAAGCTCGCGCTTTAGTTCCACTGCTTAGATATGTTCCTAGAGAAAATATAGTTGAAAGTTGAAAGTAGCGATTATGCGACAAGAGAAAGCTTATGTCCTTAATGCACCGCCACAGGTGCTGAACCCCAAACGCCGCTTGTGGATGTTATGTAACATCGGACATACACGCTTTGATAACTACGTGATAGTTCGCTTAAACGGTTTAGAGTTGAGGCACGAAAGACGCCGAAATGTCGCGAACATATGAGATGTTTCGAGGGCTGAAATTAGGATTTCGTGCTCGTGCTCACGCCAAGAGGTATGAGACCTCCGACGATTTTCTTAGCCTACAAACTAAGGGAGAAAATCTCAATCGTTGAGCTTGTGCTCGATTGTCCGAGTACAACAATCACTTGAATCGAGGGAGTTGATCTTCCGATGAGATAGTGATGTTTCTCCAAAGTCATTGCCACCAAGCTGCTAGAGCTTTGTGATGAACTATAACATGTCGTGATAGATATGATGATCCTGAGGTATTCGCGATGTTTGACACCGCTAAAAGTAGAAATCAAGAAGGAGCATCAATTGTTGATGGTTGGTGAAACCACTAGTTTCAAGAAGGGCAAGGGCAAGAAGGGACACTTCATGAAACGGCAAATTAGTTGTCGCTCCAAAGAAGAAACCCAAGGTTGAACCCAAACCCGAGACTAAGTGCTTCGTAATAAGGGGAACAGCCATCGGAGCAGAATTACCCTAGATACTTGGTAGATAAGAAGGCGGCAAGGTCGATAGAAATATATTGATATACGTTATGTTAATGTGTACTTTGCTAGTACTCCTAGTAGCACCAGGGTATTAAGATACCGTTCGGTTGCTAAGTGTTAGTAACTCAAATAAAAGCTACGGAATAAACGGAGACTAGCTAAAGGTGAGTCGACGATATGTGTTGGAAGTTTTTCCAAGGTTGATGTGATCAAGCATCGCACGCCCCCTCTACCATCGAGATTTGGTGTTTATGCTGAGCATAGACTTGATTGGATCATGTCTATCGACACGGTTATTCATTTAAGGAGAATAATGGTTACTCGCTTATTTGAATAATACCTTCAATGGTCTTGCACCTAAAGGAATGGTTGATTGAATCTCGATCGTAGTGATACACATTTCCATGCCAAAAGGTATAAGATAGTAATGATAGTACCACTTACTTGTGGCAATCGCCATGTAAGTCATATTGGTATAAATGCATGAAGAAGCTCCATGTTGATGGATCTTTGACTCACTGCTTTTGAAAAGTTTGAGACATGCTAACCATGTCTATTGGTGTATATGCATGAAGAAACTCCATGCAAATGGACCGCTTGGACTCACTTGATTTTGGATCACTTGAGACATGCAAATCATACCACATGGGCAAGATGACCAAAAGCCTCGGTTTCAAAGAAGATGGAACAAGATAGCAACTTGTTGGAAGTAACACATTTTGATATGTGCAGTCCAATGAGTGCCGAGGCATGCAAAGGAACATCGTTATGTTCTTACTTCACGATGATTCGAGTAGATGTTGAGTATATTTACTTGATGAAACACAAGTCTGAATTATTGAATGGTTCAAGTAATTTCAGAGTGAAGTTTAAGATCTTCGTGACAAGAGGATAGAATGTCTATGATATGATCATAGAGATGAATATCTGAGTTACGAGTTTTGGCACACAATTAAGACATTGTGCAAATTGTTTCACAATTAATACCGCCCGAACACCATAGTGTGATGGTGTGTCCGAACATCATAGTTGCACCCTATTGGATATGGTGCGTACTATGATGTCTCTTATCAATTACCACTATCGCTCATGGGTTAGGCATTAGAGACAACCGCACTCACTTTAATAGGGCACCACGTTATTCGCTGAGATGACACCGTATGAACTACGGTTTAGAGAAACCTAAGTGTCATTTCTTAAAGGTTTGGGGCTATGACGCTTATGTGAAAAAGTTTCAGGTTGATAAGCTCGAACCCAAAGCGGATAAAATACATCTTCATAGGACACCCAAAACAGTTGGGTATGCCTCCTAATTCAGATCCGAAAGCAATAGGGATTGTTTCTTGAATCGGGTCCTTTATCGAGGAAAAGTTCGCTCGAAAAGTTGAGTGGGAGGATGGTGGAGACTTGATAAGGTTATTGAACCGTCACTTCAACTAGTGTGTAGCAGGCACAGTGAAGTTGTTCCTGTGGCACCTACACCAATTGAAGTAGAAGCTATGATAGTGATCATGAAGTTTTGGATCAAGTCACTACTGCACTCGTAGGGTGACAAGGATGCGCATTACTCGAGTGGTACAACAATCCTGTCTTGAAGGTCATGTTGCTAGACAACAATGAACCCACGAGCTATGGAGAAGCAATGGTGGGCCCAAATTCGACAAATGGTTAGAAACCATGAAATCGAGATAGGATCCATGTATCAAACAAAGCATGGACTTTGGTGGACTTGCCCGATGATCGGCAAGCCATTGAGATGAATGGATCTTTAAGAAGAAGACGGACGGGACGGTAATATCACCGCCTATGAAGCTCGACTTGTGGCGTAAGAGTTTTCACAAGTTCAAGAAGTTGACTACGATGAGATTTTCTCATTCAGAAGCGATGCTTAAGTCCGCTTAATCATGTTAGCATAAGCTGCATTTATGAAATCTGCGATGGATGTCAAAATGAGTTTCCTTACCGCCAGAAGGAAAGGTTGTATGTGATACAATCAAAAAGTTTTGTCGATCCTAAGGATGCTAAAGGTATGCTGGCTCCAATGATCCTTTCTAAGGACCGGAGTAAGCATCTCGAGTTGGAATGTGTGCTTTGATGAGATGATCAAAGATTTTGGGTGTATACAAAGTTTATGAGAAACTTGTATTTCCAAAGAAGTGAGTGGAGCACTATAGAATTTTGATGAGTATATGTTGTTGACATATTGTTGATCGTAAATGATGTAGAATTTCTCGAAAGCATATAGGGCTACTTGAACATTGAGCATCAAGATCTATAGTGATAGATCAAAATGCTTAATGGTACTTTCAAATGAGCATATACCTTGACATGATCTTGAAACTGTTCAAGATGGATCACCAAAGAAGGAGTTCTTGCCTCGAGATGTAAGGTATGAAGTTAAGAGTTAAAGCTCGACCACGGCAGAAGAGAGAGAAAGGACGAAGGTCGCCCCTATGCTTTAGACGAGGCTCTATAGTATGCTATGCCGTGTACCGCACTGTAAGTGTGCCTAGCCATGAGTCACTATAGTACAAGAATGATCCAGAATGGATCATTGACAGCGTCAAAATTGTCCTTGGAGTAAATAAGGACATGTTTCTCGATTATGGAGGTGATAAAGAGTTCGCGAAGGGTTACGCCGATGTAAGCTTTAACACCTATCCGAGTGACTCGAGTAGCAAACCGGATACGATAGTGGAGCAACCATTTGAATAGCTTCAAGTGGAGCGTGAAGCAGATTTATAATATGACCTAGAAATTTAAGAAGCACACGGATCTGAAAGGTTCGCACCGCTGACTAAAACCCGCTGACTAAAACCTCTCACAAGCAAAACATGATCAAACCTCGTAACTCATTGAGTCTAAATCACATGATGATGTGAACTAGTTTACGTACACTAGTAAACTTTTTGGGTGTTGGTCACATGGCGATGTGACCTATCGCTGTTAATCACATGACGATGTGAACTAGATTATTGACTCTAGTGCAAGTGGGAGACTGTTGGAAATATGCCCTAGAGGCAATAATAAATTAGTTATTATTATTATATTTCCTTGTTCATGATAATCGCTATTATCCATGCTATAATTGTATTGAAAGGAAACTCAAATACATGTGTGGATACATAGACAACACCATGTCCCTAGCAAGCCTCTATTGGCTAGCTCGTTGATCAATAGATGGTTACGGTTTCCTAACCATGGACATTGGATGTCATTGATAACGGATCACATCATTGGGAGAATGATGTGATGGACAAGACCCAATCCTAAGCCTAGCACAAAGATCGTAGTTCAGATGCTAAAGCTTTTCTAATGTCAAGTATCATTTCCTTAGACCATGAGATTGTGCAACTCCTGATACCGTAGGAATGCTTTGGTGTACCAAACGCCACAACGAATCGGGTGGCTATAAAGGTGCATTACAGTATCTCCGAAAGTGTCTCTGGGTTGGCACGAATCGAGATCGATTTGTCACCCGCAGACGGAGAGGTATCTCGGCCCACTCGTAGGACATCATCATATGTGCACAATGTGACCAAGGGGTTGATCACGGATGATGTATTACGAACGAGTAAAGAGACTTGCCGGTAACGAGATTGAACAAGGTATCGGGATACCGACGATCGAATCTCGGCAAGTGCAATACCGCTAGACAAAGGGAATTGTATACGGATCGATTGAGTCCTTGACATCGTGGTTCATCCGATGAGATCATCGTGGAATATGTGGGAGCCAACATGGGTATCCAGATCCCGCTGTTGGTTATTGACCAAGAACGCCCTCGGTCATGTTCAAGATGATTCCCGAACCCGTAGGGTCTACACACTTAAGGTTCGATGACGCTTAGGGTTATAAAGGAAGTTTGTATGTGGTTACCGAATGTTGTTCGAGTCCCTGATGAGATCCCTGGACGTCACGAGGAGTTCCGGAATGGTCCGGAGGTAAAGATTTATATATGGGAAGTCCTATTTGGTCGCCGAAAAGTTTCAGACTTTATCGGATTGTACCGGAGTGCCGAAGGGGTCCGGGGTCCACCGGGGTCCACCTGCCCGGGGCCACATGGGCTGGGGTGCGCTTGGCCTATATGGGCCAAGGGCACCAGCCCCAAGAGGCCCATGCGCCAAGGAAACTTGGGAGGGAAGAGTCTCAAGGGGAAGGCACCTCTGAGGTGCCTTGGGAGGATGGACCTCCCCCTCTCGCCGCACCCTTCCTTGGAGGAAGGGGCAGGCTGCCCCCCCTCTCCCTTGCCCCTATATATAGTGGAGGGAGGAGGGCATCCACACCGAGCCTCGGCGCCTCCCTCCCTCCCGTGACACCTCCTCCTCTCCCGTAGGTGCTTGGCGAAGCCCCCGCAGATTGCCACGCCTCCACCACCACCACGCCTGCTGTGTTGCTGTTGGATGGAGTCTTCTCAACCTCTCCTCTCTCCTTGCTGGATCAAGGCATGGGAGACGCCACCGGCTGTACGTGTGTTGAACGCGGAGGTGCCGTCTGCTCGCACTAGGATCTCCGGTGATTTGGATCACGACGAGCACGACTCCTTCAACCCCTGCTTCATGAACGCTTCCGCTTAGCGATCTACAAGGATATGTAGATGCACTCTCCTTTCCTCTTGTTGCTAGAATCTCCATAGATTGATCTTGGTGATGCGAGAAAATTTTGAATTTCTGCCACGCTCCCAATGTAAGAAGGGGTGGGGTCCGTGGCGCTGGGAGGGAGAGGGGCTTGATCGGCCTGGGCGACCGAGGATAGGAGGTTCAAAAGTGGTGGCTCGGGTCGGCTGGCTCGAGCTGGCTGGGCTGCGCCTGGCTGCGCTCGGGCTGGTTAGCTTGGCCCACTGGTGGGCCACTGGTGCCGGCTGGGCCGGGCTATTCGGCCACGCCTCGGGTCTTTTTTCCTTTTCTATTTTTTTTTTGAATTAGGAGAGGGGAATATATATATATATATATATATATTTTATATAGAATATATATATATCAAAATGATCAGGGGAAATTTCCCTACAATTTGAATGTTTTTCCAGGGGCAAAACTCAAACTTTAAAAAAATGTTTTTCTATAAATCCCAAATAAAATCAGATTTTGAATTCAAAATTTTTTTTGGCAAAGTTTTCTTCTGACATATTTGGAGTGTCATGTTACTCCTCTCATACTTTTTCTCAAGTATTTGTCAGGCATTGATTTGAAATAAATTTCAACTGCCAATTCAAATTCAAATTCCTTCAACTCAAAATCTTCTGAAACTTCAAATGCCACTCAATTTCAAACAATATGCATAGATGCTTAGCTATAATTGTAAAACATTCCAAATGGGAAATTTGGGATGTTACAAACCTACCACCTTAAGATGAATCTCGCCGAGATTCGGGTTGGCTAGCAAATAGGTGCGGTGGTCTCATGGAGGTCTTCTTCTCGCCCTGTGTGGCTTCCTCCTCGAATGATGACTCCACAAGACCTTGCGTAACTTGATGATCTTGTCGCGGGTGACTCGTCATAGTCTCGAGAATTCGGACGGGTTTCTCCTCATAAGTCGATCACCGCCGAACAGTATGGCCTCTAGGGGCACCGTGTCTCTCAACGGAATATCGCCATGTCGGCATGGCATTTCTTCACCGAGAAACATGGAAGACATCATGAACTCCGGACAATCCTTCCGCAATTCCAACTTGTAAGCAACTTCTCCACAACGCTCGAGGATTTTAGGGCCAATGAACCGGGTGCTAACTTTCCTTTAACACCAACCTCTTGATTCCACGGTGGGGACACACGAAGATATGCCCGGTCTCCCGCTTCAGATGTTACTTCCTTGCGCTATCGTTTATAACTCTTCCGCCGATCGAGCTACCTTGAGTCTATCTCAATCAGTTTGACTTTCTTCGAATCTCGATAAGGTCGGGACCGAAAAGTTTTCGATCTCCAACACCATCCCACAACAATGGTGTTCTCGCACTCCTTCCGTATAGAGCTTCGAAGGGGCCATCTTCGATCGGTCTCGATAACTGTTATTGTACGAGAACTCCGCGATGGCAATTATCATCCCAGCTAGACCCATAGTCTAGCGCACAAGCTCTCAACATGTCCTCCAGATCTGGTTGACTCTCTCGGCCCGTCCATCTGCTCATGGATGAAAAGCTGTATCAATTCCAGCCTCGCATTCAAGTTTCACGAATCGATTCCAAAACTTTGAGGTAAATTGTGTTCCTCTATCCGACACGATACTCCTCTAACTCCATGCGCATATACGATCCTGGTCATGTATATCTTGGCTAACTTAGCGCTGGTATAGGTAGTCTTCACGGAATGAAATGAGCTACCTTGTCAATCGATCAACCACTACCCAGATGGAATCATAACCTGAACGGGTCCCGGTAATCCTGTGATGAAATCCATTCCAAGTTTTTCCCATTTCCACCGAATCGCAAAGGTTGAAGTAACCCCGCTGGTTTCGATGTTCCGCTTTACTGCTGGCAAACATCGATATCGCTAAGTATTCGCAATATCCTTCTTCATACCGCCCACCGTAAACTTTCCTTCAAATCAAGATACATCTTGGTGTTACCGGGTGAATCGAGTACGGCTAATCATGAGCCTCCCAAGAATTAGCTTCCCGAGTTCGGGATCATTGGGTACATAAATACTATCCTCGAACCATATGGTCTCGTGATTCATCCTTACGAAACCCTTTAGCTTTTCCTTCATTCATCCTTTTCTTTATCTCATCAATTTCCTTGTCCGACTTCGGGCTTCACGAATTTTTCGCCAAAGTGGACTGAACTTCCAAAGTTGCAACATATCCTCTCGAACTATCTCCAAATAAGATCTCCGAGGTCATCGACTAACTCCTCGGGTAATCCTCCCGCTATAAGAGTATTCACATAACTCTTACGGCTCAAAGCATCTGCTACAACATTAGCCTTTCCGGTGGTAATGCAATTTCATGTCATAGTCCTTGATTAACTCTATCCATCTCCTCCGCTCGAGGTTCAACTCTTTCATGCGTGAAAATATACTTGAAGCTCTTATGATCTGTAAACATCACAACGGTTTCCGATAAGAAAATGTCTCTGTGTCTTGAGTGCATGCACCATCGCCGCTAACTCCAAATCATGTGTGGCATAATTCATCTCATGAGGTCGAGCTGTCCGGAGGTATAAGCTACAACTTTTCCTTCCCGCATGAGTACTCCTCCGAGTCCCCGACGAGAAGCGCCACAATATACCGTAATCCTTGTGTATGTCCGCAAAATCAGATCGGGCTGAACCAAACGCTTTCTTCAATTCCCGAAACCGGCTTCACAATCCTCGTCCAAATGTACTTGGCATCCTTCTTCAACAGCTCACCATGGGCTTGGCAATCTTCGAGAAATTCTCAATAAACCTCCGATAATATCCTCGCGAGTCCGAGAAAACTGCGATCTCCTTGATCGAGGTGGGCGATCGCCAATCGGTAACGGATACAACCTTGGCGGGTCAACTACTATTCCTTCTCCTGAAATAACATGTCCGAGGAATCACTTCCTTCACCAAAATTCACATTTGCTGAACTTGGCATACAACGATGTTCTCGAGTTTCTCCGTAACTAGACGCAAATGTTCCTTATGCTCTTCCTCGCTGTTGGAGAAAATCAATATATCATCGATGAACACCACGACAAACTTGTCCAGATATTCCATAAGTACCTTGTTCATCAAATTCATGAAGTATGCAGGGGCATTAGTCAATCCGAATGACATGACGGTATACTCATATAAACCATACCTGGTGGTGAATGCTGTTTTAGGTATATCCTTTTCACGGATCTTCAATCGATGATACCTCGATCAAGATCGATCTTGGAGAATACCTTGGCTCCAACTAGCTGATCAAATAGATCATTAATCATCGGCAGAGGGTACTTGTTCTTGATGGTCACGCTGCTCAATGAACGATAATCCACAACCATTCTCGTGGTTCCATCCTTCTTCTCTACCAAAAGAACTGGGCTCCCTAAGGTGATGAGCTTGGTCAATATATCCTTTCTCCAATAGCTCATTAATTTGATTCTTGATCTCTTTCAAATCGCTCGGGGCATCCGATAGGGTATCTTGATATTGGGGCTGTGCCGCAATAACTCAATCAGAAATTCAATGTCTTTGTCCGTGGCATTCTCGTAATTCCTCCTAAACACATCGGGAAAATCTTGCACCACCGCACTTCCTCCCTAACAACTCCCGTGAGGGAATGCACCGATTCTTCATCGGATACGCCCGATACATACTTGATCCTCTTTGCCCGGAGTGGTGAGCGTAATCGACTTGCGGGCACGCCTATGTTTCCTTCAAACTTTGTCAACTAATCCATGCCTAGGATTACATCCAAGGTCCGGGTTTCAATACTATGAGGTCTGCGGAAATTTATGGTTTCCGATGTTGAGGGTTGCATGACAGCCTAAGCCCGCCATCATTTCTCCTCCCGCTGAACCGACGTGAAGAGAGCTTCTAAGGGTTCTAGTGGGCAACCCGCATTTTTCCACAACTACCCTTGATATGAATGAATGCGCTGCACCGTAATCAAAGAGTACCAATATCGATGTGAATTTAATAAAACTTACCAACCACAAGTTCCGGCTGATCATAGACGCCCTCCACGCCAATGTGGTTCACCCGAGCACGAGGAAAAGGGTTGGGCTTTTTGCTGAGCTTCCATTGCCGCTTTCCATTCTCCGCTTGGCCTCCGGCAGTCGGTGGCATAGTGCCTTGTTTTCCGCACTTGAAACAGTGATATGACCAGATCTTTCCGAGCCGGGCAGACGACGTCGGTTGCCATTGCCGCTTCCATTGCCTCGACTTGTTGTCCTGGTTGCGATTGTTCCCATTTCCTCCATGGTTATGTCCTCCATGATTATGTCCTCCATGGTGTGATGGGTATGCCCTCCCAGTATGGGGCATAACGGGCTTCGCCGAGCTCCGAGTTGTACTTCCCCGCCATACTTCCGCTATGCTATCAATCTGCTGCTGCTTGCCTTCAAGTATGGTGGCCTTGTCTACCAGCCCCGGTAGTTGTTGAAGGTGGCCACCATTAGCTGCATTCCCACTCGCCATTGAGTCCTCGAGAAACTTTTTCCGCTTATGCATCTGTGGCCACATCATCCGGCATAGCGAGCTAACTTGTCAACTCATCCACGCATCGCCCCACGGTATGGTTCTCTCGGCGATGTTGCGGAACTCACGCTTCTTCGCACTCATGGCTCCAAATGAAACATGAGCGTGCGGAAAGCTCGCCGAACCGATCCCACGGATGGTGGCGATGGGATAAGTGGCGTGTAGTTCTCCCACCAAGAGGCTGCAGGTCCATCGAGCTGATGTGCGCAAAGCGCACCTTTTCGTGATCTGCATCCAGCAGTGGCTAACTCCTTCCGACCTTGCGGAGCTAATCATCGGCCACAATCGCCAAGGTCGCTAGAGAACACCGCGGATTCAGCCTTAGGAAGCGGGTCAAGTTGTCAACAGGGGTGGTGGCGGTGGATTGTTGTTGTTGTTGTTGTTCGTTCGATGAGCATCCGCATGAGGGCATTCTCGCATTGGATCACCGGGTGAGCTCCGCGGAAAGTTGAGACCGGGTCACGCCCGGAGGCATCCGTGTTTTGGAGTGATGAGAAAATTAGAATAGAACAAGGGTCTAATGAGAAAATATCACTACCCATATGAATGCACAATCATAATCACACCAATCATTTATTCAATCAACTCAAACATGGTTCAATCTCGGATTACAAATTTCTCACGACTAATCGAAAATAACGGCCTAACTGATCGATGGAAAAATAGAATAACATGGCGGTCGACTAAATGTCTTCATCAATTATCCTCGCCCTCCGTGCGGCGCCCTCCGTGTGGCGCCCTCTCGATGCGGCGCCTCTCTGCGGCTTTCTTCCGCCGAGCTCTCTTCATAATCCTCGATCATTGCTCACGAGGGGTCCGCATCTCCACTCGGAAAAAGGTCTTCCCAAGTCCATCTTCTCCTCTAATGCGCAACATCCATCTTCAGCTTGTCGACTCTTCCATGAAATCCTTGATTTCTTCTTCATGGTCAAGGAAGTCTGCGGTGCTTTCTCCTCCAGCCAGGGGCCACTAACAACAGCCTCCTCGTACCTTCGAAGTTACGGCGAGTCCGGATCTCCTGCTTCTCGAGGAGACACTCCAAGTCTTGGACATATGAGAGAATGGAGTCGCCCTCACGGACGGATGATATCTCCATTCCTAGCTCATGAGAAATCATGGCGAGGTCTCGATGGGTCGAGCTCGCCCTGCACTCTTCTCCGAGATGTCCAAGTGCACGATAAATCGCCATGTCTCTTCCGAGGATCCAATTGAAATCGGTAAACTCAAAGTCAATGGGCTCAATGTCCTCCAAGGTCCTCCTCGAATGTGCACCTCAACTCAGAAGCGGTATCCGCTTAAGTGCATTGGTAGGCTTCCCGCTGATCGAGGGCGAGCAATTTTCAGTTTCTTCATGATCTGAACCAGCTTCTTGCCGAGAGGCATCGCCTCATCCGGCCGCAAAACTCCGTAGCAAACCGGGTGAACTCGCGCCATCTAGAATGTTGAAAATCGGAGAGAAGTCGAAATGAATAGGGAGAATTACGGAATGGTAAGGACATAAAATAAATAGTTTCTTCCTATGGCTTTCCGATCCTAGGGGTTACGCCCCACGGTCATTGCAGTGCTCGATACTATCTCTCAGAGCGACCCGACCAAATCGGTCAAGTCTCGTAGCTGTACCATCCCAAGATCATGCCGCACACACAAGACATTGATGAAATAATCAAAGTTCAATCACACCTGAATTTATTACACGATTCTCATATCGAGTCTTTATTACAATAGAATAAATTCGGCCGAAGGCCAACTCATGAGAAATAAACTAAATAAAGCTGCGGAAGCATAGACGAAATAGCGAGTCCATCCGACTCCATAGGGCAATCGCCAAGCGTGGATCGTAGTGATAGAGGCGAGGGTCCCGATCTTTCGATGAGATGTTGGTTTTCGCTTTGGAGGAAGTCGACTTTGACGATCCGACTACGAACGTGCGAGGACGTCGCGCCTTAGCAATCGCTAAACCAACTCCGAGAGGTTATTGACCACGCCGGAGCACGATCAACTCGACCACGAGGGTCTGCTTCGCGAGCAAATGAAGAACAAGCAAGAAACTGAGATTGCAACTGGATATTGCGAATATAAGATGAAAGCTTTATTGATCAAGGTGGGGTTCTGTGACGCCTTTGTCCGGTCGTTGAACACAAACGGCACGCGGGTTGCAGCTATGGCGTAACTTTAATCTAAACAAAACCCAAGGTCTAAACGGTGCCCTAAGGGCTGTATATATGGAGGAAGAGGGGGAATTTCGTGGCCCTTGGTGGAGGGGTCCAAATCAACCCTAACTCTTGTTTCCCCACACATACGGACTCTAAAACAGCCTATACTTAAGTATTTCGAAATTACATGGGCTCTGGCCCAATAATAAGGTGACGCTGCACCTAGAATAGCCTATGGACTAATATTATGAAGTGGCATCTTGTATATTTCGTCCAAGGCCTCATGCACTCATTAGGTGGCTTCAAAGTCCCGAATCATCACTTGTAACTCCGTTTGTTCTCCTTGCGCATGCCAACATCTCCATGCTTGAACTTGCTCCAAGGTTCATCTTTCTTGTCCATGGTAGGCCCTTCATTTGTAAGCAAAACAAATGTATCCAATTTAGGCAGCATCATATTCTCATGAACATTGGAATCGTTACCAAGAAACGAAAGTACCGATAATTCAATTGGCGCGAGCTCTAGTAATTGGTCCAAGATGTATAGCAGCAGGGCTGGGTGTAACAATGGTATTGATGTCCTCATCATCCTCCCTTCTTGAAATGAAGTCGCCCTCGACGGAAGCTCATCTTCCTCACCCAAATAAGGCTTCAAATCTGCAATGTTAAAAGTGGACTAACCCCAAAATCTGCAGCAGCTCAAGTTTATATGCATTATCATTTATTTTCTCTAACACCTTAAATGGACCATCAAGACGTGGCATTAGCTTTGATTTATGCAAATTAGGAAACCTATCTCACGCAAATGTAACCAAACAAGATCTCCTGTGCAAAGACAACATGTTTTCTACCCTTATCTCCAAAGAAGTTTATATTTAGCATTCATACGCTCAATGTTTTCCTTAGTTAACTCATGCATTTTTAAAATCAATTCAGCACGTTCTTTAGCATCAAAATTAACCTTCTCCAAGATGGAAGAGGCAACAAATCAATAGGTGCACGAGGTAGGAAGCCATACACAATTTCAAAAGGGCACATCTTAGTAGTAGAATGCAATGAACGATTATAAGCAAATTCAATATGAGGCAAGCATTCTTCCCACATTTTCTTATTATTCTTCAAAACAGCCCTAAGCATAGTAGACAATGTTCTATTGACTACTTCAGTTTGTCCATCAGTTTGGGGTGACAAGTAGTACTAAAAGCAGCTTAGTCCCCAACTTAGCCCATAAACATCTCCAAAAGTGGCTAAGAAATTTAGTATCACGATCTGAAACAATAGTATTTGGCACACCATGCAAGCTTAATAATTTCACGAAAGAACAAATCAGCAACATTAACAAAGATCATCGCTTTTATGACATGGTATAAAGTGTGCCATTTTCGAGAATCTATCCACGACAACAAATATGCTATCCTCCCTTCTTTGTTCGAGGTAAACCTAAAACAAAGTCCATAGATATATCTTCCCAAGGAACACTAGGCACAGTAAAGGCATATATAAACCATGAGGATTGAGTCGTGACTTAGCTTTTTGACATGTAGTGCAGCGAGCAACAAAACGCTCAACATCCCGCCTCATCTTTGGCCAAAAGAAATGTGTAGCAAGTATATCCTCCGCCTTCTTGACGCCAAAGTGTCCCATTAATCCTCCTCCATGCGCCTCCGCAACAACAAAAGACTAACAGAGCTAGCAGGAATGCATAGCTTGTTAGCACGAACACAAAACCATCATTAATAACGAACTTGTTCCATGTTCTTCCTTCTTTACAATTCTGCATTACATCTTTAAAATCAGCATCATGCACATATTGATCTTTGATGGTCTCCAAACCAAATATTTTGAAGTCAAGTTGTGAAAGCATAGTATAGCGATTTAGACAAAGCATCAAGAATAACATTTTCTTTACCCTTCTTGTGTTTAATGACATAAGGAAAGTCTCAATGAATTCAACCCATTTAGCATGTCTACGATTCAGTTTAGCTTGACTTTTAATATGTTTCAAAGATTCATGATCGTAATGTATAACAAATTCTTTGGGCCATAAATAATGTTGCCATGTCTCTAAAGTCCTAACAAGAGCATATAATTCTTTGTCATAAGTAGAATAGTTCAGACTAGGCCCACTCAATTTTTCGTAAAAGTATGCAACAGGTTTGCCATCTTGTAATAACACACCTCCTAATCCAATTCCACTAGCATCACATTCAAGCTCAAAAGTCTTATTAAAGTCGAAGTTGGAGTAAAGGAGCATGTGTCAACTTATCTTTCAATACCGTGAAGGCTTCTTCCCGTATGGTACCCCAAACAAAAGGCACATCCTTCTTTGTAAGCTCATTGAGAGGTGCAGCAATGGTGCTAAAGTCTCTCACAAAACGCCTATAGAAACCAGCGAGTCCAAGAAAACTCCTCACTTGTGTGACCGCTTTGGGCTGCGCCAACTCTCAATAGCTTCAATCTTGGCTTTATCAACTTCAATTCCCGTGGAGTAACAACATTGCCAAGAAAAGATACTCGGTCGGTGCAAAAGGTGCACTTCCCAAGGTTACCAAACAAACGCATCACGAGAGCATGAAAAACAGCACGTAAATGTTCCAAATGTTCTTCCAAAGATTTGCTATAAATCAGATATCATCAAAGTAAACTACCACAAATCGTCCAATGAAAGCACGAAACTTCGCTCATTAATCTCATGAAAGTACTAGGTGCATTAGTTAACCCAAAAGGCATGACTAACCACTCATATAATCCAAACTTAGTTTTAAATGTTGTTTTCCATTCATCTCCCAATTTCATACGAATTTGATGGTATCCACTACGCAAATCAACTTTGGAGAATATTGTAGAGCCACTCAATTCATCAAGCATATCATCTAGCCTAGGAATAGGATGACGATAACGAATAGTAATATTATTAATGCCTCTACAATCAACACACATACGCCGACGCACCATCCTTTTTAGGCACTAGTATAATAGGAACATCACAAGGACTAAGAGATTCGCAGATATAACCTTTGTCGAGCAGCTCCTCAGACTT
This sequence comes from Aegilops longissima, assembly GCA_021605205.1. Taxonomy (NCBI): domain Eukaryota; kingdom Viridiplantae; phylum Streptophyta; class Magnoliopsida; order Poales; family Poaceae; genus Aegilops; species Aegilops longissima. The sequence continues at coordinate 313,906,119 of CM038678.1, forward strand.
GACGATAATCTCCTTCGCCTCCTCCGGATTGGTACGGTATGGTGCGCGGTTGGTAGCGATGCACCGAATTAAGTCAATTTGATGCTCAATCCTCGAATAGGTGGTAATCCGGTGGCACGCCTTGTGGGAAGACGCCAAATAACTCCCGCAAAATGTTAGTGATGAGGGGCAAAGAGGAAGGCACGCCCTCGAATGAAAATAATGCCTCTTTGCACACAAAAGCATAGCAAACAGATTTGCTAGAATCTAGCTCATCAATATCAGATTTGGTGGCAAATAAACATGCACTTTTCAGTTTAATTTCGAAGCAACATTAGATGGTTTATTATTAGGCTTCATTTGTTGCTCAAATTCTTTACCACAATCTGATTTTCACTCTTATTTTTCTCCTGTTGTGCTTTATTAGCTCTATTAATATCATCTTTCAAAATGGAATCAGAGTCATAGGAAGCAAAGTAATATTTTATCCTTGTGAACAAGAGTATACTGATTGTTTCTACCATGGTGTATGAATTTTTATCAAATTGCCATGGTCTACCAAGTAATAAGGAACATGCTTGCATAGGTACCACATCACAATCAACATAATCAGATATGTAGAGATACTAAAATACACATGAACAAGACGTGTTACCTTAACCTTGCCGCTGTTGTTGAACCATTGGATGTAGTAAGGATGTGGATGTGGTCTTGTGGTGAGAGAAAGCTTCTCCACCAAATCCATGCTAGCCAAGTTGTTGCAGCTCCTCCATCTATGATGACGCTAATAGAACGCTCCTTCACAACTCCCTTTGTATGGAACAAGTTATGCCTCCGATTTTGCTCAGCTTGTGTAACCTGCACACTCAAAACACGTTGAGCAACTAAACATTCATACCACAAAGATCTTCAGCAGCCATGTATTGCGCCTCATGATCGTAATCATCTCCACCGTGTTCTTCATGTGTAATAAGAGCCAAAGTCTCTTCATCATAGTCACTAGCGACTCATACCCACCATCCTCAGAGCAATCATCACACGCTGAGATTGGCATTCTCTCGCAAAATGTCCTCTTCCCTTACAACGATGACAAATAATATAACTTGTGTGCCCTGTTGACGCCATGGAAGAAGAAGAGCTCGTAGGCCCAAAGAGTGTACTCTTGGCGATAGTGGTGGTTGTGCCTCGCTTTCTGTATCACGGTTGAGGTGGCAGCCACGGAGGTGCCGTGTAGTAGAACGTGGAAGTAGATGATGCACGGGTGTCCATGATGAAGGTCGACCTGCAGAAAAGTTAGTCCGCCAAGGCCTCGCCGATCCTGACTTCACGCTCAGCTTTACAAGCAAGATGGAATAATCGAGTGATATTATTATAATCCTTGTAGTCTAGAATGGTCTGAATCTCTATTTAATCCACCCGTAAAACGTGCAAGCATAGCTTCATTCTCCTCAACAATACAACATCTAATCAAGCCAGTTTGTAATTCCCGATAATATTCTTCACTGAATTTTTTCCTTGTCTTAAACGCTGCAATTTTTGAAGTAATTCACGTTGATAATATGGTGGAACCCAACGAGTACGCATAGCAGTTTTCAAAGCAGCCCAAGTAGCTGGAACAGATATAATCTACAATGTTCGACCACCAAACACATGCAAAGCTAGTGAAAACACAAACAAAGCAGCAGAACACGCCTCTCCTCGTGATATTGTAAACATGTAAATCGTTGTTCAGTTTCTAACTCCCAAGTAAGATATATATCAGAACATATCTACCCTCAAATGGCGGAATATTCAATTTCAGTTTAGGGAGATGGTCATGATCTCGCACTCAAGGGGAGCCCAACATTGCCATTATTTGCATGTGGACGACCTGGTGGTTGTGGTGCCGGTGGTTGCACATAGTTCGATGTTGATCAACCTCATCCTCGTAATCTCTCACATAATCATCCTCCCCACCGCAGCAGCAGGAGCCACGTATATCAACAAAGAGCACCAAAGAGCTTGGCCAGTCAAGAGGGACACGGGAAGCTCATGGAGGGCTGTTTCACATGTGGAGGTAGTCCTTGTTGTTGTAGTAGAGGTGCGTTAGGTGCCGCCGGTGGTGGTGGTGGTAGACGCACGAGCAATTCATTAAACTTGTTATCGAGCTTTGTTTCAACGCCTTCTCAATGCCATCTATCTTCTCCATGGCCTCTTCAAATCTATTTAGCACATCTTCCACCTGCCCACTCATCATTTGTTGAAAGTTATCATGTAGCGCTTTGTTTGTCATGTTCTCCCAATACCAAGTCGGCTTGTGATCCTGCCATGGTTAGCAGAATAGAAACACACAAGAATATGATTCGACAGACTACTAGGAAGTGGTGGTGGTGGTGGTGGTGGATGTCACAAACCGTCAAGCAAATCTCAAATTCTTACCAGTTCTACCCAAAGAAGAAAGGTGATCGCAACCGATGTAGTCAAAACTCTCAAAGCTTGATAGAGCGATTACTGTGGAGAGTCAAACGATGATGTAGATGTATGTGGAGCTGGAAGGCTTATAATATGGTAGCAAAAGGGTCAGCAATAATCAATTCAAAGATGCAAAGTTGAATAAACGCCAACGACGCAGAGATCAGGTTGGTCCTAGGCTAGACCGTATAGAGACGCGAGCCTAGAACACTAACAAAATCACGGCGCTGCACGTAAACAAGGGAAAAGCACACTGAATTTTTTTTTTTCGCTTTTTTTTTTGCGCTTTTTTTTTTTGCGCTGCTTTTTTTTTTGCGAAAAATCACTATAATGGCGAGTGTCTCAAAACTCTTCCTGTGTCAAATCGACAGATGGGCACGAAATTTTTCACCAAAAAAATTTCGATCGCCCGACCCAAAACTGAAACGGGTCAAAAAACTTTCTATAACGGCGATCGCCTCAATACACTTAGAAACACCTAAAATAGGATAGCCAGAAAATTTTTGACAAGTGCTGAAAATTTTGGGCCTAAACGAGGGTGGTTTCCGGACTTTTTTTTTCCCAAACCTACTCCGCAAGGAAACACGAATCGAAACTAGATGGATCTCAAAACAAACCTAATATGCAAGGAACTCGGATTGGTGGTGGATATATGGTGGTGGTATATGGCAGCGTGGTGGTAGCGGTGGTAGTATATGGATATGGATCTGGTGGTATATGGACACGGATTGGTGGTGGTCTATGGATACGGATTCGAGCGGTGGTGGTAGGTGGTGGGCGATGATGATGGTGCGCAAGCGACGTGACAACTTATGACCGTAACTCAAACTCTAAAAGACTAGACTCTAAGACCAAAGAACTAGACACGACGATGCACCCAAGAAATTCAACAAAGCAAAACCCTAAAAAGATTATGCAAAGGCTCGATTGGTTCGATATGATGAACTAACCCTAATTTTTTTTGTGGCTTTTTCGTGGACAATAGGTATGAAGAATGACTCGATCTAAACTACGAAAAACCGTAAAATCTCACCGAGCAACCCGGAAATCTGATACCACTTGATAGAGGCGAGGGTCCCGATCTTCGATGAGATGTTGGTTTTCGCTTTGGAGGAAGTCGACTTTGACGATCCGACTACGAACGCAGCGAGGACGCCGCGCTTTAGCAATCGCTAAACCAACTCCGAGAGGTTATTGACCACGCCGAGCACGATCAACTCGACCACGAGGGTCTGCTTCCTATGAGCAAACGAAGAACAAGCAAGAAACTGAGATTGCAATCTGGATATTGCGAATATAAGATGAAAGCTTTATTGATCAAGGTGGGGTTCTGTGACGCTTTGTCCGGTCGTTGAACACAAACGGCACGCGGGTTGCAGCTATGGCGAACTTTTAATCTAAACAAAACCTAAGGTCTAAACGGTGCCCTAAGGGCTGTATATATGGAGGAAGAGGGGGAATTTCGTGGCCCTTGGTGGAGGGGTCCAAATCAACCCTAACTCTTGTTTCCCCACACATACGGACTCTAAAAACAGCCTATACTTAAGTATTTCGAAATTACATGGGCCTGGCTCAATAATAAGGTGACGCAAAGACCTAGAATAGCCGATGGACGAATATTATGAAGTGGCATCTTGTATATTTCGTCCAAGGCCTCATGCACTCATTAGGGTGGCTTCAAAGTCCTGAATCATCACTTGTAACTCCGTTTTGTTCTCCTTGCGCATGCCAACATCTCCATGCTTGAACTTGCTCCAAGGTTCATCTTTCTTGTCCATGGTAGGCCCTTCATTTGTAAGCAAAACAAATGTATCCAATTTAGGCAGCATCATATTCTCATGAACATTGGAATCGCTACAAGAAACAAAAGTACCGATAATTCAATTGGCGGCGCGAGCTCTAGTAATTGGTCCAAGATGTATAGCAAATAGGGCTGTGGGTGTAACAATGGTATTGATGTCCTCATCACGTAGCCTCACTCCCCGATCGAATACTCCTCTCGCAACATAAGACGTTGTAGCCGTAGGTCAGCATTTTGAATATGCCGGCAAGTCATGAAGAGAGAACAATAATACAAATTACTAACACTATATGCAATTTGGTGGGGGCTCTAAGTTTCATTGTTTTGCTAAAAGCCGCTTTTTCCCTACAATAAGGACTTGTTTGCAATTACTATGAAATGTTGGTAATTATTGAGATGGTTCCGCCAACCAATGTCTCATTCCCAATTATTAAGTAACCTCCTCAATTAATTTATTAATTTTAGTGTTGAGATATCCAAATACTCCAAGTTCCAGAGGCTCAAATTGTCCGTGAATCGGGGACACGGCTAATCGATTAGATCTTCACTGCAGAGGTTTATGACTTTACCCGCATGATTCGCTCCTCCTTTAAGTCTTCGTGACTTCATGGTGTTTGAAGACGGATGAACGAAACAGGTCTTCCAAGAGTTCCTCCGCCACCGCCGCACCCATCCAATCCTACCGCTCTTCTACATCTCGTAGCACCATCCGCCGAGTCACACCTAGGGTTGACCAAGCCGAGCCCATAATGGCTTGCGGCTGCACGTAAGCTTCCGGTCAATGGGGTATACATCCGCCTCTTCATGGCTGGGTGAAGCTCCGCAAGATGTCATGGCGCTTCTCCATGCATCCCGCCAACCGCTGGTTTTCCCAGGTGCCCGCCAACCGCCCTCCACCCAAGAGTGAATTTTGAAGTCCATCTTGAGCTTGAAGTCATGGGGTTGTCATCATCTTGACTCTCACATCTCCCTTATGAATCACTCAACCAACCCCGTCTACGAGCATAGCAAAAATAAAAGACTTCGTCCCGGGCCATGGTAACAAGGGAAATTGGGTTCATCCTACCTCATGATACTACTCAAGAACATAACTTCAAATTCTTCTACTGCATGCATGGTGGGGAGGTATAATTCTAATGCAATAAAATCATAGGTATTGTAAAGAAAATATGATCAATGACTTGCCTTGCTGACGATCTTCGAAAGTTAGGGACTCGTGATAGCAAGCTTCGCACTCCGGAAATTCTACCGAGGCAACAACAATCATATAAGCATACAAACATATGATCACTTAACATAACAGCATGCTAACATAACACACAAAACAATTGAACCAAAACCCAAAGAAAGTTCGAAGAAATCCAAATCAATGTTTTCACCACATCAAACAACAACCAAGAAATAGTTTTACTCAACCAAATTTTTCTTAACAGAACCTAAGCATGGGTTTTGCTAACTAATGAAGAGAAAACATCATGCAACTAGGAGCAAAAAGAATCACATCAAAAGCTATTATAGAACTCCTATTATGCCTATAACAATCCTAGCAAGAAAAAAAATAAAATAAAATTTTTATTTATTGTAAATAAAAGTTCCTGTTCTAAAGTTACGAAACTAACCTAAGATAAACTATCACATAGGAAAAATAAAATTATTTGCTAATTAAAACAATAGGAAAACAGTAGCTAGTTTAATAAATAAGAAACACATGATTTTGATTAAAACTATTTTTTATTGAATCTAAAATACCCAAATAATTTCCTACGGTTAGGCAAGGTCAAAACAAAGTAGTGACAAAAGAATCACTAAAATAAAATAATCCTAACTCATTTTATAGCAGAATTACTAATCTGTCTAAATCTAAAATAAAACAATTTCTAATAATTTTAACATGACTAAACATATTTTCTACAGAAACTACAACAAATTTGTAAACTAACAAAAAAAGAATCAATTAAAAATATTAAGTAGATTAAAAGATATGGATTTTACAAAACTGAAACTATTCTGTTAAAAACAGAAACGAAAATATAATTAAAAGAAAAACTGGTGCAAATGGGCCTATCTATCGCTCAGGCGTAATATAGCTAAAGCGTGCCCGCGGGAATAAACCGAGTCGGGCGGTCCAACTAACCACTAACTAAACCGAATAAACCGTAATTAAACCGGTTTTATTAAAATAACCATACCCTTCAGAGATCTAATCGAGACCCTACGCTTTAGATCGGACGGGGGGGTCTCCGTGGCTTATCATGGTGGTCGACGGCGGCGACGGTCGACGGCGGCTCGGCGACGACGCAAGGGCGGTTCGGTGGTCCGGGCGACGACAGCGGATTCCATCATGGTGCGGCGGAGCGAGGGAGTCGATGGTGGAGTCGGGAGCTCTGGGGTTCGAGGCGGCCGGGCAGGGCAATGATGCGGGGCGGCGCTGGCCCCATGAGTGATTGCGGGCGAGAGGAGGCTTTGCGCCAAGAGGGGCGGAACGGGTCGAGGGAGGGGTATATAGGGGGGCCGGCTTGGGAGGGGCGGATCGGGTCGAGGAGATCCCGATTCTTCGGATTCCGATGAAGCGCGCGCGGTGGTTGGCGTGAGAGGAAGAAGGTGGGGTCCGTGCGCTGGGAGGGAGAGGGGCGGATCGGTCGGGCGACCGAGGATAGGAGGTTCAAAGGCGCTCGGCTCGGCCTCGGCTCGGGCTCGGCTGGGCTCAAGGCTGTTGGCTGCACTGGCTGCGCCGGGCTGGTTGGCTTGGCTCATGGTGGGCCGCCTGGTGCCGGGCTGGCTCATGCTGGCTCGGCGGGCGCCGGGTCTTTTTTCCTTTTTTTTTTTTTTTTTTTGAATTAGGAGAGGGGAATATATATATAATATATATATTTTATATAGAATATATATATATCAAAATGATCAGGGGAAAATTCCCTACAATTTGAACATTTTTCCAGGGGCAAAACTCAAACTTTAAAAAAATCTTTTTCTATAAATCCCAAATAAAATCAGATTTTGAATTCAAAATTTTTTTTGGCGAAGTTTTCTTCTGACATATTTGGAGTGTCATCTTACTCCTCTCATACTTTTTCTCAAGTATTTGTCAGGCATTGATTTGAAATAAATTTCAACTGCCAATTCAAATTCAAATTCCTTCAACTCAAAATCTTCTGAAACCTCAAATGCCACTCAATTTCAAACAATATGCATAGATGCTTAGCTATAATTGTAAAACATTCCAAATGGGAAATTTGGGATGTTACACCTTCTTTGTTCGAGGTAAACCTAAAACAAAGTCCATAGATATATCCTCCCAAGGAACACTAGGTACAGGCAAAGGCATATATAAACCATGAGGATTGAGTCGTGACTTAGCTTTTTGACATGTAGTGTAGCAGCAACAAAACGCTCAACATCCCGTCTCATCTTTGGCCAAAAGAAATGTGTAGCAAGTACATCCTTTGTCTTCTTCACGCCAAAATGTCCCATTAATCCTCCTCCATGCGCCTCCTGCAACAACAAAAGACGAATGGAGCTAGCTGGAATGCATAGCTTGTTAGCACGAAACACAAATCCATCATTAACGCATTTAACTTGTTCCATGTTCTCCTTCTTTACAATTCTGCAATACATCTTTAAATTCAGCATCATGCACATATTGATCTTTGATGGTCTCCAAACCAAATATTTGAAGGTCAAGTTGTGAAAGCATAGTATAGCGACGAGACAATGCATCAGCAATAACATTTTCTTTACCCTTCTTTTGTTTAATGACATAAGGGACAGTCTAAATGAATTCAACACATTTAGCATGTCTACGGTTCAGTTTTGCTTGACTTTTAATGTGTTTCAAAGATTCATGATCAAAATGTATAACAAATTCTTTGGGCCATAAATAATGTTGCCATGTTTCTAAGGTCCGAACAAGAGCATATAATTCTTTATCATAAGTAGAATAGTTCAGACTAGGCCCACTCAATTTTTCAGAAAAGTATGCAAAGGTTTTACCATCCTATAATAACACACCTCGTAATCCAATTCCACTAGCATCACGTTCAAGCTCAAGAGTCTTATTAAAATCAGGATGTTGGAGTAAAGGAGCGGTGTCAACTTATCTTTCAACACCGTGAAGGCTTCTTCCCGTATGCGGTACCCCAAACAAAAGGCACATCCTTCTTTTAAGCTCATCGAGAGGTGCAGCAATGGTGCTAAAGTCTCTCACAAAACGCCTATAGAAACCAGCGAGTTCAAGAAAACTTCTCACTTGTGTGACTGCTTTGGGCTGCAGCCAACTCTCAATAGCTTCAATCTTGGCTTTATCAACTTCAATTCCTTGTGGAGTAACAATGTAGCCAAGAAAAGACACTCGGTCGGTGCAAAAGGTGCACTTCCCAAGGTTACCAAACAAACATGCATCACGAGAGCAATAAAAACAGGACATAAATGTTCCAAATGTTCTTCCAAAGATTTGCTATAAATCAAGATATCATCAAAATAGACTACCACAAATCGTCCAATGCAAGCACGTAAAACTTTGTTCATTAATCTCATGAAAGTACTAGGTGAATTAGTTAACCCAAAAGGCATGACTTACCACTCATATAAAGCAAACTTAGTTTTAAATGTTGTTCTCCATTCATCTCCGAATTTCATACGAATTTCATGGTATCCGCTACGCAAATCAACTTTGGAGAATATTGTAGAGCCATTCAATTCATCAAGCATATCATCTAGCCTAGGAATAGGATGACCATAACGAATAGTAATATTATTAATTCCTCTACAATCAACACACATATGCGATGTACCAACCTTTTTCGGCACTAGAATAATAGGAACAACACAGGGACTAAGGGATTCATGTATATAACCTTTGTCGAGCAGCTCCTGGACTTGACGCATAATCTCCTTCATCTCCTCTGGATTGGTACGGTATGGTGCACGGTTGGGTAGCGATGCACCGGCAATTAAGTCAATCTGATGCTCAATCCTCAAATAGGTGGTAATCCGGTGGCACGCCTTGTGGAAAGACGCCGAACTCCCCGCAAAATGTTAGTAATAAAGAAGAGGCAAAGAGGAAGGCACATCCTCGAATAAAAATAATGCCTCTTTGCACACAAAAGCATAGCAAATAGATTTGCTAAAATCTAGCTCCTCAATATCAGATTTGGTGGCAAGTAAACATGCACTTTTCAATTTAATTTCGTAGCAACACTAGATGGTTTATTATCAGCTTCATTTATTGCTAAATTATTTTGCCACAATATGATTTTCACTCTTATTTTTCTCATGTTTTGCTTTATTAGCTCTATTAATATCATCTTTCAAAATGGAATCAGAGACATAGGAAGCAAAGTAATATGTTTATCCTTATGAACAAGAGTATACTGATTGTTTCTACCATGGTGTACATAATTTTATCAAATTTCCATGGTCTACCAAGTAATAAGGAACATGCTTGCATATGTACCACATAACAATCAACATAATCAGCATATGTAGAGATACTAAATGCACACGAACAGTACGTGTTACCTTAACCTTGCCGCTGTTGTCAAACCATTGGATGTAGTAAGGATGTGGATGTGGTCATGTGGTGAGTGATAGCTTCTCCACCATCTCCATGCTAGCCAAGTTGTTGCAGCTCCCTCCATCTATGATGACGCGAATAGAACGCTCCTTCACTACTCCCTTTGTATGGAACAAATTATGCCTCCGATTTTGCTCACCTTGTGTGACCTGCACACTCAAAACATGTTGAGAACTAACCATTCATACCGCCGCTTCTTCAGAGCCATGTATTGCGCCTCATGATCGTAATCATCTCCACCATGTTCTTCACGTAATAAGAGCCAAAGTCTCCTTATCATAGTCACTAGCGGACTCATACCCACCATCCTCAGTAGCAATCATCACACGCTGAGATTTACACTCTCTCACATAATGACCTCGTCCCTTACAACGACAACAAATAATATCACTTGTGTGCCCTGTTGATGCCATGGAAGAAGAAGAACTCTATGCAGGCCCAACATGTGTGCTCTTGGCGATAGTGGTGGTTATGCCCGCTTTGTATCACGGTTGGAGGTGGCACTGATGAAGGTGTCAAGAAGGAAGTAGAGGATGCACGCGTGTCCATGATGAAGGTCGACCAGAGAAAAGTTAGTCCATGCCAATGTCCTGCCGATCCTCAAGACTTCACGCTCAAATTTTACAAGCAAGATGGAATAAACGAGTGATATTATTATACTCAAGTATACTCTAAAATGGTCTGAATCTCTATTTAATTCACCCATAAAACGTGCAAGCATAGCTTCATTCTCCTCAACAATGCCACATCTAATCATGCCAGTTTGTAATTCCTGATAATATTCTTCTACATAATTTTTTCCTTGTCTTAAGCGCTGCAATTTTTTAAGTAATTCACATTGATAATAAGGTGGAACCCAACGAGTAGACATAACAGTTTCCAAAGCAGCCCAAGTAGCTGAAATGGGATATAATCTACAATGTTCAGACCACCAAACACATGCAAAACTAGTGAAAGCACAAGCAAGCAGAACACGTCCCTCCTCAGGATATTATAAACATGTAAACTGTTGTTCAATTTATAACTCCCAAGTAATATATATATCAGAACATATCTACCCTCAAATGGTGGAATATTCAATTTAGTTTAGGAAGATGGTCATGATCTCGCACTGTGGTGGTGCAGCCCTCACCGCTGCAATGATATGCATGAGGACGATCCGTGGTGGTGGTGCTGGTGGTTGCACGTAGTTCTGATTTTGATCAACCTCATCCTCGTAATGGTCCTCCACCTCTGCAGTAGCAGCAGGAGCTACAAAAGCATCAAGGTACACTGGCACTAGAAGTTTGACCAGGCTCAAGGGGAACGCGTTGTGCTCGTCCCACTTGATTTGGAAGGCGATGTTGTTGTTGTTGTAGAGGTGCGATAGGTGTAGCGGGCGGTGGTTGTGGAAGACGCGCGAGCAATTCATTAAACTTGTTATCAAGCTTTGTTTCGAACGCCTTCTCAATGCCATCTATCTTCTCCATGGCCTCTTCAAATCTGTTTAGCACATCTTCCACCTGTCCACTCATCATTTGCTGAAACTTATCATGAAGCTCCTTGTTCGTCAAGTTCTCCCAATCAATCTCATTAGCTTGTGATCCTACCATGGTTAGCAGCAATAGAAACACACAAGAATATGATCCTACAGACTACTAACAAGTGGTGGTGGTGGGTGTCACAAATTGCCAAGCAAATCTCAAATTCTTACCAGCCTACCCAAAGAAGAGGCGGTGATCGGCAACCGTTGTAGTCAAAACTCTCAAAGCTTGGATAGAGCGATTACCAGGGAGAACCAAACGCATGATGTAGATGTATGTGGAGCTGGGAAGGCTTATAATATGGTAGCAAAAAGGGTCAGCAATAATCAATTTATCGATGCAAAGTTGAATAAACGCCAACGACGCAGATCAGGTTGGTCCTAGGCTAGACCGTGCTAGAGACGCGAGCCTAGAACACTAACAAAATCACGGCGCTGCATGTAAACAAGGGAGGAGCATGCTCTGGATTTTCCCCCTTTTTCACTTTTTTTGCACTTCTTTTTTGCTCCGTAACATTTTCTCCGAAAAAGTCTACAAATGGTCTAAAAACTGCCTAGCCAGAATTTTCCAAACTTAGTTTTTTTGTTGAAACTAGAAATATTTTTCTACTGCGGGTAGCACGAAAGTTCGGGAGTCCTACTCTGTCACGACTCGGAGTATGGCGTGATCTGTAAATCCAAAACAGAGTAACAAAATACTGGACTCAGACTAGGACTGGTGGCGGAGATGAATCTGGTGGAACTCCAATTGGTGGCGGAGATGAACTGTGGAACTCGATCGTGGCGGATATATGTTGCGTGGACTCGAATTGGCGGATGGCGGCGATATGTGGTGGCGATATGGACTAGGATTGGTGGTGAATATGTGGTGGTGGTATATGGTAGTGGCAATGAAGTTGGTGTGGTGGTATGGCAAAGAAATGATGATGATGATGCGGTGGTGATATATGGCAGCGGCGACGTGACAACCTCGTGAATGTAACTCAAACTCTAAAGGACTAGACGCTAAGACCAGCAACTTGACACGACGATGCAACCGCAAATTCAACAAAGCAAATACAGAAAAGATTATGCAAAGGCTCAGATTGGTTCGGATAGGATGAACTAGCCCTTTTTTTGTTTTTTCATGGCCTATAGGTATGAAAAACAGACTCGATCTAAACTACGAAAAACTGTAAAATCTCACCGAGCAACCTGGAAATCTGATACCACTTGATAGAGGCAAAGGTGTCCCGTCTTTCGATGAGATGGTGACTATCGTTTTGGATGGAGTAGACTTTGACGATCCAACTACGAACGTGCGAGGACGTCGCGCCTTAGCAATCGCTAAACCAACTCCGCGAGGTTATTGAACATGCCGGAGCTCGATCAACTTGACCACGAGAGTCTACTTCCTGCAAGCAAACGAACAACAAGCAAGAAACTAAGATTGCAATCTGGATATTGCGAATAAAAGAGGAAAGCTTTATTGATCAAGTGGGGTTATGTGACGTCTTGGTCTGGTCGTTGAACACAAACGAAGTACGCGAAGTAGCAGCTATGGCAAACTTTTAATCTAAACAAAACCCAAAGTCTAAACGATGCCCTAAGGGCAGTATATAAGAAGTAAGAGGGGGGGATTCCATGGCCCCTTGTAGGAGGGGTCCGAAACCAACCCTAACTCTATTTTCCCCACATATACGGGCTCTGAAAATAGCCTATACTTCTATATTTTGAAATTACATGGGCCTGGCCCAATAATAAGGTGAAGCAGCACCTATAATAGCCTCTGTACGAAATTTGTGAAGTGGCATCTTGTATATTTCGTCCAAGCCTTCATGCACTCATTACGGTGGCTCCAAAGTCCAGAAATCATCACTTGAAACTCCGTTTTATTTCCTCATGCATGCCATCATCTCCATGCTTGTTCTTGCTCCTATGTTCATCCTTCTCCAAGCTAGGACCTTCATTTGTAAGCAAAACAAATGTATCTAATTTAGGCAGCATCATATTCTCATGAACATTAGAATCATTACCAAGAAACGAGAGTACCTGTAATTTAATTGATGGCACGAGCTCTAGTAATTGGTCCAAGATGTATAGTAGCAGGGTTATGGTGTAACAATGGCATTGATGTCCTCATCAAGTGATTCATCCCTATGACCACACATAGGACATACAACATCATCACGAATATGCCGTCGTTGTAGTTCTCCGAAAGCTGGCAGGATATTCTTCATATAACACGCCACACCCAAAAACCCCGATTTTGGGCCCTTAGCTTCCAAAGAGCTGCTAGCCTCGCCATGCAAGGAACTAATTGGCCCCAAGTCTTGGGTCATCTTCTGTTCCATCAATAATCTGTATGATGAACATACAATGAACACACCAAGTTTCCCCCCTCCCACGCCCAAAAATCATGCCCTTCTCCCCGGATTGGCTTTTGCAAAGCTTGAGTATTTGCCATGGTGAGATGAGGGAAAAGCTTATGCTAGTTCTTTGGAGGGCTTGGCACCTTAGAGATGATGTCGTTCACAACAAAGGTGAAGCTACTATACGAGATTCAATGATTTTCTTAAGGAATAATTGGGAGTGCTTATCTAGCCCAAATCCGTTGTAAACGATGTGAAGGGGAAGCAAAAGTTGCATGGAGTTAATATACAATCTTCTAGCCTGCCTCCCCATGTTGATGTGCTTGGCTGGACTAAGCGCCTCATGGATCACATAAAGATCAATGTCGACGCTTCTTTCATTGCAGTGCACAGTTTGGCTGCTACTGGGAGCGCTAAGGTGGATTGTTTTGGTGATATTGTGTTCTCGGCTGGTTGCCGCTTTCATGGATGCTCGATGAAGAGGAAGCTGAAGTCCAGTTCCCTTCTTTCGCCTCAACCAGGCTCGTAAACTGAATTTGAACAAAGTGCGGATGGAGACCGATTGCATCATTGTTAGGTCACCGTGAATGATACTAATGTTAGCAGGCTGTGGTGGGCTTGTTATGAGAACTCTAAGGTGTTGGGGAACGCTAGCGTAAAATAAAAATTTCTACGCTTCACCAAGATCACCTATGGAGTCATCTAGCAACAAGATAGAGGAGTGCATCTACATACCCTTGTAGATCGCATGAAAGCGCTCAAGAGAACGGGGTTGAGGGAGTCGACTGCCGTGATCCAAATCACCGATGATCCTAGTGTCGAACGGACATCACCTCCGCTGCTCAACACACGATGGTTGGGGAAGACGCCTCCTTCTTGATCCAGCAAGGGAGGGAGAGGTTAATGGAGATCCAGCAAGACGACGGCGTGGTGGTGGAAGTAGCGGCGATCTCGGCAGGGCTTCGCCAAGCTCTACGAGAGGGAGAGGTGTGGCAGAGGGAGAGGGAGGCGCCAGGAGCAGGGGTGCGGCTGCCCTCCCTCCCTCTTATATATTTGCCTGGGTGGCCGCCCCTAGAGATTGGATCTCAAGGGGTGGCTTGCCCCTGTTGGTGGGCGCCCCACCCCTAGGGTTTCCTTCCAACCCTAGGCGCTAGGGGCTCAAGGAGGTGCACCAGCCCACCAGGCTGGTTCCTCCCACTTCAGCCCATGGGACCCTCCGGATAGGTGGCCCCACCGGTGGACCCCGACCCTTCCGATGGTCCCAGACAATACCGTGACCCCAAACTTTCCCGATGGTCAAACTGACTTCCTATATATAATTCTTCACCTCCGACCATTCCAAACTCCTCGTGATGTCCGGATCTCATCCGGACTCAACAACTTTCGGGTTACCGATACTAGTATCTCTACAACCCTAGCGCCACCGAACCTTAAGTCTCAGAGACCCTACGGTTCGGAGACATGCGACATGACCGAGACGACTCTTCCGCCAATAACCAACAAATGCGGATCTGGATACCCATGTTGGCTCTACATGTTCCACGATGATCTCATCGAATGAACCACGATGTCGAGGATTCGAGTAATCCCGTGATACAATTCCCTTTGTCAATCGGCACGTTATTTGCCCGAGATTCGATCGTCGGTATCCCAATACCTCGCTCAATCTCGCACGGCAAGTCACTTTACTCGCACTATAATGCATGATCCCGTGACCAACCACTTAGTCACTTTGAGCTCATTATGATGATGCATTACCGAAAGGGCCCAGAGATACCTCTCCTCACACGGAGTGACAAATCCTGCCTCGATCCGTGTCAACCCAATGACACTTTCGGAGATACCGTAGTATACCTTTATAGTCACCCAGCCACGCCAGACGCTTGGTACACCCAAAGCACTCCTATGGCATCCGGAGTTACACGATCTCATGGTCTAAGGAAATGATACTTGACATTGAAAATGCTCTAGCAAACGAACTACACGATCTTGTGCTATGCTTAGGATTGGGTCTTGTCCATAACATCATTCTCCCAATGATGTGATCCCGTTATCAATGACATCCAATGTCCATGGTCAGGAAACCGTGACCATCTATTGATAAACGAGCTAGTCAACTAGAGGTTCACTAGGGACATGTTGTGGTCTATGTATTCACACATGTATTACGATTTCCGGATAACACAATTATAGCATTAATAAAAGACAATTATCATGAATGAGGAAATATAATAATAACCATTTTATTATTGCCTCTAGGGCATATTTCCAACATTCTCCCACTTGCACTAGAGTCAATAATCTAGTTACATTGTGATGAATCGAACACCCATAGAGTTCTGGTGTTGATCATGTTTTGCTCGCGGAAGAGGTTTAGTCGACGGATCTGCGACATTCAAATCCGTATGCACTTTGCAAATATCTATGTCTCCATCTTGAACATGTTCACGAATGGAGTTGAAGCGACGCTTGATGTGCCTGGTCTTCTTGTGAAACCTGGGCTCCTTGGCAAGGGCAATAGGTCCAGTGTTGTCACAGAAGAGTGTGATCGGCCCTGACGCATTGGGTATGACTCCTAGGTCGGTGATGAACTCCTTCACCCAGATTGCTTCATGCGCTGCCTTCGAGGCTGCCATGTACTCCGCGTCACATGTAGATCTCGCCACGACGCTTTTCTTGCAACTGCACGAGCTTACTGCCCCACCATTCAAAATATACACGATCCGGTTTGTGACTTAGAGTCATCCAGATCTGTGTCGGCTAGCATCGATGTAACCCTTTACGACGAGCTCTTCGTCACCTCCATATATGAGAAACATATCCTTAGTCCTTTTCGTGTACTTCAGATATTCTTGACCGCTGTCCAAAGGTTCCATGTCGGGATTACTTTGGTACCTTCCTACCAAACTCACGGCAAGGTTTACATCAGGTCCGTACACAAGATGGCATACATGATAGACCCTATGGATGAGGCATAGGGACGACACTCATCTTTTCTCTATCTTCTCGCCAGGTCGGACATTGAGCCGAGCTCAATTTCACACCTTGCAACACAGCAAGAACCCCTTCTTGGACTGATCCATATTGAACTTCTTCAATATCTTATCAAGGTATGTGCTTTGTGAAAGACCTATGAGGCGCCTCGATCTATCTCTATAGATCTTGATGCCTAATATGTAAGCTGCTTCTCCAAGGTCCTTCATTGAAAAACACTTATTCAAGTAGGCCTTAATGTTGTCCAAAAGTTCTATATCATTTCCCATCAAGTATGTCATCCACATATAATATGAGAAATGCTACAGAGCTCCCACTCACTTTCTTGTAAACGCAGGCTTCTCCATAAGTCTCAGATAAACCCAAACGCTTTGATCATTTCATTAAAGCGAATGTTCCAACTCCGAGATGCTTGCACCAGCCCATAGATGGAGCGTTGAGCTTGCATACCTTGTTAGCATTCTTAGGATCGACAAAACCTTCCAGCTGCATCATATACGCTTCTTCCTTAAGATGGCCGTTAAGGAATGCCGCTTTGACGCCCATTTGCCATATCTCATAATCATAGTATGCGGCAATTGCTAACATGATTTGGACGGACTTCAGCTTCGCTACGGAGAGAAAGTCTCATCATAGTCAACCCTTGAACTTGTCGATAACCCTTAGCGACAAGTCGAGCTTTATAGATGGTAACATTACCATCCGCGTCCGCCTTCTTCTTAAAGATCCATTTGTTTTCTATCGCCACGATCATCGGGCAAGTCTCACAAAGTCCACACTTTGTTTTCATACATGGATCCTATCTCGGATTGCATGGCTTCAAGCCATTTGTTGGAATCTGGGCCCGCCATTGCTTCTTCATAAGTCGAAGGTTCACCGTTGTCTAACAACATGATTTCTAGGACAGGGTTGCCATACCACTGTGTGGAATGTGTCCTCGTGGACCCACGGTTCAAGAGTAACTTGATCCAAGTACCTTGATCATCATAATTAGTTTCTCTCTAGTCAAGCAGGTGCACCACAGAACATCTTCCGAGCCACGCTACTTTCAAGAGGTAGTACTTCATCAAGTTCCACTTTCCTCCCACTTACTTCTTTCGAGAGAAACTCTTTCTCCGTAAAGGACCCATTCTTGGCAACAAAGACCTTGCCTTCGGATCGAGGTAGAAGGTATACCCAATGGTTTCCTTAGGGTATCCTATGAAGACGATTTTTTCGACTTGGGTT
The DNA here is from genome assembly GCA_021605205.1 of Aegilops longissima. NCBI lineage: Eukaryota > Viridiplantae > Streptophyta > Magnoliopsida > Poales > Poaceae > Aegilops > Aegilops longissima. The sequence goes on from CM038678.1 coordinate 313,924,016, forward strand.
CGAGCTTTTCAGTTGAAGTTTCTTGACATAAGCATCGTGATCCCCAAACTTTTAGAAACGATAGCTTAGGTTTCTTCCCAAACCATAATTCATACGTGTCATCTCAACGGATTTAGATGGTGCCCTATTTAAAGTGAATGTAGCTGTCTCTAGAGCGATCCCCAAAATGATAGCGTAAATCGGTGAGTGACATCATAGATCGCACCATATCCAATAGAGTGCGACACGACGCTCGGACACACCGCTATACTGAGGTGTTCCAGCGGCGTGAGTTGTGAAACAATTCCACATTTCCTTAAGTGTGTACCAAATTGTGACTTAAATATTCTCCCCACGATCCGATCAGAAGAACTTTATCTTTCGGTCACGTTGATTCTCTACCTCATTCTAAAATTCCTTGAACTTTTCAAAGGTCTCGACTTGTGTTTCATCAAGTAGACATACCCATATCTACTCAAGTCGCCGGAGAGTGAGAACATAACGATATCCTCCATGAGCCTCAACGCCATTGGACCGCATACATTAGTATGTATGATTTCCAATAAGTTGGTTGCTTGCTCCATTGTTCCGAGAACGGAGTCTTGGTCATTTTGCCCATGAGGCATGGTTCGCATGTGTCAAATGATTCATATATAATTGAGAGACTCTAAAAGTCCATCAAGATGGAGCTTCTTCATGCGCTTGACACCAATGTGACCAAGGCGGCAAGTACACAAGTATGTGGGACTATCGTTATCAACTTTACATCTTTTGGTATTCACACTATGAATATGTGTAACATCACGCTCGAAGTTTCATTAAGAATAAACCATCGACCAGCGGGCATGACCATAAAACATATCTCTCATATAAATAGAACAACCATTATTCTCGGATTTAAATGAGTAGCCATCTCACATTAAACGAGATCCAGATACAATGTTCATGCTCAAAGTGGCACTAAATAACAATTATTGAGGTTTAAAACTAATCCCGTAGGTAAATGTAGAGGTAGCGTCGACGACGATCACATCGACCTTGGAACCATTCCCGACGCAAGATCGTCACCTCGCCCTTCGCCAGCCTCCGCTTATTCCGCAGCTCCCGCTTTGAGTTACAAATATGAGCAACCGCACCGTATCAAATACCTGTGAGCTACTACGAGTAATCGTAAGGTACACATCAATTACATGTATATCACATATACCTTTGGTGTTGCTGGCCTTCTTGTCCGCTAAGTATTTGGGGCAGTTCCGCTTCCAGTGTCCCTTTCCCTTGCAATAAAAGCACTCAGTCTCAAGTTTGGGTCCATTCTTTGGCTTCTTCCCGACAGCTGGCTTACCGGGCACGGCAACTCCCTTGCCGTCCTTCTTGAAGTTCTTCTTACCCTTGCCTTTCTTGAAACTAGTGGTTTTATTGACCATCAACACTTGATGCTCCTTTTTGATTTCCACCTCTGCTGATTTCAGCATTGAAAATACTTCAGGAATAGTTTTCACCATCCCCTGCACATTGTAGTTCATCACAAAGCTCTTGTGACTAGGTGGGAGCGACTAAAGGATTCTGTTAATGACCGCCTCATCCGGGAGGTTAAGCTCTAGCTGGGACAAGCGGTTGTGCAACCCAGACATTTTGAGTATGTGCTCACTGACAGAACTATTTTCCTCCATCTTACAACTGTAGAACTTATCGGAGACTTCATATCTCTCGACCCGGGCATGAGCTTGGAAAACCATTTTCAGCTCTTCGAACATCTCATATGCTCCATGTTGCTCAAAACGCTTTTGGAGCCCCTGGTTCTAAGTCGTAGCATGCCGACCGAACAAGGGAGTAATCATCAAGATGTGACCGCCAAGCGCTCATAACGCCTTGGTTCTCTCGATGGGTGCTTCACCTAGCGGTCCTTCTAGGACATATGCTTTCTTGGCAGCTATGAGGATGATCCTCGTGTTCCGGACCCATCAATAGTTGCTGCCATCATCTTTCACTTGGTTTTCTAGGAACGCGTTGAAGTTGAGGTTGACATGAGCGCTGGCCATTTGATCTACAAGACATTTTGCAAAGGTTTTAGACTAAGTTCATGATAATTAAGTTCATCTAATCAAATTATTTAATGAACTCCCACTTAGATTAGACATCCTCTAGTCATCTAAGTGATACATGATCCGACTCAACTAGCCCGTGTCCGATCATCACGTGAGACGACTAGTCATCATCGGTGAACATCTCCATGTTGATCGTATCTTCCATACGACTCATGTTCGACCTTTCGGTCTCTTGTGTTCCGAGGCCATGTTTGTACATGCTAGGCTCGTCAAGTCAACCTAAGTGTTTTGCATGTGTAAATCTGTCTTACACCCGTTGTATGTGAACGTTAGAATCTATCACACCTGATCATCACGTGGTGCTTCGAAACAACGAACTTTCGCAACGACGCACGGTTAGGGGGAACACTTTCTTGAAATTATTATAAGGGATCATCTTATTTACTACCGTCGTACTAAGCAAATAAAAAGCAAAACATGATAAACATCACATGCAATCAAATAGTGACATGATATGGCCAATATCATATTGCTCCTTTGATCTCCATCTTCGGGGCGCCATGATCATCTTCGTCACCGGCATGACACCATGATCTCCATAATCATGATCTCCATCATCGTGTCTTCATGAAGTTGTCACGCCAACGATTACTTCTACTTCTAAGGCTAACGTGTTTAGCAATAAAGTAAAGTAATTTACATGGTGTTATTCATGACACGCGGGTCATACAAAAATAAAGAGAACTCCTATGGCTCCTACCGGTTGTCATACTCATCGACATGCAATTCGTGATTCCTATTACAAGAACATGATCAATCTCATACATCACATATATTTCATTCATCACATCCTTTTGGCCATATCACATCACAAGGCAATGCTGCAAAAACAAGTTTTTACGTGGCTTCTATAGGTTTCTAGCAAGAACGTTTCTTACTTACGTAAAACCACAACGTGATATGCCAATTTCTATTTACCCTTCATAAGGACCCTTTTCATCGAATCCGCCCAACTAAAGTGGGAGAGACAGACACCGCTAGACACCTTATGCAACTAGTGCATGTCACCGGTGGAACCTGCCTCACGTAAGCGCACGTAAGGTCGGTCCGGCCGCTTCATCCCACGATGCCGCTAAAGCAAGATAAAACTAGTAGTGGCAAGAAAATTGACAACATCTACGCCCACAACAAGTTTGTGTTCTACTCGTGCATAGAAACTACGACAGACCTAGCTCATGATGCCACTGCTGGGGAACGCTGCAGAAAATAAAAATTTCTATGCTTCACCAAGATCAATCTATGGAGTCATCTAGCAACGAGATAGAGGAGTGCATCTACATACCCTTGTAGATCGCGGAAGCGCTCAAGAGAACGGGGTTGAGGGAGTCGCACTCGCCGTGATCCAAATCACCGATGATCCTAGTGCCGAACGGACAGACCTCCGCTCAACACACGTGACGATTGGGGAAGACGCTCTCCTTCTTGATCCATCAAGGGAGGAGAGGTTGATGGAGATCCAGCAGCACGACGGCGCTGTGGTGGAAGTAGCGGCGATCTCTCGCAGGCTTCGCCAAGCTCTACGAGAGGGAGAGGTGTTGCAGAGGAGAGGGAGGCGCCAGAGCAGGGTGCGGCTGCCCTCCCTCCCCGCCTTTATATAGGGGCCCTGGGGGTCGGCCCCTAGAGATTGATCTCAAGGGGCCATGGCCAAGGGGGTGGCTTGCCCCTGTTGCTGGGCGCCCCACCCCTAGGTTTTCCAACCCTAGGCGCAGGGGGCCTAAGGGGCGCACCAGCCCACCAGGCTGGTTCCTCCCACTTCAGCCCATGGGGCCCTCCGGGATAGGTGGCCCCACCGGTGGACCTCGGGACCCTTCCGGTGGTCCCAGACAATACCGTGACCCCAAACTTTCCCGATGGTCAAACTCGACTTCCTATATATAATTATTCACCTCCGACCATTCCGAACTCCTCGTGGCGTCCGGGATCTCATCCGGACTCAACAACTTTCGGTTACCGCATACTAGTATCTCTACAACCCTAGCGCCACCGAACCTTATGTGTAGACCCTACGGGTTCGGAGACATGCATATGACCGAGACGACTCTCCGCCAATAACCAACAAAGCAGGATCTCGATACCCATGTTGATCCCACATGTTCCATGATGATCTCATCGAATGAACCACGATGTCGAGGATTCGAGTAATCCTCGATACAATTCCCTTTGTCAATCGGCACGTTATTTGTCCGAGATTCGATCGTCGGTATCCCAATACCTCGCTCAATCTCAAGCACGCAAGTCACTTTACTCGCATCAGTAATGCATGATCCCGTGACCAACCACTTAGTCACTTTGAGCTCATTATGATGATGCATTACCGAAAGGGCCCAGAGATACCTCTCCGCATACGGAGTGACAAATCCCAGCCTCGATCCGTGTCAACCCAATGACACTTTCGAGATACCAGTAGTATACCTTTATAGTCACCCAGCCACGCCAGGACGCTTGGTACACCCAAAGCACTCCTACGGCATCCGGGAGTTACACGATCTCATGGTCTAAGGAAATGATACTTGACATTGAAAATGCTCTAGCAAACTAACTACACGATCTTGTGCTATGCTTAGGATTGTCTTGTCCATCACATCATTCTCCCAATGATGTGATCCCGTTATCAATGACATCCAATGTCCATGGTCGTGAAACCGTGACCATCTATTGATAAACGAGCTAGTCAACTAGAGGTTCACTAGGGACATGTTGTGGTCTATGTATTCACACATGTATTACGATTTCCGGATAACACAATTATAGCATGAATAAAAGACAATTATCATGAACGAGGAAATATAATAATAACCATTTTATTGTTGCCTCTAGGGCATATTTCCAACATAAGGATATGATCAAGGAGTTTGGAGCTTGTTCTGTTTCCAAAGTCCATATGGAGAGCAATGTGGCTGCGCATGAGCTTGCTGCCTATGCTAGAGTGAATGAGGATTTCCTTCTATTAGCTGATGTGCCACAAGCTTCGAAGCATGTAATTGCTTCTGATTGTAACTCAAACTTACTGATATGAATGAAGCTCTCCCTTTCCTCAAAAATAAAATAAAAAATAGCATCAACATCGGAAGGGATGAAAACTCACCGGACTAGATCGTCATCCCAGTTATCTGTGTCCTCCACAATCAAGTCCACAACTAGGTGCACCAGATGCTTAGAAATACGAGCCACCGGCCTCAAAGACATGGTTCTCGCAATCCAATTGTCATGCCACACTTTAGTGGTTGTGCCATCTCCGATGCGGCGAATAAGACCCACCCGAAGAGCTTCCCTACCATTGCATACTTATAGTCTTTGTATTTTTTTCATTTTATAGTTTAAAGTGTGGCTTTGTAGTAACTTTTTCTTTCTGAGAGATGAAATGCTTTAATGAAGCAACCACTAATAAAGCTCATGATTTATCCCACATGACACTTTGCCTCATTTTTTTCTGTATTCTTTCATGATTTTTTTTTAAATTTATCAAAGTATTGATCAATTAGGAATAAATGTTTCTGCACAACCCATTGAGGCTAAACATGCCGCAGACCAACACTTTTAATGAGTGTGCCTAGACTTGATACCGGTTCTCATATTTTTCTGGATTTATTTCAGGCCTTCGATGATGTGCATTCAGTGGGAATAGATGTTCCTGTTAACTATGGAGGCATCTGTGGCGACTTTGTTAATGTTAAGATTATGTGCCGGCTCAATCTCTCGAATCTGCTCATAAAAAAAGTGTGCGTGCGTGCATGCGTTTATAAGGTAAGTGTATATACGTATGTATAAGGTCCCTCCCAATGCTCCACCATGCACATGTGCTAAGGCTGTCAAGTAGGCATAAAATCTGATGTGACATGCTAATTAAGAAAAGAGAGAGTACTTTGGTGACCAAGAAGAAAACGGTGCTAAACGTGTGTCCTTAGATGGAAGCACAATTCTGAGTCTACAACTAACTAAATGAAGGAAGCTTAGCATCTATGCATTGGAGAATTGAGTTTCTAAGACATCTAATATACTTATCACCTCATTTTTCTACTACCCCTATAAAAGAAAGAGAGAGAGCAGATCCAGACAATTATATCCGTACATCTATAATATCTGACGGTCCGTAATCCTTCCGTGTTTAACACAGCAAGCTACGCAATTAGCCACTGATCGTGCCCATCCATTCGAAAAAATAACCCACAACCGCGCGCGCACGCACGCCCCGCACAGGACGTTTCCCACGCCCCGCACCTCCGCCCAACGAACAGTACGGCCGGGGTCTCCGCCGCCGCCCCGCCCATCCTCGCCACTGCTCCATGCCCCAATCCTCCTCCTTCGCCGCCTCCTCCCCGCCCATCCTCGCCGCCGTTCCATACTCCCATCCGCCGCCGCCGCCTCCCCGCCCATCCTCCGCCGCTCCACGCCCCCATCCTCCGCCGCTGCTGGTGGCAAGCTCTGTGCCTCCAACCGTTGGCGATGAACCAGGCCTCCATTCATGGTATGTATCATGGGCACCAACAGATCCACATCTTTGTTATGCGATGAACGCAGCCTGTACGTGCATCTCTTTCTTTCTATGATCTTCTATCTGTCTCATAAGAGTGCTGCACTTCTCAGTCCGAATGACGTTTCCTTGTGGTTGGACGCGTAGATAGTGGATATGATTCCGTGATGGAGGAGCAAAATGATATTCGGATTTCTGTTCCTCCTGATGGATGGAGTCAGTAGACGGAAGATGCTTCAGTTTTGCGATCTAATAAAATGTTTCAGTTCATCTTTGGTGAGAAACTAAAAACACGCATGCATCAGATTGTAAGTTCTGTAGGTACATGTAATTTTATTGAGAAAGGAGGAACCATAACATGGTTGTAAACTGGTGTAGATATGGTATGTGTTGCGTCATATTAGGACAACTTCATGATGGTATTCTGAGAAAGAATTTGTCTTACAATCATGCATCATTCCTTCATTTGGTTTTATTGATCATCTTTAGCAAACCATTTATTATGTTTTTGAAACAGGGAAAAAATATAACAAAATTTTAACAGAAAAGTGGATCTTGTACTGACCGATGAAAGGGTTGTTTCACCTGACGAAGTAAGCTATTTTTGGCCCATCCCTGTATACTGACCTAATGTTTGTATTTTACTTACAAAAATGCTCTAGGAATTATACAAAATTCTCATGGTTGCTCCTTGTGTTTGCCTGCGGTTCCTAACTTGATATTCAATTACCTCATGACTGCAGGCATGCCCTTACATGAGCGACGATGATTATTCTGCTTTTTTGCAAACCATGCAAGATTTTTGCAGCGACAGGATCATAACCCCTCAAGAAATTTACAAAAATGTGCCTATTAGTTCTTCTGAAACTGTGTGCTAAGTAATTCTGCAGTGATTTCTCTGAGGAAGATTTGAAATAATGGGGTGTCTGATTCATAATTCTTTCTTCGTAGGTGAAGAGATGTATGAGTAACTGTCAAGTTGTTGGAATAGTTTGTGGATAATTATCTCCCTACAGACCTAAAGGTACCTTTTCTCAACAAGGTAACCTCGTTCAGTTTATTGTGAACTCATGTGTGACGTGATGGTCTCCTTGGTTCTCCTTTGTAAGCCTTTCTAAGGGTTAAAGTATATGATAATCACAACTTGGATGGTATCCATATGAAAGAAGGTGCGCAAAAGTTTTCTACCCTCCTGCCTTGAATACAAGCAGTTCCCAGGTTCTTTGTGTCAGCATTCACCTATGGTTACCAGATGCAAATATCCATCCTTTTTCTATGAATTACTCCCAAAAATGCATTTTGCAGTCCACAACTTGAGCTATTATTTGTTTATTTTTTAGTGCTTGCTTCCTAGCTATTGATCAGTACATGAATATCGCCATGCTATCATTCAGCAGCCGGCTCAGTAACATCATATATGTATTCTTTTTTTATCAAGTAACTTCATATATATATATATGTACTCATCTCTGATAGGTAACATCATTCTGCGGCCGCTTGAAGATAAACAAGCATTTAACTCTTTATTCAGTTAATAAACTATTATTTGTTTGTTTTTTCTTGCACAAAGCTCTACACAGGAGGTGCATTGAAAAACTATATGATGATGATCCTGAGCGTGATGATCTGTTGGTGAGTCAAAATAATTCTTACAGATGAAGTTAGCACCTATCATATGTGGGTTTAAACAAATATGAAATTATGAGAATAGACAAAACGCTCATTGTTAAAATTATTTGTGTATTTTAAGTAATATGATTGGTGTCATGGATATAAATTGTCTTCTTAGGATGAGTTGAGTTGTCGAATTTCATTCCAGGCTTGGGCTTGACAATGATATTTACTTTTAATGGGCTTTGTAATGTGCTTTGATTGAATTATGTCGGTAGGGACGCACAATGTGCGTACCTTTCAGGTTTAGCTCAACTCGCTATTATTGGGGTAGTACAATGAGTCCTCCGAGCTTGCTAAATGTTTTTTTATATAAGTACTGCATGCCTGATTATTCTTATTGCTTATTACTTCAGATTTTGTCTGCTAATTATCTCGGCAAAAAATATATTAGGCGTTCCCTTTATATTTCATTTTTGTAACCTTTATTGTACTCTGCACCCCTACAAGAATGAAATTAGTTCATGTTCTTACATACTTATTTAAATGAGGGGATTATTATGCCTCCAACTTGTGCTTACCATGGGTGAGTCAGGATTCAGGAGGCCTAATCTACTTATCCTGCAAAGTCGAGTCAATGAATCGCAGGAGATGCCACTGCTGCTGGTTGGAACACTGATGATGGCATGTGTGCTTGTTGCCGCTACTTGCATGTGGATGAGTAGTATACTGCCACAACAAAAAAAATACACTTCCGTGATGATACGTGTTTGTCACAGTAGGTCGTGTTTTCTGTCATGCATGTACATCCATGACGATTTTATGACAGAATCAAGATAGTCATACCTGTGCTGTCGTAGAAGTGTTCCATGACATAACCAAAATTATCATCACGGAAGTGTCCACTTCCATGATGATAAATCGCGCGTCACGTAAGTGCTTTCGCCAAGGATGACCGACACGTGGCATCCACCGTAATCGAACGTCGTTAAGCTATCGGGTCAGGTTTTGATCCGATAACCCGTTAATGTACCCGACCAATGGGGATTTTCCACGTAAAATCATCATTGGTCGGAGGAAACACGGTCGGCTCATCACCGGGACGATGTGATCCACTCATTGGATGTATACGCCTATGATACGCCGACACGTGGCACGCCCAACAGAGGCCCATTCCTATGAAAAGGCCGCCCATTTGACTTGGTCAAAGGTGGCGGCCCGCCCATGGAAAGCCCGTTAATGGCTTGTTCAGATATAGCCCATTTACAATTCCGCTAACCCAAGGCCCGTTACGCCTATTCAATTAGGCCCAGAGCGCCATCCGTCCATCCAATATGATTCCAAATTGCTTACTTCGGCCCATGTATGGCCCATGACGCCTTTTGGCCCATATGAGGCCCTATCTAACTCTTGGCCTATTAACGGCCGTGGTGAAATCGCCCGTAATGAACAAAGGTATCACTTTACACCCATTAACGCCCATGGTGAAACCGCCCAGAAGAACAAAGGTATCACTTTATACCCATTAACGGCCCGTTATTCCGCTGGGCGCTTCACCCATGTTATCTTTCGCCTTCTCGAGCCCATTTATTCTTGGGCTATTTTCCAAGACTCGCTTACTTACCGCCTTCATCGCTATTTTCTACTTGTGGGCCAAATTCAGCCCATGGTTACAGTCGGCCCGTTTGTGGTCCGTTAATACGTTGGGCCGTTTTCATAGCGTCATCAAATACGGCCTATTAACGATGGCCCATTACGGTCGGCCCATGAACGGACGATTCCAACACTAGCCCGTTTACGGCCAGAATGCGGTCTGTTTGGCCTATGTTTGGCCAATCGATCATACGGCCCGTATAAGGCTCATTGATGATACGACCCGTAGAAGGCCCATTGTTTCTACGGCCCGTAGAAGGCCATTGTTTCTATGGCCCGTAGAAGGCCCACTGTTTCTACGGCCCGTAGGAGGCCTAGTGTCATTACAGTAAATATTAGCCCATGGTTATTGTGGCCTAGTTTTTAAAAATAGGTTATTGCAGCCACTAGCAAACCGCAGAAAAAGAACTGCACTGACTACAAGCAAACAAATAAACAAGACAACAAGGAAATAAATAAGCAAGCAACTTACACTAGGCTATCACGGCTATTACATATTACATCCATCGGGCATCAAAGTTCGCCACCAAAGCAAAATATAGGGAACACGGCAAAGATATAAACGTCGCAAAGAAAACAAGTCCAGAATCAAACCACTTCAAGAGCTCAAGAAAAATACCTCGGTACCCATAATGTCGGCAAGATGCTTAGCAAGCTTATTAACTTTCTCTTGTTTGGCGCTTAAGTCCTCCAAATATTGTCTTGCACCAAAAAGTATGCATCTGAATTCTGCAGGACTTCTCGGCCCTTCTTCTTCTCGTCGATAACATCTCGATCGATGTCTTTCAACTTGAAGTTGAGACTCAAGAAGCCAAACTGATTCAGTAACGAGTTCAAGAGTCTGGTGCCAAAGAAGTGGTAGCCAAGAACTCAAACACTACATCAAGACATGACTTTGGGGTTGCCTCGGTGTCTTCAATATAGTTTTATCAGCTTTTTGGAGACCAACAGGATGTCTCACTATCTTGAACCTTATCTCATTACTTCCTTTACCATTGCATAACAGGTACTCTTCTCCAATATTTTATCCGCTTCTAAAAGAGAAACAAACAAACACATCTCAGGTTTACAATGTAGTATATGGAACTCATTTTGGTAAACCAGTTCAAGAGTAAGGTGGACAGGATAACAACATGAAACAAACATATATCTATGTAGTATGGTCATCAGATGGTCTATATCATTCTAGTTTATGTTGCCAAATCAATATAGATATAATTCAATCATATCTATTTAAGACAAAGCAAAGATAGATGTAATATAAGTGTGGGAAACTACACAACAATAACAACACTTGTAATGTGCATGGCATGAGAACATAACTGTTTATTCAATTGAAACTGAAATCAACATAGAGCAAGTTACAACAAAAAACAGCCAAACACGTTGAAGAAACAGTTTAAAACATACCGCTTGCGCCATTGGAGTTTCAATTGCATCCTTCAAATTTGAAATTAGTTGGTATCAAGAATACAAGGATGCAAGAGCAAAGTAGTATGAACCATAGCTACGGAACCCGACCCGAGAACAATTCTTCTTCTCGCTTTAAGCGTTGACTTTGGGTTCGGAGTGGTGGTCCTCGTGATTTGGGCAATCGCAGCTTGCCTTACTAATCGCTCGTGTTTGGGTCCTCTGTGGTGGAGACGGTGATGTGTCAACGGAACCGGGTGTCTATCTGCTGGGGTTGGGGTTAGAAGGGGTGTAGCTGGTTCTCTGTCCAACCGGGTAGGGGTACAATCTGCATGAGTGTGGGTTATGTGTGGTGGGGCTGGTTCTTGGGCAAGTACAACCGTGGTTCTATCTGCACCGGCTGTAGCACGATCTTTTCTCAAGACCGTGTTTTACTCCCACGGATACTGCCATCACTCCCTCCAATTGAAATGGCTGATAAACAAGAAAAGTAATTGAATGTAGAGACATTGTAAGATAGACATGTGCAATCGATAGTAGGGAAGAAAATAGGGCATGAAATAATTCACGCTTATGTTGTCTAAGCAAATGTAATAGCAGTGACATAATTTCACATATATGATGGCTAATTAAACAGATAGCATGACACAATTTCACATGTATGATGGCTAACTAAACAGGATAGTATGACATACTTTAAAATATAATGACTATGTAAACAGGATGACATGATATAACTATACGATGTGTCTATTAAAGTGGTTGGCATGCCATAAATCACAAACATGCCGTCGATGGAAACATGATGGCATGATATAATTCACGGATAGAATGACATAATTTAAAATATGATGACTATGTAAACAGGATGAGATGATATAACTATATTATGTCTTTAGAAAATAGGTTGGCATGCCATAATTCAGATACATGCTGTCTATGTAAACATCATGGCATTACATAATTCAAATATATGATTTATATACTAAGGAAGTGAGCAGAGGGCAATCACATATATGATGTGTCAACTAAGGAGATGGCATTCAATATTGTGTATATGATGTAAAAATTAAGCATTGCAATACAACATATGTATTATATGAGTAATATAACCCTGCCAAGTTTGAGCATATACCTCAGGGGGATGATAGGACTGGTCATCTGCCTCTGAATCCTCCTCTGAAGAGCTATTTGTAACCAAAAAGATATCTGCTTCAGCAGGTAGCATCTGACCTGACTCGGAGTTTAATAGGTGAACACGACGATAATGTAGCATGTCATCATATTAAGCGACGATAACGTAGCAGACACGGAAGAGTGCGACCTCTCTTGCGGACTCGTAGTCCTCAAGGTCATCTGCTTAGTTGATGATGGTAATGCAGCTGTGAGCTGCCAAGGCGGGGAAGAAGATCTGAGGCGGCGAAAGACAGCCTAGAGAGCGGATCCTCATTGTGGTGAACCCTTCGTCGTTGGAGCAATGAGTGGGTGGAACACAACATCACAGAGCAGGACAAACCACACAAGGTTTTCTTTGACACATATCATGTAATGTAGTAATTGAGTAAGGGCTTGTTTGAATTTGAGGATTCTAACAATGCAGGATAGGAAATAGACAGAATAGGATAGGAATGCACGTGCAAAACAGAGAATTTAAAACACAGATTCTCGCTAACTGGGTGTTTGATTCACAACAATTGAAGATCACATGATGCAAAAAAGCATAGTGAGATTAAGTCAAACCACAAGAAAATGTACAGCTTATAATGCTATTATGCTACTATCTCTTAGTCTTGTGCTTGATGAATAGGAATATGAAAAGGAGGAGAAGTGGAAATTAGAATTCCTACGGTTTTTCTTTCAAGGAGACACTAAAGGAACAAATCCTACAGCTTTTCCTTTGCTCCATTCCTTTGCACCAAATTCATGAAAAGTAGTACCATAGGAAACTTTCCAATTCGATGTTTTTCATCCACTTTTCCTTTCAAGCACCGGGCGATTCTAGTAGGCAGGCTTGAGCAAGGAAAATCCTACACTAAAAAATGTTTTTGTGCTACTTCTATTACTTTGGACCCGTGCCACGCCATACTAGCTCAACTCCTGTGCCCATCGACAAATGCACAGCTCAAACGCTAGCAGAGATAAATAATGAAGGCGTTCAAGAGAGTCCATCACAGATAGCTAAGTTGCTCGGTACCTCACCGCTTGTCATATAGTAGGATAAAATAATCGATTTCCTGCACTACGAAAGTGCTCATGGACAATATATATAACATGTAGAGTAAAAAGAGATGCAACAAGTGTACAACCTCTTTGGCGAAGCCATGTCGATCTCAACAGTGATTGGGTTGGCGGTGAGGATGCTCCTACCGACTTGGCTGTCGGAGGAGGGAAGAAGATCTTAGGCGTCCGGAGATGGAGCCCGAGGTACGCTCCGCCGTGATGGAGGGTTTCGCTGCTGGAGTAGCTCCGTGAGTTGTACGACGCCGAGGTCAAGCAGACAAGAGAGACAATGAACAACGTTAACTCGAGTGGAATTCTAATAGCATCTCCAATACATAACGTAAAATACATAACCACAAAGTGCTAGATGTAAAATACATCACCGCCATCTCTGAACTTAACTTCAAACTGAACTTAATCAGAAACCGAACTTAATCGTCAAACCAACTTAACTGTCGAAACTGAATTTTGTTGTCGAAACTGAATTTTGCCGTTAAAATCGAACGCACTAGCAAGGTGAGGCTACACATCGGTCGATCGACTTTTCATCTCTGGTCACCGATTTTGCACCCGTTGGATACGAAATCAAGGGCCTGCAGTTCATCTTCAATCTCCACCCCTAAGCCGCCACCACCACCGCCAAACAAAGCCCCGCCCCACGGCCGTAGTGTGTGCCGTCCCGCCTCCCAAAACACTCCCCACCACTGGTCACCGTCACCCCGCCATCCTCTACCCCCAGTGCCGAAGCTTTTCTCCCGCGATCCCCACGCCATCGCCCGCCACCGCCGACGACCACCGCCCATCCTCGAACCCTAAGATAGATAGAGGGTACCTCTCCATGAGCCCTCCCCACTGCAGCCTAGTTCTTCCTTCACCCCGACGAGCCCGCCCCACCCTTGAAAATCGATCGACCCAAAAGTCGATTCAATGATCAAGTAGAAGCAATCGAGCAAAGATCGCAAGCAAAAGCAAGAGCGAGAGCAAGAACATGAGCAAGAGAAATAGCAAGAGCATACCAGTGGGGGACCGAGAGCAAGAGCAGAGCAAGCGTGAGCGTGAGCGAGAGCTAAAGCAGCAGCAGCTCCTATCGATGTGGGCGCCGCCACCGAGGGAGCGACGCCATGGAGGAAGTATGTGACGCCCCCAATTTAACCGTACACTAATCATGCACGCAATCGTAATGATCAAAATCGTGGACTCACGTGAAGATATCACAACACAACTCTAAAAACATAAATAAGTCATACAAGCATCATAATACAAGCCAGGGCCTCGAGGGCTCGAATACAAGTGCTCGATCATAGACGAGTCAGTGAAGCAACAACATCTGAGTACGTACATAAGTTAAACAAGTTTGCCTTAAGAAGGCTAGCACAAACCGATACAGATCTAAAGAGGCGCAGCCTCCCGCCTCGATCCTCCTAAACTACTCCTCGTCGTCACACGGCCTGCACGTAGTAGTAGGCACCTCCGGTGTAGTAGTCGCCATCGACGGTGGCGCTCGCCCCGGGCTTCACCGTCTGTTGCAGCAATCGGTAAAGAAAGGGGAAAAGGGGAACAAGGCAACCGTGAGTACTCATCCAAAGTACTGCAAGCAAGGAGCTACACTACATATGCATGGGTATATGTGTAAAGGGCCATATCGGTGGACCGAATCGCAGAATGCCGTAATAAGAGGGGATAACTAATCCGTCAAGACTACGCTCGCAGCCCTCCGCCTTGCAAAGATGTAGAAGAGAGTAGATCAAGTCCTCCAAGTAGCATCGCATAGCATAATCCTACCCGCGATCCCCTCCTCATTGCCCTGATAGAGAGCGATCACCGGATTATATCTGGCACTTGGAAGGGTGTGTTTTATTATGTATCCGGTTCTAGTTGTCATAAGGTCAAGGTACAACTCCAAGTCGTCTTGTTACCAAGATCACGGCTATTCGAATAGATTAACTTCCCTGCAGGGTGCACCACATAACCCAACACGCTTGATCCCATTTGGCCGACACACTTTTCTCGGGTCATGCCCGCCGCTGAAGATCAACACGCCGCAACCCCACCTAGGCCAACAGAGAGGTCAAGACGCCGGTCTAAACCTAAGCGCCAGGGTCCGGGCCCATCGCCTTAGCACACCTCGCATGTTGCGAACGCGCCGGAAGCGTAACTAGCCCCTTAATACAAGAGCAGCTTACGCTCCAATCCGGCGCATCGCTCGATCGGCGACGTCACGAAGGCTTCGGCCGATACCACGACGCCGAGTGCCCATATCTTTCCCACGAGTTGGTTAGTGCGTATAGACCAAATGGCCGACTCAGATCAAATACCAAGAACTCGTTAAGCGTGTTAAGTATCCGCGAACGCCCGAACAGGCTGTGCCCACCTCTCTCTAGGCGGTCTCAACCTGCCTGTCGCTCCGCCACAAAGATCCACTCGCGGGTACTCCTACGAGCCAATCCGCCTTTAATCACCACATGTATCATGTATAATTATAGTATATACCCGTGATCACCTCCCGAGTGATCACGGCCCGATAGTATAGCACAAACAGACGGACAAGAATGTAGGGCCACAGATGGAATACTAGCATCCTATACTAAGCATGTAGGATTGCGTAAAGGTAACAACTGAGTAGCAAGGACAGGCTAAGCATCGTGATAGGTATAACGAAAGCAAGAACATGCTACACTACCCTAATGCAAGCAGATAGAGTAGAATAGGCGATATCCGTGATCAAGGGGGGGGGCTTGCCTGGTTGCTCGATAAAGAAGGAGGGTCGCCGGTGACGTAGTCGACCACTGGGGCATCAAAGATCGCCATGGGGTCTACCAGAGAGAAGTGGGGAGAAACAGTAAATACATAGCAAGCAAGTGCTTAACAGACAACAAGCGAGCTAGACGTGTTCTAACGCAGATGAGGTGATACTGGGTGGGAAACATCTCGGAAAGTATCCCCAAGTTCCGTGTTTTCTGGACAGATGAACCGGAGGGGGAAAGTTGCGTGTTTGCTATGCTAGGGATGTGTGGTGGACGAATGGGCTGCGTATCCGGATTCGTCTCCTCGTTCTGAGCAATTTTCATGTAGAAAGTTTTTTCATCCGAGCTACGGATTATTTAATATTAATTTTCAAAGTTTTAATTCATTTTTAGAATTAACAGAATTAATTTAATTAGGAAATGCCATTATGACGTCAGCATGATGTCAGGGTGATGTCAGGAGTCACGGGGGGCAGTAGGGCGACGGGTTAGGGTTTGGGTGTCACGGGGGGTTATGGAGGTGTGGGGTGGGCGGCCTAGTCGGCCTGGTGGGTCGAGGCCCAAAGGCGCGGTGGCACCGGGCCACTGGCCCAGCTTGAGTGGGGAGGGCTTTCTCCTTTTTGTTTTTTTTTGTTTTCTGTTTTGCATTTTCTCTTATTTATTTCTTTATTGTTTTATTTCATTATATGTATTTAGGTTTCCTATAAAAGCACGGTTCCTCACCATAAATACCTAAGCATTTATGTGCACACTCGAGCATTTTAGTTTAATATTTTGAAAACTTTTATTGTTGACATAATTTGAATTTGAACTTTGAAACGGTTTCAATTAACCCGAGATTAACTATAAGGATGAGGTGACGTGGCATCATTACCGAGGGTTTCAGAGCATGATTACCCAAGGCCACAATTCTCCTCTGATTACAAGAAATCTCGTCCGAGATTTAAGAGGCGGTGTAAAGGGGTAAGCTTCGGGACACAAAATTCTAGCGAGTGTTCTTGGTCTTGGTTGCCCTTCTCGAAGAGATCGATCCATTACGATGTCTTCATTTCTCTGCTTTAGGTCATCGTGATCAAGTCGGCATCCTTTCTTCGAACTCCATCGTATTTCACGAAAGAATAAAGGGTGTGTATTCGGGAGAACGGACCTCTGCTAGGTTGACTATCGGGTCGATAACATCGAAGGTGGCGGAAGTAACTCTCGAATCGAAACTTAAGAAAATATCGAGAGCAAAGTAAGGAGGTATCATAGGAAGTTTCGAGCGAGCGCAGCAACCGCTCGATGCCCAAAACAGGCGTGAAAGGGGCTCAAAGCAATCGGGAATAAGTATTGCGTCCGTAATCGATTTGATGATCCCTCGGAAGGTGGCTCATGAAATACATACGAGGCCGCACGCGAGGAACAACCTTGGGAACAGGGGTGCAGGAGAGTTAGGTTTCAATACTGTGGAACTGTGGGTTATGGGCCCACCATGTGGTTCAAAAGTAGGAAGGACGCCAACATATTGCACGGTCATGGTAGCAAGGCATGGCAGAGGATAGCCTGTCAGTTATGTTGGCAACACCGTTGGTACCAAGGGCGAGGGACGAAGAGAACCATTTTCCTGCTCGTTAAACGAGGCGGACCAATAGGCAAAGTTCTCGTCCATCGGGGGTTACCAGGATGTCGTCAGCAATAGTAACAGGGTCACACTGACAGAGTTGTAAACCGAGGTGTTTACCTAAGCAGGAGAATATTACTGCTTAGATCATATAGATCACAAGAAACGTTAACCCAACAAATGGAAAGAAAAATTATGATTATCGATTAAATGTAACAATGGAAAGGATAATGTGTTTAAACACATATTTCAAAGGTATATCCTTCGAAGGATTTAGCAAAGCATGATATCCATGACGAGGATATAATGTAGTAAACTCCTTAGGTAGGGAGAGAATTTTCATGACATTACCCATACAACGGTGTTTGGATAATCGAGCAGGAAACATTTAGCATTGGGCTTCAAATGTTTTTGTTGCAAATTGAGTACCATGGACATGCTTGAGATAGCACCGACATGGTTTGGAAGAAAGTCGACTTTGTATTCACAAAGGATCCATCGTGAACATCTTATAGAATAAGTCTTACAATTTCCTTATGGAAGAATGGCTAATCTTATTGAAAGAGGGGTATTATAACAATGGGTTCCCCACCAGGTGTGCTAGGCATGACATCACCTTACCGGGCCATATAAAGACCAATGTTAAAACTCCCGAAATATGTTCAAACCATCATATCTCGACCGAGATTTGGATCGATTGGTGTCAGGACACCTCGCACTCATGATGCCCGAGAAGGAAGGGTGCAACTCAATTTGACGTGATGGAGTTGCAAGATTCTCGAAATAAACTATGGAAGCAAGTTCAATCATGAGTTCATCATTAAACCAAGGAGAGGGTGAGGAGGTGGTCGATGAACTCAGCGACAATTCATTGGGATTTCCAAAAGATGGATTTCCACAATTAGGTGAACAAGGAGATAACATTTTTCAGATCAAATGATATAATGAGGTATGCTCGAGGAAAACATACACAATTAAACATTGGTTGAAAGGTGCGCCCGAAATATGGGTTGGGTTGCACGACCAATGTCAGAATGGTGATTCAATAATCAATAGTCCAAGAATGAACGGCCAACCATTAACTTCAAAGCAATAGGGTTGCTAGAAGGGCGAGAATCCAAACAGACTGTTCACTTGTTGGTACCCCGTTGGAATCAACCGAGGACCAAGAAAGAATGGTGATGGTGAGAAGTATCACTATACCAAGAATTTCTTAAGAGGTGGAGCAATCCTCACCACATCCTTGATATTAAAAGATGGTAATACTCCAAGGTAAGGAAGAACAAATGCTGGATAGTAGGGATCTCAAGGTATAACTCAAAACACGAACAAGTTTGTGTTGAACAGAAGGCAAATAAGTGGGCAAAGGTAACACAAATCATCAGGGGCAAGGATGGTATTTCTCATCATGAACTCAATTGATATCATGGAAGAGCTCATAAGGTTGATGATGCTCACGACACTTTGTCGAGAGATTTCATGAAGATGTAATCAATCAGTGATGACATCAAGTCAAAGAAATTATGAAGCGGAAGGTTATTGGAACCATGGGTAGGACACAAACTTGAAATCAAGCTTGTTGTTCAAGGCAAACTGATATGACGAGGAAGATCGACGTAAGTTTAGCTCATCGTCGAAAATTTGTGCTCCGGGAAGAAGGACCAGGTAGCATAGTTAGAATTTGGCACGATAATGGTATAGCCGATCAGGCTAGGAATGACTTGAAGGATTATTAAACCCATAAGCAACGAAAATTACTTAAGAGTTATTGAATCGGAGTGCGGAATCGATTCACTTATCGGTGTTCTCGGTTGACGACAACCTAGAACCCAGGAAAATTGGAATCGGTGAGAAATAACAGTTGATGAAGAACCCATAAGAAGTTATGCAATTCCATGATATTTTCGAGATACCAGAGTGTACTACTCGATGGTAGATCAAAGTAAAGGTTGGACAAGTGCAAGGATCTACAGAAGACAAGTACTTGAACTTGTCCGAGAAATGGTATTTAAAAGGAGAACATGGCCGGAACCACGATTGCAAAGGGGTCAATTCTCAGATACCATATGATATTATATCAAGGAAACAATTATTATTACAAGAAGCTTTTCTGACAGGATCTACATCGTGTCCATGGGCATGAACACAAAGTTCAAGGTTGACTCCCACTTCTTCAATGTATAACCTTCCATTCACTCCTCGCTTTGATAAAGGCATTAGTGTTTAAAGTTTTACCTGGTGAAATACCAGATGAGTATGACTCGTGAAAACTCTCGGGTTCCCACAGATTAAGGAAGGCATAGGTCCAACCCATCGGGGCATCTTAGGAACATATACCACAAGCTTCAAGAGTAATTTTCACCAGCTCGAAGGCAGGGCATGGTTGACCAAATCAAGGAATATGATTTACTATAGGCATTATGTATCATGGAAAGAACTCACAAGGTGATTAATTATGAAGGACAACGTCGAATAATAATCCAAAGAAAGGGATATGGCGATCCACAATGGAGCCGATGTGAGTATCGATACCCAACTGCAGGAAGTAATAATGCAAGGGCGCCGATTATAGAACATCTGAATAATTTGATGCTTAGATAACAAGGGAATTATGAATTCCGAAACAAAGGATCAGAAGCAGACTGTTTGATAAAAAAATGAATAAGTTGAATAGACTTGGGGTTACAATCGACGACAACTTGATTGGTCGAGGACCAGCTCATGTTTAAAATGACGTCTGAGCTGGAAGGATGAATTCTAGGATCTGATTGAGGATTGCGAGCATTCGCAACATATTGAATCAACAGACTCAAAATGATAATGACAAGGTATGCCATTAAGATTACGAGACTTATGGGGTTAACCATAATGCAAGCAAGCAAGAATTTCAAAAGCAATAGGCTGCTCAGATTTTCTAAGATCGGGTAGTATTTGAATGTATTTTGTGAAACACATGAACGGATAGGGATGAGGGATACTCGGCAAGTGCAAGGAATTATCCGCTTGGGTATTCAGTGACAAAGAACAACAAGGCAAGAAGCTCAAAGGATTATCAAACAACGATTTAGTGTTTCGGGTTTCTTGTAATAACAAGACAAATCGATGAATGTAAGAATAACAACCGAAAGTAGTTATCCATAATGGTTGACGGTGGAAGGAATTGCAAACGCGATAAACACAAGTTCTCGGGTTAACAATGAGAGTATCTTCGTGGTCTTCACGCAAAGCAGATTTATCATCGGTAATAAGAGGCTCTCCGGTGAAAGTGATAACGAGATCCTAATGTTAGATTTAGTAAAATTCATTTAATCAATAGAAGAGAGATCGAGTCCCGAGTATAGGATGAGGAATAAAAGATCCTACTACCACCCAATGGCAACGTATGCCCGTAAGACACACAGCCATGTTAGTAAAAGTTTTGCAATGTCTAGACTCGACTTAGGCCAAGGAGTTGGAAAGGGGGATTCCTACAGGCAGTTGGCTCTGATACCAACTTGTGACGCCCCCGATTTAACCGTACACTAATCATGCACGCAATCGTGTACGATCAAGATCAGGGACTTACGGGAAGATATCACAACACAACTCTAAAAACATAAATAAGTCATACAAGCATCATAATACAAGCCAGGGGCCTCGAGGGCTCGAATACAAGTACTCGATCATAGACGAGTCAACGGAAGCAACAACATCTGAGTACGTACATAAGTTAAACAAGTTTGCCTTAAGAAGGCTAGCACAAACCGGGATACAGATCGAAGAGGCGCAGCCTCCCGCAGGATCCTCCTAAACTACTCGTGGGTCGCCGCCGGGCTGCACGTAGTAGTAGGCACCTCCGTGTAGTAGTCGCCATCGACGGTGGCGTCGCTCCCGGGCTTCGCCGTCAGTTGCAGCAATCGTAAAGAAAGGGGAAAAGGGGGAACAAGGCAACCATGAGTACTCATCCAAAGTACTGCAAGCAAGGAGCTACACTACATATGCATGGGTATATGTGTAAAGGGCCATATCGGTGGACCGAATCGCGAGAATGCCGTAATAAGAGGGGATAACTAATCCGTCAAGACTACGCTCGCAGCCTCCATCTTGCAAAGATGTAGAAGAGAGTAGATCAAGTCCTCCAAGTAGCATCGCATAGCATAATCCTACCCGCGATCCCTCCTCATTGCCACGATAGAGAGCGATCACCGGGTTATATCCGCACTTGGAAGGGTGTGTTTTATTATGTATCCGGTTCTAGTTGTCATAAGGTCAAGGTACAACTCAAGTCGCCTTGTTACCAAGATCACGGCTATTCAATAGATTAACTTCCTGCAGGGTGCACCACATAACCCAACACGCTTGATCCCATTTGGCCGGACACACTTTTCGGGTCATGCCCGCCGCGGAAGATCAACACGTCGCATCCCCACCTAGGCCAACAAAGAGGTCAAGATGCCGGTCTAAACCTAAGCGCCAGGGTGCAGGCCCATCGCCTTAGCACACCTCAAGATGTTGCGTAACGCGCCGAAGCGTAACTAGCCCCTTAATACAAGAGCAGGCTTACGCCCAATCCGCGCGCCGCCGATCCCGACGTCCACGAAGGCTTCGGTGATACCACGATGTCGAGTGCCCATATCTTTCCCACGAGTTGGTTAGTGCGATAGACCAAATGGCCGACTCGGATCAAATACCAAGAACTCGTTAAGCGTGTTAAGTATCGACGAACGCCGAACAGGCCAGCCCACCTCTCTCCTAGGCGGTCTCAACCTGCCTGTCGCCCCGCCACAAAGATCCACTCATGGGTACTCCTCACGAGCCGACCAGATTTAATCACCACATGTATCATGTATAAGTATAAGTATATACCCGTGATCACCTCCCGAGTGATCACGGCCCGATAGTATAGCACAGCAGACGGACAAGAATGTAGGGCCACAGATGGAATACTAGCATCCTATAATCGAGCATGTAGGATTGCGTAAAGGTAACAACAAGAGTAGCAAGGACAAAGCTATGCATCGGGATAGGTATAACGAAAGCAATAACATGCTACACTACCCTAATGCAAGCGGATAGAGTAGAATAGGCGATATCTGGTGATCAAGGGGGGCTTCCACAGTTGCTCGAGACAAGAAGGAGGGGTCGCCGGTGACGAAGTCGACCACAGGGGCATCAAGATCGCCATGGGGTCTCACGAGAGAAGAGGGGAGAAACAAGAATACATAGCAAGCAAGTGCTTAACAGACAACAAGCGAGCTAGACGTGTTCTAACGCTGTATGAGGTGATACCGGTGAAGGGGGAAACATCCGGAAAGTATCCCGGTGTTCCGTGTTTTCGGACGATGAACCGGAGGGGAAAGTTGCGTGTTTGCTATGCTAGGGATGTGTGGTGGACGAACGGGCTGCGTGATCCGGATTCGCTCTTCGCTCGAGCAATTTTCATGTAGAAAGTTTTTCATCCGAGCTACGGATTATTTAATATTAATTTTCAAAGTTTTAATTCATTTTAGAATTAACAGAATTAATTTAATTAGGAAATGCCATTATGACGTCAAGATGAAGTCGTGGTGATGTCGAGTCGGTGTTGACCGTTGACCATCAAACAGGCAATGGGGCCCGTTGTCATCGACCTTTTATCTAATTAGGTTATTAAGGTTAATTAACAGGTTAGTTAGATTAATTAACAAGATTAATTAAGTTAATTAATTGGTTAATTAATTAATTAATAATTTTAATTAATATATTTTTCCTGCTTTTTACGCTTTGAGGGCGCGGACCCGCTTGTCGCTGGCCTAGAGGGCCTAATAGGCGTCTTGGCGTGCGGGCTTGCGGGCTCACGGGCGCGGCCACGAGCGCCCACCGGGGCGAGCCCAGGCGATGGCCTCGGCGCGCGGCGATGTGGCCGCCCGGCGACAAGGAGGCAGCCAGGGCGGCGAGGTAGCGGGACAACACGCACGTGGTCCCGGCGAGATCTTGGCCTTGCCGTCGCTGGAGAAGGCGGGAGCAGCGACGGGGCTGCAAGTGAGCGACGATTTGCGGTGTGGCGGCAACGACAGTGGCACCTGGCGGCGGCGACGGCGCGACGGGCGGCATGGTCGCGTAGCGTGCTCACCACGAGCACGAAGCACCGGGCGGCGTAGACACGATCATGGGACGGCGAGAAGCAAGAGGAAGAGAGGCCGGGGGGCCTCACTGCGGATCCGTAGGGTCAAGGCAGTGGGGCTCGGGGAGGTCGACGGGGACGAGGCGGCGGAGAGGAGGCAGGCCGGTGGGGAGGAGGAAGCAGGCCGACGAGGTGGCTCCGGCGTCGTGGCCTCCGGCGAGGTCCTCGGGCAGCGGCGCATCCAGCTCGGGGAAGAGGGGAAGGCGAGGCGGTCCGGCGATGGGCGGTTGAGGACGAGGCGGCAAGGTCCAGGGCGACGGCGTCAGAGCGATGGGGTCGGAGCCGGGCCGCGTCGGGCAGCGGCGAAATCGGGCGTGCGCCCCCCAATCCAGATTGAGGAGGAGAGGGGAGAGATGAGGGGGATCGTGGGGGGCAGTGGGGCGACGGGTTAGGGTTTGGGTGTCACGGGGGGTTATGGAGGTGTGGGGGTGGGCCGGCCTAGTCGGCCTGGTGGGTCGAGGCCCAAGGGGGGCGTGGTGGCGAGCTGGGCCAGTCGGCCCAGTTGAGTGGGGAGGGGCTTTCTCCTTTTTGTTTTTTTTTCTATTTTGCATTTTCTCTTATTTATTTCTTTACTGTTTTATTTCATTATATGTATTTAGGTTTCCTATAAAAGCACGGTTCCCTCACCATAAATACCTAAGCATTTATGTGCACACTCCGAGCATTTTAGTTTAATATTTTGAAAACTTTTATTGTTGACATAATTTGAATTTGAACTTTGAAACGGTTTCAAACTAACCCGAGATTAACTACAGTGACAGAGGTGACGTGGCATCATTACCAGAGGGTTTCTGTAGCATGATTACCCGGGCGTCACAAAGTGGCCGGCGACACCGCCATGGATGGAGCCGCACCGTGTCGGCTCGGGACCGAGCGCCGGCAGCACCGTGAGATCGAATCAAGAAGAAAATGCGGCGATTAGTGTACAACCTCTTTGGTGGCGCCGATTAGGCCGCAACTTCATCCGAGGAAACGGTGATGATGATGCTCTTCCGGTGGTGCAGGTGAAGACGGCGGTGTGGGAATGGAGGTGGCGCAAAAGACGAGGGGAATGTCGGGGCAGCTCCTTGGAGGTGGATGACGGGTGGTTGAACCGCAGGGCGATGAGATCGACGACGGATCCTCATCCGATGACGGTGGATGAGGGATGTCGAGGTGTTGCTGTGGACGACGTCGTCGGGGAAGAGGCTCCGGTGGGTGGCGGACGGAGCGAGGTGTGGGGTTTCGCCGTGGGTTTTCGCGGCCTCGGTGTCGAATGGGTGGGCGGATGGGATGGCGGTGGGGAACCATGGCTTAGAGACGCTTGTCCTAAATGTGGGGTAAGTTACGAAAGTATCCCCACCGATTTGAGGCGGTCCTTTCGGTTCGAGGTACCACGGGCATTTCGTGTCGAGATTTCACAGAGGTGGGAGTTTTCGCAGCGTTGTAATTTCGAATAGCAAGGCGCGGGTTGAGATGGAGGGAGTTGTCAGAGCACAACGAGACAAAGATATATCTTAAATATTTCGGGCTAACAAGGCGCGGGTTGAAGAGGCAGGAGTTTTGCAGCACGATAGACAGAGATGCTAGCTTGAATTTTCGGCATAACAAGGCGCGGCTTGAAATTTCGGAAGAACAAGCTTAACGTGTACCCAAAAAAACACAATTTGCACCTCAACAGGCACTACGCACACATAAACACCATTTAGACTAGAGTAAGGTACACGTGCATTGCATGCATGAGATTTGGCAACCAAATTATGAATAAATACCACATTATAGCATGCAAGCTTTGAGTCATATATGCATGATGTAGATGTTCGTTTAATTCTTATAGTTCATTTCATTCAAAATCATCTAGTTTTTATAAGAAAGCTAATCTATTTAAGATTCATGGAATTGTGCGTCGTAAGACATAAAGTAAAAACAAATAATGGCAAATCATGTAGAGAAACATTTGGGCAATTCTGATACGGAAGATTCTAGAACAAATAAGAAGTGCTTGTGTTTTGATGTTTGTGCATTATGCTTAAGTTCAACCATGGAGTCTTCTAGATTATACATGTGGCGAAATATGGTGGAATCTAGATGATATCCAACGGCCAGTAGTGCTCAAATTTGCCATCTTTGGACCATCGGATTCGCCTCATCCAACGACCACCTTTCAAAGTTAAAGTTACCCGCACATAATAAAAAAATATAATATATATAGGGGTATAGATATAGATATGTGATGCGAAAGCCGCCCATCATCTCCAATTAGAATAGTGTGTCCATGCACGGATGCGACGTGGCCAAATGATGTCTGCCATCGGTATCTAAATTCAAATTAGTCTGACCTTGTTCAATGTGTATACATTACAACATGCTCGTTTCCAAACCACACCGCGCAGATCTCCGTTATATTCATGCATGCATGGGTTTCAAACATCAGGATCTCTTATTCAAATATTTGAATTCAACTTTACATTGATTATGACCTCACCTATTCTTTTACACCCACACAGTAGTCTTCTCTTTATAATTGTACCACTAACTTTCTCTCGTGCATGCATGCACACACACTACCAGTCGGCATTATCCATCGCACGCATGCAATCTTTTTCTTCAGGTCGGTCTCCCATGAAGGTACACACCCACACACATTCTTTATCTCTCACGCGTGCATGCGCAACGATCGATGTTCCTCTATGTATGTGTGTATATAGCTAGGTCTTTCATAGTTTTCCACACAAACCGATCAATCGATATATCCAAAGGAGGTCTCACCCTCTTTCCCACATCCACATCGATCAATCTATACCTCTCTATAGGATTAACATATATAGCTAATACACCCACATTAATTATATATCCAATGTCCCCTCTCATCATCCATGCCTTCCGCTTCATCTCTCGAGACAAGGCACAATGATGAAGACAAGGTAAGGGAGCCCCCCTCCCCCTAACATCACTATATGTCGAGGCTAATATGAATGTGATAATTAGACAATTGCTGCTAAAAATGGTTTAAGTTCATGAATTGACCCTCCTCGTAAAGGATTTGCAATGCTTGGCCCCTAGTGCATTTATTTTTCATGGCTCATACATCACAAGCAACAAATAAGCGTGTTCGCCCTCTCTCTAAATATCAATCTCGCACTTGTGCATTCCTTCATAGTCTCCTCCACTCGCCCTCGCACCATCTTCTAGACCCCACCGGATTTTGCCAGATGTACAATCTAGCGAGACTCCATGGTTGAACTTAAGCATAATGCACAAACCTCAAAACAACAAAGTGGTTCTCTTTTGTTCTAGAATCTTCCGTATCATAACTGCCCAAACTTTTTTTCTAGTTGAATTGCCATTATTTGTTTTTACTTTATGCTTTACAACGCATAATTCCATGAATCATAAAATAGATTAAGGGCTTCTTTGATTCAAAGGATTCTCAAAGGAATTTTGGAGGATTCTAATCATTAGGAATTTTTCCTATCTTGGTTATTTGATTCGTAGGATTGTAAACCATAGGAATTTTTCCATATGATTCATTTGCACTAGATTTCATAGGAAACATCCCATCCACTCAAACCTCTTTGAAAGTATTCTGCGTTTTTTCTATGCACAATCTAACACTCGTACAATCCTGTAGGATTCAAGACGACATTCCACTATAATCCCATGTTTTTTCTATTCCCGCGTTCTTAGCTTTTTTATAAAAACTAATTGATTTTGGATGAGATGAATTATAAGAATTAAACGAAGGGCTACATCAGGCATATATGACTCAGAGCTTACATGCTATAGTGTGGTATTTATTCATAATTTGGTTGCAAAATATAATGCGTGCAACGCACATGTACCTTACTAGTACTTCAAGTATGTGCAAAACACGTAAATTAGAATACCAATGGCACGCTACACAGTGTCTCTCTTATAGTTCATGAAGCCATGTGGCACATGTGGAGGCGTTGTCGCGACCTCCTTGCGTGGATTGATCACAGTGATGTGCTGCTGGTTCCAGAAGAATGTACTCGTCCTCCCTGAGCCATACTGGTGGTACATGCACGAAGCGAAGATGTGCACGCATGCCATGCACGCACTCATTCCCTCACACGCACACGTGGGTACACGGGCGGACGCAACTTTGTACCAAGATCCACCCCATGTGATAATTTGACGTGTGTAAAGTCGTTCACTTCATTGATGGTCAATTAATACAGCGCATGCAAATTGAGTGGACATGAGGGCGGAAGAAAGACATTATTACTCCACTGCGCGCATGTGAGTAGTTAAATCGTGGGTTGCTAGTAGTACTTCCATTGGTCTCCTTCGTATTTTATGCCAATTTTTGACAGTAATATAATATTTACACATTTGAGCAGTGTAGTACTTGAAATTTATGTTCCGCTAAACTCATCGGGAGCAGTTTCAGGCCTCGAAACCAAAACCATCAATTAATCTTTACCTTGTTCCCATCACATTCGAAAGCCTGCTCACACCTACTAGTACGTACCAAACCTGAATGTGTTCCCACTATGCAGGTATTAGTACTAGTGCTAGTACTTAGGTTATAAAAAGGGGAACTACCTAACCGAAAATTACTCTACCTTTCCTCCTCATAAGTGCTTCTTCTTCGTCCGTCGTTGCCATGGCCGGTGAGTAGAGCTCTAGGTCGAGAACTACTCGTAACAAGGGAGCGGCAACCAAGGCTGCGGAAAAAAAGAGGGCTTGCCGCCACGCAGAGACCTCGAAAATCTCTCACGGACAGGCGATGGCTCCCAGGAGCGCCCTAGCCATGAGGGCGAACATGCCGAGCCGGGCGGAGCTGGAGTAGTTATCCCTCGACGGCATGCCCGATCAGCTCAATAAGCACCTCAATAAGCGTAAGGAGTTCATCCAAGGCTTGATGGAGTTGTCAAGGAGAGCCTCGACGACATGCCCGCCGAGCTCAATCAGCAGGGGAGTTGACCGCCGGCTTGGTGATGCTATCAAGAAGAGCATTGCCTCGAGAGAAGAAGGCGACCGCAAAATCCTGCGACTTCGGAGGACAAGGCGAAGCTCGCCACGAGATCGACCTGTTGAAGGAGAAGAACGCCACCGGAAGAATCTGCATGAGAATAGTAGTTCCTCGATGAAGATGCTGCAGGCCCTCGTCATGGAACGAAGGAGGAGTTGGCGAAGCTCAGATCGAGTGCCGGTGCTGTCAAGGTACTTAATGCGGCCGTGGAATGATGATGAAGGCTCGCGTCGAGAAATCCCGTCATGGATGTAATGAAGAAGATGGCGAAGGAGACGCGCAAGGAGATGGAGGTCGTGGAGGCGATGAAGAAGCGATTCACGACTCGTGGCGAATTAGATCATTTGGGGAGATAATCTTCCTTCTTCTTTTGCTCATGTGTTTCATCTTTTGCTTCGGTGTTTAAGTCATGCGTGTCACGTTCTCTGCGAGGCATGAATAGAACAATGTTTTTTTAGGGAATGAATAGAACAATGCTAACAATGAGATGACTAGCAAATTAGATCATTTTTATCGCCATATGGCACTTGGGCTGCCGTGTTTAGGTTCTCCTCAAATCAGCATTACCACTCGAAAGGAAAACTTGAGTATACCGCACGGTTCTTTTCTCCTCCTCGATCAGTCGTCGCCAGATTTATACAAGAAGTCAAATCACAAGGCCCCGCCTTCTAGCAGTAATGAGCCACAAATCACAAAGTCCTCGCCTCTCGTGAAACCGACCAAGCTAGACTGCCCGCCTCTAGCCTTTTAAAAATGTATACTTTTGTACAAAGCAAGAGTATCGATGGATTGCGCCATGGAGCAAAACTTGAAATTAAAAAAAGGTGGTACATATAGATAGCGCCATCGCCAAATTATGCATATAGTACTATTAAAAAGGCTAGTCACAATAATGGTGTCCAAGACAACCCACCCTCAAATAAAACTAAGAGGGTGCTTGATACGCTTAAGTCCCATGACTAAAAGTAGTGGGACTAAAACATGCTAGCCTCACCCATGCTTGGATCCAAATACTAAAAAGGCTAAAATCAAGTTAATGAGCATTTATTATCCTCCAAACCCTCCAATCCGAACTCACTTTGTGTTAAAGGAGAGGAGTAAAATGAGTAGAGAGAGGACTAATCCACATTTTAGTAGGGGTACCCACTACTAAAAAATTTAGTCTCAAGACTAGTTTTAGCCCTCTTTAGTCGGGGGTGCTTGGAACTTTAGCTCTTAAAGAGACTATTTTAGTCGACTAAAATAAGTCCCTTGGATCCAAGCACCCTCTAAGCATCCTGAATTCTTTGACAAAACTAAGCACCACGAAATTCTTTGACAACTAAATTGTGGCTATATGATGTTGGCCATATATATTGTACGATATAATGTGAAGAAACGAGTGGTAGTACTATACCAACTAAAAGATGAAATGTAAGAAATACTAGTATGTACGCATCAAGAGTTAAAGTAACGAGAAGAAACATAACATAGTTCTGCTGGGGGCTCAGCACAACACACCCCTCAAATTAAATTAAGCACACCTGAAATTAAACTTTGCAACTATTCCGGTAGACATTGCATTAGAACCACCAAGAGCAACATCATCATCTGAGTCTTCGAACATGCGTCTGAAGCGAGAAAGGCATCCTTTCACCGTCGCGGAAGAACGGGTGTAGATGACATCGAACTCATCGCCGGTGATGGTTCTAACCTTGTACTCACCGCTGATCGGGGAGATTTGGGATGCCATGGATTTGGGAGGAGGGTTAGGATTAGTGGAACTGCCATAACATGAATGGACGGGACGACTAGGAGCGAACCGCCGTAGTATTGAAGGACGTGCGGGGACGAGTAGGAGCGAACTGCCAGCGTGCGAATGGCGGGGTAGTGGCTTTCCATTCTCCCATGATACAAGCCCGAGAGCCCTTGGATCTCGAGATCGAACGTTGCATGGCGTGATTCTAGACCTATGGGTGAATATCCTATCTCGGAGGGTTATTCGCAAATTTTCAAAGAACTTAGCATGCGACCGCTTGATCTCAGATCCAAGGGCTGCCAAGAGCCGATCGTGGTCGCGCCTACCACGACCGTCGCGTCGCTCATGCGGTCCCGCCCTTGGAGATTTAACACGGTGCGTTAGGCTATCTGATGTTGGCATGTCATACATAGTCATCACTTAGTCATTCATACTACAACAAGGTTTTGGCTATAAGGTTGGCTATAAGTGTATTTATTTATTTTACTTCTCTCTATCTCTTTCTTTCAGACTCCCTCAGTCCCATAATATAAGAACGTTTTTGACACTAGTGTAGTGCCAAAACGTTCTTATATTATGGGACATGTAGTACTAGTATTTATTGCATTTGCCAAGGAGTGACCTCTTCCAATGAAATGGTGTTGCTAAGTTTGCTTCATTTAATTAGCTATAGACTCAAAATTGTCTTTTCACCTAGGTACACGTGCTTAGCACCGTTTCTTCCTTGGGTCATCAAACTAGTTTCTCTCTTCTTGATTAACTTGCCACATCAGACTTTATGCCTATGTGGCAAGCTTAAGCACCTGTAGGAGCAAGTAAGTACAATAGTGCGCTTTACATGGCATTTTTGCATATGTGGAGGAAAGAGAGGCAAGTAAAAAGTAGAGAAGTGGGCTCTCATGCAAGAGCCAGCCTCTACTACATGGTGGAGCATTGGGAGAGGCACCTATATGGAGGTGGTCAGGAATCGGGAGACTCGGGCCTTCCACTATGTAGGCCAAAGGAGGTGCCAAATCTACTTCTGCACAATTTGGCACCGGTGCCCTCCATAGCCCATGCGCTGCTATAAAAAATATTGTGGGAACCGGAGCAAGTGCTGGCACCGATGCCCACTTCCAGCATGACAATAAAATACATTAATATGTGCACCGATGCCCACTTCCAGCGCGAAGGATCGAGGGGGAGGTTGGTTTGCTCGATTTCTTTATGTACGCGCGGGTCCTGCTTTTCTACGGGCTGCAAACCAATGTTGTGAGGGCGGTGCCAAAAAATTTCGTGACTGCATTGATGCCCAATCTACATATTTTAATGCACCAGGCACCGGTCAAATAGTGGAGGGCCTCACGCCGGTCGTAGCGCCGCAGTTAAAATGATAATGGAAAGTCAAATCACGGGCCCCCACCTGTCCAGCAGTAACTCGCTGTCAAATCACACAGCTCTACATTTGCAACAGCCTACTCCCTCGTCTTCTGGCGTCTCTGTCGAACCGACTAGGCGGAAATGCCCCGCCGCCTACCGCGCAGGAAAAGCACCGCCCTCGACTTTTAAATAGTATACAGTATACTAATTTTGTATCCATGTATTGCGCCCGCGCCATGGAGCAAAGTGTCTAGAAAACGGCGGTACACATGTACGGAGTATACAACACGCCCGTCGCGTTCGCGTCGCACCCCAGACGGTCGGTCGGTTTGGCACGCTGCTCTCTGAATGGAACGCGCGTCATATTGCGTTTGCACACACATGTGGGATGGCAATTGAGAACCGACCATAGGCACACTCCCCGGCCGCAAGTTGGGTGACTTAATAGAAGAGGGAGACGAGCGATAGTACTAGAGAAGTGTTGTACTACGTTGGTGCCTGGATGATCCCTGCAAGACACGGAAGATCAGTTCGTCCATGCATGTGACCAGACTCCAGCAGACACGCCTGGATTGGCTATCGCTACATATCGTGCAGTGCTGTGTTGTACATGGTTGTAGTTGTGGTGAGAAATCTAAAAAGGTTTCTTGTCATCTCACAAAATTAGGTGTCATGTGCTTGGATCACTACGAGGGTTAAACAATGACAAGCTGAGTTGGGCTAGTCATTGGGGCACATGCACGAGCAAAGGACTACTCGGCTGCCATCTAGGTCAAGCCGGCTATGTTAATTAGGACATCTATCGACGGACCCTTTTTCTATGAGTTTATCTTTAATTTGAGCTTTGTTCCTCATCTAGTTTGTCCGTCGGGATTCATGTGTCTCCTTTGGGCAGTGAGGTTATGATTTCTTGTCATGTGACATTTTTTCGTGTTATATGTTATAATCTGGCGCTTCAGATCAAAAAGACGACAAAGGCGCCTCCGGGCCACGTGCATGAAGACTTCTCGACAGTCATTGACGAGGTCAAGCCGGCTCCGGTAGACAAAACAAAACTAGTACTACTCCACTATATAGGCAGGAGCCTCCACGCTTGCTTGCTAGTGTTGCTCTCTTCACACTGTCTCGGCCTCTCCGGATCTAAACACGACAGGTGGCCACACACTCTCTCTCTCTCTGCTCACCGCTGGTCACAGATCCAGCCGGATCCTCTCCACCGGGGAAGGTGAGAAGGTGCAACATTCACGCGGTCGTCCTCGGCGACGACTCTTACCCATTGCTGGGCGCGTCCCGATCAACAGACTTTGTCGTTCTCTCCCAAGCACTGGCAAGGCGAGGAGGGCCTCAACCCTTCTTCCTTCTCAGCCGTAGTGTGGGCAGATCCGCCTCCGCCGCCCACCTAGCGACATCCCGCGACCATCGGTATAACTTCCTTCAAACCGCCTTGTTTCTACTTCCGAGCTCCTCGACGTCAGCTGCATTTGTATCTTTTACTATTTCTCGTGCCCCTCGTAGATAGGATCGACCGGATGTTCAAAAGCCACCTAATTTTTAGGTTTAAGAGGTAAAACTAGTTCATGCACTCAATCTAGTACTACTTGGTTCAAACAAGGAAGAAAGGGGTGGGGTGGGGAGGATTTGTTACTGAATCTAGGACTTGGTCGAAAGAGGAAATAATGGGGTAAAAGTAGCGAGACCTGCTATCCAACTGGTCTCTAGGTCTAATAGGGAAATAAAGGAAACGCAGACAAACTTAATATAAACCCGACCTATTGGTTGAAAAAGGAAAGAAAGTGGGGACTGAGGGACAAGTCAATGAGTAAGTCCAAAGACTAGATTTGCTAGCCTCACACAAGATAAGGTGGCTATACCGAACAAAAAATGGGACCAACCCAGATATCTTGTTACGATGTTTGTTGCCCCGAGCTACTCTTATGTAATGCCACCGTAAAATGTAGCAACATCGCCGTTAAAAGTAAGGACACATTAAACCAATGTTGTTTTCAATGTAATGCCTCCAAAGAATATGAATCAATGGCATTCTTTACATGTCCCGCTAAAATTTCCCATTAAGATAAGTTGGTTCTTTTAGATAAAATGCAACTGTCCCGGTCCGCCTACTCTCCCGTGCCCAAAGTAATGTCGATTTAACGGTTGTCATAGTTAATCCTAATGCCCACACTAAAATCTAGCAATGCCAAGCTTTAGAAATTGCTATCGTCCTTGTAGGATTTCCATTCAGATAAGGAACATCTTTTCATTTGATGCATGTTTCATCACTTGTTAGTCACCCTCCTTTCCACCTTTTTGTGCAAACATAGATATACATTTCACGCCGATCTTAGTTGAACTGCACAAATGATATCCAAATTATAGTTGAGCATTCCAGAGCTTCACAACCAACCTTGATGTTGCTCAATTTTATTGCAACTAATGAAGAAGAAGCTTTGTGGGTTTCGTTTTCTGATGGAAATGGAACCGGGGCTGGAGCCCTTTTCTTAAAAAAATCGAAGAAGAAGCTGCTAGCTCACGGGACATTGCTTCACTTTAGGTGAACTGCACCAAAAGGTCCCATGAATTGAATCATCCATGTTGGTGACTGAAAGAGCCACCAAACATCCCATCTAAGCACCCCCGGCCTTCATCCTTGCGATGCACGGTACACCTCGTTTGCCACCTGCTCGGCCCTAGTGTCACTGATAAAATGAAGTAATAATATAGTTAAAATAGAGCAAGTGTCATCTCTATCATTTCATTTCCAATGTAGATAAAGAAAGTGCTTCTCTTTGTTAATGTATGTTTCATCAACTAGTCCCATTGTTAATGTTTAAGCGTTTCTACAAACTGGGGTGCTTAATTTTAGTTGATATGTACAAAAATAGAGATTTGAATGTCTCAAGGCGCCTCCTTGTACTACCGATGTACACCGATGTTCATCACCGCGTAAGGTGTATCTAGGAGACTTGGGACGATGTCCAAGATGAGGCGTCACCAGATGAGGCGTCAGTAGGCCCATCTCGCCCGCAAAGATGGCATACTATGATACTATCGCAATATTTTCTTCTATTTATTTTGTGTGTTTCATCAACTAGTGCCACTATAATGTAATCACGCTTTTTCATTATCTACGCAAACAGGTTATTCACCTGCATTTTGGTGGAACTGCACAAATGTACGTATGGAACCGCATATATGCAGAGTGCGAGGTGTGCCAAGTAAAAATTACCGACACCAACCATGCTGCATGCACGATTGGCATCCACCACCACCAAGGGGATGTGTGGCGCTCTCGTGGACGGATCTTTCTCAAAGAGAAATCATCTAACCAAATACTAGTAGCTTATATTGGCAGTTTTCTAGGGAGTACTCTTTTCTGAAAGAAGCACCAATCTATTTTTCTTTATTTGTACACTGTTTCACAACTTTGACCCAAAGGACCAGAGTTATTTTAGGGTGTTTGGCGTAGTACTCGGAGACTGATTGTAAGCATGATTTTCATTAGCTGTCACACTGATTGTAAGCATGAGTAGGTGGAAGATTAGGTTAGTGCGAAGCTTACCTTAAACCCTACCGTCGCCGTTGAAATGAGGCGAGCGTAGAGGGAACCATGGAGAATGGCGGGGAATCGACGTCGCGCCATCCGACCTCCTCTTGCGGTGGGAGAATGAATACTCATGTGGCTCCGGCTGGCTCTGCACCCTCACGAACGGCACACCATACTCGATCGATTCGTTATCCTCTGGGTGCTCGACCTTCGACCTATACGCCCACCACCTCCGCTTTGATCGCCGCCTCGGGCGAATCTGTCTGCTCCATCGCCAGAGGAGATACTGATGAACTCGAGGATGCGGGCGTGATCGCCGCCGAGGAGTACATGTACATCGCTGCCCTCATCGCCACTGTCTCGCTCTTTCGCATACATTGCCACATGGCCCGCACTGCCCTCGAAATCTTCCACTCATTGTCAAACCAACTAAGGATCTCCTTCAACTCAAGCTAACTCGCTGTCGCCGCCGGTGATCTTCCCCGATTCACCTTGCATCCTCTCCATAGATGTCCTTCGAGTGGTCTGGTGCTAGCTTTGGAAGATGGGAGGAGAGACAGTGGTCTTGCAATAGAGAAGAGGGAGATGCGAGACGGTGGTTTTGGAATGGAGATGATGGAGAGGAGAGGAGGTGGTTTTGCAATGGAGAAGATCAGAAGAGCGAGAGGCGAGACAGTGGTTTTGGAATGGAGATGATGGAGAGGAGAGGAGGTGGTTTTGCAATGGAGAATATCAGAAGAGGGAGAGGCGATGATGAGGACATGATTACCTTGGATACGACCAAAAATATTGCATACATGTATATTTGTGAGGTGATTTCTAATGCAAACTATGCAATAATTTATTTATGTCATCCAGGACAAAAATACTTCACAAACTTTTGTGCCATGTCTAATTGCAGGTGTATGGGACATTTGTACAATCCACATATGAAGATAAGGGAGAAATAGATGTTTACCTGCTGTTTAAAAAGTTCTCTCACGTCACTTTTGGCCCAAGAGAAGATAGAGTCCAAGTCTCTCACGTTCGGACTCGATTCGGACCGCATGTATATACCGACTCAAAACGTCAATAACTTTTTCATAAAGACTCCAAATTGGTTGATTCTTTTTTGTTGGAAAATAGATTTCGTGCATTTTCCAACCCAATTGATTCACCTTAAAATCCGTCCGAGCGTTGAGTTATGGACGAAACAATCTGATGTCAGCAGCAGAATCGAGTCAAACTACAAGTCCAAAGGTGTTACGTCACCTCCACTTGGGCCCATTGGCCTTGTACGACCTAGGGTTAGTTTTAGGCTGCCTTGGGACGCCCTCCTACCTCCTTGGCCGCCACCCCTTGCTCCTATATAAGTAGATCCATCTAGTAGCTTTTTCCTTGGGATTTGTTTAGTTAAAAGTTAGCAATTGCAACTTCGTACTTCGTTTGTGTCCAACGACTGCACCAAGACCGCCACGGATCCCCACCATTATCAATACATCATATATATTCGCAATATTCAGATTGCTTTATCATATTCTTGCTCGTTCTTCGATTGCTTGCGGAATAGACCTTCGTGGTCGTTGATCGTGCTTCCGCATCGCCGAGAACCTCGTGAGATTGGTTTAGCGATTGCTAAGGCGCAACGTCAGGCATGTTTGTAGTCGGATCGTCAAAGTCTACTCCACCAAATCGATAGTTATCATCTCATCGAAAGATCGGGACACCTTGCCTCTATCAAGTGGTATCAGTTTTCAGGTTGCTCGGTGAGAATTTCCAATTATCTCTAGATTAGATTTATTTTCTTACCTATTGTCCAAGAAAAGCCACAAAAAAGTTAGATCTATTCATCCTTTGTCCAAGCCATCGAGCCTTTGGAGTTTCTTTTCATTGTTTGCATTATTGAATTATCGGTTGCATCGTCGTGTCGAGTTGCTGGTCTTAGTGTCTAGTTCGTTTAGAGTTTCAAGTTCTGTTCACATTAGTCACGCCGCCGCTGCATCGTTATCCCTTCCGCTGACCACCATCCATCCATCAATTTCCACCACGTGCTACCCACCGCTCATTGTCATAACCATAGTTGAGATCGCTCACATCTTCACTTGATCCAATCTGCATCTTATCTAGTTTGTTTGGAAAGAGGAGAGAGAAAAAGAGAGAAAAAAGTAAAAGAAAAAGTCAGAGAAAAAAGAGAGAAAGAAAAGAAAAATAAGTGTGAGAAAAAAAGAGAGAAGAAAAAAACAAAGTTCGGATCTATCTAGACTCAATCTCGTAGCTGAATTCGGATTGAATCTGTTTTGTGCACTGTTCAGTAAAACAGGCATAACTTCCTCATACAAAGTCCGTTTTGGCTCATGAGTACTCAAATTAAAGCTAAAGACGAGCCGCATCTAAATAGTTGCAGAAGCTAGTTCAATATTTGGCACCTCAAAATCGGCTCCTAAATAGGTCTTTTGCCCTCCAAGTTCGTGAACACAACTTATTCCAGTTTTTCAAACCAGTTTTAGAATTTTTGACTCCTCATATCAACTCGAATTGAGTGATTCTTTTGAATTGGAAAGCTTGAGTTAGTAGCATTCTTTTAAAAAGTTATCAGAAAATTGGCTCAAAATTTTCAAGAGGAAAATTGAGAGAGAGTTGTTGTATATCCCGCTTGGCGCTTGTTCTTCATCATTATCTTTACCGCTGCCAGATCTTCACTTATATCTTGCTGTCCAGAGCTACTTATTATCCTTCATTGATGTTAGTTGTGCTACGCCAGACCTCATTAGTGTTCTAGGCTCGCGCCTCTAGTCCTGGTCTAGCCTAGGACCAGACAAGACTGGTCGTTGAGCGCTTATTCAACATTGCATCTATGAATTGATTATTGCTAATTTTTTGCTACCATATATAGCCAACCCAGCTCCACATATTTCTACACCGTGTATACGACGCTCTCGGCAATCGCTTTACACAATCTTCGAGTTACTTGACACCGCTGGTTGCTGTCACCACCGCCGCATGGTAAGAACTTGTAAGATATTGATATTTGCTTTATTGTGAGCACTTTACAACCACATCCTAGTAGTTCATAGAAACATTATTCTCGAATTTTGTTTCTTGTTTCTACTAATCATGACAGGTTCCGGAGATAGAAGTTCTTGGACGACGGACACATCTTCATCATCACGAGAGTTGGGACAACACACACAAGCATATGGTCGTGGTATGTCTTTACCATCATTTGAGGGTAGATTTAATCCTGCTATTTATCTAGCTTGGGAGCTTGAATTAGAAGAAGTTTTAGTCACCATGATTTTTCTGAACTTGAGAGAGTACGAGCTACCACTAGAGCATTTACTGGTTTTGCTTCATTTGGTGGAGTGTACATTGTAAGAAAAACATTGATAACCAACCCACAACTTGGAAAGTTTTGAAAGCTGTAATGAGACAACAATTTTTCCTCCTTACTATCGTCGTGAATTGCTTCGCAAATTTGAACAATTAAAACAAGGCAGAACACTGTTCATGCTTACTACAAAGAGTTCAAATCTTATATGCATCATTGTGACATAGAAGAATCTGAGGATGATACAATGAATAGATTTTTGGTGGTTTGAACCATGATATCCGTGCAAGATTTCACTATATTCCTCGCTCCATTATTGGTATGTATGTTCGCTTGTACCTTTGAGAGACAGCTACAGGAGGATGCATTGGGTGACTACAACAACTACTATTCCAGTTCATGCTCACCATCGCCGCTTGGTTCCTCCACCGTTGCACCTACTAGAGCAGCCCCACCCAGCATTGTGAGCGACATCATCTCAAGTGTATGGTGCATTATCAAGGCCTGCACCTACATCACCTCGCCTTTGCGACAAGGTAACAAAAAGGTATTAATGATATAACTTCACATGAGAATGATGCATCCCTAGTTAACTTGAATGCATCATGTGTTGAGTTAACTGTGATTTGAGCACATCACCTCTTTTAGAGAATCTTGATACTATCATGAATGCGCTATGTGATCAAACAACCTGAAATACCAACAATTTTGAGTGCACCCATTGAATTAACTATTGATGCAAAAGAATCAATGTTTAATCATTTTGATATGACCTCTAATCTTGGTGATGATTCTGCGTCGAATGACTTATTGCATGTTTGCTTATTTAAGCATGTTGTAGCATGTAAACTTGATGCAAGTAAGGTTTATTCACCAATGTTGGGATGGTTTAATGATGAACATTGTCAATCTTTTGAAATGAATAAGAGCTTCACTTATATGTGCAAACTGAGTTGTAATATTTTCATGCCTTCTACTTCTTGTGATAATGTTTTGGCTTTAGATTTTATGAACTATGCAAGTTACTCATCTATTCATGTGTCATATGTGCAAAAATCAAGGGAAGTAAAATGGATGACATATACATATACAACATGTACACCTTGTCTCTTTTGTTAGCCATATTTCAGATTAAGCAACGCCGAGGACGGCTTTGTTTTCAAGAAGGGAGGATGATGAGGACATGATTACCTTGGATACGACCAAAATATTGCATACATGTATATTTGTGAGGTGATTTCTAATGCAAACTATGCAATAATTTATTTATGTCATCCAGACAAAAATACTTCACAAACTTTTGTGCCATGTCTAATTGCAGTGTATGGGACATTTGTACAATCCACATATGAAGATAAGGAGAAAGAGATGTTTACTGCTGTTTAAAAAGTTCTCTCACGTCACTTTTGGCCCAAGAGAAGATAGAGTCCAAGTCTCTCACGTTCGACTCAGATTCGGACTCTGCATGACATACCGACTCAAAACGTCAATAACTTTTTCATACGCACTCCAAATTGGTTGATTCTTTTTTGTTGGAAAATAGATTTCGTGCATTTTCCAACCCAATTGATTCACCTTAAAATCCGTCCGAGCGTTGAGTTATGGACGAAACAATCTGATGTCAGCAGCAGAATCGAGTCAAACTACAAGTCCAAAGGTGTTACGCCACCTCCACTTGGGCCCATTGGCCTTGTACGACCTAGGGTTAGTTTTAGGCTGCCTTGGGACGCCCTCCTACCTCCTTGGCCGCCACCCCTTGCTCCTATATAAGTAGATCCATCTAGTAGCTTTTTCCTTGGGATTTGTTTAGTTAAAAGTTAGCCATTGCAACTTCGTACTTCGCTTGTGTCCAACGACTGCACCAAGATCGCCACGGATCCCCACCATTATCAATACATCATATATATTCGCAATATTCAGATTGCTTTATCATATTCTTGCTCGCTCTTCGATTGCTTGCGTGAATAGACCTTCGTGGTCGTTGATCGTGCTTCCGCATCGCCAAGAACCTCGGAGATTGGTTTAGCGATTGCTAAGGCGCAACGTCGTGCATGTTTGTAGTCGGATCGTCAAAGTCTACTCCACCAAATCGATAGTTATCATCTCATCGAAGATCGGGACACCTCGCCTATCAAAGTAGATGATGGTTTTGGAATGGAGATGATGGAGAGGAGAGGAGGTGGTTTTGCAATGGAGAAGAGGAGAGGAGCGCAGGGCAATGATTTAGGATTGGACGAGAGGGTCAAGGCTTATGACCGGATCAAAATCAAAATCAATTTACCCTTCAATTAAGAAAGCGACCCCACATTAACTAGTCTCCCTTTATTCGGGTCATAATTAACCATGATTTTCGTGACATAAAATATATGTTATACATTGCAAAAATAATATAATTTGAAAGTACATTCAGATACTGAACCAAACGATATAATTTTTGGTGACATGCATTCACATTTTGCTTGTCAAATACAGTACGTGGTCAAATTTTAACCCAAAATACGCAAAACAACAAAAAATACTTCCAAGACCAGCGCCGCTCTTCCGCTTTTCTCCTCTTAAACCACCGCCGCCTCTCTCTGTTCCAATCTAAATGCAGCGCCGCCCTCTCCTCTTCCATTTCAAAACCACCGCCCTCCTCTCTGCTCCAGCCTAAAACCAGCGTCGCTCCTCTCCCGCTCTAATCCAAAACCACCGCTGCTCCTCTCCTCTTCCATTCAAAAACCACCACCGGCGAGTGAAGGTGCTGTGGAGAAGTAGATCGATGGAGGAGTACAACCGATACATGAGGATCGCAGATGGCGACCCTGTGAAGCTAGTTAGGATGTTGGAGATACAGTCTTGGTTTGACAACAAGGACCAACTAGCGGCAACGGCGACATCCATGGCCAAATATCTGCAATAGAGCGAAAAGCGGCGATATTCCGGAGGAGTCGCACGAGTACATAGAGCCGCCTCTCGACCATGGAGCAAACAGATTCACCGAATCCGATCGTGAGGGAGCGGTGGTGGGAGTATCGATCCTAGATGGAGCATCCACCATAGATTGAAGGATCGAGCATCTACAGGTGCCGCTTGTGAGGTGTCTGCCAGAGCGAGCCGGTGGAGTCTTCGTCGATCGAACCCAACCGCAAGAGGAGAAAAGCAGCTGACCCGACGACGCTTCCCGCCATCGCCTCCCTCGCCGCTCACATCGTCTCACGGGCGGTGTGCCGCCGAGGAATAGGAGGGCTGCCTCCCCAACCCAATAGTCGGGCGCTTGTGAATTGTCGAGGAGCTTAGGGTTGTCAAGATTTGCAGTTTGTGAATTGTGTTTTGTGTTGTGTATTTTGAGAGTACTTTCAGATATGAATGTCTTTTGAATTTCAGATTTGCAGATTCAGATATGAAGTATTTTATGAATTCTAGAGATCTATTTTAGCACTTAAAAATGTAGTTTCATAGGAGTATAAAAGTGCACACAATGTGATTCTTAGAGAAGAAACGCAAGTTTCAGCTTTTAGATAAGAAACGCAAGTTCAATTTCAGATAAGAAACTGCAACTTTCGTGAGGCGAGCATTTATATTAACACGGCCTTTTCAAATAGGGTTAACATCATGTTGGAAGTTTTATTCATGGTCGAAAATGGAACTACCAGCCAGTTAACATCATGCTGATCAACATTCATGCATAGCACATCTTCATATGATGCACAGTCAAAATGGCCTATGGACCTCCCATCCGAGGTCGTGGGCTACGCATGTTAAAAATGAAAGCCTAGACGGGGCAGCCCAAAACCACGTCCAACACTTGCCAAAACTTCGTCCCTCGTTTAAATAATTTCTTAACAAATAAAATCCTGGATTGTTTTGGCACGAAAATCCTAGTGATTGTGTACAAAAGCTTGGTAAGATTTATGAACGAATGTAATAATATCACTTATTATTTAAATATATTTATAACAAAATTCTCAGCCCCTTTTTATTTTTTGATAACATTGCTGGCCAACCCAACATTATAATTAGAATCAGCCCAGCAAAATCATGTATTTCGAGAAAGTGCAAATGGCCTGTAGTTTTTTAGGAAATAAAATAAATGGGCTGCATGAATGCTACATTATTTGTTCACCCAGCCCAGCTAATGGCTGTAATTCAAAAAGAAAGATCAAATTGACTGTAAATTCTAAAAAGTGGGTTGAATACGTGCCACATTTTTGGAGGCTGAAATGTGGGTCAATAGGTCGAAGCCAACGCAAGTCATTGTCAATTTAGTCAACAAATGATTCTGACATGTTAGCCGTTGGATTTACATCCAACGACCGGCATCCATCTTCAATCTCTCGTCTTCTTCCTCCAGCTGCCGACCACCTCCCGCCTCTTGTTGCTAGTATCTTCGCTTAGCACGCTTCGCTATGAAGCGCTACTCCACCGCTGGCTGTGCCATCCTCCACCCTCCACACCTCTGTTCTTCTCCACCGATCGCCGAACCACACCGCACTAGAAGCAAGTTAACCTTGTACACCTCTCCGCTCATGACTCTACTCCCGCGTTTCCCATCTCCGCTCGTTGTCGTCCGGGCCTCGCCGCCGCCCACCACCTTGGATGCGCTCAGTGCGGCGTGGTCAACGTGGTCAACGAACGACACCATCGGAAGTAGATCGTGAGTGGAGAGGTCGACACCGGGTCCACGGCCGCACACAAGGAAATGCCTCCTTATTACGCCGCAAAATAATGATTCCTCCACCGACATCTGGGACCCACCGAAGGGCCTCTATATTTCACGAAAAATAACGTGCCCCCACGACATGTCGGACCCACCACCTATCTTCACACGCAAGGAAGTGCCTCCTTATTACGCACAAAAATGAATATTCCCCGCCTAGAACCC
Organism: Aegilops longissima; assembly: GCA_021605205.1. Classification (NCBI taxonomy): domain Eukaryota; kingdom Viridiplantae; phylum Streptophyta; class Magnoliopsida; order Poales; family Poaceae; genus Aegilops; species Aegilops longissima. Next base: position 313,967,741 of record CM038678.1, read on the forward strand.
AAAGATAGTGGGAGGCTAACTTGTGGGCCTACCAAGTTGACGGGACGGAGGGCTTTGTCAACTTAGTCAATATGAACGATTCTAGCTCATGTTACCGCACGACGCTCATCCAACGGTCAGTAGTGCTTCTTCAACCTCTGGTCTTCTTGCTCCAAATACCAAACCAGCCACGGTCGTGTGCTGCGTGCTCCTCGCCTCCCCGTGGCGGGCGGTGTGATGCCGCGGAGGCCTCACCGCCTCTACTACTCCCACCGCTAGCCGTGCCATCCTCTACTCACCCACACCCTTGTTATTCTCAAGGCGACAACAGACTCACACCGCAATGAACCATGAACCTCGACTCTCTTCGCGGGCATCCATCTGCTGCGTCTTCCCGGCTCCGAAGTCGCCCCTTCCTAGTCCTCGCCGTCGTCCACCGCCGTGGTGCTCTCGCCGACGTGGTCAATGTGGTCAAGGAACGACTTCCATCGGACGTGGATCAGACGTGGAGAGGCCGATACCGGGTCCACGGCCGCAGCAAGGAAGTGCCTCCTTATTACGCGCAAAATAATGATTCCTCCACCGACAAATAGGATTCCACCGGACGGGCCACCGATTTCATAAAAACGTTTGCCTCGATCGCGGGACCCACTACTACATCTTCGCACGCAAGGAAGTGCGTCCCGAAAAAAACCGATTCGCCCCGATCGCCGGGACCCACCATCTACATCTTCGCAGTAAGGAAGTGCTCGATACCGGGACCCACCGGCCGAAGCGTGCGAAGCGTTGTCATTCTGGTCGCGAACGTATGTACATATATACCGGTGGATGTAGAGGCGCACGCAGTCGTAGTAGAGGCGCGCGACGTAGCATGTACATGTACGCATAACGCCGTGGTGTAAGAAAGAAAATACGCCACGTATGTGTACATACGGCGGGTCTCGAACGCCTACTCGCGATACGCACGGTCGGGGCTCATGTACATGGCTGGGTCGGAACGGAGAAACAACATCGTCGTCGTGTTCATGGGGAGGCAATAGAATACGTCGTGTTCATGGGGAGGCAATGGAATGCGTCGTGTTCATCGGGACGCAACTGAACGCGTGAGAGCTAACCGCTGGGTCGGAACGGAATGCGTGGTCGTGTTCATCGGGAGGGCTTGGACGAACAGCGATGGAACGAGGCTGGCGACGACAACGGAGGAAACAGACCTCCTACATTCGGAGCGGGTCCTGTTGATCGGGAGGGTGTGGCGTCTCAAGAAAACAGAGGAAACAGACTTCCTATGGTCAAACGGGGTCTTGTTGATCGGAAGGGTGTGGCGTCGCAAAACGGATTTAAACGGATCTCCTACGGTCAAACGGGGTCCCGTTGATCGGGAGGGTGTGGCATCGCAAAACGGACGAAATGGACCTCCTACGGTCAAACGGGGTCCTGTTCATCGGGAGGGTGTGGCGCATCGCAAAACGGACTCCACGGATACTGCTCATTTCCACCGTCGACCTCCTCTAGCCTCCACTGCCACTTTCGACCTCCTCCACCTCCACGGGCTCCTGCTCATCCAGCCTCCACCGCCTTCTCCACCGCCATCGCTCAGCCACCCTCCACCGCTCACTGCTCATCCAGCCTTCCACACCACGGGTCCTGCTCCACCACCCTTCATGGGCACCCTCCACCGCTCATCGCTCATCCAGCCTCCACCACACCACGGGTCCTGTTCCTCCAGGCAACGCCATCGCCATCGCTCATCCAAACCCCCGCAACGCCATCGCTCATCCCAGAGGCAAGATCGATCGGCTTCAGCTTAGCGCAGATGCGGCGAATCGCCGATCGGGTTCGATTAATGACCATCGATCGATCACTCGGGTTCAAGAACGCCAGAACTGCAGTAATCGCCGGTTCGATTAGAGCCCAACGCCGCCGGGTTCGATTAGAGCTAACGCCGCACACACGCCAGCAGACGTGTACGAGAAAACGTGCATTGCTCGCCCCGACCTCCCAACAGAACCAGAACTCCCCAAAATTTTCCTCCCTCGCTTCTACCACGGTTTTTTCTCATCATGGACGGCCTAAAGAATGTCATGCGCGATGCCTCCCCCCGCCCAGACGAAAAGCCCATTTTCATCATAGAAGTAGGAGCCCACCACATCTATGATGATACCGGGTTTTGTCACAATTATCGTCATAGAAGTGTCATATGTATGACAGAAAAAAATTTCGTTCGGCCCAAAATGTCACGGATGTGTTTTTTTTGTAGTGTGCACATCTGCATCAGCTTGGGACATATGTGCTTTGATACATTACTTTATTTCACTATGGGCTTTAATATTCTACTCCATTTTCGAGGGATAAAAATGTTTGAGGCTACTATAGTATATGTGAAATATACAATTATTTATTACTTGTTTTCTTGCCATCTAATGTGTTTGGCATTTCTTCTTTCAAATTTACATCTCCTCTTTGTGCAGGAGGTACAAGGTCTCACCACATGTTGAAGGCTGCTTTCAGTAATTCTATTTTCATTTTGATTTTGATTTTTGTGAGAGTATTTTTCTGCCTTACAAGGACATAAGGTGATTCGTGGGTTGTAGGGCATGGGGAGCTTCACTATTATGTATTTTTCTATATATTTAATATATCATTGTTGTGGTTATTTTAATTGTTTGATTACACAAAGTCATGGTAACACTATATCTATAGATTGTGATACATGGAGATGCATTTTGCAAGGTTAATTGTGTACCCTATATTGATACTTTGACAGTTTCTAATTAAGTGGTTTACACTGAAGGTGCATAGCATCAACGAAGATATGATTAAGCTTAAGAAATTAGGAGAAATAATGGTTACGTATGAAAGTTAAATACACATGGTTTGTTGCTTCCGTACAGGATGGTGTTATGATAATAGATCAAATATGCTCAATGTCCAACTTACTTTCACTTTTTGTTGTATATGAATCAAGAGCCGATGACCAAGATGTTGTCTATGTGTGTGTTACTTAAGTGTCATGTTGTGGGACAAAATTGGCAAGGTACTTTGTATGCGATGTGTTTTTGCTAAATTTGTATGGTTGAGAGGTCCATTGAGATATGGTCCTCATATGGAACAAGAATATCGGCAAAAGCTATATTTAGTTCAAATTAAGATGGGGCGTCCGCCGGCTCGGCCGGCTCCCAGCTGTCAAATCTGGCGTATCAGCGCCCTCCATCATTGCAACATAGGTCTTGTTGCAGAAAATTTCTGTAGCAAGAATTTTTTACAACTCGGGTTTTGTGTTGTTGCATAACTTTTTTGCAACTCAGCTTTTGTTGCAGATTTTTTTTTAGAAAAGGAGGATGACCCCCGACCTCTGCATCTGGGCGATGCATACGGACACTTTATTAATTATTCTCACAATACCTTACAAAGTAATACCACAGTAAGACTAAAGCCGTTGCTAAGTAACAAAATGTTGCTACACCTATCCAGCTTGATGAAGGCGCAAATAGCTCGGGCCTAATACCAAATGTACATCGCAGCCAAACCTAACATCTAAAACCCGAGGACCCATCCAGACGCCCGGGCATGGGTCTCGCCGGTCCGGCGTGCTCTCGAGGTCACCGCCGCCAATCGCCACCGCCCATCTTCGAATCAGATCGATGCATCAACCTTGCTCGGTCTAGCTATCGTCGACGCCACCACGGCGCCTAACAGCACTCTCCTCCTCGCACGCAAACAATCATGGCGCGCCGCGGTCGCCATCGATACACCTCAAAGACCATGTCGCCAAGTACCACCAAACGACACGCCTTGAAGTCTTTGAAGATTTGTCGTGCGTAGCACCCGCCGACCGTGCATGACAAAGTGTAGCACCTGCCGGTCGCATGACTTGAGATCTCCGCCAAGCTCCGTGCAAGACAAAGCCGCCCACCTCCGCCTCGACTTCCAAATACGCTCCAAAATGATGCTCCCAAGAGAGAAACGACACCACAAAGTCGCCATCGTCCGATCCGAACACCAGATCCTAGGGTTTCCCAGGCAAGACGAGTGGGTCGACAGAGTTACACGACGATGCCTCCATCAAGGTAACGACGAGAACGCCGCCATCGCCGCCAACGGCTCGGTTTTCACCGCAACCATGTCTCCCCAACTCGCAATGGGACTAGATGATGGATCTCGAGATCCGATCACCAAGCCTCTCCGCCGCCATCTCGACGACGAAGATGACCACCACCATTGGCCGAGACGACGCGAGATGAAGTAAAGGCCGCCAAGATGCGCCCCGCCAACACCACGGGCTTCGGCCCGTCCGGACCCGTCGCCTCATGGCCGAGGGCAATGGCAAGCGCCGCCACGACGAGGACGCAGACCGAAGCCCAGATCCGCCCACCCGCCGCCGCCACGTGGCCACCACCAAGCGCCGTTCAGGCAGCCCCACCGCCGTGAGGGACGCCACCATGGGCAAGGGCGCCGCCCCACCGGCGGAACACCGCCGCGCGCCACCGGCTGCCGCGAGATCTGCGCGAGAACTACGAGGATGCCCCGCGGCCACCTTCCCTGTGGACCACGCGGGCTTAGCCGGTGACCCCTCCGGCGGCGGTGAAGCGGGGGAGGAGCGAGGAGGGGCGGCTGGCGGGGCGATAGGGTTTCCCCCGTGCGCCAGAGGTGACCCCGTGTTGCAGATTTTTTTTATCGCAGGTTTTGTTACAAACATAATAATTCATCTTCACCTTTTTGCAACATAGCTGATGTTACGGGAGAAACTTCCGCAACATTGGTGATGTTGCAAAAGTTGCCAAAGAAAACATTAGAAACCAGGGATGAGCAAGGCGGCGAACTGGAGCCACAAAATCAGCCGGTCGAGGGGGAATCATTTCCCAATTAAGATTCAAAATAAAGCATGATAAATAAAGCATGATGACTCACGAAATCTTTATATGATTATACGTGCGTGCACGTGTACGCTTACTAGTTTATAAAAAACTCATCTTATCTAAGCATATTTGCATTGGAAGAGCTAAAGCGTATGTGTTAGTGTTTTAAAAAAGTGTGCCGTGCAGGGTGCCGGCCTGCGCGCCGACATGTCACGGCCCGCTTTATTTTCGAGGGTTACGACCCACATACAAAACGTTCCTCGGCGGGCAGCATGGGCCGGCCCACTTGGTGCCCACCGTCGGAGCTGCCCTAAGGTACGGGTCCAACCCATCTTGTTGCGACAAATCCTCAAACAGAACACACCCAAAGTGCTCTGCCCCCTCCCGCATAGTCGCAGCAGTCCCAAGTACGTGCTATCTAGGTCGTACGCCCCAAGAGGCAAGAACCCTAGATCCCGAATCCAGCACAGCACGCGTTTGACCCTGCGCATGCAGCCGTAAAACTCTGATTTCTCTCTTTGCAGCCTCCTCGCTCCTCGAAATACCACGGTCTACGTCTCCTCCTTGTCTGAGATCCTGAGGTTGGTGCTTTGTGGTTGCTTTGCTGTTGCGATGCTAACTTTGTCGGATTCGCGTCTCGGCGGTGCTTAACCACTGTTGCTAATCGCAGCCGCGATGGGAGAAGCCAAGGACGCCGAGGTGTACGAGGAGGATCTCGTCGACTACGATGAGGAGGTGGAGAACGCCGTCGACGGCGCAGCCGCCAACCCTTCCGTCGACGTCGTCAAGAAGTGCGTGCCGTCGATGCTTCTATCTAGTAGTTTTTACTTTTCTTGCTAGGGTTCGTGGTCGAGGGATCTCATCTCACCTGGCATGGTTTGTGGTGTTTGGACAGGGGTTACGTGGGAATCCACAGCTCAGGGTTCAGGGACTTCCTGCTCAAGCCAGAGCTGCTCCGTGCGATCCAGGACTGCGGGTTTGAGCATCCTTCCGAAGGCAAGTTCTTAGAAAAATTTAGAGCCATCATAATTGGATCTACATGAATAATACGCTGTGGACTCTTGAATTGCAATTATTTGTTTGTTTTTTTGTTGTGGGAAAGCAATTATTTGTTTGTTGAGCACATATAGACATATAGTTGATAGCTCGAGTCGTAATTGCACCGCCAACGGTGACCCGGTTTTATTGTTATGGATTCAGAGCCGAGACCAGTGCACTGGTTGTGATAATTACAAGAATGCTTATACAGAGATTCAACCAAAACTGCATTTCTAAAAAGAAAATAGACGGAGAGAAAGAGAACACAGCATGCTATTGTTTTTTATAACCCCTGTTATGGACACATCTTAGCTTTGCTTGATTAGATTCGTAGCTGAAGTGACACCTTTTGGTCAGTATAAGATTATTGTTACATTCAACAGAGAACGAAAGACAAAAAATAAGAATCACTTGTTTCATTTTTTTTACTCTTCCCGTTGAGGTGCTACTTCTGAGTTATTCTGTTAGCTGAGATCCTCACATGCATATATTTGAATACATGCCCCAGGCATCAAAGCACTTATGCACTCAGTTCTTATAGTAGATTTTCTTTTAAGGACAGTTAACATGCTAAGAACCGAACATGCTAGCATGATGAAGGATAAGTGCAAATCATATAACTGGGCCAAGAACAAGAAATTGTTTCCCATGAGCTGATAGTTCTAATACAAAATCAAATCAAGCATATTTGAACATCCATCTTTTAGTTTGTTATATGTTAAGTATGTCCCAATGTGACTGTCCCTGTTTTGCTGATGTGCAGGTATAATTTCTTCTGACATTTTTGGTCGGAGGAGAGGATATGGTAAAACTCTCCATTAATGGGCCCAGAAGGTTAAATATTTCTCACTGGTGCTACTCCTATTTTGTTTGGCTCCACATCAGTGCAACATGAATGCATCCCTCAAGCCATTCTCGGAATGGATGTCATCTGTCAAGCAAAATCTGGGATGGGCAAGACTGCTGTTTTTGTCCTCTCAACTCTCCAGCAGATTGATCCGGTTGCTGGGCAAGTAGCTGCACTTGTGTTATGCCATACACGAGAGTTAGCATACCAGGTTTGCATACATATTTTTTCATTTTTATTCTATCAATGTCAGATATGCCTGCTGATGCTAATTGTCCTTTTTTACTTAATATATATTGTAGATTTGCAATGAATTCGAGAGGTTTAGCAAGTACCTGTCAGAAACAAAAGTTGCTGTCTTCTATGGTGGCGTTCACATAAAAAAACACAAGGATTTGTTGAAGAATGAATGTCCTCACATTGTGGTTGGCACACCTGGAAGGATCCTAGCTCTGGCTAGAGACAAGGACCTTTCATTGAAGAATGTGAGGCATTTCATTCTTGATGAATGCGACAAGATGCTTGATTCACTTGGTAGGCTGCTGGTTCCAGGCCATTTTTCAATGTTTATAATAGTTCAGTTCACTTCAGCATAAGTTTCTGTTTATATGCCTGTTTTTCTGTAGTTCAGAGCTGTGGTACTAACCTATGTTATATTCTTCAGACATGCGTAGAGATGTCCAGGAGATCTTCAAGATGACACCCCACGAGAAACAAGTGATGATGTTTTCAGCAACACTCAGCAAGGAGATTCGCCCGGTTTGCAAGAAATTTATGCAAGATGTAATGTCATGCGGCCTACCTCATTTCTCCAGTGCTTCTTCCTATTTAAAACCTTCCTCCCTTCTGGTGGTTATGCTCGTACATAGATAGGAGAGGTGGTAATTTGTTGTCAGTAGGATTGCTGGTTGCTTGCTGATCATATTGATCGTTTTTGGTGGATTGAGTTATTCAGCTACTTCCACCTTGGTCTGTCAATTGGTATCTGTGCACATTCCAATGGGCTGCGATTGAATGAAGTCTTTTGTTCTTGATGTGAATTGTGAAACATTCAGGAAGAACATGAGAATTGGGTTGGTAGGGCACCGATGTCTTAGAGGTTTTAAGTCCAGTGGGCGTTTTCTCCAGTTTTCTGTGGCCTCCACACTTTTGGTTTCCGTTGGATTGGAGTAAACTGCTTCTGGTTCTCCTACCGTTCTCATGGTGAAGGCAGACGAAGCAGAATTCTCTTTACCGGAAATCTTATGGCAAAGCACTGTTGCAAAACGTGTTGGCTATGGTTTCACAAATTGCAGTGCCAATCGTGCATAAATGAAGCTCCTGGTGGAGGCTGAAAATTCATACAAAGTGAAGAAATGATATGCCATTCGTTTGGAGTGGCTAAAGTTACATTGTTGCCAGAATTCTAATATCTTCGTCATTTGTCACCTTACAGCCCATGGAAATTTATGTTGATGATGAGGCTAAACTGACCCTTCATGGTCTAGTTCAGGTATAGTGAACTATCCACTAGACATTCGTACATTTTGTTTATTCATCTCGTATCAACCTCATTCTTTATCAACCGCGTCAACATTTTTGCCGTGATTCCAGCACTATATTAAACTAAGTGAGGCGGAGAAGAATCGGAAATTGAATGATCTCTTAGATGCGCTCGACTTCAACCAAATTGTAATATTTGTTAAAAGTGTTGGTAGAGCTTCAGAACTTAACAGGCTGCTCTGTGAATGCAATTTTCCTGCGATCTGCATACATTCGGGGATGACACAGGAGGAGAGGTATGTCTTCTCTAATTCCTTCCCAGCATAGTCCTTTCTAGTTTTGTTTATCATATTATGTTCTGACTAGCACAAATGCCCGCGCGTTGCAACGGGAGAGAAAATTAGCATATGTCCGTCAAAAAGTTCACCAGAGCGGCACGACGACGTTCGTGCGATGCCACCCAGCGGCGACAAAAAGGCGCATGCTGAGGTTAAGAAGAACAACAATATCATGAAAAAGCCTTTTTTAACACAGTACAATCGAACTCGCTCACATACACGAGAATACACTCACCATTATAAACACACGCCCTACCTCTATGAGCACCTCCAAGGGATTGAGTTGGCATAAGATTTTGTTTTTCTATCGAGAACGGGAAATTAGTCGGATAGTACATCTGTTTTATATGCCACAGCCCTCTCTGTTTTTTTTATCTTGGTGTCTTTCTTTATCTCACGCAGCCAGAGTCCCATTTAAATGGGGCACTGCTACAGGGACGGCAAATTCCCAGCCGAAATTTGAACGTGGATCAACTCACCCGTTGGATTCCATCTTTTTGCAAATCAAACCGTTTAAGATGGACATCATCCAGATTTCCTCCACGAAGTGTCGTGTGCAAAGTACTTCCGATTTAAATGGGGGGTCTTCCTCTCAATCTCATTAGAGTGTGCATGTCATAAATCTGGTTTAATTAGCCCACTCATCCGGTGCACTGCACCTCATTCTCATTCCTCTTTAGTTCCTTCCTGACTCTCCTTCATTCCTTTAGGAGTAAAACAACATAAGTAGGCTGCCCAAGTACTAATTACGCAAGGTAATAAAATGTGGAAAAAGATGTAGGATAGCTAGCATCACTTATTTTATCTCATAACCAAATAGGCCCATGTTTATTGTGACCATTATTTCTCTTAAATATTTCATTGTCTTGAAAGAAGTTGCTTTAGAAAAATGCCGGAGATTAGGATGAACAATTTCATGTTCCAAAATACTAACCAGTACTGCAGTGACATACTATAATAGTAAGCTGCAGCCATGTGGAACAGAGAGAACTGCCAACACACGAACTTGTATTATGACTGAGCGACTTGGTTAAGCATACTCCCATGATTCGAGCCCACACGCTGCCACTATCTACTTTCCGTCCTGAACTTTGCTATGATCATCACCGTAGATGTTATTAGCAATATATGTATGTTGGACTTCCACGTACGGACCACTACTTGAGTAATTCATCACATTCCTTATTTTTTGCGAAACAATTCATGACAACTTAAATCAGAGCATGCTCAGCTGGGATAGCACTGAGCGGAGGACGGGGTTGGTGCTCAAGGGGTCGTGGGATTTTATTCCTTCTTTCTTATTCTTTTCCTTCATCTAAATTTGACCAATTTATTTCCTCTTTAAATTTCCTTCCTTCCAATTCTTTTCCTTCCTTCCTTTTCCTACTCGTAGGAGCGGAATTTATTTAATTCTCAACTGCTCATAACTGCAGGATTTATTTCTCCTTCAATTATTTCCTTCATGCTCAACTGCTCATAATAGTGGGATTTATTTCCTTCTTTCATTTCTTCCTTTCCTTCTTGCACATCCGAGCGGAATTTGTTTCCTTTTTTTAATTATTAGATTCCTTTCTGCTCATATTTGTGAGCCATTGGGACCCACCTGTTGAGGCGGCTTATTGATTCCAATTCATAGACTTGTATAAATTGGTGTGATGGGGTGTCAAAAAGCGATGTGGGACAATTCAATACTGACACAAAGAATTTTCTGGCCCAATACCATGTGCGTGCCAGGCGACCGTGCCGTGGGCCTATAAAAAATTGACACGAACACGTTTTTTAGTCCGGCCCATACGCTTATTAAGTATATAGCCCTTTTTTCCTAGCACAATTGATAACTAGCTCAACTGGTTGATATCATAATGGTGAGAGGTGAGATCTTGAGTTCGAATCCCACGAACACCACATATTTTTTCCATTACCCATATGTGCAAAATATAATAGTAAAAAATTAGTAACACCTCAGATCAGATGGTAAAAGTAAAAATAATGTTGGTGCACGGATTAAAAAAATCTGAGAAGGTGTCTGAAACCAATAAAATCACAGAGGCGGGATGAAACCAAGAATATCACCTTGCTTTATTAGTATATATAGGTATAGGTATAGATGTAGATTGTCGTGGATTTTTGTTGTTTGTAAGATTAGCCTTTATTATTTACAAAACAATGGTCTGCTGTCCTCATATATTTTAGTACTACCTCTGTAACGAAATGTAAGACGTTTTTGCAGTTAATAGAGGACTAATAGTAGACTAGTTTTTCAGTCAGCAACACAACTTTGACAACTAGCTAGGTGACTAATTATAGACTAGCCTTTTAGTTGTTAACCCCCAGCAACTCGTCTCAACACTATGACTAGCATTGGTAGTATTATGATGTAAAGTCGCGGTTTTTTTTTATTTTTCAGCTTTCAGTAATTGTTCCTATATTTGGATGATTTGAGAGCCTACCCCAACTTGTGACTAAAGGCTTTGTTGTTTGGATGATTTGAGAATTTAGATCATGCTATTAGTTTGCTAGTTGACGATAATTGGGTGGGGGTTAATAGAAAGTTAGAGCTGTGGAGATTGACTTTGGAATAAAAAGGTTTTAGGCTTAGTAGAACTAAAACTGAGTACATGAGGTGCGGTTTTTAGTACTACTAGGCACAAAGAGGAGGTGGTACTTTAGAAGGATACCTTTCGATATTTGGGGTCTATGCCTGCAAAAGGATGACAAAATCAATGAAGAGAGTGCCAATGTGGGGCGCCAAGCTTCTGGTGTCCTCTGTGAGAAGAGAGTGCCACAAAAGCTAGGGTGCGTTTGGGAGCTAAGTATTTTTGAAGTTCTCTAGGAATACTGTGGTTTCTGAGAGAACTTCAGTATTAAATACTTTTGAGGTGTTTGGATAAAAAAACACTGCAGCCTAACAAACCATAGTATCTCTAAAACTGTGGTATTTTTGTAGTATTTGAAAAAGAGGCCGGGTCCTCTTTTTTAAAAACTGAGAAACGCTGGCTCATTGGTCTCTCTGAGTCCATCATCTTATGACCCATACTTGCTAGACAATAGATCTATCTGGCCAGAGGTGTGCGTACACGTACGGATGACTTAGCACCGGCCGGAAACATTTGCACGCGGAGGTGATTCTTACAGGGGTGTGTAGCTTCTGATCACTTCTAGACGCACGAGCTGCACCTTCAGTGCCTGTCACAACGCTCCATCTTTGATGGATCACAAGAGATAACTCGACTATGTATCCTAGCATCTACAAAGAATGTGCTCATGCCCAACATGCATACGGCAGCCGTTAGCACGAGTTGATCCGGCCGTGGGTGCAGCCGAGTTAGGTTCGGCTGTAGGTATCGTCAAGATTATCCATGCAATGACAGAACGATCGTTCAAATTCAGAGAAACTTAATAAAACTGCCATTTGCCAAACGCCTCCACAGTTTTACCAAAACTGAGAAAAACTACGGTTTTTAGAAACTAAAGTATTTATTGCCCACACATTAAAATACCGAGGTTTTGTAATACTATGGTTTTGCAAAAACTGTGTTGCCAAAACTGAGAAAAACTACGGTTTTTAGAAACTAAAGTATTTATTGCCCACACATTAAAATACCGAGGTTTTGTAATACTATGGTTTTGCAAAAACTGTGTTGCCAAACTAGGCCTAAAAGTCAGGTTTTATAGGAAGGCGATTCGGTCTACGATGTTGTGTGGTGTAGAATGTTGTCCAACTAAAAGGCGACGTGTGCAACAGTTTGGTGTAGCAGAAATGCGCATGTTGAGATGGATATGTGGCCACACAAGAAAGGATCGGGTCCGGAATGATGATATATGCGATAAAGTTGGGGTAGCACCATTATAAGAGAAGCTTGTCCAACGTTGCCTGAGATGGTTTGGGCATATGCAACACAAGCCTCCAGAAGAGGTGCCGGTGTATAGCGGAAATCGTGCTGATAATGTCAAGAGAGGTCGGGGTAGACTAGACTTGACATGGGAGGAGTCCGTAAAGATAGATCTGAAGGACTGGGATATCACCAAAGAACCTAGCCATGGACAGGGGTGTGTGGAAGTTAGCCATCCATGTGCCATAAGCATGACTAGGTTTTTACTCCCTCCGTTCGGAATTACTCGTCCAAGAAATGAATGTATCTAGATGTATTTTAGTTGTAGATACATCCATTTTTGTGACAAGTAATTCCGAATGGAGGGAGTAGATGTTATGGGTTTCAACTCTAGTCTACCCCGACTTGTTTGGGACTATAAGGCTCTGCTGTTGCATTAGTATAGGCTACTAATTATAAAGACTAGTCAATCAGTCTACAAGACGGCTTTGAGTACTAGCTAGGCGATTAATTACAGACTAGCCTTCGAGTTGGAACCCAGCAGCTATCATGACTTGTAATTGTCGGGAGCATTTGCGTTTTTCTTTATTTTTCAGTTTTTAGTATTTGTTCCTGAGTTTTATCTAATATTGGTTCTTGGATAGGTTGACCCGGTATAAGAACTTCAAGGAAGGGCACAAGAGGATCCTTGTGGCTACGGATTTGGTTGGCAGGGGTATTGATATTGAGCGTGTCAATATTGTCATAAACTATGACATGCCTGATTCTGCTGATACATACTTGCACAGGGTAATTTTAACTTTGCCCTACTGATTGTGATTGGGTGTTCTTATCTCTGGCTAACATAACATGGTCCACCTCCACAGGTTGGAAGGGCTGGGCGTTTTGGAACCAAAGGGCTTGCAATAACATTTGTTGCTTCTGCCTCTGACTCTGACGTCCTCAATCAGGTTTGTATAACTGATATATATATATATATATATATATATACTTATATATATACTTATTTGGTATGATGAGTGTAGTGCAGCCTAACTGAAATTTCATACATATTTTATTTGAAGGTGCAAGAAAGGTTTGAGGTCGACATCAAGGAGTTGCCTGAGCAGATTGACACTTCAACATACAGTAAGTAGCCTTGTTGTCTAGGTGCATTGGCGTGTTTTGATACCTATATAGTGTTGTTTCTTGAATCCCCAACACCTGATCCCGTATTATCAACTACAATTGCCAGTGCCATCTTGAAGATCCAAGTGGTGGCTAGGAGGGTTTGCTTTTCAGACACAGCACCTTTACATTTCTATTGGGTTACATAAACTTTGATGTAAGAGATGCTCTAGTTGTACTTAATCAGCGATTGAATCTGCTGAGTATTTTGTTGTAGTACTCAGACTTATGGTTGTTAAGGAACCTATTCGAGATGTTGCTGTTCATCATGTTTGTGAGCATATTATTAGGACATTCTTATGTTAGTTTTGGAAGGGGGGCCTTGGCGCAGCTGTAAAGTTGTTGCCTTGTGACCATGAGTCACGGCTTAGGGTCCTGGAAACAGCCTTGCTGAAATGTAGGGAAAGACTGCGTATAAGAGACCCAAATTGGTCGGACGGTTACCTGGAACCTGTGCAATCAGGAGTTACGTGCACCTGTTTTCCCCCATTATTATGTTATTTTTCTTTTAGCACTTTCACTTACTAATTTTCTTTTATACTAACATCTGATTGAATTTCACTTGAATTTGTGCTCTGGATCCAAATTAATTGTCGCAGCTCTACTACAAATTAATTGTGGATGTAATGCAAGGCTGCTTGTATGTGAATGCTTGAGAGAATGGTTTCAGATTGGCTCTCAAAGGAGGCTAAAGCCCTTGTTGACGAGGCTTGCTGTCTGGTTTTACAATGTAGCTGACTTATTGCCATGGTACCCCTAGTAGTTGTAGTTGTTTAGCATGAGCACCATCGGTTGTTGGGGTTCGATGGTGCTCATGCTAAACAACTACAACTATTGGGAGTGTGGTCCTGCTCCTGCGTTTGGGCTCAAAGAAAGTGTGGTCCTGCTCCTGCGTTTGAGCTCAAAGAAAGTGTGGTCCTGCTCCTGCGTTTGAGCTCAAACAAGAAAGTGTGGTCCTGCTCCCGCGTTTGAGCTCAAACAAGAAAGTGCGGTTCATACTGCACAGCCAACACTGCCGATGTAAATCCAACTGTGCTACACAGCTTCCCAACATGGTGGCTTAATTGTCAGTTACACCAATCCGAACTGCATACAGATGGATTTATTTTTTGAAATAAAAAACAGAAGTTCATTCATTTCAAATAACATCGTTTATGTGCAGGGATATAATTCATCAAAGGCTCCAAAAACCAATCAAAAGTCTAAGCCAATCTAGCCAACCTAGCAAGCTCATGAGCAACCTTATTTACTTCTCTATTATAGTGTCCAAACGCAGGATAGTCAAGCAAAGTAATAACAATTGTCAAAAACTGTCGCTGCCGCTCTGGCAGATTGTTGTAACATCCCAAAATTCTAAATTTTGGAATGTTATATTAAATAAATAGTTTTAATTGTTTGTTTGATTGTGGTGTGGTTGCTTGTGTGAAATTGAGTGAAATGTAAAACTTCTGAAAGTTGAATGAGAGGGAATGAAGTAACTTTCCCAAACTTTCACCTTGCATTTATAATCTCCATGAATTCAAATTCATTTCATCATAAAACCCTAGAGTGAAGATGATATGACTTCTTACATTTAATTAAACAAAAAAGGGTTTTGAAAAGATTTGAATTCTATTTGGAAATATTTCAAATTTTGGAAACTTTATGCAACTCAATGATTTTCATGAGAGAAGATAAAATTACTTATTCAAATCGTATGAAATATGAGTTGAAAGTTTAAAAGAATCAAATTTAAAGTCCCTTTAAAATTATTTTCAATTTGGAGTTATTTGGTTTTATTCAAATTATTTTTATCCAAAAATAAAATATATGGAAAATAGGGTAAAAGGATTCCTACAATAGAGAAATGGAGAGAGATAAATTTGACCTTATTTTGGTATTTTAAAATATTTTTATTTGGTTTCTAAATAAACCAGTAGCAGTGTTTGCTTTATTTATATTTCTGTGGATTTTATTTGCCACCGAGAAAATGTTCATGATGTAGAAATCTTTTTCTGAAAATTTTGATATATGATATGCCTATATACAAAATTTTATTTTTATTTTGTTATTCAGTTTTTATTTTTCTGTTTCTTAAAAAAAACTACATGTAATGAATCCAGTCAAACCAAAATATTGTCTTCTCTCTCCGAAGAAAGATACCTTTTCTCTACCTTATAAAAAAAACTATATGGGGAGACAACTTTTCTCTACCTTAAAACGAAGAAAGATACTCACTTCTGTAGTTTATTATTTGGGCACTATTAGGCGCCGGTGCACCGGCCCAACTTTGGGCCGGTCGCACCTGCAACGTAGGATCATATGAGATTGAGCGATCGAGATCTCTTTCCTGACTCGGTCATGTTCGCTTACCCCCCACGTCTCTCGCAGCTTGAACCTGTCAACGAGAAGCAGTTTCCTCGCATGCCATCGGCCTCCCCCCTCCCGCCACACCCCCCGCCGTCGGTAGCAGCGAGCCGCCCTCGCCGCTGGTCGCGGTCGTCCTCGATTTAGCGCGCTCATTGTGACCTGTAGGTAAAATCGCCTCGCACAGCGCACTTGCTCCCAACCGTTGCCGCGGCATGCCCAATTCCAATTCCGGCCATCAACGCTGCCAGCAGCTTGTCGTCCCCCCACGCTCCAGTACCATACGCTCCACCTCGCAGCCATGCAAGCCATGGTCACAGTAATCTTGGTCTCCTCCTGCAGCCGGCTCTAGCAAAATACAATTCATGGTCGTAGCATCCCCACGTATTGGTTCCAGCACATCCAATCCATGGTTGCAGCTTCCCAATAGTCGGCTCCAGCAAAAATCCGGCCATGGTTTGTAGCACCTGCTGGCCAGTTTCTAGCATCGTCAGACCTCGTTGTTCCCAGCTGGCTCCAGAATCCTCAGCCATGTTTGTAGCGTCCTAAGGCCGGTTGAAGCTTTTTCCATAGCCGCTTGTATCTCGCTTTCGTCGTTGTCCTGTAGCTTTCCGGCGTCTCTAGTCGGCGCTGGTTTTTGAATTTCACCATGGAAGCTTTTTTTCACATGGTCGATGCTTTTTTTCACGCCGGATGAAGCTTTTCTGGATCTTTTTCTCATTTCGATTGAAGCTTTTTTTCACACCGGTTGAAGCTTTTCTCTATGCCGGTTGAAGCCTTTTTTCAATGTTTGAAGCTATATATTCCTCTACGCCTGTTGTAGCTTATTTTCATGGCTGAAGCTTTTTTCGATGCCGGTTGAAGCTTTTTTTCAAGCCGGTTGAAGCACCCTTGGCCCTTGGGTCCAGCGTCCAGTGCAGCCGGCAGAAGCATGGGTGCTCATGGGGCGCACCACCGGGACTGGACAGTTCCAGCATCCTCGGATGCAGCTGGGTTGCATGGCTTCAGGAACTGCTCGCGTTCAACACGGGAAAATCTCATTGTCTTGGAGCCTAGTGGCCAGAGAGGAGCATGACGCCGATGACCTCACTGTCAGGGACAAGATGCACACGAGCAGCAGCAACATGCCCCTGTTGCGCGAGGAGTGGAGTAGTAGTGGAGAGAGAGATAGGAGAAGAGAATGGTGCTTGCGGGAGATGGAAGAAAACGCGTGAGAAGATAAGGCAATAAAGAAACACGGGCGATGGTGTGGGCCTGATTGAGCATGTGGCTGCGTGAGAGGTAGCTGTGTGTGCAGCGACCGACGCAATCGCTAGCCGGTCGACCGGCAACAAACGTTTACCTTATTATTTCTCGACTAGTACGGTAGAATAATTAGATTATTATTTAGTCTCTGTATTTATTCATTAGACCTAGTATTTTTTTAGCCATAGCTATTTTTCTTTCGTAAAACAGCTTGATCTTTAATTTTCAAATAGCCATAACTTTTTACTCGTTCGTCTAAATTAGATGAAACCAACGCCTATAGTTTCGTCTTGTTTTCACCTATCGAGTGAACCTGTCATATCAACTTCTGAAATTTTCAAATTTCGAAATTTGTTCAGATTCATATTCAAACTTCTTTTGTTCATAACTCGAGTTCTATAACTCCGATTTAATTGATTCTTTTTGCTAATTGAAGCTCTTGACCTAAACTTTCTGATAAGGCCAAATTCACTTAATTTTGGTACTGTTAGAAATTGTTTTCTGTTGCAAGAATTAATTGTTTGTTTTTAAAGTTTTCCGAGATCTTTTCTTCGATTCTTTTGCATGATTGCTTATGTATGGTTAATATTGCTTGCTTACGATAGATTGTACGGAGTGTGACGAGTAGAACTATCAGGAGTTACGAGTGCGAATCATCTTCATCAACAGTACAAGGCAAGTTCACACTTTGATCATATCCCTTCATTACCCAGTTTTTATGCATTAGTCTTATCCCCAAACATTGCATGAATAGGAATGATAACATGTAGGTATTGGGAAGTAGTTGATGAGGTAGGAACCTATTGCCTTACATTCAAACCTTGGGTGTTACTACGTTATGCTTATACTGCTATGCTATGCTAGTAGACGTGGTTTGGTTTTGAGAGAATTCATGAAAGATGTGAGAGTTATTGTTAACTAAGGTTTAATTTAAGGTGGCTACTTTAATACACATCTGGGTGGATTGGTTGGGGCACCCTGGAGCACCCAGTGGTTTGCCCAGGCACCTGGAGAACCCAATGCTTGCTCAAGGGGATCCCGGAGTACCCGTGTGATCACCCTATGGAATGCCACCCAGGCTCAAAGGGATCATAAGATTATTCATGCTAGAAACTTCTGTGTGCAGCCACAAGCCATTATGGGCTCTGGCATAGTTGAGTAAGTTGTGGGAATCCTTTCCATGATGGGCTAGCGATGTAGGGATTGTAGGTGTTGTTGGGGAACGAGTAATTTCAAAATTTTCCTACGCACACGCAAGACCATGGTGATGGCATAGCAACGAGAGGGAGAGGTCTGTCCATGTACCCTCGTGACCGAAAGCGAAGCGTTATAACAACGCGGTTGATGTAGTCGACGTCTTCACGATCCGACCGATCCAAGCACCGAACGACGGCACCTCCGAAGTTCGCGCACACGCTCACTCGATGACAATCCCGGACTCGATCCAAAGAAAGTGTCGGGATGAGTTCCACAAGACGACGGCGTGGTGACGATGATGATGCTCCACCGACGCAGGGCTTCGCTTAAGCTCCGCGATGATATGACTTCTCCGGCGCAGGCTTCGCTTAAGCTCCGACGATATGACCGAAGTGGAATATGGTGGAGGGGGCACCGCACACGACTAAGGAACGATCCGTAGATCAACTTGTGTGTCCATGGGTGCCCCTGCCCCAGTATATAAAGGAGGGAGGGAGGAGGAGGCCGGCCCTAGTAGGAGCGCCATGGGGAGTCCTACTCCCACCGGAGTAGGATTCCCCTTTCCTAGTCCAACTAGGAGTCCTTCCATGTATTGGGAGTAGGAGACAAGTAAGGGAAGAGAGAAGGAGGAAGGAAGGGTGCGGCCTCCCCTAGTCCAATTCGGACTAGGCCATGGGGCACGCGCCTGCCCTAGGCAGCCCTCTCTCTTTCCCGCAGGCCCAATAAGGCCCAATACTTCTCCCGGCGAATTCCTGTAACTCTCCCAGACTCAAAATACCGAATCATTCGAACCTTTCCAACTCCGAATATAGTCGTCCAATATATCGATCTTTACGCCTCGACCATTTCGAGACTCCTCGTCATGTCCCCGATCTCATCCGGGACTCAACTCCTTCGGTACATCAAAACTCATAAACTCATAATATAACCGCATCGAAACCTTGTTGCAAGGACCCTACGGGTTCGAGAACTATGTAGACATGACCTAGAACTATTCTTGGTCAATAACCAATAGCGGAACCTGGATGCCCATATTGGCTCCTACATATTCTACGAAGATCTTTATCGGTCAAACCGCATAACAACATACGTTGTTCCCTTTGTCATCGGTATGTTACTTGCCCGAGATTCGATCGTCGGTATCCAATACCTAGTTCAATCTCGTTACCGCAAGTCTCTTTACTCGTTACGTAATGCATCATTCCGTAACTAACTCATTAGCTACATTGCTTGCAAGGCTTATAGTGATGTGCATTACCGAGAGGGCCCAGAGATACCTCTCCGACAAT
Source organism: Aegilops longissima (assembly GCA_021605205.1). Lineage (NCBI taxonomy): Eukaryota > Viridiplantae > Streptophyta > Magnoliopsida > Poales > Poaceae > Aegilops > Aegilops longissima. The sequence goes on from CM038678.1 coordinate 313,987,358, forward strand.
CGGAGTGACAAAACCTAATCTCAAATACGCCAACCCAACATGTACCTTTGGAGACACCTGTAGTACTCCTTTATAATCACCCGATTACGCCAGTGACGTTTGGTAGCACCCAAAGTGTTCCTCCGTAAACGGAGTTGCATAATCTCATAGTTACAGAACATGTATAAGTCATGAAGAAAGCAATAGCAACATACTAAACGATCAAGTGCTAGGCTAACGGAATGGGTCATGTCAATCAGATCATTCTCCTAATGATGTGATCCCGTTAATCAAATGACAACTCATGTCTATGGTTAGGAAACATAACCATCTTTGATTAACGAGCTAGTCAAGTAGAGGCATACTAGTGACACTGCTTGTCTATGTATTCACACATGTATTATGTTTCCGGTTAATACAATTCTAGCATGAATAATAAACATTTATCATGATATAAGGAAATAAATAATAACTTTATTATTGCCTCTAGGGCATATTTCCTTCATCTCCCACTTGCACTAGAGTCAATAATCTAGTTCACATCGCCATGTGATTTAACATCAATAGTTCACATCTATATGTGGTTAACACCCATAATTCACATCGACATGTGACCAACGCCCAAAGGGTTTACTAGAGTCAGAATCTAGTTCACATCGCTATGTGATTAACACCCAAAGAGTACTAAGGTGTGATCATGTTTTGCTTGTGAGATAATTTTAGTCAACGGTCTGTCACATTCAGAGCCGTAAGTATTTTGCAAATTTCTATGTCTACAATGCTCGCACGGAGCTACTCTAGCTAATTGCTCCCACTTTCAATATGTATCCAGATTGAGACTCGAGTCATCTAGATTAGTGTTAAAACTTGCATCGACGTAACCCTTTACGATTTAACCTTTTTTCACTTCCATAATCGAGAAACATATCCTTATTCTACTAAGGATAATTTTGACCGATTTCCATTGATCTACTCCTAGATCACTATTGCACTCCTTGCCAAGCTTAGTGATAGGGTATGCAATAGATCCGGTACACAACATGACATACTTTATAGAACCTATGGCTGATGCATAGGAATGACTTTCATTCTTTTTCTATCTTCTGCCGTGGTCGGGTTTTGAGTCTTACTCAATCTCGCACCTTGTAACACAGGCAAGAACTCTTTCTTTGACTGTTCCATTTTGAACTACTTCAAAATCTTGTCAAGGTATGTATTCATTGAAAAACTTATCAAGCGCCTTGATCTATCTCTATAGATCTTGATGCTCAATATGTAAGCAGCTTCACCGAGGTCCTTCTTTGAAAAACTCCTTTCAAATACTCCTTTATGCTTTGCAGAATAATTCTACATTATTTCCAATCAACAATATGTCATTCACATATACTTATCAGAAATGTTGTAGTGCTCCCACTCACTTTCTTGTAAATACAGGCTTCTCCAAAAGTCCGTATAAAACCATATGCTTTGATCACACTATCAAAGCGTTTATTCCAACTCCGAGATGCTTGCACCAGTCCATAGATGGATTGCATTTTGTTAGCTCCTTTAGGATTGACAAAACCTTCTGGTTGCATCATATGCAACTCTTCTTTAATAAATCCATTAAGGAATGCTGTTTTGACATCCATTTGCCAGATTTCATAGAATGTGGCAATTGCTAACATGATTCAGACAGACTTAAGCATCGTTACGAGTGAGAAAATCTCATCGTATTCAACACATTGAACTTGTCGAAAACCTTTTGCAACAAGTCGAGCTTTGTAGATAGTAACACTACTATCAGTGTCCGTCTTCCTCTTGAAGATCCATTTATTTAACATGGCTTGCTGATCATCGAGCAAGTCAATCAAAGTCCATACTTTGTTCTCATACATGGATCCTATCTCAGATTTCATGGCCTCAAGCCATTTCATGAATCTGGGCTCATCATCGCTTCCTCATAGTCCGTAGGTTCATCATGGTCTAGTAACATGACTTCCGAACATGATTACCGTACCACTCTGGTGCGGATTTTACTCGAAGACCTACGAGGTTTGGCAGCAACTTGATCTCAAGTTTTATGATCATCATCATTAACTTCCTCACTAATTGGTGTAGGAATCATCGAACTGATTTCGTGATGAACTACTTTCCAATAAGGAGAAGGTACAATTACCTCATCAAGTTCTACTTTCCTCCCACTCACTTCTTTCGAGAGAAACTTCTTCTCTAGAAAGGATCCATCTTAGCAACGAAAAACTTGCCTTCGGATCTGTGATAGAAGGTGTACCCAATAGTCACCTTTGGGTATTCTATGAAGACGCATTCTCCGATTTGGGTTAGAGCTTATCGGTGAAAACTTTTTCACATAAGCATCACAACTCCAAACTTTAAGAAACGCCACTTAGGTTTATCGCTAAACCATAGTTCATACGGTGTCATCTCAACGGATTTAGATGGTGCCCTATTAAACGTGAATGCAGCTGTCTCTAATGCATAACCCCAAAACGATAGTGGTAAATCGGTAAGATACATCATAGATCGCACCATATCCAATAAAGTGCGGTTATGACGCTCGGACACACCATTATGCTGTGGTGTTCTGTGGCGTGAGTAGTGAAACTATTTCACATTGTTTTAATCAAGGCCAAACTCGAACTCAAATATTTTTCCTCTGCGATCATATCGTAGAAACTTTTATTTTCTTGTTACGATGATTCTTCACTTCACTCTGTAATTCTTTGAACTTTTCAAATGTTTCGACTTGTGTTTCATCAAGTAGATATACCCATATCTGCTCAAATCATCTGTGAAGGTCGAAAATAACGATACTTGCCATGAGCTTTAACACTCATCGGACCGCATACATCAAGATGTATTATTTCCAATAAGTCATTTGCTCGCTCCATTGTTCCGAGAATGAGTCTTTAGTCATCTTGCCCATAAGGCATGGTTCGCAAGCATCAAGTGATTCATAATCAAGTGATTCCAAAATCCCATCAGATGGAGTTTCTTCATGCGCTTTACACCAATATGACCTAAACGGCAAGTGCCACAAATAAGTTGCACTATCATTATTAACTTTGCATCTTTTGGCATCAATATTATGAATATGTGTATCACTACGATCGAGATCCAACGAACCATTTTCATTGGGTGTGTAACCATATAAGGTTTTAGTCATGTAAATGAACAACAATTTATTCTCTTACTTAAATGAATAACCGTATTGCAATAAACATGATCAAATCATATTCATGCTCAACGCAAACGCCAAATAACATTTATTTAGGTTTAACACTAATCCCAAAAGTATAGGGAGTGTGCGATGATGATCATATCAATCTTGGAACTACTTCCAACACTCATCGTCACTTCCCTTCAACTAGTTTCGCTTCATTCTGCAACTCCGCTTGAGTTACTACTCTTAGCAACCGAACCAGTATCAAATACCGAGGGGTTGCTATGAACACTAGTAAAATATACATCAATAATCTGTATATCAAATATACCTTTGTTCACTTTGCCATCCTTCTTATCCGCCAAACACTTGGGGTAGTTCCGCTTCCAAAGGACCAATTCCATTGTAGCAAAAGCACTTAGTATCGTGCTTAGGTCCAGACTTGGGCTTCTTCACCGAGTAGCAACTTGCTTGCCGCTCTTTTTGAAGTTCCCTTCTTCCCTTTGCCCTTTCCTTGAGAATAGTGGTCTTGTCAATCATCAACACTTGATGCTCTTTTCTTGATTTCTACCTTCGTCGATTTCAGCATCACGAAGAGCTTGGGAATTACTTTTGTCATCCCTTGCATATTATAGTTCATCACGAAGTTCTACTAACTTGGTGATGGTGACTAGAGAATTCTGTCAATCACTATCTTATCTGGAAGATTAACTCCCACTTGATTCAAGTGATTGAAGTACCTGCATAATTTGAGCACATGCTCACTAGTTGAGCGATTCTCCTCCATCTTTTAGCTATAGAACTTGTTGGAGACTTCATATCTCTCAACTCGGTATTTGCTTGAAATATTAACTTCAACTCTTGGAACATCTCATATGGTCCATGACGCTCAAAACGCCTTTGAAGTCCCGATTCTAAGCCGTTAAGCATGGTGCACTAAACTATCAAGTAGTCATCATATTGAGCTAGCCAAACGCTCATAACGTCGCATCCGCTCCTGCAATAGGTCTGTCACCTAGCGGTGCATTAAGGACATAATTCTTACGTGCAGCAATGAGGATAAACCTCGGATCACGGATCAAATCCGCATCATTGCTACTAACATCTTTCAACATAATTTTCTCGAGGAACATATCAAAACAAACATATAAAAGCATAGGGAAGCAACAACGCGAGCTATTGATCTACAACATAATTTGCAAAATACTACCAGGACTAAGTTCATGATAAATTAAAGTTCAATTAATCATATTACTTAAGAACTCCCACTTAGACAAACATCTCTCTAGTCATCTAAGTGATCACGTGATCCAAATCAACTAAACCATAACCGATCATCACGTGAGATGGAGTAGTTTTCAATGGTGAAAATCTTATGTTGATCATATCTACTATATGATTCACGCTCGACCTTTCGGTCTCCGTGTTCCGAGGCCATATCTGCATATGCTAGGCTCGTCAAGTATAACCTGAGTATTCTGCGTGTGCAAAACTGGCTTGCACCCGTTGTAGATGGACGTAGAGCTTATCACACCCGATCATCACGTGGTGTCTCGAGACGACGAACTTTGGCAACGGTGCATACTCGGGGAGAACACTACTTGATAATTTTAGTGAAAGATCATCTTAAAATGCTACCGTCAATCAAAGCAAAATAAGATGCATAAAGGATAAACATCACATGCAATCAATATAAGTGATATGATATGGCCATCATCATCTTGTGCTTGTGATCTCCATCTCCGCAGCACCGTCGTGATCACCATCGCCACCGCGCGACACCTTGATCTCCATCGTAGCATCGTTGTCGATACGCCATCTATTGCTTCTACGACTATCGCTACCGCTTAGTGATAAAGTAAAGCAATTACAGGCGCTTGCATTTCATACAATAAAGCGACAACCATATGGCTCCACCCATTGCCGATAACTTCGGTTACAAAACATGATCATCTCATACAATAAAATATAGCATCACGCCTTGACCATATCACATCACAACATGCCCTGCAAAACAAGTTAGACGCCCTCTACTTTGTTGTTGCAAATTTTACGTGGCTGCTACGGGCTTAAGCAAGAACCAATCTCACCTACGCATCAAGACCACAACGATATTTCGTCAAATAGACTCCGTTTTAACCTTCTCAAGGACCGGGCGTAGCCACACTCGGTTCAACTAAAGTGAGAGAGACAGACACCCGCCAGCCACCTTTAAGCACGAGTGCTCGTAACGGTGAAACCAGTCTCGCGTAAGCGTACGCGTAATGTCGGTCCGGGCCGCTTCATCTCACAATACCGCTGAACCAAAGTATAACATGCTGGTAGGCAGTATGACTTGTATCGCCCACAACTCACTTGTGTTCTACTCGTGCAAAACATCAAACCATAAAACCTAGGCTCGGATGCCACCGTTGGGGAACGAGTAATTTCAAAAATTTTCCCACGCACACGCAAGACCATGGTGATGGCATAGCAACGAGAGGGAGAGTGTCGTCCACGCACTCGTGAGACCGAAAGCGAAGCGTTATAACAACGCGGTTGATGTAGTCGACGCCTTCACGATCCGACCGATCCAAGCACCGAACGACGGCACCTCCGAGTTCGCACACGCTCAGCTCGATGACAATCCCGGACTCGATCCAGCAAAGTGTCGGGATGAGTTCCACAACCTGACGGCGTGGTGACGATGATGATGCTCCACCGACGCAGGGCTTCGCCTAAGCTCCGCGATGATATGACTTCTCCGGCGCAGGGCTTCGCCTAAGCTCCGCGACGATATGACCAAGTGGAATATGGTGGAGGGGCCACCGCACGGCTAAGGAACGATCCGTAGATCAACTTGTGTGTCCATGGGGTGCCCCCTGCCCCAGTATATAAAGGAGGAGGGAGGAGGAGGCCGGCCCTAGTAGGGCGCCCATGGGAGTCCTACTCCCACCGGAGTAGGATTCCCCTTCCTAGTCCAACTAGGAGTCCTTCCATGTATTGGGAGTAGGAGACAAGTAAGGGAAGAGAGAAGGAGGGAAGGAAGGGTGCGGCCTCCCCTAGTCCAATTCGGACTAGGCCATGGGGCGCGCGCCTGCCCTAGGCAGCCCTCTCTCTTTCCTGCAGGCCCAATAAGGCCCAATACTTCTCCCGGCGAATTCCCGTAACTCTCCGGTACTCAAAAATACCCAATCATTCGAACCTTTCCGAACTCTGAATATAGTCGTCCAATATATCGATCTTTACGTCTCGACCATTTCGAGACTCCTCGTCATGTCCCCGATCTCATCCGGGACACCAACTCCTTCGTACATCAAAACTCATAAACTCATAATATAACCGCCATCGAAACCTTGCGTGCAAGGACCCTACGGGTTCGAGAACTATGTAGACATGACCTAGAACTATTCTTGGTCAATAACCAATAGCGGAACCTGGATGCCCATATTGGCTCCTACATATTCTACTGAAGATCTTTATCGGTCAAACCGCATAACAACATACGTTGTTCCCTTTGTCATCGGTATGTTACTTGCCCGAGATTCGATCGTCGGTATCCAATACCTAGTTCAATCTCGTTACTGGCAAGTCTCTTTACTCGTTACGTAATGCATCATTCCGTAACTAACTCATTAGCTACATTGCTTGCAAGGCTTATAGTGATGTGCATTACCGAGAGGGCCCAGAGATACCTCTCCGACAATCGGAGTGACAAAACCTAATCTCGAAATACGCCAACCCAACATGTACCTTTGGAGACACCTGTAGTACTCCTTTATAATCACCCAGTTACGTTGTGACGCTTGGTAGCACCAAAGTGTTCCTCCGTAAACGGAGTTGCATAATCTCATAGTTACAGGAACATGTATAAGTCATGAAGAAAGCAATAGCAACATACTAAACGATCAAGTGCTAGGCTAACGGAATGGGTCATGTCAATCAGATCATTCTCCTAATGATGTGATCCCGTTAATCAAATGACAACTCATGTCTATGGTTAGGAAACATAACCATCTTTGATTAACGAGCTAGTCAAGTAGAGGCATACTAGTGACACTCTGTTTGTCTATGTATTCACACATGTATTATGTTTCCGGTTAATACAATTCTAGCATGAATAATAAACATTTATCATGATATAAGGAAATAAATAATAACTTTATTATTGCCTCTAGGGCATATTTCCTTCAGGTGTACCGGCCTATCTATCGGTTAAGGGGACCTCTTTGGAAAGACTGTTTCTCGGTCATCCGTTTCTCAAACATCATGAAGTGCGAGAAATACAACGGAGGAGATCGAGTCTTGTGGGGAAAAGTGCGGAAACCTCTGTAGAGTGTACAAACTAATCATGATTAGCCGTGTCCCCGGTTATGGACATCTTGAGTATCTGGTATTTGAATTATTTGATTGATCCCATCACGTTACTTAAATAAGTTGTTGGGTTATAACTATTATTTTGGGATTGAGTTGGAGCAACCTTCTCAATATTTTCAACAAACTTTGTACTTAAATAAAATATATTCCTTTGTTGTAGGAAAAAATAGCTTTATGCAAAACTTAAACTTAGAGCCTCCACCAGCCAAATATGCATGTAGTGATAGCCATTATTCAGCATTGCTCTAAAGTGTGAAATTGCCAGTACATTCAATGTACTAACCTATATGGCTGCTGTAACAGCCCCAGTGTCATGCTACAGTAACCCTCCATGTTTAAGCTAATCATTTTGCTAAACAGGACTTGATCAAATTTGATTCAAATCTCATTTGAAATTCCACTTTGAAATCAAACTCAATTTGCAAGCGAACTTTGAAGTTGCACAAAAGTTGTTGCAAAATAGTTCTTCATTTCGTAAAAATTCCATAACAAATGATTGTTAAGGAAAACAACATCACCTCCAAGCTAAGGTGCACTATAGCATTTTAAAACGTTGCCAAATCAGCAAATTAATTCGCTTTCCCATTTTATGCATTTCAAACTAATTCAAACTTCTTCCAAACTTATTGTGGCAGCGCCAAACATTGCACTGTATTTATGTGGGCAATTCCCATATTTTACAAAAATCATTTCGGCGCCCCAAATATTACAAAACCCTCTCTATAAAAGAAAAGCAGAAAAATAAAAAGGAAATGAAGGCCTCCCCTGCCCCATTGGGCTTTAGCCCAACAGGCCGGCCTAACCTAGCCCACTTCCCCCCCCCCTCGGTCGTCTTCATCACTGCTCACCCGACCGAGAGGGCGCGCGCTCGCGTCGCCATCGAGCCACCTCCGCTGGCGACGCCTGAGGCGATAAGACCTCCCCTCTCCCCCTCGAACCCTAGCTACCCCATCCAGATCCGCCTGCTCGCCCCCCTCGCTCTTCCCTCCCCCTCTCGGCCTCTCTCTCCCATCCTCACCCAGATTCGCCACGGCCACCACCGCAACCGCCATGGCCAAGCTCGCCGGCGCGACCACCGTCCTCCTCGGCGCCTGAAGCCCTATCCATGGACACCGCCGGCCTCCTCTATATCCTCTACGACCGCTACTTCGAGCTGGAATGCGCAAGTCAAGCGGACCAACCTCTTCCTCTTCGGCCGCCGGACCTCCCTGCTAAATCCGGCGTCGTCTGCTGCTCCCGGCCACCACTGAGCCTCCCCCGAGCTCGCTTTGCGCCTCTACAGCCGCGATGTGAGCTCCTACCCAAAATTCCCCTCTCCCCTTTGTTGATACGTGCATGTAGTCGCTGTTCCCGCGAGCTTCGTCGCCATGGCCGCGCCGGAGTTCTGCACGCACACGCGCCCGCCTCCCTTGTGTCGGTTGCGCTTCCCATGCCCTGGCCGTCCCTCTCGCAGCGCCCCGCCCCACGCAGCCTCATCCGTCTCGCAGACGCGCAGCCTGCCGCTGCTCGCTGCTCCTCGCTTATGCGCCAGCAGCCGCATGCTTTGCCGCCTCTAGTCTTCTCCACCGCGACCGACACTGCAGCCTCGCCCGCAGCAGCGCCACATCGCTGGCCGGCCTCGCCGTGGCCGCCCGCCGCCTCTGCCACGGCTGCATCCTGCTGCTGCTGCTATGGCCGGCCGGCCCTCGTGTGTTTTTTTGGCCTAATTAGCTTAGGAGCTAATTGCCCCCCAAGCCAATGACAGTGGACCCCATCTAGTTAAAAAAAGTTTTTTAAGAATAATAATAATTAATCAATTAGGTAATAAATTAATTAAATACTTAATTAACTTAATTAGATAATTAGTTAATTAGTCTAAATAACTAAATCTGAGAATGACAGGGGGCCACCCTTGTTGACCAGTCAAATGTTGACTGGTCAACCAGGACCCCCTGGCCCATCTATCAGTCACTGTATACACTATGTGTACACTGTGCTGGGTGCATCTAGCGTTTTAATCTTTACTTTTTTTAATTAATAGTAATTTCAGAATATTGTTTAAATCTTTGAAAAATCGTAGAAAATAAACCGTAAGTCAGATGAAAATACTTTGTACATAAAAGTTGCTCAGAACGACGAGACGAATCCAGATACGCTCTTCGTTCATCTGTCGCGTGCCCCTAGCATAGCGAACCTGCAACCATCCCCCTCCGGTTCGTCTGTCCGAAAATGCCAAACTTCTGGAAAGCATTCCCGGATGTTATCCCCCTTCGCCGGTATCGTGTAGCACCGCGTTAGAGCACGTCTAGCTCTGCATGTTGTCCTGTTATGCACTTGCTTGCTATGTATTTACTGTTTCTCCCCCCTCTTCTCTTCGGTAGACCCCGTGACGATGCTGATGCCCCTGTGATCGACTACGTCGATGACGACCCCTCCTTGCCAGAGCAACCAGGCAAGCCCCTCCTTTGATCATCCCGATATCGCCCATTCCATTCTCTCATGCTTGCATTAGATTTTGCTACTGTTATTGTTTGCTCCTATTCTGATGCATAGCCTGTTTATTGTAACCTGTTGTTGTTACCTACTTTCTTATCCTAAATTGTTTAGTATAGGTTGGGTAGAGACCCGTCAGAGACCCCCACTTTGTCCCGACTGCCCCGCTGGATTATCAGAAGACCCGAGGGATCGAAGACCAGGCCCCGGCACCGCACATCACTTCTCCCTTAGTTGCTCGACACTACTGGGTTACTATCGAGTGCCGAGGGTGAGACCCCTACAACACTTCTGATGTTAACCCTGCAGTGTAGCTATTCGGTCATGGTCATCGAGGGTGATTCCGCCTTAACCACTTCCGATACGACTCTGTCGTGCAACCCCTCAAGTGTGAACTTTGAGGGTGGTTCCTCTTACGTTCACCTTGATGATTACATCGAGTGGAATCCGTCAAGGGTGATTCCTTAGGTTTTCCCCTTGGTGTTAGACACACGGTTACTATGGTTACTATGACTTTACACTGAACCATGTTACTAAAGACGGGTCGACCCTGAGGGGTACCCGCGCGAGCTTAATTGCGAGTGATGTGGAGACGGGTTGACCTGGAGGGTGCCCGCGAGATAATTACGAGGCGTGGCGGGCATTCCTAGCCCTTGCCGCAAGTCCTCGAGACGGGCAACGGGTCACATCTTTTGTGAGTCTCTGCTTGTTACCGCGCGTTCCTAATCCACTACGATTTGGATATTTGATCCGAGGGGCCTCTGGCTTGATAGCACTAATCATCACGTGGGCAGTATGGGCGTTCTGCGTCGTATGCATCAGCTGAAGCTTAATAAATGTCATGCGACTGAGCGGCGCGGGCCGGGTTGGACTGGTAAGCTCCCGCCTTTTTAAGGAGGTAGCTAGGTCTACTCACCGGCCGCCCACGCAACATGCAGGAGTTCCCGGGGCAATGGCCCATGAACCCTGGGGGCGTAGGTTTAGTCCGGCGTGCTGACCTCTCTATTAGGCCTAGGTCGGGTTGCGGCGTATCGTTTGGCCGAGGTCGGGCATGACCCAGGAAAGTGTGTCCGGCCAGAGTTAATCGAGCGTGGTGGGTAAGTTCGTGCACCCCTGCAGGAAAGAAAACATCTATCGATAGCCTGTCCTACGGTAACGGACACTTGGAGTTGTATCCCGATCGATACAACTAGAAATGGATACCTGAGATGACAAATGGACTGTGATGAGAAATGGATATGAGAAATGGAGATGAGAACTGGATAGTATGGCTCTGGGATTGCTTTCTCGCAGGGAGTCGAGAAAGGATCTCTGGCCGAGGTTGATAACACTTCTACTACTTTAGTTTATGCTACTCTACTCCCTCCTGTTGCTGCAAGATGGTGGGTTCGAGAAGATGCTAGTCTTCGATAGGCTAGGCTTTCCCCCTTCTCTTCTGGCATTCTGCAGCCCAGTCCACATATACAACCTTCCTTTGATAATGTTGAATATGTAGTGTAGATCCTTGCTTGCGAGTACTTTGGATGAGTACTCACGGTTGCTTTGCTTCCCCTTTTCCCCCTTCTTTCTTCTTTCTGGTTGTCGCAACCAGATGGTGGAGCCCAGGATCCAGACGACACCACCGACGACTACTACTACCCCGAGGGTGCCTACTACTACATGGAGGCCGCCGACGACCAGGAGTAGTTAGGAGGCTCCCAGGCAGGAGGCCTTGCCTTTTCGATCGTTGCTGCTTTTGTGCTAGCCTTCTTAAGGCAAACTTGTCTAACTCATGTCTGTACTCAGATATTGTTGCTTCCGCCGAATCTTGTGTATTCGAGCCCTCGAGGCCCATGGCTTGTAATATAAAGTTTATATTATTTTATTTGTGTCTAGAGTTGTGTTGTGATATCTTCCCGTGAGTCCTTGATCTTCATCGTACACATTTGCGTGTATGATTAGTGTACGATTGAATCGAGGGCGTCACAGCTACAACGTCTCATGTTGCAGGATTGTTATGACGAGTAAGTGATACGTTAGGGTTACGATTTCTACACTCAACTTTACCGTTGGTGTTGATGGGAATCCACAACCTTGTTGTTACTTCTGCTATTTGGATTGATGTAATAGTATTTGCGTTACTTTATACATGTAATTTACCTCTGTTATAAATCCTCGAGTACTGTGCGTGTCAGCATACCGATCCAGGGATGACACTTAAGCACAGAGACTTGATCCATTCAGGTCGGGTCGCTACAATTGTCCTCCATTGTTTATGTGTCAATGACCTCCAAATTATCGCAGTTAATAACATGTTGATTGCATCCCGCCTAAACCTGGTCATGGGCAGCGTGACCCGATGACCCGGCCCGGGCTTGCACCTCGGGCTGGGCTCGACAGCCCGAAGTAACATTCAGGCCAGGCTCGGGCTTTAGTTTTCAGCCCAAAATTAGCCCGGCCCAGCCTAAAAATGTCTAAAACATGCACATTGATTGGAATATTTTGCGTGTGTGGACCGTGTGGCCTGCGGCTAGGACCAAAGAAGTGGAGGTGCAGCCCAACAAATAGTCCACCAACGCCTATTACTTTCCCCTCATACCCAACCCTAGTCGTCACATGTTTTTCCTTTCGCACCCATATGCACACCGCACGCGACTCCCACTCATTCCTCACCATATCTCGGCGGCGGCGGTGGAACACACATGTGAGGCTCATCTTTTCACAAGGGATAGACAAAGCTGAGTGCCATAGCTTCAGCCGTTAGGACGTTTGTGCACCAATCATTTTTCTACTTTCCCCCGCAATAAGTTTGCCTTTATTGTCCCTCGGGACAACTCTAACTATACCCCTAAGCAAATCTTCATCAATAGATGCATCAACATTAAGTTTAACAAAACCTAGAGTTGGGTGAATCCAACCCCCTCTTTTTATGGATGCATCTACATAGTTAGCCATTAGAGCATGAATCTCCATAGTAATATGATCAACGTCTTGAATTGTTTCTTCATAAACTAATTTACACTTCTCCACCATAAATACCAAGCAGTAATGGTGATTATCTCACGAGCATTCCGAAGACCCGTAATAGACAATTCCTAATTTGGCAAAAAGGAGTAAGAACTCCATAGACTCAAGTGGACTTCTTTCTTTTGAGAAATCAATCATGTAAAGGTTGTCTAGACATGTTTAACAAATGCCACTTTGATAATATGTCTTCACACAAGACCAAATATTATATCGCCGACATAAGACAATTGAAGAACGAAAAGCAAACTGTTATGAAGGGATTGGACACACATGTCATTCTTAAGGGATACTCCGTATATCATTAGTTATTGCCACTTTACCCCAATCCAAGTACCTTTCCTCTTCCATTATCATCATAGACTATTGAATATTGCTTCATAGTGTAAGAAAGTCCACACACAAGTCACTCTCCGGTCATATCATTAGTGCAACCACTATCGATTATCCATTTTCTTCCATTGAAGGATCCATCATACACACAAACAAGTCTTGACTTTAGGTACCCATTGTGTAATGGGTCCTTGAATGCTAGTCATAAGGGTCTTAGTAACCGAAACAACATAGAATCTCAAGGACCAACAAATTTAGCGTAAACATACCCATCCTTTGCCTTACGAAGCACATATGATGGGTTATGATGACACCGAAAACCGTCAGTGTCCTTGTAGGGTGGACAACATGATTGGATGTACCAGAGGGGATCAGACACATGGGTTTTACCTAGGTCCGGGCCCTCATGGTCGAGGTAATATCCTACTCCTATTTTGTTTTTTTCATTGATGGTGGAAATGCCTCGTGTGAGGGGGGTACAACTTGGAGCTGGTGATAGATACCGAGGTATATGCTATTGATCAGATGTCCCTCGATGGTTCAATCTACCCCTAGCCTCGCCGTATAAAGGGAATGCGGGCTAGGGTTTATAGGTTTCCAAACCGACCTCACCTCTAAGTTGGTCGAAGGGACCTTGGCTTGCATGCCATGATGGTGATTATTCGAAAGTCAGGGCTTCCTTTGAAACGAATGGCCCCCGGCCGCTGCCAAGCCACCTGGGCCCTAAGGTCAGCCCATTGATAGGTTTCCTGGTCGACGGGCCACCCTCGGTACAGTACACCATCAGTAGCCCTGAGCCTGTCTCAACTTTTGATATGAACCCTTCTCAAGGTCGAAATCGAGGAGGTCTCCTCCTGCGTGAAATGGATGGATTAGTCCATCAGAGAAAAAATCCTTTTTATTCAAGATATTTAATTTAATGCTTTGAAAAATTAAAGCATGAATCCCCACAGAGATATGTACATAAAGGGTTCTAACTTCAGCATGTTCGACTTTAAGTTGCTTGGAGAGCCCCACACGGGCTCCGACCTGTTAGTCCACGCCGATCTCGTAGTGGCAGTTTAACTGCCAAAATCATATGTGTATCCGAATTGATCGAGTTGTAATTGGCTTGCCGCGATAACTAAGGTGTCATGACCATGCGCTTTGGTCATGTCCCATCACTGTTTCCCTAAAGACGGGAAGGTAATCAACTGAATCCATGAACTCTGTGTCATGATGATAATGGCTGGATCCCCGCGCCCATATCTCGCATAATGGGAAACTCCATAGAGGAAATGGGACACGTGTTCGCCTATCGAGCCCGTGCTTGGATATCCCATGGAGATATAAGGAGAAAGGAAGGGAGCAGTTCTCCACTATACATGTTCATCACGCAGTTCTTGCTCGCGCCTCTTCCTCCTCTATTAAAACCGTCATTGCCGCAAGCTTTTTACCCACAAGCCCACACCTACTCTCTCCATTCAACCCATACGAACATCTGATGGCATGAGGTGAGGGCAACCGTGGCCGGGGGTGGGGTAGGAGTGGCCCTAGGCCCACCACCAGCAAGGAGCAGAAGAAGAGGAAAGTGAGTGCCTCCGCCAAGGAGGAGAGGAAGGAGGTGAGTGCCACTATGGGCAATCCTGTGGGACACATCTAGAAGGGCTCATTCACGCATGGCTTCTTGCCGTGGGAGGAGGTGCTCCCATGGAGGATGGTTGGCGACGAGATGATCCCGACGGTGGCTGACAAGGACCGCATGATACACCAATAGTTTATCTATAGAGATCTGTCACTCCCGCTTCACAACTTTGTGCACGAGCTTCTGTATTTTTATGGGTGTCAGTTGCATCACCTAATGCCCAATGCAATTTTTCATGTCACCAACTTCATCACACCATGTGAGTCCTTCCTCGGCATAGGGGTGCACCTAGAGCTCTTCAGCTACTTCTTTCGGGTGAATGGCAAGAAGAACGACGGTTCTACAACTGCGGGGGTGCAAATCTCCAACGGCACCCTTGTTCGTATTACTTCAAGATAGCCTTGCCAAAGTCATTCACGACTGACACAAGGGCTGGTTCTACCACTAAAAAAATACACTTCCGTGATGATACGTGTTTGTCATAGTAGGTCATGTTTTTTTGTCATGCATGTACATCCATGACGATTTTATGACAGGATCAAGATAGTCATACCTGTGCTGCCATAGAAGTGTTCCATGACAATAACAAAATTATCATCACGGAAGTGTGTAGGATAGGAAGTAGGTCTAGAGAGGGGGGGGGGGTGATTAGACTACTTGACCAAATAAAAATCTAGCCTTTTCCCAATTTTAAGTCTTGGCAAATTTTAGCAACTTAGCAGAAGTCAAGCAATCAACCTACACATGAAATTCTAAGAGTGTAGCAGCGGAAAGTAAAACATTGCATATAAAGGTAAAGGGAAGGGTTTGGAGAAGGCAAACGCAATGTAGACACGAAGATTTTTGGCGTCGTTCTGATAGGTGGTGCTATCGTACGTCCATGTTGATGGAGACTTCAACCCACGAAGGGTAATGGCTCATGAGTCCATGGAGGGCTCCACCCACGAAGGGTCCACGAAGAAGAAACCTTGTCTATCCCACCATGGCCATCCCCCATGAAGGACTTGCCTCACTCGGGTAGATCTTCACGAAGTAGGCGATCTTCTTGCCCTTACAAACTCCTTGGTTGAACTCCACAATCTTGTCGGAGGCTCCCAAGTGACACCTAACCAATCTAGGAGACACCACTCTCCAAAAGGTAGTAGATGGTGTGTTGATGATGAACTCCTTGCTCTTGTGCTTCAAATGATAGTCTCCCCAACACTCAACTCTCTCTCACAGATTTGGCTATGGAGGAAAGATGATTTGAGTGTAAAGCAACTTGGGGAAGGCTAGAGATCAAGATTCTTGTGGTTGGATTGGAATGTATTGGTCTCAACACATGAGTAGGTGGTTCTCTCTCAGAAAATGAGTAGTGGAAGTGTAGGCACGTTCTGATGGCTCTCTCTTGAATAGAAAAGGGGGTGGAGGGGTATATATAGCCTCCACACAAAATCCAACCATTACACACATTTGACCCAACTCGGTCAGGCCGAATAGAAGAACTCGGTGAGACCGATTTAGTTCAAAATGTGAACGTTTGGAATCTCGGTGGGACTGACACAATCAACACGGTGGGACCGATGTGCTAGGGCTAGGGCAAAACCGCATCTCGGTGTGACTGATTGCATGAACTCAGTGAGACTGATTTCAGCAATGAGTTAATAGAGAATTGGTCAGGCAAACTCGGTGGGACCGATCGCTCATTTCGGTAAGACCGAAACATTACGAAGGGAAATAGAGAGTTTCCATTGCAAACTCGGTGGGACCGATCGCTCATTTCGCTAAGATCGAAATGTTACGAAGGGAAACAGAGTTTGCAATGTCATCTTGGTGAGACTGGATTGTCTAGGGTTTCTAGCAATGGCTATGTCAAAAGAACTCGGTGGCGCCAGATAGATCAAATCGGTAGGGCCGAGTTTGACTTTAGGTTTTGGACATATTTGGAAATGAGAAAGTGGCTGAGGGTTATGAGGAATATCACTAAGCATTTTGAGCAAGCAGACCATTAAGCAACACCTCATCCCCTTTTAATAGTATTGGCTTTCCTATGGACTCAATGTGATCTTGGATCACTAAAATGAAAATGAAGAGTCTTGAGCTTTAGCCAATCTTTGTCCTTAGCATTTTGAGGGGTCCACATCTCTACTCCATGCCATGCCAACCATTGAATTTTTTGAAATATTTAACTTGAATGGATATTAGTTCAGTGAGCTATATGTTGTTATGAATTACCAAAACCACCTGGGGATTAGTTGCACTTTCAATCTCCCCATTTTCGGTAATTGATGACAACATATAGATCAAATCTTCGACAAATGATAATATGAATGAAATACATCATCGCTTTGAGAAGTATGTGATATGGAAGAGCTCCCCCCCCCCCCCAAATTTGTGCATTATTTAAAATTTTCTTTTGAATGCAAATGCACAATCGATTAGAATCATGGGCCACTCTTCCATGTCACATACATCTTGGTGGAGCGCTCAAAATGACAAGAGATAAATAACATGCACTCATCACCAAGGACAAACCATGATTGATCATACACAGATAATGAAGATAGGCATTCAAACACACATTAAAGCATAGTATGATCAAACACATGATCATAAAAATATTGCACGAGAAAGCACAAATATTGTATCATAGGAATCAAACGAGCAAATGATCAAGTAGAAAAAGAGGCAACAAAAGGCAAAACACGCGCTCTCTCTCGAAGCATAATGATCTATACACTTTCTCCCCCTTTGGCAACAAGTTACCAAAAAGCTCGAAAATGCATAGTGCTATGCGGCACTCTAGGCATGATCTCCGGTGTGCGTAGATGGCATGGAGAGGAAAACATCTGCAAACGCTTCTGAATATGTCTGAGGAGCTGGAGGAGTTGCAACTGGAGGAACAACGGTGGCAGTTGCTGCAGGTGCTGAAGTAGTAGCTCTAGAGTCTCTGGCAACTGGCACTGTTGAAGACCTTTTGTGCCCTTGGCACTCTGGAATGTGTTTGTGGTAGCTCTATCATTCCTGTCTTCAATCTCTTCCTGTAGCTTCTCAACAGTGGTCTGGATGTCGGTGACCTTCACATCTAGATCATGAAGTTTAGTCTCAAAGATCCTCTCAAACTCACTTGATTTTGAGTCAGGGTGGCTAGTCCTTTCTCAATTCTCACGGTTGCCTCAAGCAGATAACTGAGTTGATCTTGCTTGGTCTTGAGATTGGCAACTGAAGCATCTGGTACACTAGCTGCCCTTGCTACTTTAGCAGCCTTTGCTCTCTCTCTCTCTCTCTCTCTCTCTCTCTCTCTCTCTCTCTCTCTCTCTCTCTCTCTCTCTCTCTCTCTCTCTCTCTTGGGATTCTACTAAAGTAAGATGTGATGCATCCATGACAACCTCGTTGTCCTCAAATTCTGGCCTTAGGGGGAGGTGCTCTTTGTCAAGAAGATATGTCCCTGTCCCCATCTTGGAGTTGATTAGCATCTGTATGCGAGGGGCATATCCAAATGATCTTCTCTGATCAGCTGCAATTCTCTTCACAGTCTCAACAATCAAACTCATCACCTTGAACTTTTGTGGCACATCAAACATATGAAGCAAGTTGATTGAGTGACCATGGATCATTCTATGATCTCCTAACTTGGGCAACAGAGTGTGCCTCAATATAGTGTTCATCATGGTTAGACCTGACAACAGATAATAGATGGATCCAAACTTGTGAGTTTCCAATGTAGCATCAGGAATTGGCTTATACATGTGAGCCATGGAGTTGTGATCCTTTCTGGGCTTGGCATGCACATCTGTGTCATTTTCATGTTCCTTGGGGGCATTGATCAACTTGGCCCATTCAGCAATTGAAGATTCATACCTTGTGCCTTCTGTCATCCAAAAAATCTTGCCATTTGGATAGAAATGAGCAGTTGAATAGAATTGCATAATCATTTCATCATTCCATTTTTTCAACTTTTGACCAACAAAAGTGTCAACACCATTCATTCTGAAACTTTCATGTACTCCTGGGAAGTAATCCTCATTGTCATCGATGTACTTCCAGTCAACCCATTTCATGTCACACACAATAGGCTTCTTGTCCAACAAGACTGTCTCATAGAAATCTTGCCGTTCTTTGGTGTGAAAGCGATAATCAACAACAGTTCTTCTCCTTATAGCATATGGATCCGTCTGTCTCCACAATCTGAGACGCAATAAGATGATCATCACTATGATCAGGTATCTTTGGCTTTAATTTTCTGAGCACTTGCTGCTCCTCATCCTCTTGAGCTTTTGGTACTGGGGCCTTGTTCTTCTCAGTAGCAGGGATGTTTCTGGTGGATCTCTTGGGTGCATTAGACTTGGAGGCATGAGCTTGAGTTGTAGGCTTGGGGGCTGTCTTGGGCTTAGATGGAGCAGCCCCAGACCTTATAGCATCCCCCATGAGCTTTTGAGACTTTGGAGGTGGTGCAGCTGCCTCTTCCTCCTCCTCTTCTTCATCATCACTTCTCCTCATAGAAGGTTTTCCAAGCACCTTTGCAGTGGTAGTTCTTGCTCTCTTTTTCTTCTTGCCATCCTTTGCAGCCTCATCATCATCTGATTGCTCTATAGTGAACTGCATAGTTTCTTTGGTAGGAACTTTCTTGGGTTTGGACATAGGAGCTCTCCTAGGTGGAGCTTTCTTAGCACCAGGTTTATTAGCAGCAACAACAACATACTCTTTGTTCAGAACTTTTGTCTTTGAAGTCACTTCTTCAGCAACAAAGTCCTCATCTTCATATTCTGAGGTTTTCTTCTTTCTTTTCCTAGTTGCAACCTTAGGCAAATTGCTGGGTGTACTTCTACTACTTTCATCATAGCTGTTGTTGGAGGGACTAGTGCCCTCACTAAGATTCACCTGCTCCTCTGACCTGTTCTGACTGTCACTGCCTTCTGACATATCTGAAGCGGACCCTGTGAATAGATAGGTATAGGTAGAGTGGATGAGCATCACATAGCACTTCTATTTTTGCAAAAAGTTGAGACAAAAACTTAATTTAGTTTTCTACAGAAAGGATTTCGAAGCTACCAGTATGACAAACTCGGTGACACCGAAGCAACTTTAGAGTCTAAACATACAATTTCGGTCAGACTGAAATGCAGTTCGGTGACTCCGAGATGCTAGGGTTTCATAGAGAAAGTGAACTCGGTCACACCGATTAGTACACTTCGGTCAGACCAAGTAGTACATGTGCAATGGCCTGAGCCAAATCGGCGAGACCAAAATCTTCATATCGTTCAGTCCGAGATGAGTTCGGCGGAAACCTAACCCTAAGTTTTTGCATCAAATCTATTCTAATGGAGTTTTTCCGTGGATAGATTGATCTCAATCGTGGCAAGAAACTAGGCATTGATCTTTGTGCAAGAATCAGAGTAAAAGGACGCACAAAGAGATCAAGTTCGTACCCTAGCTTGGAGACAACCTCGCTACGGCGAGAACGGCGGTGAGATTCCATTGACGGTGACGGAGACCAGCGGCAGGAGGCACTGATGATGATGGAGACGATCCGGAGACCAGGAGGGGCACAGAGCTGGGTAGGCGCGGTTGGGTGTTTGAAGAATTTTCCAAATTTCAACCCGCGGCGTATATATACCCAGTCACTGTCGGTGTGACCGAGTGGAACGACTCGGTGGCACCGAGATGCAGAATCGCAAGCGGTTATTGCAATTCGGTGAGACCGAACAGTTCTAATCGGTTGCACCAAGGTGAAAACCTAGATCAACTCAACGATTTTGGTGGGACTGAGGGGAAAGAATCGGTCAGACCGAAAGCCATAAAGAGGTTTTGGAAGTTTAAGCCCTTGATGAATCGGTGGCTCCGAGTGCTTCTCACCCGGAGGGTCCGAATTCGACTTGTTCAAACTTTGTGATGTAGCATGAATAGAGTTTGAGATGAGAAAAACGTAGATAGATAGAGGGAGTTTTTAGGCATTCTTTGTTGGGGAACGTAGTAATTTCAAAAAATTTCCTACGCACACGCAAGATCATGGTGATGGCATAGCAACGAGAGGGGAGAGTGTATGTCCATGTACCCTCGTGAGACCGTGGCGAAGCGTTATAACAACGCTGTTGATGTAGTCGACGCCTTCACGATCCGACCGATCCAAGTACCGAACGCACGGCACCTCGAGTTCAGCACACGCTCAGCTCGATGACGATCCCGGGCTCCGATCCAGCAAAGCGTCGGGGATGAGTTCCGTCGGCCGACGATGGCGTGGTGACGATGATGATGGTCCACCGACGCAGGGCTTCGCTTAAGCTCCGCGACGATATGACTTCACGGCGCAGGGCTTCGCCTAAGCTCATGACGATATGACCAAGTGGAATATGGTGGAGGGGGGCACCGCACACGGCTAAGGAACGATCCGTAGATCAACTTGTGTGTCCATGGGGTGCCCCCTGCCCCCGTATATAAAGGAGGGAGGGAGGAGGAGGCCGGCCCTAGGAGGGGCGCGCCATGGGGAGTCCTACTCCCACCGGGAGTAGGATTCCCCCTTTCCTAGTCCAACTAGGAGTCCTTCCATGTATTAGGAGTAGGAGACAAGGAAGGGGAAGAGAGAAGGGAAGGAAGGAGGGGTGCAGCCCTCCCCTAGTCCAATTCGGACTAGGCCATGGGTGCACGGCCTGCCCTAGGCAGCCCTCTCTTTCCCAGGCCCAATAAGGCCCAATACTTCTCCCGACAATTCCGTAACTCTCCGGTACTCAAAAAATACCGAATCATTGGAACCTTTCCGAACTCGAATATAGTCGTCCAATATATCGATCTTTACGTCTCGACCATTTCGAGACTCCTCTCATGTCCCCGATCTCATCCGGACTCGAACTCCTTCGGTACATCAAAACTCATAAACTCACAATATAACTGCCATCGAAACCTTAAGCGTGCGGACCCTACGGGTTCGAGAACTATGTAGACATGACCTAGAACTATTCTCGGTCAATAACCAATAGCGGGACCTGGATGCCCATATTGGCTCCTACATATTCTACGAAGATCTTTATCGGTCAAACCGCATAACAACATCGTTGTTCCTTTGTCATCGGTATGTTACTTGCCCGAGATTCGATCGTCGGTATCCAATACCTAGTTCAATCTCGTCACCGCAAGTCTCTTTACTCGCTCAGTAATGCATCATCCCGTAACCAACTCATTGGTCACATTGCTTGCAAGGCTTATAATGATGTGCATTACCGAGAGGGCCCAGAGATACCTCTCCGGCAATCGGAGTGACAAAACCTAATCTCGAAATACGCCAACTCAACATGTGCCTTCGAGACACCTGTAGTACTCCTTTATAATCACCCGATTCGTTGTGACGTTTGGTAGTACCAAAGTGTTCCTCCGTAAACGGAGTTGCATAATCTCATAGTTACAGGAACATGTATAAGTCATGAAGAAAGCAATAGCAACATACTAAATGATCAGGTGCTAAGCTAACGGAATGGGTCAAGTCAATCACATCATTCTCCTAATGATGTGATCCCGTTAATCAAATGACAACTCTTTTGTCCATGGCTAGGAAACATAACCATCTCTGGTAAACGAGCTAGTCAAGTAGAGGCATACTAGTGAAACTATGTTTGTCTATGCATTCACACATGTATTATGTTTCCGGTTAATACAATTCTAGCATGAATAATAAACATTTATCATGAAATAAGGAAATAAATAATAACTTTATTATTGCCTCTAGGGCATATTTCCTCCAGTCTCCCACTTGCACTAGAGTCAATAATGTAGTTCACATCGCCGTGTGATTTAACACCAATATTCATATCTGTATATGATTAACACCCATAGTTCACATCATCATGTGAACAACATCCAAAGGGTTTACTAGAGTCAATAATCTAGTTCACATCGCTATGTGATTAACACCCAAAGAGTACTAAGGTGTGATCATGTTTTGCTCGTGAGAGAAGCTTAGTCAACGGTCTGCATCACATTCAGAGCCGTATGTATTTTGCAAATATTTTATGTCCACAATGCTCTGCACGGAGCTACTCTAGCTAATTGCTCCCACTTTCAATATGTATCCAGGTTGAGACTTAGAGTCATCTGGATCAGTGTAAAAAGTTTGCATCGATGTAACTCTTTACGACGGGCTCTTTTATCACCTCCATAATCGAGAAATATTTCCTTAGTCCTTACTAAGGATGTTCTTGACCAATGTCCAAAGATCTATTCCTAGATCACTATTGTACTCCTTGCCTAATACTGAGCAAGGTATACAATAGGTCGGCACATAGCATAGCATACTTTATAGAACCTATGATCGAGGCATAGGGAATGACTTTCATTCTCTTTTCTATTTTCTGCCGTGGTCGGGATTTGAGTCTTACTCAATTTCACACCTTTGCAACACAGGCAAGAACTCTTTCTTTGACTGCTCCATTTTGAACTATTTCAAAATCTTGACAAGGTATGTACTTATTGAAAAACTTATCAAGCGCCTTGATCTATCTCAATAGATCTTGATGCTCAATATGTAAGTAGCTTTACTGAGGTCTTTCTTTTAAAGAACTCCTTTCAATTACTCCTTTATGCTTTCCGAAAAATTCTACATCATTTCGATCAACAATATGTCACTCACATATATTTATCGAAAGGCGGTAGTGCTCCCACTCACTTTATTGTAAATACAGGCTTCACCGCAAGTCTCAGATAAAACTATATGCTTTGATCAACTTATCAAAGCGTGTATTCCAACTCGAGATGCTTGCACCAGTCCATAGATGGATCATTGGAGCTTGCACATTTTGTTAGCACCTTTAGGATTTACGAACCTTCGGTTGCATCATATACAACTCTTCTTTAATAAATCCATTAAGGAATGCAGTTTTGTTTATCCATTTGCCGATTTCATAAAATGCGCAATTGCTAACATGATTCGGACAGATTTAAGCATAGATACGAGTGAGAAACTCTCATCGTAGTCAACACCTTGAACTTGTCGAAAACCTTTTGCGACAAGTCGAGCTTTGTAGATAGTAACACTACTATCAACGTCCGTCTTCCTCTTGAAGATCCATTTATTTTCTATGACTTGCCGATCATCGGGCAAATCAATCAAAGTCTACACTTTGTTCTCATACATGGATCCCATCTCAGATTTCATGGTCTCAAACCATTTCGCGGAATCTGGGCTCATCATCGCTTCCTCATAGTTCGTAGGTTCATCATGATCTAGTAGCATGATTTTCAGAACAGGATTACCGTACCACTCTGGTGTGGATCTTACTCTGGTTGATCTACGAGGTTCAGTAGTAACTTGTTCTGAAGCTTCATGATCATTATCATCAGCTTCCTCACTAATTGGTGTAGGTGTCACAGGAACAGATTTCTGTGATGAACTACTTTCCAATTCGGGAGTAGGTACAGTTACCTCATCAAGTTCTACTTTCCTCCCACTCACTTCTTCCGAGAGAAACTCCTTCTCTAGAAAGGATCCATTCTTAGCAACGATTTTGCATTCGGATCTGTGATAGAAGGTGTACCCAACAGTCTCCTTTGGGTATCCTATGAAGACGAATTTCTCCGATTTGGGTTCGAGCTTATCAGGATGAAACTTTTTCACATAAGCATCGCAACTCCAAACTTCAAGAAACAACAACTTTGGTTTCTTGCCAAACCACAGTTCATACGGTGTCGTCTCAACGGATTTAGATGGTGCCCTTTTTAACGTGAATGCAGTTGTCTCTAATGCATAGCCCCAAAACTATAACGGTAAATCGGTAAGAAACATCATAGTTGCACTATATCCAATAAAGTACGGTTATGATGTTCGGACACACCATTATGCTGTGGTGTTCCAGGTGGCATGAATTTGTGAAACTATTTCACATTGTTTTAATTGAAGACCAAACTCATAACTCAAATATTCATCTGTAGCGACCCGACCTCAGACGGTCAAGCCTCTGTGTTTCTGTGCCATCCTCGGATCAAGATCTTTGCACACACAAGACATCAATGTATATATCAAAGTGCAATCACATGTATAATTAACGAAACTGATATATACCTCATAAGTCACAGCGAAACAAATAGTCGGTGTGGAGTCCCATCAACGCCATCGGCAAAGTTGAGTGTAGACCGTAACCACAGATCGTAACTCTTACTGTCGAGGAAATATCGCAACATGATACGTTGCAGCCGTGTAGGTCAGTATATTGAATGTACCGCAAGATCACAACATGAATAAACAGATGGTAAAACTATACTATATGCAATTTGGCTTTGTGGCTCAGATATCGAGTTTTGTTTATGTAAAAGCTGATTTTATTTTCCTACATCAAAGGAATAAATGAAGTCTGTACTATGGAGTTTTCTATCATGACATGGTTCCGCCAACCGATGTCTCATAGCCCAAAATCATCATAAGTTACCCACAATTAAGTTATCAATCCGTGTTGAGAGTTCCGAGATAGATCCAAGTCCAGATGCTCAAATTGTCCGTAATCGGGACACGGCTAATCGATTAGGTTTAAACCCTCTGCAGAGGTTTGTACACTTTACCCGCAAGATTCGATCCTCTTTTACGTTCTCGCACTTCGTGAGTGTTTGAGAACAAGATGACCAAACATGGTCTTCCAAGAGTTCCTCGACCACCGTCCGGTACTCATCCCATCCTACCGTAGTTCTACATCTGCTAGCACCGCCCCAGCCAGAGTCACAACTAAGGTCAACCAAGCCAGAGCCCATAATGACTTGCGGTTGCATTGTAAGCTTCCGGCATGAAGTATTCATCCGTCCCTTTGAGTCTGGGTGAAGCTTTCCGCAAGATGTCATGGCGCTTCTCCATGCATCCCGCCAACCACCGGTTTCTCCAGGTGCCCACAACCATCCTTCACCCAAAGAGTGTGTATTGAATTCTTGTCTTGAGTCTTGAAGTCTTGAGGCCTTGAAAATGCAGTCCTTGCAGATGCCACCATGGAGTTGTCGTCATTGACGTAGAGTCCTCCTTCTTCACACCACTCTCGAGCACTCATACCAACCCCGTCTACTATAGCGTAGCATTAAAATAAATAACGTCCCGGGCTTGGTAACAGGGTGATGGGTTCCTGCCTCATGCATACTACTCAACTACAAGGATTCAAAATCACTACTGGAGGGATTGTTGCGAAGATGACACTAGATGCAATAAAACACATAGGTATGAAAAATATGGTCAAAGTGAACTTGCCTTGCTGACGATCTTCGAAAACTAGGGACTCGTGGTAGCAAACTTCGCACTCCGGAAATTCTACCGAGGCAAACAATAACCATAATAAGCACATAGCACATGATCACTTGGCATAATAACATAACAAACCAAAACAAACGAATCAAAAACCCAAAAGAAAACTCAAAGAAATCCAACTCAAAGTTTTCCTACTTCAAGCAATCAACTAAAATAGTTTTATATAACAAAAAATTTCTCAACATAACCTAACCATGGGTTTATGTTAACTTAACAGAAAAGAATGCATTAAGCAACTAGGAGCAAAAGAATCAATTTAAAAGCTATTATAAAACTCCTATTAGGCCTAGAGCAAATTATAATAAGAAAAATAAAATAAAAGTTTTATTTATTATAAATAAAAGTTCATGCTCTAAAGTGACAGAAACTAACCTAGAATAATCAATCACATGTGAAAAATAAATTTATTTGCTAATTAAAATAATAGGAAAACAGTAGCTAGTTAATTAATTAAGAATAACATGATTCTGACTAAAACTATTTTTTATTAATCCTAAAATGCCCAAATTAATTCTTACGGTTAGGAAATGTCAAAACAAAGTTGGGACAAAAAGAATCATATAAAAATAATTTTCCTAACTCATTTTATAACAAATTTACTATTCTGACTAAATCTAAAATAAAGCAATTATAAATAATTTTAACATAGCTAATTATATTTTCTACGGAAACTATAAGAAATTTGCAAACCAAGAAAAAAAGAATCACTTAAAAATATTAAGTAGAATAAAAGATATGAATTTTTCAAATCTGAAACTATTCTGTTAAAACAGAAAAACGAAAATAAAGAAAAACGGGCTAACTGGGCCTAACTAACGCACTGAGCGTAATATAGCTAAACGGGCCCTAGGGTTAAACGAATCGGGCCGATTTAAATAAAAACCCTAACTTAAAAATAAACTGGACTAACTAAACCGGATCGAACCGGTTTTATTCTAATAAACATACCCCTTCGGGGGGTTCTAATCCTAGCCGTAGAATCGGGATCGGACGGCGGGGGTGGAGTCCGGTGGCTCACCGGAGTTCGACGGCGGCGGCGGCTCGGGCGGCGAAAAGGCTGCGCCTCCGGTGGTCGGGAGGTCGGTGGGTGCTCCGGTGCGGCGCGCGGCGGGGGGTGGTCTGTGGAGTCCGGCGAGGTCGGGAGGGCTAGGCGTCGGCGGCAAGGTAAATGGCGACGGTGGTGTGCTCGGGCTCAAGCGCGCGTGAGGAGGAGGAGAGGGTCCGCGAGGGGCGAGGGGGGGTGGGGGGAGGGTTTATATAGGCGCGGGTGACCGGCTTGGGCGAGGGCAATCGGGAGGATCGAATCCGGATCCTTGGGATCCGTGGCGCGGCGCGGCGAGGTGGCGGGCGAGGGGTAGACGACGGTGGTGGCCCACCCGTCGGTGAGTCTTGGGTCGCGGTCTCGGTCGGTCGACCACCCGAGCGATTCGGGCGAGGGGCGGGCGTCGGTTCATTGGGCCGGCTCATTTGGCGCGGGTGGGCTTGGCTCGGTGGGCCGCTGGGTGTTGGTGGGCAGTTGGCTGGCCGGCGCCAGTGGGTTTTTTTTTTTTTTCTAATTTTATTTTTAAAATAAAACAGAGTTATAAAATATAAAATATAAATATTTTATATAGGACATATATATATCAAAATGATCAGGGGAATATTCCCTATCATTTGAACATTTTTCCAGGGGCAAAATCCAAAGTTTATAAAAAATCATTTTTTCCAATATTCAAATAAAACTCAATTTTGAATTTCAAACTTTTGGCAATGTTTTTCCTCTGATATTTTTGGAGTGTCATGTTTACTCCTCTCATACTTTTGCTCAAGTATTTATCAGGCATAGTTTTTGAAATGATTTCCACTTGCTAAAATTTGAATTCAAATTCCAAAACTCAAAATCTTCTGAAACTCCAAATGGCACTTTCAAATGACTTTCAATTTGATACTTTTTAACTTCCAACTCATATTTCATATAATTGAAGAAGTCATTTTATCTTCCCTCATGAAAATCATTGAGTTGCATAAAGCTTTGAATTTGAAATATTCTCAAATGAAATTCAAATCTTTTCAAAACCCTTTTCATTCCAAATGGAAGAAGTCATGTCATCTTCACTCTAGGGTTTTGGTGTTGGAATGGAATTGAATTCATTGAGATCCCAAAAAGGGCAAAGGGGATAGTTTTGGGAAAGTCATTTTATTCCCTCTCATCCAAATTTCAAAAATTTCAAATTCCACTCAATTTCACTCAATCAATCAAACAAACAATCAAACAACAAGCATAGTTGTTTATTTAATATAACATTCCAAAATTTAGAATTTTGGGATGTTACAAACCTACCACCCTTAAAAATGAATCTCGTCCTCGAGATTCGAAGAGGCTAGCAAGAAAAGGTTAGGGGTTGGGGGTCTTCTAGTAAATATTTTGGTCGGAAAGGTCAGAGGTGCTACCACACTTAAAAACAAGGTTACGGTTCCAATAACTCAGATACTTCCTCTGGAGTGCTGATAATATATGTCTCTTCACATATCTTACAATAGCTCCTTCATTAACGCTCTTCTGTCAGGAGCATAGAGTTTCCCTCAAAATCCTGGGTTGGTTCGTCAAAGTTGAAGTTCGTCCGGGACTGGATCTTCTTAGCTGATAGGTCCGAGTCCATTCTAGACAACTATCGAAATACTCATGGTGGTCTACAATTTATGGTTTCTCCTGCAGAAGCGGGTCTGGTTGAACCTCACCGTATAACCTCGATTGGCAACGGTTGCTCAGAAGGGGTTCCATCGTCCTACCATTCTATGGTTTTATGGCTTATCGCGTCGACACTCTTCTAAGGTTTTCGAGGCTCTCTGATTTTCCATCAACATATGATAGTTCGTGATAGAAGTCTTCGGTATGGGGGCCAATCCATCCCGTACTTGAATCATTACCACATACGTAAACAGTGAATCACGTATTCTAACACTTGGGCATACTCACAAGCATTGCAGAATTTCTCTTGTTCTCGAATTGGGTTCGAGTAAATCCTTTGGTTCAGCAAGCCAAACAAAACATCTATCGTTACCTCACAACTCTCAGGTTTTTGCGTAACCTCCTACGAAACGTATGCTGATTGGATCACTGATTCTTCCAAATTTATTCCTTTATCAAGGTTACATCTTTTCAAAATCTTGGGCCTGTGGGTTATGGCCCACTTCAACAGTAGTGCAGCTTTAACTCATCCTTGGAGTAACTCTCTTGTCCCATATTACACCTCCTTTAAATCCAGTAGTACTCTGTTTCTTCATACCATCATATCAAAAGCAAAACTCCAACTTATTTTGTCCAGCTTCCTTCTATGGACCGTCATGAATAACACATTTCTTTCTTCATTGATCCCGTGGCTTTACGGAGTACTACGGCACCATAGAAAATGCACTAGTTTATCCATAAATCTCATTATTTTCATATCAATCTTTTATTACATCCTTAACCATTTTTCGTGAATCCAAATTCCAAAAAGTTTATTACAAATGCCGCCACCCACATGGTTCGATATGGTCAGACATTACTTCCAACTTTATTTATTTATCTTCCTCGAGGATTCTCTAGTCCTGCTGGAATTGTGCGACATGCGCCTTGAAGTCTTCAATCTTCTGTTTCATCGTGGTGGCCTTGAGCTTCACCTCCATCATCTCTGTATGCACTTCGCTTAGGTATTCCTGAGTATAACGGAGTCTTGTTTCAAGTATTTCTCCGATCTGGCGTATGGCTTCCATGGCTGCTTCACGAACAGCATCGAAGAAAGTTGCTTGTGGCACACGTGAAATGAAAAAGTACTGCCCCATCATCTTTGGGCAAACTCCTTTCAAATGGTGGAGGTGTACCTCCACATACCAAAGTTCCACTCCCTTTTGCATGAAGGGGTAGCCTTTGTAGACTGCATCTCCTTCAAGGTGAATATGCTTCATCATGTCCTTCAGATCTTCTGTAATCATGATCACTCGTCGAGGTCATGATTGTTTCCGGACCTTTAAGGAAAGACTCAGTAAGGGTCGTCATCTGCAGTTAGTGAAACAGAAATGATGCTCGTAATAAGGTACTTATCTCCTGGGCACACATTCATATCATCCAAACAAAACTTCAAACTCAATTTCCAATTTCTTGTTTATGCATCACAACTCACTTTCTTCCATGTTCATCCAGAATATTAATTTCCAAGATAAGATATAACAACTCCTTAAAGCCTTTCAGTATGTGACATTACAACTTTATTGAGTCATGAACTATTACAATCTCTGAGTAATCTATTACATAACTCAACTCATCGAACTCATGAAAATGAAATTGCTTTCTACTACTCTTATTATCCATATCCAAATTCCAACTACTCAACTCCAGCTTTCATCTTGTTGGGACATTTAGTAGCATAATGCCCTGCTTCCTTGCAGCGAAAACAAATGACTTCTGACATGTCTCGGGGCTTCTTTGTGATTATGTAGGCTCCTTGGATTCTTGGCTTATTTTCTGGACATTTACTAGCGTAATGACCTAAATCCTTGCACCTGTAACAAGTGATATGACTTAGGTCCTTCTCTGCAAAAATTGCGTTGTTCTGGGATTGCCTTCTTTTTCTCTTCCTGGATTTTTATGTAATGATCAGAGTTTCTATTTCCCGAGGGTCAAACTTCACTTCTTTGTCGAAATATCCCGATACTCTTTTCTTCCCTTGGGGCAATCTGCGAAAGATGTCCTTCTTCTCCACATGAGTAGCGGCATTGGAGTAAAATCTGTCGAGGCCTTCTCCATCAAGGTCTTCAACACATTTCTTCATCACAGGTTCTTTCATAACTTCTCGGAGGGCTTCTTTCATTCCTTCTTCCTGCTCCTGAATAGTTTGTTGCACCATGGGGTAAATGTGACACTGAGTCGGGTAGTGAGTGGTTCCTTCACACAAGAAACAAGTCACCTGACTAGTTGGGCATTCCTCAGCTGGGTGTTGCTCCTCACAATGAGGGCATCCATCCTTGTGTTCCTCCTGGGTGTGTCCTATTTCTCCGCAAATTTTGCAGGCACAAGTTTTATTTCTTGGTGTATCATGGTGCTTCCGGATAAGACGTGATCTCAGCAGGGTCTTCTTGAATTCCTCCCAAGTTCTGGCTCCATTAAATCCCTGTATGGCTTGATGCATTTTCCACCAGGTTGCAGCACTTTTTGTAAAGTACTGAAGAGCGTATTGGACCTCATACTTCCTTGAAACCAAATTGCTCCCGAAGTGATTCTCCATGTTCTGCATCCATAGCTCTGCCTCCGGCTGAGTCTTCGGTCCAGAGAATATCAGTCCAACTTCATTCATCATCTATGGGGTTCAAAAGTTTTGGGATGAGATATGAGAGAGGTGGGGAGGATATACACACAATACAAACAATAGTTTTTGAAGAAACAAGTTTTACTTTGTGGCTGTCGGAAAACATCAAACAAATGACAGCTCACAAATCGTCGCATCTAACGTAAGTGTGTAACAGGGGTTTGGTCTTCTAAAGGTCAAATAATTCTTCAGATCCTTCAAGTCTTAGGAGTCTTCAACTGTTGTAGCTTCTAATACATGGTGAAATCCTCTTTACTCGAAGGTCATCAGTTCTCCGATATCAAATCCTTCTTGGGCGTCTTGATTGATCCTCCGGGTGATCAAAGGATTCGAACTATTTGAGGTGAGAGGGTCTATCGAAAAGATGAGAAGTAAGAGTCTTTTGTAAATAAAATTTTTGAGATATCCTGTCCTAGGGCTTTCCGGTTTCTAGGGTCACGTCCTCATACCAACATGTGCTCGATACCATATCAGAAGCGACCCGACCTCGACGGTCAAGCCTCGTGTTTCGTGCCATCCTCGATCAAGATCTTTGCACACACAAGACATCAATGTATATATCAAAGTGCAATCACATGTATAATTAACGAAACTGATATATACCTCATAAGTCACAGCCGAAACAAATAGTCGGTGTGGAGTCCCATAAACGCCATCGGCAGGTTGAGTGTAGACCGTAACCTCTGATCGTAACTCTTACTCGTCGAGGAAATATCTGCAACATGATACGTTGCAGCCGTGTAGGTCAGTACATTGAATGTACTGGCAAGATCACAACATGAATAAACAGATGGTAAAACTATACTATATGCAATTTGGCTTTGTGGCTCTGTATCTGATTTTTGTTTGCGTAAAAGTTGATTTTATTTTCCCTACATCAAAGGAATAAATGAAGTCTGTACTATGGAGTTTTCTATCATGACATGGTTCCGCCAACCGATGTCTCATAGCCCAAAATCATCATAAGTTACCCACAATTAAGTTATCAATCCGGTGTTGAGAGTTCCGAGATAGATCCAAGTCCAGATGCTCAAATTGTCCGTAACCGGGGACACGGCTAATCGATTAGGTTTAAACCCTCTGCAGAGGTTTGTACACTTTACCCGCAAGATTCGATCCTCTTTTACGTTCTCGCACTTCAGAGTGTTTGAGAACAAGACGATCAAACATGGTCTTCCAAGAGTTCCTCGACCACCGTCCGGTACTCATCCCATCCTACCGTAGTTCTACATCTCCTAGCACCGCCCCAGCCAGAGTCACAACTAAGGTCAACCAAGCGAGCCCATAATGACTTGCGGTTGCATGTAAGCTTCCGGGCATGAAGTATTCATCCGTCCCTTTGAGTCTGGGTGAAGCTTTCCGCAAGATGTCATGGCGCTTCTCCATGCATCCCGGCCAACCACTGGTTTCTCCAGGGTGCCCGTCAACCATCCTTCACCCAGTAGTGTGTATTGAATTCTTGTCTTGAGTCTTGAAGTCTTGAGGCCTTGAAAATGCAGTCCTTGCAGATGCCACCATGGAGTTGTCGTCATTGACGTAGAGTCCTCCTTCACACCACTCTCGAGCACTCATACCAACCCCGTCTACTATAGCGTAGCACTAAAACAAATAACGTCCCGGGCTTGGTAACAGGGTGATGGGTTCCTGCCTCATGCATACTACTCAACTACAAGGATTCAAAATCACTACTGGAGGGATTGTTGCGTAGATGACACTAGATGCAATAAAACACATAGGTATGAAAAATATGGTCAAAGTGAACTTGCCTTGCTGACGATCTTCGAAAACTAGGGACTCGTGGTAGCAAACTTCGCACTCCGGAAATTCTACCGAGGCAAACAATAACCATAATAAGCACATAGCACATGATCACTTAGCATAATAACATAACACACCAAAACAAACGAATCAAAAACCCAAAAGAAAACTCGAAGAAATCCAACTCAAAGTTTTCCTACTTCAAGCAATCAACTAAAATAGTTTTATATAACAAAATTTTTGTCAACATAACCTAACCATGGGTTTATGTTAACTTAACAGAAAAGAATGCATTAAGCAACTAGGAGCAAAAGAATCAATTTAAAAGCTATTATAAAACTCCTATTAGGCCTAGAGCAAATTATAATAAGAAAAATAAAATAAAAGTTTTATTTATTATAAATAAAAGTTCATGCTCTAAAGTGACAGAAACTAACCTAGAATAATCAATCACATGTGAAAAATAAATTTATTTGCTAATTAAAATAATAGGAAAACAGTAGCTAGTTAATTAATTAAGAATAACATGATTCTGATTAAAACTATTTTTTATTAATCCTAAAATGCCCAAATTAATTCTTACGGTTAGGAAATGTCAAAACAAAGTTGGGACAAAAGAATCATATAAAAATAATTTTCCTAACTCATTTTATAACAGATTTACTATTCTGACTAAACCTAAAATAAAGCAATTATAACTAATTTTAACATAGCTAATTATATTTTCTACAGAAACTATAAGAAATTTACAAACCAAGAAAAAAAGAATCACTTAAAAATATTAAGTAGAATAAAAGATATGAATTTTTCAAATCTGAAACTATTCTGTTAAAACAGAAAAACGAAAATAAAGAAAAACGGGCTAACTGGGCCTAACTAACGCACTGAGCGTAATATAGCTAAACGGGCCCTAGGGTTAAACGAATCGGGCCGATTTAAATAAAAACCCTAACTTAAAAATAAACCGGACTAACTAAACCGGACCGAACCGGTTTTATTCTAATAAACATACCCCTTCGGGGGGTTCTAATCCTAGCCATAGAATCGGGATCGGACGGCGGGGGTGGAGTCCGGTGGCTCACCGGAGTTCGACGGCGGCGGCGGCTCGGGCGGTGAGTGCGTCGGCGTCTCCGGTGGTCGGGGAGGTCGGCGGGGTGCTCCGGCGGGTGCGGCGCGGCGAGGGGGGTGGTCTGGTGGAGTCCGGCGAGGTCGGGGAGGGCTAGGGCGTCGGCGGCGAGGTAAATGGCGGCGGTGGTGTGCTCGGGCTCCGGCGAGCGCGTGAGGAGGGAGGAGAGGGTCCGGCGAGGGGGGAATGGGGTGCGGGGAGGGGGTTTATATAGGGCGGGGTGACCGGCTTGGGCGAGGGGCATCGGGAGGGGGATCGAATCCCGGATCCTTCGGGATCCGTGAAGGTGGCGCGGCGAGGTGGCGTGGGCGAGGGGTAGACGACGGTGGTGGCCCACCCGTCGGCGGGTCTTGAGGTGCGGTCTCGGTCGGTCGACCGACCTGGAGCGATTCAGGCGGGGGTTTCGCTCGGCGGCTCACTGGCGCGGGCTGGGCTTTGGCTCGGGGCCGCTGGGTGTTAGTGGGCAGTTGGCTGGCCGGCGCCAGGGTTTTTTTTTTTCTTTTTCTAATTTTATTTTTTAAAATAAAAACAGAGTTATAAAATATAAAATATAAATATTTTATATAGGACATATATATATATATATCAAAATGATCGGGGAATATTCCTATCATTTGAACATTTTCGAGGCAAAATCCAAAGGTTATAAAAATCATTTTTCCAATATTCAAATAAAACTCAATTTTGAATTTCAAACTTTTGGCAATGTTTTTCCTCTGATATTTTTGGAGTGTCATGTTTACTCCTCTCATACTTTTGCTCAAGTATTTATCGGGCATAGTTTTGAAATGATTTCCACTTGCTAAAATTTGAATTCAAATTCCAAAACTCAAAATCTTCTAAACTCCAAATGGCACTTTCAAATGACTTTCAATTTGATACTTTTTAACTTCCAACTCATAGTTCATATAATTGAAGAAGTCATTTTATCTTCCCTCATGAAAATCATTGAGTTGCATAAAGCTTTGAATTTGAAATATTCTCAATTGAAATTCAAATCTTTTCAAAACCATTTTCATTCCAAATGGAAGAAGTCATGTCATCTTCACTCTAGGGTTTTGGTGTTGTAATAGAATTGAATTCATTGAGATCCCAAAAAGGGCAAAGGGGATAGTTTTGGGAAAGTCATTTTATTCCCTCTCATCCAAATTTCAAAAATTTCAAATTCCACTCGATTTCACTCAATCAATCAAACAAACAATCAAACAACAAGCATAGTTATTTATTTAATATAACATTCCAAAATTTAGAATTTTGGGATGTTACATCATCTCTATGATCAGATCGCAGAAACTTTATTTTCTTGTTACGATGATTTTCCACTTCACTCTGAAATTCTTTGAACCTTTCAACTATTTCAGACTTATGTTTCATCAAGTAGATATACCCATATCTGCTCAAATCATCTGTGAAGGTCAGAAAATAACGATACATGCCATGAGCTTTAATACTCATCGGATCGCATACATCGGTATGTATTATTTCCAATAAGTCAGTAGCTCGTTCCATTGTTCCGGAGAACGGAGTTTTAGTCATCTTGCCAAAAAGGCACGGTTCGCAAGCATCAAATGATTCATAACCAAGTGATTCCGAAGATCCATCTTTATGGAGTTTCTTCATGCGCTTTACACCGATATGACCCAAACGGCGGTGCCACAAATAAGTTGCACTATCATTATTAACTTTGCATTTTTAGTTTCAATATTATTAATATGTGTATCACTACGATCGAGATCCAACGAACCATTTTCATTGGGTGTGTAACCATATAAGGTTTTATTCATGTAAGCGAACAACAATTATTCTCTAACTTAAATGAATAACCGTTTTGCAATAAACATGATCAAATCATATTCATGCTCAACGCAAACACCAAATAACACTTATTTAGGTTCAACACTAATCCCAAAGTATAGGGAGTGTGCGATGATGATCATATCAATCTGGAACTACTTCCAACACTCACCGTCACTTCCCTTCAACTAGTTTCGCTCATTCTGCAACTCCGTTTGAGTTACTACTCTTAGCAACCGAACCAGTATCAAATACCGAGGGTTGCTACGAACACTAGTAAAATACACATCAATAATCTGTATATCAAATATACCTTTGTTCACTTTGCCATCCTTCTTATCCGCCAAATACTTGGGGTAGTTCCGCTTCGAGGACCAGTTCCATTGCAGCAAAAGCACTTAGTCTCGTGCTTAGGTCCAGACTTGGGCTTCTTCACCCGAGCAGCAACTTGCTTGCCGTTCTTCTTGAAGTTCCCTTCTTCCTTTGCCCTTTTCCTTGAGACTAGTGGTCTTGTCAACCATCAATACTTGATGTTTTTCTTGATTTCTACCTTCGCCGATTTTAGCATCGCGAAGAGCTTGGGAATCGTTTTCGTCATCCCTTGCATACTATAGTTCATCACGAAGTTCTAGTAACTTAGTGATGGTGACTAGAGAATTCATCAATCACTATCTTATCTGGAAGATTAACTCCCACTTGATTCAAGCGATTGAAGTACCTGACAATCTGAGCACATGCTCACTAGTTGAGCGATTCTCCTCCATCTTTTAGCTATAGAACTTGTTGGAGACTTCATATCTCTCAACTCGGTATTTGCTTGAAATATTAACTTCAATTCTGGAACATCTCATATGGTCCATGACGTTCAAAACGTCTTTGAAGTCCCGATTCTAAGCCGTTAAGCGTGGTGCACTAAACTATCAAGTAGTCATCATATTGAGCTAGCCAAACGTTCATAACGCCTCAGCATCCGCTCCTGCAATAGGTCATCACCTAGCGGTGCATCAAGGACATAATTCTTCAGTGCAACAATGAGGATAAACCTCAGATCACGGATCCAATCCGCATCATTGCTACTAACATCTTTCAACACAGTTTTCTAGGAACATATTAAAATAAACATATGAAAGCAACAAACATAGGGAAGCAACAACGCGAGCTATTGATCTACAACATAATTTGCAAAATACTACGGACTAAGTTCATGATAAATTTAAGTTCAATTAATCATATTACTTAAGAACTCCCACTTAGATAGACATCTCTAGTCATCTAAGTGATTACGTGATCCAAATCAACTAAACCATGTCCGATCATCACGTGAGATGGAGTAGTTTCAATGGTGAACATCACTATGTTGATCATATCTACTATATGATTCACGCCGACCTTCGGTCTCCATGTTCCGAGGCCATATCTGCATATGCTAGGCTCATCAAGTTTAACCTGAGTATTCTGCGTGTGCAAAACTGGCTTGCACCCGTTGTAGATGGACGAGAGCTTATCACACCCGATCATCACGTGGTGTCCGGGCACTCTGAACTTTTAGCAACGTGCATACTCGGGAGAACACTTCTTGATAATTTTAGTGAGAGATCATCTTATAATGCTACCGTCAATCAAAGCAAGATAAGATGCATAAAGGATAAACATCACATGCAATCAATATAAGTGATATGATATGGCCATCATCATCTTGTGCTTGTGATCTCCATCTCAAGCACCGTCATGACCACCACTGCCACCGCGCGACACCTTGATCTCCATCGTAGCATCGTTGTCGTCTCGCCAACTATTGCTTCTCGACTATCGCCACTCGCTTAGTGATAAAGTAAAGCAATTACATGGTTTTGCATTTCATACAATAAAGCGACAACCATATGGCTCCTGCCAGTTGCCGATAACTTCGGTTACAAAACATGATCATCTCATACAATAAAATATAGCATCACGTCTTGACCATATCACATCACAACATGCCCTGCAAAAACAAGTTAGACGTCCTCTACTTTGTTGTTGCAAGTTTTACGTGGCTGCTACGGGCTGAGCAAGAACCGTTCTTACCTACGCATCAAAACCACAACGATAGTTTGTCAAGTTGGTGCTGTTTTAACCTTCGCAAGGACCGGGCGTAGCCACACTCGGTTCAACTAAAGTGAGAGAAACAGACACCCGCCGGTCACCTTTAAGCAACAAGTGCTCGAAGCGGTGAAACCAGTCTCGCGTAAGCGTACGCGTAATGTCGGTCCGGCCGCTTCATCTCACAATACCGCCGAACCAAAGTATGACATGCTGGTAAGCAGTATGACTTATATCGCCCACAACTCACTTGTGTTCTACTCGTGCATATGACATCAACGCATAAAACCAGGCTCGGATGCCACTGTTGGGGAACGTAGTAATTTCAAAAATTTCCTACGCACACGCAAGATCATGGTGATGGCATAGCAACGAGAGGAGAGTGTATGTCCACGCACCCTCGTGAGACCGTGGCGAAGCGTTATAACAACGCGTTGATGTATTCAGACGCCTTCACGATCCGACCGATCCAAGTACCGAACGCACGGCACCTCCGAAGTTCAGCACACGTTCAGCTCGATGACGATCCCGGCTCCGATCCAGCAAAGCGTCGGGGATGAGTTCCACAAGACGACGGCGTGGTGACGATGATGATGCTCCACCGACGCAGGGCTTCGCCTAAGCTCATGACGATATGACTTTACGGCAGGGCTTCGCCTAAGCTCATGACGATATGACCAAGTGGAATATGGTGGAGGGGGCACCGCACACGGCTAAGGAACGATCCGTAGATCAACTTGTGTGTCCATGGGTGCCCCTGCCCCGTATATATAAAGGAGGGAGGGAGGAGGAGGCCGGCCCTAGGAGGGCGCGCCATGGGGAGTCCTACTCCCACCGGAGTAGGATTCCCCTTCCTAGTCCAACTAGGAGTCCTTCCATGTATTAGGAGTAGGAGACAAGGAAGGGAAGAGAGAAGGAAGGAAGGAGGGGTGCGGCCCTCCCCTAGTCCAATTCGGACTAGGCCATGGGGCGCGCGCCTGCCCTAGGCAGCCCTCTCTCTTTCCCAGGGCCCAATAAGGCCCAATACTTCTCCCGGCGAATTCCGTAACTCTCCGGTACTCGAAAAATACCGAATCATTCGAACCTTTCCAACTCCGAATATAGTCGTCCAATATATCGATCTTTACGTCTCGACCATTTCGAGACTCCTCGTCATGTCCCCGATCTCATCCGGGACTCCAAACTCCTTCGGTACATCAAAACTCATAAACTCACAATATAACATCATCGAAACCTTAGCGTGCGGACCCTACGGGTTCGAGAACTATGTAGACATGACCTAGAACTATTCTCGGTCAATAACCAATAGCGGGACCTGGATGCCCATATTGGCTCCTACATATTCTACGAAGATCTTTATCGGTCAAACCGCATAACAACATACGTTGTTCCTTTGTCATCGATGTGTTACTTGCCCGAGATTCGATCGTCGGTATCCGATACCTAGTTCAATCTCGCCACCGCAAGTCTCTTTACTCGCTCGTAATGCATCATCCCGTAACCAACTCATTGGTCACATTGCTTGCAAGGCTTATAATGATGTGCATTACCGAGAGGGCCCAGAGATACCTCTCCGACAATCGGAGTGACAAAACCTAATCTCGAAATCGCCAACTCAACATGTGCCTTCGGAGACACCTGTAGTACTCCTTTATAATCACCCGATTCGTTGTGACGTTTGGTAGTACCAAAGTGTTCCTCCGTAAACGGAGTTGCATAATCTCATAGTTAGAGGAACATGTATAAGTCATGAAGAAAGCAATAGCAACATACTAAATGATCAAGTGCTAAGCTAACGGAATGGGTCAAGTCAATCACATCATTCTCCTAATGATGTGATCCCGTTAATCAAATGACAACTCTTTTGTCCATGGCTAGGAAACATAACCATCTCTGATAAACGAGCTAGTCAAGTAGAGGCATACTAGTGACACTATGTTTGTCTATGCATTCACACATGTATTATGTTTCCGGTTAATACAATTCTAGCATGAATAATAAACATTTATCATGAAATAAGGAAATAAATAATAACTTTATTATTGCCTCTAGGGCATATTTCCTTCATTCTTGTCCATCCATTTGGCCAAAGAAAAACCAAACAAGCAAAACTACAAATGGATGTCCTCGAATGGAGAAAATTATGCAACCAACATGCTCACTCAATAAGATAGCAAATGAAATATGTGGCAAAGCATGTACAAACACTCTAGCATCTATCAAGCAATTGGCGATGACTAGGTCATCTATATATGAGTATATTGACTGAGGAGTCAAATGAGAACATTTGATTGTATGTCATACTCATCGTTTAAGCATAGGTGGGGTTACCACTTTTACATAAAGCATTGTTGTGTTCACACCATTAGAGTTGCTTTAGCTCAATTCTTAGAGCAAAGATCCCTAGATGTGATATCCCCCCTAAGAGGGATGAACTAACCTTGGGTTTTGTCGATGATGACTTCATGTAGGTGTTGAAGATGTAGATGCTCAATGTTGATGTAGATCATTTGGAGCAATCCATTTGAGTGAGTTGCACTTTCAATACCTACACGGGTTAGTCCCACAAGGAACATACAAGGATATCCATAGACATAGAGTGAAATACACATATGATGATGTCCATGAAAGCATTAGGTTACCTTGTCCCTTGTCTTACCAACAAGACTGTTTGTGACTCCTTGAACTAGTGCAAGATATGAAAGTTGATGGCACTTGTCCTTGCCAAAGTGAATATGAGTGAAGTATGTTGGAAGAGTCACCCTCAAGAACTCTCTAGTTCTTCTTCTTTGGTACCCACATCAACTTGATGGGATCCTTGGAGTTGTAGTCGTACTTGTTGAAGTAGAACTTGATGTAGTCTTGGGAACCCACTTGACCAAGGCCTTTCGAGCTTCTTCAAATGAATCAATCTCTTCTTGAAGCTTGTCCTTGCCTTTTAGCTTGTGGTCTTGTGGTGGAAGATCATCTTGAGCTTGTGTTCCCTTGAAAGAAGTGGGATCATACTTCTCTTGTTGAGGAACCAACTTCGTCTTGGGGTATTGATCTTCCTTCCACTCAACTCCATTGGCATTGAACTTGCGTTCAAAACCAACACCTTGATTCTTCTGATGCCTTCCTTGCTTGCGTACAATCTCCTCAAATTGCTTACTTTTGGCAAGGCTCTTGTAAACACCTTTCTCTATAGTTCCCTTTAATAAGCTATTTTCTTGCTCAAGTGTAACTTGGCTAAGAGAATCCTTAGTGGAATCAAGAGAACTACTAGAAGAAACAATATTGGATTTAGCTTGATTATTGTTACTACTAGAAGAACAATCTTTCTTGCTCTTGTTGCTAGATTCTACTTGTGGCATGTAAGTAGACAAAAGTAAACACTTGACAATGTAAGAAGAAATTTTCTTATGAACATCATCATTGATTGCTTTTAAGAACCCATGCTCTTGCTCTAAATTGAGCTTTTCAAAGCGTAGCTTCTCATGAGTCCTTAAAAGTTCTCGATGATCCTCTAAGGTAGTTTCATGAGCTAACTTAAGAGTGTTTATTTCTTTAGTTAGACGCTCAATCTCCTTCTTATCATTGTCATTTGCTTCATCTTGATTAGCATAATTAATAGCAATTTCATCATAGTTTTCATCACTAATGTTGTTAACAAGTAAATCATCATCACCAAGCAAATCATCTTCATCACTATTGAAATCAACATACTCGGGTGTGATACCTTGGGGCCTTTAGACATGAAGCATCTTCCAATCCCTTCATTTGGTGAGTCGAATATGTCGTAGGAGTTGGATGACACAAGTGCAAGACCGGCAACACCTTCATCTTGAGTATATTCGGATTCAGAGTGATAAGTTCTCTCGGAGTAGTTGTCGGAGTCGGAACCGGATACCCATTCACCAACATGAGCTTGATGTCTTCGTCTTGTGTAGCTCTTTGATGACTTGTCCTTCCTTTCTGAATCCTTGCTTCTATGAGGGGGTCTTCATTCATAACGATCATCTCTACTCCTTCTCTCTCTTGGAGGTGATTCCTCTCTTTTACTTCTCCTTTTAGGTGAGTATTCTCTTCTTCTGTAGGGAGTTGTACACTCACTAGAGTAGTGTCCGGGTCTTCCACAATTGTAGCAATTGCGATCATGACTATAAGATTTTTTATCACTGTAGGACCTTGACTTGGAACTTCTCTCTTTGCTTCTACTCTTGTAGAACTTGTTGAAGTTCTTCACCATTAAGCTCAATTCTTCATTGAAGACTTGTTTCTCACTTGATGTTGTAGGAGCATCACATGAAGCTTTGTAAGCACCAATAGACTTGTTGCGATGCTCTTCCTTATCCTTAAGTGACATCTCATGAGCAACAATTCTACCAATGACTTCCGTTGGCTTGAGATCTTTGTAATTGGGCATCATTTGGATCAAGGTGCACATGGTGTCATATTTTCCATCCAAGGCTCTTAGGATCTTCTTGATGATGAATCTGTCGGTCATCTCTTTGTTTCCTAAGCCTGTAATCTCATTTGTGATGACAGCAAGCCTAGAGTACATCTCAGCGACTCCTTCATGATCCTTCATTTTGAACTTGTCAAGTTGACTCTGAAGCACATCCAATTTGGATTACTTGATGGACTTGGTACCTTCATGCATATCAACCAAAGTATCCCAAATTTCCTTTACATTCTCAAGACGGCTGATTTTGTTGAATTCTTCGGGGCACAATCCCTTGAAGCGGATATCGCAAGCTCGAGCACTGTATTGCAACATCTTCAATTCTTTTGCGGACGCTTCACGATCCCGTTCTCTTCCATCCTCGAAGTATTCACCTTGCAAGCCAATACGCACAATAGCCCAAACGGCGGGGTTATGACCAATAATATGCATTTTCATCTTATGCT
Source organism: Aegilops longissima (assembly GCA_021605205.1). Classification (NCBI taxonomy): domain Eukaryota; kingdom Viridiplantae; phylum Streptophyta; class Magnoliopsida; order Poales; family Poaceae; genus Aegilops; species Aegilops longissima. Next base: position 314,030,504 of record CM038678.1, read on the forward strand.
CCCAACTAGAAAAATTTGTACCATCAAAGTAAGGACCTCTACGGTGGTAATTTCCCTCACTAGACGCCATACTCTTCTAGGTTGTGAAACCAAGGCTATGATCACCAAAGATATGGAAATCAAGGCAAATGGAGACCAAAGCTTTGATACCACTTGTAGAATCGAAAGTAGGTCTAGAAGGGGGGGGGGGTGATTAGACTACCTGACCAAATAAAAATCTAGCTTGTTCCCAATTTTAAGTCTTGACATATTTTAGCAACTTAGCACAAGTAAAGCAATCAACCTACACATGCAATTCTAAGAGTGTAGCAGCAGGAAGTAAAACATTGCATATGAAGGTAAAGGGAAGGGTTTGGAGAAGGCAAACACAATGTAGACACGGAGAGTTTTGGCGTGGTTCCAATAGGTGGTGCTATCGTACGTTCACGTTGATGGAGACTTCAACCCACGAAGGGTAACGGCTGCGCGAGTCCACAGAGGGCTCCACCCACGAAGGCTCCACGAAGAAGCAACCTTGTCTGTCCCACCATGGCCATCACCCATGAAGGACTTGCCTCACTTGGGTGGATCTTCATGAAGTAGGCAATCTCCTTTCCCTTACAAACTCCTTGGTTCAGCTCCACAATGTTGTCGAAGGCTCCCAAGTGACATCTAACAAATCTAGTTGACACCACTCTCCAAAAGGTAATAGATGGTGTGTTGATGATGAAGTCCTTGCTCTTGTGCTTCAAATGATAGTCTCCCCAACACTCAACTCTCTCTCATAGATTTGGCTATGGAGGAAAGATGATTTGAGTGGAAAGCAACTTGGGGAAGGCTAGAGATCAAGATTCTTGTGGTTGGATTGGAATGTTTTGGTCTCAACACATGAGTAGGTGGTTCTCTCTCAGAAAATGAGTAGTGGAAGTGTAGGCACATTCTGATGGCTCTCTCTTGAATGGAGAAGGGGGTGGAGGGGTATATATAGCCTCCACACAAAATCCAACTATTACACACATTTGACCCAACTCGGTCAGATCGAATAGAAGAACTCAGTGAGACCGATTCAGTTTAAAATGTGAACGTTAGGAATCTCGGTGGGACCGACACGATCAACTCGGTGGGACCGATGTGCTAGGGCTAGGGCAAAACCTCATCTCGGTGTGACCGATTGCATGAACTCGGTGAGAACGATTTTAGCAATGAGTTAACAAAGAATCGGTCAGGCAAACTCGGTGGGACCAATCGCTCATTTAGGTAAGACCGAAACGTTACGAAGGGAAACAGAGAGTTTGTATTGCGAACTCGATGGGACAGACCGCTCATTTCGGTAAGACCGAAACGTTACGAAGGGAAACAGAGAGTTTGCAATGCCATCTCGGTGAGACCGAGATCCATATCGATGAGACCGAATTGTCTAGGGTTTCTAGCAGTGGCTATGTGAAAAGAACTCGGTGGCGCCGGATAGATCAAATCGGTAGGGCCAAGTTTTACTTTAGGTTTTGGACATATTTGGAAATGAGAAAGTGGCTAAGGGTTATGGAGCAATATCACTAAGCATTTTGAGCAAGTAGACCATTAAGCAATACCTCATCCCCTTTTAATAGTATTGGCTTTCCTACGGACTCATTGTGATCTTGGACCACTAAAATGAAAATGAAGAGTCTTGAGCTTTAGCCAATCTTTGTCCTTAGCATTTTGAGGGGTCCACATCTCTAGTCCATGCCATGCCAATCATTGAACTTTCTGAAATATTTAACTTGAATGTATATTAATTCAATGAGCTATATGTTGTTATGAATTACCAAAACCACCCGGGATTAGTTGCACTTTCAAAGTGCTCACTTCCATGACGATCAATGACGCGTCATGGAAGTGCTTTCGTCATGGGTAACCGAAACGTGGCATCCACCGTAACGGGTCGCCGTTTATCTATCGGGTCTAGTTTTGGATCCGATAACCCGTTAACAACAACGACCAATGGCGATTTTCCACGTGTAAAATTCTCATTGGCCAGAGGAAACACGTATCAGCTCGTCATTGGGTCAGATACGCGCCTATGATATGTCGACACGTGCGACGGCCCACACTGGCCCATTTAGCTTACAAAGGCTGCCCCGTTTGACTTGGTCAAAATATAGCGGGCCGGCCCATGAAAAGCCTGTTAACTGTCTATTCACATATAGCCCATTTTATGGCCCGGTAACTCACGACCCATTATGGTGTTAATGAAATTGGCCAACGTCATGTGGGCCGTCCAGTATAATACCAGCCCATTTCATTTTTGGCCCATGTATGGCCCATGATGTCTTTCAGCTCATACGAGGCCTTTCATATCTTTGGGCCCTTTAATGGGCCACGATGACTCTGGCCCATTATAAATAGTAAATTTTTTATGCCCAGTAACGGCCCATGATTCACATGGGCCGTTTCCAACCCGTGTTAGCTTTTGGCCTACTGATGGCCCATACGTTCTTGGGCTTCTTTTTCGGCCCTCGATTACTTATGGCCCGTTACTGGCCTATTCCCCTAATGGGCCAAACTCGACCCGTGGTTAGAATCGACCCATTTGTGGCCTGTTAACATGTTGTGCCGTTTCCAGCGCGTCCTATATTCTGGCCCATTAACGACCCGTTATGCCTCTAACAGAATTAATCCTTTGCTGTCTTCTGGCGTATTAACGGCCCGTTACCGTGCTGGCCTGATACCAATTACACCCGTTTACGGCCCATGTGGTCCCATTTATCCGACGGCCCGAGGCCCACAAAATCTATGGGCCGTTTGAGGTATTTATCCGACGGGCCATAGGAGGCCCATGGGTCCTACGGCCCGTAGCAGGCTCAAGGCTACCACGGTCCGTATATGGCCCATGGTTGTTGCGGCCACTAGCAAACCAAGGAAAAAAAGACTAGGGAAATAAATAAGCCAAAAACTAATGCTCGGCTATTAAGGCAATTGCACAGATTACATCCACTAGGCATCAAAGTTCGCCACCAGTGCAAATATAGGGAACACCCTACACTATACAAAATGGCTTGCTGTTTTCTTCAGCCGGTCACTGCGTGTTATGAACAAATTTTGCATCGCAACAAAACAAATTACAACCATAAAAGAAAAGGAAGGTTGGCATAAAAGTTAACAGTCCGGCAGATAAATGCACCCCCAGAAGTTTAGAAGCTCAGTTAATTTGACCTACTTGGTATGTTTTCATGCTGTACTGTCCGATGGAGCACCATAACCTTAGTCTTCATTTCTCCTAGGCCACTGAACAACATAGCAAATGTCTGATAGTCTGGTTTCAAAACCATGCATATCTTGACGACATCAAACAATGGCTGTCCTTGTTTCACAAAGGATCTCTGTTAGGGAATGGACTTGTGTCTGGAGCACAGATATAACATTGTTTTGAGCTTGCATATCTTGATCATGAGGCAGTTTGGACGAGATTGCCTTAACAACCAACCCAGTATTACACAGGAACGTGCTTTTGGCACTGTTAGTGGACAGGTACGGACCCACAACAGCAAGAGGTGACATTGGGGTCATAGTTGCCTCATCACCTTCAGAAGGTGGCAGTTCCACCATTTGTTCCATAGCTTGTTGAAAAGTTGAGTTTTTACATTAGTCATACAAGAACAGAAGATACTAAGGAGGCAGTAAAACCAAACAAAATAGCTTTGGTCCATATACATAACTTATTCTTGTGAACCCGTGTAAAATATTAGTTGTATTTTACTGCAAAGTACATAATAAAACCAGGTTCCAAACATATGACCATGTACCATGGCTAATGTATTGTCTATTTCTTCACATTGTATTGACATCTAAGGATAAAGAGACAAAGTTTATAATACGTAAGCATAGTATGACATAAGTCATAGCACAAAACAACTGAGAACAGACAAACATGCAATTGTAACATTGTGTAGACATGTCTAGCACGGAACTAGATTACAGATCAAGATCAAAGGAACATCACTCCTCTCTTTTAAACTTTGTAAGGTGCAATGATACGCTAAGACAACTGTGTATAAAATTGAAAAGAGTAATAGACATTAGCTGCAAACCATGCAGTTGAATGCACAAGTCAGAGTAAGTAGTAGTTCAAAGGCATGAGGATTAATGACTTACAATAGCGGCTTTGACTGGTGTAATCATGCCCTTCATCTTGCTGGTGTGACAGTCCTTGAAGATTTCCACAGCATTTGGTTCAGGTACTTTTTGGTCCTTGCGGGCTTTCCTCTGCATTTGGAACAAGTCAATATAGATATGATAATATGGCACAATGAAACGAGTGAAATAGCAGCTAATTACAAGAGCCTCGCAGTGTGCAATATAGCTACACGATCCTGTCGTCTGTTGGAATTTCACTTTCATACGGTTGGCCTTGTTCTTTGAACAGTTCACCTACAAGAAGATAGATTTGTGAGGCACATGCGTAAATAAGAGTTCAACATGTGATTTGATCACATATATATATAACATACTTGATACTTTGGATCAGACCAGTGTTTAACGAGGCCTCTCCAGTCTTCATCCGACACATTTTCCACTAGAGATGTTTGGGCAAGTTCATCGTTAGCCTTGCCTTCAAAGTGAGTTTTCCTCAAGTTATACCGATACTGTCGCAGAGCAGACTTGAAAACATGGGTGCATGCTTGTCTGGTTGCATCATCTTGGCTATCCAACTTGAACCACATCTATTGAAAATTATGGGAGTCTCATTACCAGCAACCTAGAAAGTATGGGACAGACCAAGACGATATTACTAATTTCCATAAATAACCATACTTATAGATAAATGGTCGAGGAAGGTGTTGAAGTCTTTGTCATTCCTGTACTGAATCTATGTTGGGAGGATACGTGCATGACACCTAACGGCAACTGCTGCCTCTGATACTAACTTGGCTAACTCTGTAGCATCACATGGCCTTTTTAAACCTACCTTAATACTGATCTCCATTCTTCCTACTCTAGATTTAGTTAACCTATCGAGCATTATCCTTGATGTCTGTTTCCTCTTGCGCCTAGGTGCTAGTCCAACAACGAACATAGGAAGTGTTAGCGTACATCAAACTGTGAGACTACATATAAAGAAGCATGCAACTATAACCTGACTCCAGCAACTACCTTATTGCTGTTGAAGCTCACAAGGTTCATCTGATCTTGCCAACTCATCTTGTGTCAAGTGTGCTTCAGAAGTAGTGTCAGGTGTCAAGGGAGGTTGGGAACGTGCTGCTAGCCAGGTTGACAAACGAGTAACTCGTGCAGCTGGTGGTACTGTGGAAGGTGTTGCAACAACTAGGGCTGTCACTGCTTGTGTGGTGGCAGCTATTAGCTTCTGTTTGGATTGTCTTGCAGCTGGTGTAGCACGGGATACCGTGTTTGTACAATTTTCCGATGGACTTTGACCTTCTATTGCACCATCAGTACCAGCAGAATCAACATAATTCTTCCACTTCTGTTTCCGTGCGTCCGGAGTACTAACACCATCCCCTGCCATTCTGTGTTCCTTCCTCTTTCTCTGTGCCATGTCAAGTCAAGCCGACAAGAAAAAGGAATAAAAATCTAGCTCTTTAGAACAAATTGATGCGTGATACAGACAAACTGAACTTTGATGTTAGACAAGCATGATAGGAGGATGAAATATGTATGAAAAACAAGACGACATGAGATAATCATAACTATGATGTGTAAACTAAGCAGAAGGCATTTCAATAAATTAGAAGCAATGCAATGGAAGGTAGACACTATATGAAAGATGCTGCAAATATCGCTCTGCCAAGTTAACAGTGTCTCGTCATAACTGGCATTTAAACAAATGTGAAGCAGTACAAGAAATAAATCATATGCAAGATGCAAACAACATCACACTACCAAGTTAAAGGTCTCTCGTCATTAGTGCCATTGCATATTCACAACATTGCATATTCACAGCTATGCTGTGTAAACTAGGTAGAAGTAATTTAATCAAATTGCAAGCAATACAAGCTAGACACCGTATGCAACACGCAAGACAATATCACACTGCCAAGCTAGAGAAAGCACATGGGATGCCGATTTCACCGGAAGACTGCCATCAGTCCCTGCCTTAATTTTTTTTCCTTCCTCTTTCTTAATTTTATTGCCTTGTCAAGTCAAACCCACAAGAAAAATGAATAACAATTTGCTTTTCAGAACTAATTGATGTAGGATGCTGACGAGCACTACTTTAATATAAGGCGACTGCATGATAGGACGATTGAATGTGTAAGAAAAAAGGACAACATTGTATATTCACAGCTATGATGTGTAAGCTAAGCAGAAGGCATTTCAACAAATTAGAAGCAATGAAATCTAGACACCATATGAATGATGCAACGAATATCACTCTACCAAGTTAAAACGGTCTCGTCATAAGTGCCATTTCAACAAATTAGAAGTAGCACAAGCTAGAAAAGAATGCGAGATGTAACCTATATCACTCCCAAGTTAAACATGTCTTATGATAAGTGATTGTTGCAGGTTACACAATAGTAGTACTTTGATGTAAGAACATGGTGTGATAGACATATATTGTATGTTCTAGAAACAAGAACTCGTGTCTTATTCACAAGTATAATGTGTAAAGTAAGCAGATGGAATTCAACAAAATTAGAAGCAATACAAGCTAGACACCATACATAACATGCAACCACATATAACAGTCCCAAGTTAGAGGGAGCACCTATGATGGTGGACCAGGGGAGACGTGCTCATCATCAACACAACTACATTGAGTGTCTAGGCACGTGTTGTCTTGCAAATCTTCTTGGGGGGGGGGGGGGTGGAGTAGAATTTGTAGAGGCCCTCCGTTTCAGTTGTTTGGAAGGAGAACCTTTATGCACCGCCTTGCTAATTTCCTTCCTCTTTATTGATTTTGCATTGTATAGTAAAATCGACAAGAAAAAGCAATAAAATTCACTCTTCAGAACTCATTCATGAATGATACTGACAATCACTACTTTGATGTAAGGCAAACACATGATACGAGGATGGAATATGTACAAAAATAGGACGACATGGCATATTCACAACTATTTGTGTAAACTAAGCAGAAGCCATTTCAACAAATTAGAAGTAATGCAAGCTAGACACCACATGAAAGATGTAACCAATATGACTGCCAAGTTAAAAGCGTCCCATCATAAATGGCGTTTCAACAAATTAGAAGCAGTACATGCTATAAATCATATGAAAGATGCAACCAATATCACTCTCCATATACTAAAGGTGTCTCATCATAATTGATTGACGCGGGATACAAAAAAACAATAGTTTTATGTAAGGACATGCTTAATAGACATATGTACTATGTACCAAAAACAGGAAGGCATGCCACATTAATAGGTATAATGTATAAACTAAGCAGAATAGCACATGCAATTTAACCAGATTGGAAGAATTACAATCTAGACAATATATGCAACATGCAACCACATATCACGCTGCCAAGTTAGAGCAAGCACCTGCGATTGTGGTGTAGGGGAAATGCGGTCATCAACTACAGAGCTATGTTGACTATCTTCATCTATATTTGTTGTTTCTTGAGAATCATGTGGGGAGGTTGACATTGCATTCTTGAAAAGATGATGTTTTCTTACAACAGTCCATTGGCGTGACTGTCTCATCGTAAGTGATTGATGAGAGATACATAAGAACATTAGTTTGATGTAAGAACATGGTTAATAGACAGATGTAATAGTATGTACCAAAAATAGGAAGGCATGTTATATTCAAAGGTATAATGTGTAAGCTAAGCAGATGCAATTTAACCAAATTGAAAGTAATACAAGTTAGAGACCCAGCTGGAGTGGTGAGCATGATCATCGAGGACCTGAGAGCCTGGTGGAAGACGGGCGGCTTCGCCGCCATCGTGGCTTTTTAGTTGGCGTGCAGGTGATGCCTGTCTGTGCTGGGCTTGTCACTAGCTCGGCCAGTGCCCTGACTAGTTATTTGGCTTCTGGTGCTCCTGTGATGGTGGTTCATGTAAAAAATATCTTTCGTTATCTTAATAAAGACCAACTTCGGCCTTTCAAATACAAGCTAGACACCATATGCAACATGCAACCACATATGACACCGCGAAGTTAAAGCAAGCACCTCAGATGGTGGTTCATGGCGAGCGAGATCATCAACTCTAGAGCTACGTTTACCGTATCCATTTGTTGAACATGCAACCTTTAAAGTGCCGAGATGTGTCTTGCCTGCCAACGAAGAAAGCAGGAGCGACTTCTCTCTTTTATTTTGTGCTTCTGTCAAAGTTTGGCAGAGTCTGAAATACCCATGCTTAAAAAAACAATAGTGAGAGTATAGGTGAAGTGTGTGCAGAACTAGTGCACTGTAAAAGTAGCAGATAGCTGGTGGCTGAAAAATAAATGATAGGAGACATATGATAGCTCTACAACATTGCATGGCAAACAAAATTAGATTCTACTCCGTATGATTTTGTAATATATGAGCACATGGGTGGCTGAGAAATGCAGGTACTCCTCCAGCACACCACCACATGTGGTCCTATCAAAATAACAATCGACTGAAAATAAATAGGCCAGTCGATTTTTTATGAACCGTCCGCCAGTCACTGTTGACGATCTTTCTCGAACTGCCAGTGACCACCAGCCCAGACCCCTGCCTCCGCCACCCCGCCCTCCCCTCGACCTCACACCACCGCCGTGCTTGGCAGCGCCCCCGGCCATCCCTTTAAGCCCAGCCGACCTCCATATCAGGCGCCAACAGCTCCTAGGCCCCACACACCCCTAAGATAAACACTGAGGCGCTGCTTCCCCGGTGTAGTAGGCGGACTAGCGCCTGTTACGCCGTGGAATGTTTCCTTTAATTGGAATCAACTGACCAGGAATTGAAATCCAGGGGGTTGACGGACCTCTAGCTAAGGTGAAATAGTATATGAGGAGAAACCTTGTGCATTGCGAGTTACTAGGAACATATAGTATCGGGAAGAAGGTGTAGGAAGAAGCGGTCAACTAGTGTCTTCTGTGGGACGAATACCATGCAAGCCGACAGATAAGATTTGCACGAATAAGGGAAGAGGAGTACCAGATCCGGTTGCCAGTGCTGTGTCCTCCTGATATCGTGGTGATGTTCTTCTTTTTTTCCGGGGGAACAGATATTTTGGAGGAGGGTGGAGCCTTGGGAGAACCCATGGCCAAATTGTTGACTGTGTTGCAGTGGCTGTCTGTCGGCGGAGGGGAAGCAGGTCCGAGGCGGCGAATGACGGCGTAGTGGGAACATCTCTGGTGCGGTGGATGGTGGCGACGTTGGAGCGACAACGATGAGGCGCAGGATGGTGTGGTTGAACTGGCCCGGGTACGGCGCACGTCGGCGTTCTGGAGCAGCTCGGCCTCGGCTTCAACTACTAGCCGTGGAGGGCGTTGCAGTTGCGGTTGCCGTGGACAACAATGTCAGGGTATCGGCTCCGACGTGATGGAGGAGGGTGGCGGTTGATGGGTGGGATGGGGTGGCGGACGGAGGTCGCCGGGGTTTCACGGCTGGTGGAGAGGTAGTTTTGGCACCCACGGAGTACGACTGGAATCAGATGGGGGGCAGGGGGAGCTAAGGGGGAACAATGTTTCGGTTTGGGACACGCTTGTTTTTTGTTTTTTTAACAGATGGGACACGCTTGTTTGAAATTTGGGGAAAGTACAAACTTTGCCCCCCTCTTAAATTTTGGACCTACTACAGGTTGGGGGTAGGACGGTAATCCCAGGTGTCCCAAATAGTGGGTGGGAGCGATTTCGGCCGAGCGAATGTGTGTTTAGGCAGCCACGGTGTATGAATGTTTTTCGGAGGCGGTTGCGTGGCGTCTAGACGAAGTTACAAACCTACCCCGGTTTAGATCTATAGACGTCGGGCCGGTAGGCTTCACGGGTCGGAGTTAGAAAAGTAATTTCCTTCTACCAAACATTGGTATCACGCGATTTCGGGCGAGTAGAGGCTCTTTTGGCGCTTCGTTCGAAATTTTGAAACAGAAGCATTCACGTTTAGAATACTCTTGAACTTGGAGGATTGACCTAAATAGATAACGTTAAATTTGACCTTGTATGTATGAAAACCTCATTAAATCATGCGCTTCTTTTTGAATTTTTGACACTTGAAAATCCTATAACTATGATTATTTTGGAATGGAGGAGGTAAATTTGAATCTATTTTGTACACGACTATATATGCTATTATGTACAAAAGCAGAGCAAAGATTGGTGCCCCCATAATTTAGGTGTGATTTACAAATGCCATGATCTCGAATTCAAATAATTGAATGGACTTCATGTTGAATTTGAATTTTCTAAACCACCTTAAGTTGAATTCAAATGCATGCTAGTTCATAGCTAGCTATTTATAATGTTCATTGTGTGACTTTTGTATGTATAATGTGCTTTACACACACAACAAGAACTATACTCACGTTTATATTCGAATTGCTAAAGCGATGCATTGTCTGGAGTTCAAAATACTGACTCTATGGATCAATTATGTCGAATAATAACATAGACATGCTCAAATTCGATAGAATATAGATGTTTGATGGATCAATGACCGTTCCTTACGCAAATTGCAAATATCATGATCCCATCCTAATATTTGGATACAATTTATATTTTTAATCAATGTGTACATCCGTTTTTACATGTAGTTTAACTCTCCATAGGCCCCTCCTCACACACGCACTGACTTTCTCTCTCACACATACGCGCACACGGTGTATATCCATCGGTGGTCTCTCACACACTCTCTCCCGAGGTGTATTTCCCGCAGACATGCTCTCGATATCACCCTTCCTCCATCTCGCAACCATTTACGACTGTTTTCACTAACCTTTATCACAAGCACTCTTCCTCTCACATGCATACACACGCACAATCCCCATCGACACTTTCTATATACATATACCTGCTTACGTGTCTCCCGCACACACATTATGTTTAGGCCTGTCTCGCACGCATTGTCTCCACCTCTCTTCCTAATTGAGGAGTATGATTCTAGCAAAGCATTATGTAGGATGCCCCTTAAAGTTAGGTTTGATGAATGGTAATATCTGAGATAAGGGGTTACCTTAGTCCGAGGACCTAGGGTTACAAATCCTAGCCGGCTTTGTCAGTGGACACAGAGTCCTTCACAACTCTGGTATCTTTGTCTTGTACGACTAGTCCGCCATGGGTCTCCCTGAATGCGTCACGGGCCGACCAATGTGGCGCAGGACGGAACTGAACCAAGGGCCTCACCTCGGCCCACCGGACCTCACGCAGTGACACACCCTCCGCCCCTAGGGCTCGGTATCTTCTCACACCCACACATACCAACATAGACACCACACAAAATATTTTCTCCTCGTGCCTCTATCCCCTCCCCTTGCATATACACACTCAAGGGCATCTCTCACCGTAACATCCTATTCGTCTCTCTCTAGACCTCTCTCATTTCTTGTGCTATCTCTCCCACGTCGCCCCACACCGGCCCCTCTATCCATGCCTCTCTTGAATACGTAATACATAAACGTACCCTCTCTAGGCCCTGCCAAGTACGTCAACTACACATTCACACATGTTACATCACGTACCCCATTGATCTAAAAAGCCCTCTCTTCACGTTTATTTCGCATACAACATTCCTTTTGAATAAAACCACACAAAGTGTGGCCAAAAAATTATTTTAGAATTTCTACATATATACAACATTAGAAAGTTATATGGAGGAGTATGAACGTTAATTTGCATTGCATGGTGCACCCAATGATATTTATTCCACACTGTAAATTTTTATATTTTATACTATATATAAAGTTAGTCATAATAAAGAGAAACGAAGAGCATCTCTCTCTCCATCGCATACACCCCCTCTACACCCCTTTCACGTACGCACACAAACTATCTCCAGGTCCTCTAAAAATACGCCCCCAGCACGTTCACACATGTTTCATCTTTCTCTCGCGACATATACAATGACGATCATTGTAGTTGAAGCGAAAGCACGATACGTACATTGGACTTCAGAATTCACTCATTACAGTCACCATTTATGTTTTGTGGTTATTATACAGTCACGGGCTCACCGTACAACTCTGTATTTGCTCAAGACACAACTAGTTGACCGGTTAAACTCTCCACGTGGCACCTCTAGTGTTGCGTCACATTATCTCACTACCATTGGGCCCACCTATCGGCATGTATAAGAATGAAAACAAACGATAAAAAATATTGGATGGTGGTTCGAAGTCATGACCACGGGCACAACGGACAAGGTGGCCTTGTATTGGTATGCCGAGCCGTCTGTTTTAACACACAAGAGCTGGTGTGGTGATTATACACACACGAACTGCATGCACACGAACTGCATGCACGCAACACTCACACGTACACACGCAGCCACGCACGCACGCAACACTCACACGCACACACGCAGCCACGCACACACGCAACACTCACATGCACACACGCATGCATGCATGCACACACCACACGACCAACATGCTCATGCTCAAGTGCTCAACCAACACGTGCATGCGCACACATCAGGCCCTGACAGACACATACACAACCAGGTGGTTCCTGCGCATGGGTTGGAGTCTTGTCGCGCCTGCGTAAATTTGTGTTTATCTTACCTTTTTCCTATGCGAACTGACAGGTGGGACCCACAAGGAGCATGGTCAATTTAACCAGTCAACACAGTGCCACACAGACTATTTGGCCGGTCAACAGAGTGCAATCCGATGCTGAACGGTGAGCAAGTGACCGTATAATCACTGCAAAACGTACATAGTGACCGTAATGAGCATATTCTGAAGTCCGGTGACCGTATTACGCTTTTCGCTTGAAATACACTGAACGGTGAGCAAGTGACCGTATAATCACTGCAAAACGTACATAGTGACCGTAATGAGCATATTCTGAAGTCCGGTGACCGTATTACGCTTTTCGCTTGAAATACACTGAACGCCAGTGTATTTATCTCTTCTCTCGCTCTCTCACTGGAGCCAAATAGGCCAACGTGCTAGTGCCTAAATTGGCGCATGCCACCCCATTATTGCTCTACTGGTTTCGTAAGAGCGAACAAGCATTCATGTCTACTGTACAAACTGTAGATATGAGTTACAAATGCTATGAAGACGAATACAAATATTTGAATCCACTTTATGCCCAATTTCTCTCTGTAGGCCTTCCAAAAGTACATCTCTACACGTTCTCGCATGTTACATCTAACAACTATGCAATACAACACTACTACTACTACACTCTAACACAATAAATCATATGTGTTTTTGGTTTTACTAGATCTCATATTGTTACTTAATTATTCAATTTGCATACATTAAAATCCCTACATTGAAATGTATGGCTAGTATCATCTACCGCGCTGGAAAAATCCCGTCCTTGCCTGTTTAATCGAGTTCGTATCGATGGATCGTGCGAAACAACAAAACTATAGTTGTAACATCCCAAATTTCCTATTTGGAATGTTTTACAATTATAGCTAAGCATCCTATGCATCCTGTTTGAATTTGAATGCCATTTGAAGTTTCAGAGAATTTTGAGTTTTGAATTTGAATTTCAAACTTTGGCAAGTGGGAAACATTTCAAAAACTAAGCTGATAAATACTTGATCAAAAGTATGAGAGGAGTAAACATGACACTCCAAAAATATCGAAGAAAACATTGCCAAAAGATTTGGATTCAAATCTGAATTTTATTTGAATTTGAAAAAATGGATTTTTATAAAGTTTGGATTTTGCCTTTGGAAAATGTTCAAATGAAAGGAATATTTCCTGATCATTTTGGTATATATATACCCTATATAAAATGTTTATAGATATTGTTTTATTTCTGTTTTGTTTTATTTAAAAAATAAAATTTTAAAAAAAAACCCCAGGGGCGCCACCCAGCCACCCAGCCCAGCCCAGCCAACCAAGACACCCTTTGGCTCGGCCAGTGGCACACTGCCCACTGGCCGAGCCAGCCGAGCCGAGCTGCCCACCACCCAAGACTTGAACCCGTTGGCCTCGGCCACCCGCCGACCCCACCTCCCTCTCTCTCTCTGACCCGTGGGCCCCGCCCCATCTTCTTCCCCCTCGCCACGATCGCCAAGACGCTGAGATCGCGGATCGAAGGATCCGGATCCCGATCGCCTCGATTCCCCAAGCGAGGACGACTGGCTATAAAGCCGAGCCCCGCACCCCATTTCCCCGAGACCTCGCCAGACCCTCTCCTCCCGCTCGACCTCGCCGGAGCCCGAAGCTCGCACCGCCGCCAAAGTCGCGCGCCGACGCCTACCCTCCCGACCACCCCGACCCCACCGAACCACTCCCGACCTCGTCACTTTCCTTGACGGCGACTCCGGACCTCCCGACCTCGAAGCCCCAGACGACTTCGCCGCCACCCGCCGTCGCCGGACTCCGTAAGCCACCGAACACCTCCCGTCCGATCTCAAGCGGACGGCTACGATTAGAACCCAAAGAATACGTTTTATTAGAAAACCGCCGGTTCAATCGGTTTATTTATTAGTTAGGTTTATTTTTTTAGCCGGTTCGTTTAGTTTAAACCTAGGCCCAATTAGACTATTTGACGCTTCGAGGCGCAGTATAGGCCCATTAGGCCTTTTTCTTTTATTTTGATTTTCTGTTTTAGCAGAATAGTTTCATTTTCAAAAATTGATATCTTTTATTCTGTTTATTATTTTTAGATGATTCTTTTTTGTTAGTTTGCAAATTTTATGTAGTTTCTGTAGAATATATATTTAGCTATGTTAAAAATAATTAAAATTGCTTTAATTTAGTTTTAGCCAGAATAGTAAATCTGCTATAACTTGAGTTAGAAAATTATTTTTGCATGATTCTTTTGTCCCAACTTTATTTTAACATTGCCAAACCCTAGAAATTAACTTGGGTATTTTAGGATTAATAAATAATTAGTTTTAAGCAGAATCTTATTAATTCTAATTAATTAGCTAGATGCTGTTTTCTTATTAATTTAAGTAGTAAATAAATTTATTTTTAACTTGTGATTAGATATTCTAGGTTAGTTTCTGTCACTCTAGTAGATGAACTTTTATTTATAATTAATAAAAGTTTTAATTTATTTTCTTAATAGAAATTGGATTAGGCCTAAAATGAGTTTTATAATAGCTTTTAATTAATTCTTTTTGCTCCTAGTTGCTTAGTGAATCCTTTTCATTAAGTTAACCTAAAACCATGATTAGGTTATGTTAAGAAATTTTTATTATATAGAACTACTTTTAGTTATCATTTGAAGTAGGAAAAACTTTGAGTTGGTTTCTTTGAGTTTTCTTTTTGGATTTGGTTTTGGTTGTTTTATTGTGTTATGTTACTGTGATCCTATTGCTTTGTGCTTATTGTGTTATTGTTTGTCTCGGTAGAGTTTCCGGAGTGCGAAGCTTGCTACTACGACTCTTTAGCTTACGAGGATCATCAGCAAGGCAAGTTTTGATCATGTTATTTCTATACCTATGTTTTTGTGCATTAGTAATTGTCACCACCCCACCATGCATGCAGTAGTGAAATCTTGAAGTCATTAAACTTGAGTAGTATCATGTGGTAGGATGAACCAATCCCCTTGTTACCATGACCCCGGGACGTAGTAGTTACTTTGCTATGCTTGTAGACGGGTTTTGGGTTGAGTGAAATTCATAAGCAAGATGTGAGAGTCAATGATGATGACAACCCCATGAACTACAATGATCAAGATGGACTTCGGAAAATCACTACTGGGTGGAGGGCGGTTGACGGCACCTGGAGCACCAGTGGTGGCGGGATGCATGGAGAAGTGCCATGACATCTTGCGGAAAGCTTCACCCAGCCACGAAGAGAAGGATGGATGCCCCATGACCGGAAGCTTACCTGTGCAGCCGCAAGCCATTATGGGCTCTGGCTGGGTTGACCCTAGTAGTGACGCTGGCTGGACGGTACTACGAGAAGTAGAAGAACGGTAGGATTGGATGGGTACCGTAGTGGCGGAAGAACTCTTTGGAAGACCTGTTTATTCGTCCGTCTTCAAACACCATGAAGTGCGAAGACTTAAAAGGAGGGAATGATTCTTGCGGGAAAGTCGCAACCCTCTGCAGAGTTAAAGATCTAATCGATTAGCCGTGTCCCGATTACGGACATTTGAGCCTCTGAACTTGGAAGTATTCGGATATCTCAACACTAAAACTAATGAATTAATTTGAGGGTTTTATGACTTAATAATTGGGAACGAGATATTGGTTGGCGGAACCATCTCAATAACTACCAACAATTGTAGTAATTTGCAAGCAAGTCCACTGTAGTAGGATAAAATTTGCTTTTCGCAAAATGATGAAACTTAGAGCTCCACACCAAAATGCATATAGTGTTAGTAACTTTATTATTGTTATTCTTCATGACTTGCCACTTATTCCAAAAGCTGACCTACATGGCTGCAACGTATTATGTTGCGTAGATATATTCGATCGGGAGTGAGGCTACGCTCGCGCTTGCGATTGCCCTTTGAGTCGGATGGACTCGCTTATCTTCGACGCTCGCAGTGTTATTAGTTTATTTCTCATGAGTTGGCCTTGAGCCAAATTTATTCTCTTGTAATAAAGACTCTATATGAGAATCGTTTAATGATATTCAGGTGTGATTGAACTTTGATTACTTTATCGATGTAATTGTGAGTACCAAAGATGATCTTGGGATGGTATGCACCACGTAGATTTGACCGATTTTGGGTCAGGTCGCTCTGAGATGGTATCGAGCACACACGACCGTGAGGATCGTAACCCCTAGGATCGGAAAGCCATAAGCGAGACCATTTACTTTCATCCTTTTCATTCCATAATTCTCCCTGCTCAATTCTCGACTCTTCTCCCATTTGCAACATTCTAGATGGCCGAGTTCACCCCAGCTTTGCTACGGAGTTCGCCACCCGATGAGACGATGCCCTTCGAAGAAAGCTGGTCCAGATGGTGAAGCAGTGAAGATAGCTCTACCCTCGATCACCGGAAACCCACTAATGCACTTCCGACGGACACCCGCTCTGGATTGAAGTGCATATCCTGAGGAGAACCTTCGAGGACACACGGAGCCTATCAACTTTGAGTTCACCGAGTTCAACTGGATCATCGGAAGGGACGTGGCGATCTATCGAGCACTTGGACATCTCCGAGAGGAGTACAGGCCGAGCTCGATCACTCGAGACTCGCCATGGTTTCTCGCAGGCAAGGAATGGAGATATCATTCGTACCATTGAGGACGATTCCACTCTCTCGTACATCCAGACTTGGAGTGTCTTCTCGAAACGGAGATTCGACTCGCCAGAACTCAAGACACACCGAAGCTTTTGTTCCGCGAATCGAACTGGAGGAGAAGGCACACGCAGACTTCCTTGGCCATGAGGAAGAAATCACGGACTTCATGGAGATAGTCGACGACCAAGATGAAGCTTGCCGCGATAGAGGAAAAGATGGACTTGGGAGAGGACCTTTACCCGAGTGGAGATGAAGCACCCTCGTGAGCAATGATCAGGATTTCAAGGAGTACCATCAAGGAAACCCCAAGAGGAGGCGCAGTCGATGAAGACTTTTAGTCGACCACCATGTTATCTTTTACTTTTCGCCGATTAGTTAGGCCGATGTTTTTCCCTTCGATTAGTCATGAGCTTTTGTAATCGAGTTTGAACCATGTTTGAGTGGAATGAATAAATGATTGGTGTGTTATGATTGTGCATTCATATGGGTAGTGTATTTCTCATAGACCATTCTTCTATTCTAATTTTCTCATCCCCTCCAAAACACCAGATGCCTCCGAGACGTGACACTGGTTTCCCGCCGGAGCTCACCCAGCTGCTCCAACAGCAGAATGCACTGATGCAGCTCCTTATTCAGAATCAGAACACCAACACCAACAATCCACCGCCACCGCCACCATCCACTGTGGACAACTTGACTCGATTTCTGAGGTTGAATCCGCCAGTGTTCTCTAGTAGCACTGAGCCGATTGTGGCTGATGATTGGCTCCGCAAAGTCGGAAGAGAGCTAGTCACCGTTGGATGCACTGATGCTGAGAAGGTGTGCTTTGCCGCGCATCAACTGGATGGACCTGCAGCTTCTTGGTGGGAGAATTACACCGCCACTTTTCCCATTGGTGCCATCACTTGGGATCAATTCCAGCAGGCCTTCCAGACCGCTCATGTCTCACCGGAGCCATGAGTCGAAGAAGCGTGAGTTCCGCAACTTGCGCTAGGGGAACCGCATCTTGGCACAATCGTGGATGAATTCAGCAAGCTCGCCGCTATGCCCCCGATGATGTGGCCACAGATGCCGCCAAGGTGAGAAGTTCCTTGAGGGACTCAATGATGAACTGAGCATGCAGCTTATTGTGGCTACTTTCAACAACTACCGGAGCTGGTAGACAAGGCCACCATTCTTGAAGGCAAGCAGCAGCAGATAGAAAGCATAGCGGAAGTACAGCCAGGGAAGCACAACTCAGAGCTCAGCAGAAGCCCCGCTATGCACCATACTCGGGAGGGCACACCCATCATAACCATGGAGGTCATAACCATGGAGTAAATGGGAACAACCGCAGCCAGACAACAAGTCGAGGCCATGGCAATGGCAATGGAAATGGTAATGGCAATCAGCACCGCCTCTGCCCGGCTCAAGGATTTGAGCCACATCACCTGCTTCAAGTGCCGAAGACAGGCACTACGCCACCGACTGCCCGGAGGCCAAGCAGAGGAATGGCAATGGCAATGGAGGCTCAAATGAAGAAGCCCAATCCTTTCCCTCGTGCTCGTGTGAACCACATCGACGTGGAGGACGCCTATGATCAACCGCATAATCGTGGTTGGTAAGTTTTATTGAATTCTCGCTCAGTTTTGGTTCTCTTTGATTCGTGCAACGATTCATTCATATCAAGGGTAGTTGTGGAAAAGTACGGGTTGCGCACTAGAACCCTTAGAAGCCCCTTCGCGTCGCCCGCAGGAGGAGAAATGATGGCGGTGTAGGCTGTCCTGCAACCCTCAACATCGGGAACCACAAATTTCCGTGGACCTCATAGTGTTGGAAACTCAGACCTTGGATGTAATCCTAGGCATGGATTGGTTGTCAAAGTTTGAAGGAACATTGATCGTGCTCGCAAGTCTATTCTGCTCACCACCCCGAGCGTAAGAGGATCAAGTATGTAGCCAGCACAGCCGGATGAAGAATCAGTGCATTCCCTCACGGGAGTTGTTCAGAGGAAGTGCCAGAGTGCAAGACTTTCCCGATGTGTTCCGGAGGAATTACCAGAATGCCACCGACAGGACATTGAATTTCTGATTGAGCTATTGCCCACAGCCCCAATATCCAAGAGACCTTATCGGATGCCACCGAATGAGTTGAAAGAGATCAAGGATCAAATAAATGAGTTATTGGAGAAAGGATATATTCGTCCAAGCTCATCACCTTGGGGAGCCCCATTCTTTTGGTAGAGAAGAAGGATGGAAGCTTGAGGATGGTTGTGGATTATCGTGCATTGAACGAAGTAACCATCAAGAACAAGTACCTCTGCCGATGATCAATGACTTGTTTGATCAGCTTGTTGGAGCCAAGGTATTCTCTAAGATCGATCTTCGATCGTGGTATCATCGATTGAAAATTCGTGAAAAGGATATACCCAAAACAGCATTCACTACTGGTATGGTTTATATGAGTATACCGTCATGTCATTTGGATTGACTAATGCTCCTGCATACTTCATGAATTTGATGAACAAGGTGTTCATGGAATATCTGGACAAGTTTGTCGTGGTGTTCATCGATGATATATTGATTTTCCAAGAGCGAGGAAGAGCATAAGGAACATTTGCGTCTAGTTCGAGAAACTTCGAGAACATCAGTTGTATGCCAAGTTCAGCAAATGTGAATTTTGGTTGAAGGAAGTTGGATTCCTCGGACATGTTATTTCAGGAGAAGGAATAGCAGTTGATCCCGCCAAGGTTGAATCACCACCGATTGGCGATCACCCACCTCGACCAAGGAGATCCGCAGCTTTTCTCGGACTCGCAGGATATTATCGGAGGTTCATTGAGAACTTCTCGAAGATTGCCAAGCCCATGACTGAGCTGTTGAAGAAGGAAGCCAAGTATGTTTGGACCGAGGAATGTGAAGCCAGTTTTCAGAATTGAAGAAACGGTTGGTCACCGCCCGATGTTGATTTTGCGGACATACACAAGGAATACCAGGTTTATTGTGACGCTTCTCGTCAAGGACTCGGAGTTGTATTGATGCAGGAAGGTAAGGTTGTAGCTTATGCCTCCGCACAGCTACGGCCTCATGAGATGAATTATGCCACGCATGATTTGGAGTTAGCAATATAGTGCATGCACTCAAGACTGGAGACATTTCCTCGGAAATCGCTGTGATGTCTACAGATCACAAGAGTTTGAAGTATATCTTCACGCAGAAGGAATTGAACCTCGAGCGAGAGGAGATGGCTAGAGTTGATAAAGGACTATGACATGAGATTGCATTACCACCCCAAAAAGCTAATGTTGTAGCAGATGCTTTGAGCCGTAAGAGTTATGTGAATACTCTTACAGCAGGAGGATTACCCGTGAGTTAGTCGATGACCTCGTAGATCTCCGGTGGAGATAGTTCCAAAGGATTTGTTGCAACTCGAAGTTCAGTCCACCTTGACCGAAAGGATTCGTGAAGCCCGTAAGTCGGACAAGGAAATTGATGAGATTAAGCAAAAGATGGATGAAGGAAAAGCTAAAGGATTCCGTAAGGATGAACATGGAACTATATGGTTTGAGGATCGATTTATGTGCCCAATGATCCCGAGCTCGTGAAGCTAATTCTTCAGAGGCTCATGATTCACCAGACTCGATTCACCCCGCAACACCAAGATGTACCGGATTTGAAGCAAAGTTTCGTGGACAGAATGAAGAAGGATATTGCCGAGTACGTAGCGATGTCGATGTTTGCCAACGTGTAAGGCGTAACATCGAAGCCAGCAGGTTACTTCAACCTTTGCCGATTCCCGATTGGAAATGGGAGAAACTTGGTATGGATTTCATCACAGATTACCCAGACCCATTCAGGTTATGATTCTATCTGGGTAGTGGTTGATCGTTTGACCAAGGTAGCTCACTTCATTCCGTGAAGACTACCTATACCAGTGCCAAGTTGGCCAAGATATACATGACCAGGATCGTATGTCCGCATGGAGTTCCGAGGAAAATCGTGTCGATAGAGGAACGCAGTTTACCTCAAAGTTTTGGAAGCAGCTTGCATGAAACTTTGGGTACGAGGCTGGAATTCAAGACAGCTTTTCATCCGAGACAGATGGACAGACCGAGAGAGTCAACCAGATTCGGAGGACATGTTGAGAGCTTGTGTGCTAGACTATGGGTCTAGCTGGGATGATAATTTGCCGTCTGCGCAGAGTTCTCATACAACAACAGTTATCAATCCAGTTTGAAGATGGCCCTTCAAGCTCTATACGGAAGGAGGTGCGAAACACCATTGCTGTGGGATAGTGTTGGAGATCGATCACTTTTGGTTCCGACCTTATCAAGGACTCAAGAGAAAGTCAAGCTGATTCGAGACAGGCTCAAGATAGCACAATCGAGATGTAAGAGTTATGCCGATGAACGCAAGGAGGTGACTTACGAAGTGGGAGACCGAGCATATCTTCGTGTGTCTCCACTTCATGGAATCAAGAGGTTTGGTGTCAAGGAAAGTTAGCACCCGATTCATTGGCCCTACAAAATCCTCGAACGTCGTGGAGAAGTTGCATACAAGTTGGAATTGCCGGAAGGATTGTCCGGAGTTCATGATGTCTTCCACGTTTCTCAGCTGAAGAAGTGCCATGCCGACATGGCCGATGTTCCGTTGAGAGACACAGTGCCCCTAGAGGCCATACAGCTTGACAGTGATCTGACTTACAAGGAGAAACCCGTCCGAATTCTCGAAACTGCAAGCAGAGTCACCCGCAGCAAGGTCATCAAATTTTGCAAGGTGCTGTGGAGTCACCACACCGAGGAAGAAGCCACCTGGGAACGCGAAGAAGATCTTCTTCGAGACCACCCGCACCTATTTGCTAGCCAACCCAATCTCGAGGGCTAGATTCATCTTAAGGTGGTAGGTTTGTAACATCCCAAATTTCCTATTTGGAATGTTTTACAATTATAGCTAAGCATCCTATGCATCCTGTTTGAATTTGAATGCCATTTGAAGTTTCAGAGAATTTTGAGTTTTGAATTTGAATTTCAAACTTTGGCAAGTGGGAAACATTTCAAAACTAAGCTCGATAAATACTTGATCAAAAGTATGAGAGGAGTAAACATGACACTCCAAAAATATCGAGAGAAAACATTGCCAAAAGATTTGGATTCAAATCTGAATTTTATTTGAATTTGAAAAAATGGATTTTTATAAAGTTTGGATTTTGCCTTTGGAAAAATGTTCAAATGAAAGGGAATATTTCCTGATCATTTTGGTATATATATACCCTATATAAAATGTTTATAGATATTGTTTTATTTCTGTTTTGTTTTATTTAAAAAATAAAATTTTAAAAAAAACCCCCCAGGCGCCACCAAAGCACCCAGCCCACCAGCCAAGACCCACTGCTCTGCCCAGCCAGCCGCCCACTGGCCAGGCCAGCCGAGCCGAGCTGCCCAGCCTCACCCCCAAGACTAACCCCGTTGGCCTCGGCCACCCGCCGACCCCCACCTCCTCTCTCTCTCGACCGTGGGCCCCGCCCATCTTCTTCCCCCGCCCACGATCGCCAAGACGCTGAGATCGCGGATCCCGAAGGATCCGGATCCCGATCGCCCCGATTCCCCAAGCGAGGACGACCCCGGCTATAAAGCCGAGCCCCAGACCCCATTCCCCGAGACCTCGCCAGCCCCTCTCCCTCCCGCTCGACCTCACTGAGCCAAGCTCAGACCGCGCCAAAGTCGCCGCCGTCGGCGCCCTACCCTCCCGACCACCCCGACCCCACCGAACCACTCCCGACCTCGTCACTTTCCAAGACGGCGACTCCCGACCTCCCGACGCCAAGCCCCAGCGCACTCTCGCCGCCGCCATTGTCGCCGGACTCCGTAAGCCACCGAACACCCTCCCCCGTCCGATCTCAAACGGACGGCTACGATTAGAACCCCCGAAGGGGTACGTTTTTATTAGAAAACCGGCCGGTTCAATCGGTTTATTTATTAGTTAGGTTTATTTTTTTTAGCCCGGTTCGTTTAGTTTAAACCTAGGCCCAATTAGACTATTTGACGCCTTCGTATACAAAGATAGGCCCATTAGGCCTTTTTCTTTTATTTTGATTTTCTGCTTTTAGCGTAATAGTTTCATTTTCAAAATTGATATCTTTTATTCTGTTTATTATTTTAGATGATTCTTTTTTGTTAGTTTGCAAATTTTATGTAGTTTCTGTAGAATATATATTTAGCTATGTTAAAATAATTAAAATTGCTTTAATTTAGTTTTAGCCAGAATAGTAAATCTGCTATAACTTGAGTTAGAAAAATTATTTTTGCATGATTCTTTTGTCCCAACTTTATTTTAACATTGCCAAACCCTAGAAATTAACTTGGGTATTTTAGGATTAATAAATAATTAGTTTTAAGCAGAATCTTATTAATTCTAATTAATTAGCTAGATGTTGTTTCCTTATTAATTTAAGTAGTAAATAAATTTATTTTTAACTTGTGATTAGATATTCTAGGTTAGTTTCTGTCACTCTAGTAGATGAACTTTTATTTATAATTAATAAAAGTTTTAATTTATTTTTCTTAATAGAAATTGGATTAGGCCTAAAATGAGTTTTATAATAGCTTTTAATTAATTCTTTTTGCTCCTAGTTGCTTAGTGAATCCTTTTCATTAAGTTAACCTAAAACCATGATTAGGTTATGTTAAGAAATTTTTTATTATATAGAACTACTTTTAGTTATCATTTGAAGTAGGAAAAAACTTTGAGTTGGTTTCTTTGAGTTTTCTTTTTGGATTTGGTTTTGGTTGTTTTGTTGTGTTATGTTACTGTGATCCTATTGCTTTGTGCTTATTGTGTTATTGTTTGTCTCGGTAGAGTTTCCGGAGTGCGAAGCTTGCTACTACGACTCTTTAGCTTACGAGGATCATCAAGAAGGCAAGTTTTGATCATGTTATTTCTATACCTATGTTTTTGTGCATTAGTAATTGTCACCACCCCACCATGCATGCAGAGTGAAATCTTGAAGTCATTAAACTTGAGTAGTATCATGTGGTAGGATGAACCAATCCCCTTGTTACCATGACCCCGGGACGTAGTAGTTACTTTGCTATGCTTGTAGACGGGTTTTGGGTTGAGTGAAATTCATAAGCAAGATGTGAGAGTCAATGATGATGACAACCCCATGAACTACAATGATCAAGATGGACTTCGGAAAATCACTACTGGGTGGAGGATTTGTTGACGGGCACCTGGAGCACCAGTGGTGGCGGGATGCATGGAGAAGTGCCATGACATCTTGCGGAAAGCTTCACCCAGCCACGAAGAGAAGGATGGATGCCCCATGACCGAAGCTTACATGCAGCCGCAAGCCATTATGGGCTCTGGCTGGGTTGACCCTAGTAGTGACCTGGCTGGGCGGTACTACGAGAAGTAGAAGAACGGTAGGATTGGATGGGTACGGCAAGGGCGGAAGAACTCTTTGAAGACCCTGTTTCATTGGTCCGCCTTCAAACACCATGAAGTGCGAAGACTTAAAAGGAGGAATGATTCTTGCGGGAAAGTCGCAACCCTCTGCGAGTTAAAGATCTAATCGATTAGCCGTGTCCCGATTACGGACATTTGAGCCTCTGGAACTTGGAAGTATTCGGATATCTCAACACTAAAACTAATGAATTAATTTGAGGGTTTTATGACTTAATAATTGGGAGCGAGATATTGGTTGGCGGAACCATCTCAATAACTACCAACAATTGTAGTAATTTGCAAGCAAGTCCACTGTAGTAGGATAAAATTTGCTTTTCGCAAAATGATGAAACTTAGAGCTCCACACCAAAATGCATATAGTGTTAGTAACTTTATTATTGTTATTCTTCATGACTTGCCACTTATTCCAAAAGCTGACCTACATGGCTGCAACGTATTATGTTGCGTAGATATATTCCGATCAGAGTGAGGCTACGCCCGCGCTTGGCGATTGCCCTTTGAGTCGGATGGACTCGCTTATCTTCGACGCTCCGCAGTGTTATTAGTTTATTTCTCATGAGTTGGCCTTGAGCCAAATTTATTCTCTTGTAATAAAGACTCTATATGAGAATCGTTTAATGATATTCAGGTGTGATTGAACTTTGATTACTTTATCGATGTACTGTGAGTACCAACATGATCTTGGGATGGTACAGACACAGAGATTTGACCGATTTTGGGTCAGGTCGCTATAATAGTAGTACTACATGTTGGGGAACGTAGCATGCAATTTCAAAAAATTTCCTACGATCATGCAAGATCTATCTAGGAGATGCATTGCAATGAGACAGGGAGAGTGAGTCCACATACCCTCGTAGACCGAAAGTGGAAGCGTTATGTTAAAGCGGTTGATGTAGTCGAACGTATTCACGATCCAACTGATCCAAGTACCGAACGTATGACACCTTCGTGTTCAGCACACGTTCAGCTCGATGACGTCCTTCAAACTCTTGATCCAGTAGAGGGTTGAGGGGGAGTTTAGTCAGCACGACGGCGTGGTGACAGTGATGGTGATGTGATCCGCGCAGGGCTTCGCCTAAGCACTACGACGCTATGACCGGAGGAGTAAACCATGGAGAAGGGCACCACACACAGCTAAGAGAATTCTTGGTGTACCTTTGGGGTCCCCCCCTCCCCCGTATATAAAGGAGAGGGGGAGGAGGTGGCCAGCCAGGAGGAGGCGCGCAAGGGGGGGGGGGAGTCCTACTAGGACTCCACTCCTAGTAGGATTCGGGCCCCCTTCCTTCCAACGGAGAGGGGAAAGGGGAAAGGGGGGAGAAGGAGAAGGAAAGGGGGGCCACGCCCCCACTCCTTGTCCAATTCGGATTGGGCAATGGGGATGCGCGTGCCACCTCCCATGGCTTGCCTCCTCTTCTCCACCATGGCCCATGAGGCCCATTAACTTTCCCGGGGGGTTCCTATAACCTCCCGATACTCCAAAAAGTCCTCGAACCTCATCGGAACCATTAAGTTATCCGTATGTAACCTTCCAATATATGAATCTTTGCATCTCGACCATTTCGAGACTCCTCGTCATGTCCGTGATTTCATCCGGGACTCCGAACAAACTTCGGTCACCAAAACACATAACTCATAATATAAATCATCATTGAACGTTAAGCGTGCAGACCCTATGGGTTCGAGAACTATGTAGACATGACCGAGACACATCTCTGATCAATAACCAACAGCGGAACCTGGATGCTCATATTGGTTCCTACATATTCTATGAAGATCTTTATCGGTCAAACCGCAATAACAAAATACGTTATTCCTTTTGTCATCGGTATGTTACTTGCCCGACATTCGATCGTTGGTATCATCATACCCAGTTCAATCTTGTTACCGGCAAGTCTCTTTACTCGTTCCATAATGCATCATCCTGCAACTAACTCATTAGTTACATTGCTTGCAAGGCTTATAGTGATGTGTACCGAGAGGGCCCAGAGATACCTCTCCGATACTCGGAGTGACAAATCCTAATCTTGATCTATGCCAACCCAACAAACACCTTCGGAGACACCTGTAGAGCATCTTTATAATCACCTAGTTATGTTGTGACATTTGATAGCACACAAGGTGTTCCTCCGGTATTTGGGAGTTGCATAATCTCATAGTCAAAGGAATATGTATAAGTCATGAAGAAAGCAATAGCAATAAAACTTAACGATCATTATGCTAAGCTAACAGATGGGTCTTGTCCATCACATCATTCTCCTAATGATGTGATCCCGTTCATCAAATGACAACACATGTCTATGGTTAGGAAACTTAACCATCTTTGATTGACGAGCTAGTCAAGTAGAGGCTTACTAGGGACATAGTGTTTGTCTATGTATCCACAAATGTATAAAGTTTCCGGTTAATACAATTATAGCATGAATAATAAACATTTATCATGATATAAGCAAATATAAAATAAAACTTTATTATTGCCTCTAGGGCATATTTCCTTCACCCACGACCCACATGAACGGTTGCCGATGGTGAGGAGGTCGTGGACCAGCTCCTCCATTGGACTAGTCTGTGCCACGTCATCCCGACAGATGTGCCCAATATGTCGGTTTCCCTATTTTCCCAGCCAAATTCGAGCATCAGTATGGCCTCATTAACACTCGGCCGACCTCTCTCGCTTCTAGTCTAGTAGTATCCGTAAATGACGCGGGCGGTGAGGGGGACGGACGTCGGTTTGCTCTCAACTGCGGTCCCACAAGCGAGGGAAAACGCAAGACGAAGCGCGTTCCATTCGATGAGCGACGTGCAGGGTCCGCCGTGCCGGGGTGCAACGCAAACGCGACAAGAGTGATGTACACCGTTCGTTCGTTATGAACTTGCATACTTTGAGTACTCCTTTTTCTGAACACAGTACAGACGCAAGCGCTCACACATGCGCGCATACTCTCATCCCTATGAACGAACACACGCACACCCTACCCCTATGAGCACCTTTGAGAGACTGAGTCGTCATATCTACTACTCTTATAGAAAACCGAGTTGGTGATGATGGTGTGCCTGCCATCCTGCAATATAGATCGTCCGATCTATATATCTGAGGGATAGAAAGCAAACTATGTCAATTTTGCAAAAAGATACCCGCACCCCTCTCCACATTTGCAAAAAGATACACTCTGCAAACCCAATCAAGGGAACGCACCCTCACTAACACGTGCTACCGCATGTGATCAAACCAAACTCAGCCATCCTACCGCTGACACATAATTTTTGTTCATACAGTATGTTTATCCAACCGCATGTTGGGGAAGATCCGTGCGGCCCATGCAGTGGTCTGTTGGGGAAGAAGAAGAGGTGAGGAAGAAAAAGGGTTAGGCGACGTAGGATATTCATCCAACCGCCTGAAATGGTTGACTGACCCAAATGATGAAAGTCAGGAGACTTGCATAAATATATGTTTTTAGACAACAAAAGATCCCTAGAAACAATAACATAAATAAAAACTATCACTGCTCGCGGAACAAGACGACCTCATCATCTTTGGCTGCCGGCGCGAACCAGCCGTAGCTGCCGACGTGTGTCTCCGCACCATGGTTGTCCTTGGACTCTAGCTACTCATTCACGTGGAGCGTGCGGGCGCTCTGCATGGACGCGAGCACCGCCTGGTTCACGTCCACGACATTTGGTTCCGCTTGCAGGAGGGCCTCGATGGCAGTGGCATCCGCGCGCTCCGTGGCGAGTTGAGCCTCAGGCGCTCGTTTCAAGTCCAGGACGTCCGGTTCCGCCTGCAGGAGGGCCTCGATGGTAGCGGCATCCACGCGCTCCACGTCGAGTTGAGCCTCCACTACCTGGTTCAAGTCCAGGATGTCCGGTTCGGCCTGCAGGAGGGCCTCGATGGTAGCCGCATCCGCGCGCTCTGTGTCAAGATGAGCCTCCACCGCCCGGTTCACATCCACGACATCCGGTTCTGCCTACAGGAGGGCCTCGATGGCAGCGGCATCAGCGCGCTCCGCGTCGACTTGAGCCTCTGCCTCCCGGTCCTCCTTTTGGATCGCCAGGTTGAACCACTGGTCCGCCTGCACCTTGGGGGACCCGGACGCTGGCAAGAAGTCGACGTCCATTGTCTGATACGCATCGGGGGCCTTTTGCGCCGCAACCTCAACTATGAACATTGGATCGGCTTCCTCCTCCTCGGAGCTTGGCTCCAGAGAACTCGGGGATTGGCCCGCCGCAAAGCGAGGTTGGGAACGGAGGTCTGCGGCACCGACCGCCGCCGCGATTTCTGCGCTGCGCTCTGGCGTCAGCATCTTATAGTACGTGATCTTGCAGCGCACCATGGCTTTTCGGCGAACTAGGGGATGACTGATGCGGGATAGAGGATCGAAAGGTGGGGGAATGGGCTGGAGAGGAGGTGTGGTTTTGGGGCAGTGGTGACCGGCCGACAAGTAGCTGGTGTAGGCCGAGCAGCGAAGGTTCTGGTGTGAATAGTGGTTCCGATGACAACTAGTTAATCGGTTTTGACTGTGCGGAGTTTGCAAAGCCGGACGGCTGGAGCCTGGAAAGTTGTGGGGTGGGATGGGACCAAAGTTTCGGAGTTTCACGTGGCAGACGTCTGGACCTCCCCACCGTTCCTGTCGACGATGAGGCGGTGGCTTTGTAAATCTCAAGATGACTAGCAAGATGCCTGTGCATTGCACGGAACATCATGATGCATTTTTTACAAAACACCTGTTGTGATTGACCCGTGAAGGAGTAATCCCATGTGTAAAAACTAATGATACATCGAGAATTTCTTCAAAAAAATGGCATCTCAAGAATTTCATCGAAAAATGATATCTCGAGAAAGATGAGAGATAAGGTGAGGAGGAGTGGGGCGCGGTGGTGATTGGTGGTCAGACTTAGCGGAGGCATGGGGATGGACGACACCGGCAGCGGCCACCATGCCAGATTGTCCCAGAGGCTTCCTTTTTTAGTTACTCAACAATGAAGTTGTGGGAGATAAGGATGAACGAGAGAGGTGCGGGTATCCTTTTGCAAAATTGCCATAGTTTGCTTTCTATCCGTCAGATGTAGATCAGATGGTCTATATTGCAAGATGGCAGGCACACCATCATCACTGAGAGTAGAGATAAGAGTAGAGATATAGTATTATAGACATAGATTAGCAAGAGGCCCATGCGTTGCATGGAACATCAAGATGCATTTATATGAGTTGTTTATCTTTTGGGAGACAAACATGAACGAGGGAAGGCCTTATTGAAATGTGGAGAGGGGTGCGGGTATCTTTTTGCAAAATTGACATAGTTTGTTTTCTATCCCTCAGATATAGATCAGACGATCTATATTGCAGGATGGAAGGCACACCATCATCACCAACTCGGTTTTTTATAAGAGTAGTAGATATGACGATTCAGTCTCTCGAAGGTGCTCATAGGGGTAGGGTGTGCGTGTGTTCGTTCATAGGAGTGAGTGTATGCGTGCATGTGTGAGCGCTTGCGTCTGTACTGTGTTCAGAAAAAGGAGTACTCAAAGTATGCAAGTTCATAATGAACGAATGGTGTAAATCACTCTTGTCGCGTTCGCGTTGCACCCTGGCACGGTGGACCTTGCACGTCGCTCATCGAACGGAACGCACTTCGTCTTGCATTTTCGCTCGCTTGTGGGACCGCAGTTGAGAGCAAACCGACGTCCATCCCCCTCCCCGCCCGCGTCATTTACGGATACTACTAGACTAGAAGCGAGAGAGGTCGGCCGAGTGTTAATGAGGCCATACTGACGCTCGAATTTGGCCGAGAAAATAGGGAAACCAACATATGGGGCACACCTGTCAGGATGACGTGGCACATACTAGTCCAATGGAGGAGCTGGTCCACGACCTCCTCGCTACCGGCAACCGTTCATGTGGGTCGTGGGTGAAGGAAATATGCCCTAGAGGCAATAATAAAGTTGTTACTTTATATTTCCTTATATCATGATAAATGTTTATTAGTCATGCTAGAATTGTATTAACCGGAAACTTGATACATGTGTGGATATCATAGACAAAACACCGTGTCCTTAGTATGCCTCTATTGGACTAGCTCGTTAATCAAATATGGTTAAGTTTCCTAACCATAGACATGTGTTGTCATTTGATGAACGAGATCACATCATTAGGAGAATTATGTGAAGGACAAGACCCATTCGTTAGCTTAGCATAATGATCATTAAGTTTTATTGCTATTTCTTTCTTCATGACTTATACATATTCCTTTGACTATGAGATTATGCAACTCCCGGATACCAGAGGAATACCTTGTGTGCTATCAAACTTCACAACGTAACTGGGTGACTATAAAGATGCTCTACAGGTATCTCCAAAGGTGTTTGTTGGGTTGGCATGGATCGAGATTAGGATTTGTCACTCCGTGTATCGGAGAGGTATCTATGGGCCCTCTCGGTAATGCACATCATGATAAGCCTTGCAAGCAATGTGACTAATGAGTTAGTTGCGGGATGATGCATTACAGAATGAGCAAAGAGATTTTCCGGTAACGAGATTGAACTAGGTATAAAGATAACGACGATCGAATCTCGGGCAAGTTACATACCGATGACAAAGGGAATGACGTATCTTGTCATTACGGTTTGACCGATAAAGATCTTCGTAGAATATGTAAGAACCAATATGAGCATCCAGGTTCCTCTATTGGTTATTGACCGGAGAGGTGTCTCGGTCATGTCTACATAGTTCTCGAGCCAGTAGGGTCCGCACGCTTAACGTTCGATGATGATTTTTATTATATGAGTTATGTGATTTGGTGACCGAATGTTGTTCGGAGTCCCGGATGAGATCACAGACATGACGAGGAGTCTCAAAATGGTCGAGAGGTAAAGATTGATATTTGGATGATAGTATTCGGACGCCGGAAGTGTTTAGGAATGTATCGGGTACATATCAGAGTACCCGGGGTTACCGGAACCCCCCGGGGGAAGATATGGGCCATAGGAGGAAGGCACACCAGCCCACAAAGGTGTGGCGCACCCCTACAAGGAAGGAGGCCAAATAGGACTAGGACAGGGGGCGGTGCCCCCTTTCCTTCTCCCGCTCTCTCTCCTTCCCCCTTTCTCCCTCCGGTAAAAGGAAGGGGGGAGGGCGAATCCTACTAGGAGCCCAAGTAGGACTCCTCCTACTTGGGGCGTGCCTAGGGCCGGTATCCTCCCCCCTCCTTTATATACATGGGGATGGGGGCGCCTAGAACACACATCAATTGTTCCAAGCCGTGTGCGGCGCCCCCCTCCACAATTTACGCCTCCGGTCATATTCACGTAGTCCTTAGGCGAAGCCCTGCGCGGATCACTTCACCATCACCGTCATCACGCCATCGTGCTGACGGAACTCTCCCTCGACACTTTGATGGATCAAGAGTCTGAGGGACGTCATCAAGCTGAACGTGTGCAGAACTTGGAGGTGTCGTACATTCGGTGCTTGATCGGTTGGATCGAGAAGACGTTCTACTACATCAACTGCGTTAAGCAAACGCTTCCTCTTTCAGTCTACGAGGGTACATGGACACACTCTTCCCCTCTCGTTGCTATGCATCTCCTAGATAGATCTTGCGTGATCGTAGGATTTTTTTTTGAAATTGCATGCTACGTTTCCCAACAGTGGCATCAGAGCCAGGTTTATGCATAGATGATATGCACGAGTAGAACACAAAGAGTTGTGAGCAGTGATCGTCATACTGCTTACCACCAATGTCTTATTTTGATTCGGCGGTATTGTTGGATGAAGCGACCCATACCAACCTTACATGACCACGTTCATGAGACCGGTTCCACCGACAGACATGCAACTAGTTTTGGATAAAGGTGGCTAGCGGGTGTTTGTTTCTCCAACTGTAGTTGAATCAAATTTGACTGCGGCCGGTCCTTGTTGAAGGTTAAAATAGCAAACTTAATAAATCACCATTGTTGTTTTGATGCGTAGGTAAGAACGGTTCTTACTAGAAGCCCATAGCAGCCACGTAAAACTTGCTACAACAAAGTAGAGGACATCTAACTTGTTTTTGCTGGGAATGTTGTGATGTGATATGGTCAAGACATGATGTGATATACGTTATTGTATGAGATGATCATGTTTTGTAGAAGTTATCGGCAACTGGCAGCAGCCTTATTATTGTCGCTTTATTGTATGAAATGCAAACGCCATGTAATTGTTTTACTTTATCACTATGCGTTAGCGATAGTTGTAGAAGCAATAGTTGGCGAGACGAGCACGACGCTACGATGGAGATCAAGGTGTCGAGTCGGTGACGATGGAGATTATGACGGTGCTTTGGAGATGGAGATCAAAGGCACAAGATGATGATGGCCATATCATGTCACATATTTTTGATTGCATGTGATGTTTATCTTTTATGCATCTTATTTTGCTTAGTATAGCGGTAGCATTATAAGATGATCCCTTACTAAAATTTCAAGGTATAAGTGTTCTCCCTGAGTATGCACCGTTGTGACAGTTCTTCGTGCCGAGACACCACGTGTTGATCAGGTGTGATAAGCTCCACGTTCACATACAACGGGTGCAAGAAAGTTTTGCACATGCAGAATACTCGGGTTAAACTTGACAAGCCTAGCATGTACAGACATGGCCTCGGAACACTGGAGACCGAAAGGTCGAACGTGAATCATATAGTAGATATGATCAACATAGATATGTTCACCATTGAAAAATGCTCCATCTCACGTGATGATCGGACATGGTCTAGTTGATATGGATCACGTGATCATTTAGATGACTCGAGGGATGTCTATCTAAGTGGGAGTTCTTAAGTAATATGATTAGTTGTACTTAATTTATCATGAACTTAGTCCTGATAGTTTTTGCATATCTATGTTGTAGATCAATAGCCCATGCTACCGTTCCCTTGAATTTTTCATATGTTCCTAGAGAAAACTAAGTTGAAAGATGATAGTATCAATGATGCAGACTGGGTCCATGGTCTGAGGATTATCCTCATTGCTGCAGAGAAGAATTATGTCCTTGATGCACCACTAGGTGACGAACCTGTTGCAGGAGTAGATGCAGATGTTATGAACGTTTTATAAGCTCAGTATGATGACTACTTTATAGTTTAGTGCACCATGCTTTACGTATTAGAACCGGGACTTCAAAAATGTTCTGAACGCCGTGGAGCATATGAGATGTTCCAAGAAGCTGAAAATGATATTTCAGACTCATGCCTGTGTTAAGAGGTATGAGACCTCTGACAAGTACTTTGCCTACAAGATGGAAGAGAATAGCTCAGCTAGTGAGCATGTGCTCAGAATGTCTGGATACTACAATCGCTTGAATCAAGTGGGAGTTAATCTTCTAGATAAGATAGTGATTGACAGAGTTCTCTAGTCACTATCACCAAGTTACTAGAACTTCGTGATGAACTATAATATGCAAGGGATGACGAAGACGATTCCCAAGCTCTTCGCGATGCTAAAATCAGTGAAGGTAGAAATCAAGAAATAGCATCAAGTGTTGATGGTTAACAAGACCACCAGTTTCAAGAAAAAGGGCAATGGAAAGAAAAGGAAACTTCAAAAAGAATGGCAAGAAAGTTGCCACTCCCATGAAGAATCCCAAAGCTAGACCTAAGCCTGAAACTGAGTGCTTCTACTGCAAAGGAAATGGTCACTGGACGTGGAACTGCCCTAGATACTTGGTGGATAAGAAGGATGGCAAAGTGAATAAAGGTATTTTTGATATACATGTTATTGATGTGTACTTTACTAGTGTTTATAGCAACCCCTCAGTATTTGATACTAGTTCAGTTGGTAAGAGTAGTAACTCAAAACGGGAGTTGCAAAATAAAAAGAGACTAGTTAAGGACGAGGTGACGATGTGTGTTGGAAGTAATTCCAAGGTTGATATGATCACCATCGCACACTCCCTTCTGGATTAGAATTGAACCTAAATAAATGTTATTTGGTGTTTACGTTGAGCATTAATATGATTAGATCGTGTTTATTGCAATACAATTATTCATGTAAGTCAAAGAATAATTGTTGTTCTGTTTATATGAATAAAAGCTTCTATGGTGATACACCCAATGTGAATGGTTTCTTGAATCTCGATCGTGGTGATACACATATTCATAATATTGATGCCAAAGATGCAAAGTTAATAATGATAGTGCAACATATTTGTGACACTGCCGTTTAGTTCATATTGGTGTAAAGCGCATGAAGAAACTCCATGGGGGTGGACTTTTGGAATCACTCGATTATGAATCATTTGATGCTTGCGAACCATGCCTCATGCATGGGAAAGATGACTAAAACTCCATTCTCCAAAACAATGGAGCGAGCCACTGACTTATTGGGAATAATACATACCGATGTATGCGGTCCGATGAGTGTTGAGGCTCATGGTATCAAGTATTTTCGACCTTCACAGATGATTTGAGCAGATATGGGTATATCTACTTAATGAAACACAAGTATGAAACATTTGAAAAGTTGAAAGAATTTCAGAGTGAAGTGGAGAATCATCATAACAAGAAAATAAAGTTTGTACAATCTGATCACGGAGGTGAATATTTGAGTTACGGGTTGGGCCTTAATTTAAAATAATGTGGAATAGTTTCACAACTCATGCCACCGAGAACACCACATCGTAATGGTGTGTCCGAATGCCATAACCGTACTTTATTAGATATGGTGAGATCTATGATGTCTCTTACCGATTTACTAGACCATGACGAACCTACAAACTACGAGGAAGCGATGATGAGCCCAGATTCTGATAAATGGATTGAGGCCATGAAATCTGAGATAGGATCCATATATAAGAACAAAGTGTGGACTTTGGTGGACTTGCCCGACGATCGGCAAGCCATTGAGAATAAATGGATCTTCAAGAGGAAGACAGACGCTGATGGTAGTGTTACTATCTACAAAGCTCAAATTGTCGCAAAAAGTTTTTCGACAAGTTCAAAGGTGTTGACTACGATGAGTTTTTCTCACTCGTATCGATGCTTAAGTCTGTCCAAATCATGTTAGCAATTGCCGCATTTTATGAAATCTGGCAAATGGATATCAAAACTACATTCCTTAATGGATTTATTAAAGAAGAGTTGTATGTGATGCAACCAGAAGGTTTTGTCAATCCTAAAGGTGCTAACAAAATGTGCAAGCTCCAGCGATCCATCTATGGACTGGTGCAAGCATCTCGGAGTTGGAATATACGCTTTGATGAGTTGTTCAAAGCATATAGTTTTATATAGACTTGCGGTGAAGCCTGTATTTACAGGAAAGTGAGTGGGAGCACTACAACCTTTCTGATAAGTACATGTGAATGACATATTGTTGATCGGAAATGACGTAGAATTTTCTGGAAAGCATAAAGGATTGTTTAAAAGGAGTTTTTCAAAGAAATACCTCAGTGAAGCTGCTTACATATTGGGAATCAACATCTATAGAGATAGATCAAGACGCTTGATAAGATTTTTTCAGTGAGTGCATACCTTGACAAGATTTTGAAGTAGTTCAAAATGGAACAGTCAAATAAGGAGTTCTTGCCACTACAAAAAAAAGACACATCCGTGACATTTTGGGCCAAACGAATTTTTTTCTGTCATACATATGACACTTCTATGACGATAATTGTGACAAAAGCCGGTATCATCATAGATGTGGTGGGCTCCTACTTCTATGACAAAAAATCATGACAGAAAATGGGATTTTCGTCCTGGGCGGGCCGGAGACGCAGCTTCATGACATTCTTTGGGCCGTCCATGACGGAAAAACCGTGGTAGAAGCGAGGGGAGGAAAATTTCGGGAGTTGCGGTTATGGTGGGAGGTCGGGGCGGCGATCGCGTGCTCTCTCGTACACGTGCGTAGGCGTTGGCTCTAATCGAACCCGAAGCGAGGCGTGGGCTCTAATCAACCCGGCGATTGCACCGCAGCTACGCATTCATCGAACCCGAGCGATCGATCGATGGATGTTAATCAACCCGATGGAGCGATTCGCCGCTCTGCTGCTAATCAAGCCGATCGATTGGATGAACAATGAGCGTTGAGAGGGGTTTGGATGAGCGATGAGCGGTGGCGTTGCCTCCGGATGAACAGGAACCCGTGGTGTGGAGGGCTGGATGAGCAGAGACGGTGGAGGGTGGCCGTGGAGGGTGGTTGAACAGGACCCGTGGTGTGGAGGGCTGGATGAGCGATGAGCGGTGGAGGGGTGCCCGTGGAGGGTGGTTGAGCAATGGCCGGTGGAGTAGCGCGCGGTGGAGGCTAGATGAACAGGAGCCCGTGGAGGTGGAGGAGGTCGACGGTAGCCCGTGGAGGCTAGAGGAGGTCGACGGTGGAGATGAACAGGTATCTGTGGAGTCCCGCTTTTGCGATCGCCACACCCTCCCGATGAACAGGAACCCGTTTCGACCGTGGCGCTCCAACACAAGTCCGTTTAGTCCATTTTGCGATCGCCACACCCTCTGATCAACAGACCCCGTTTCGACCGTAGGAGGTCCGTTTCCTCCGTTTTGCGGTACACCACACCCCTCCCGATCAACAGGACCCCCGTTTCGACCATAGGAGGTCCGTTTCCTCCGTTGTGCACTACGCTAGGCCTCGTTTCCATCGCCTGTTCCGTCCAAGCCGGTTGGCTCCCATGCGTTCCGTTGCCTCCCGATGAACACGACGCATTCCGTTGCCTCCCGATGAACACGACGCATTCCGTTGCCTCCCCATGAACACGACGACGACGCTGTTTCTCCGTTCCGACCCAGCCATGTACGTATGCGTGAGTAGGCGTTCGAGACCCTGCCCATATGTACGTACGTGGCCGTATTTTCTTCCTTGCACCCTCGCCGCTGTACGTACGTGTACATGCTACGTGTGCGCCTCTACTACAACACGTGCGCGCCTCTACATCCACACAGTATATATGTACGTACACATTCGCGACCAGAATGACAATGCTACGTACGCTTTGACCAGGTGGGTCCCGATTGTCAGGCAGTTCCTTGCGTGCGAAAATGTAGCTGGTGGGTCCCAGCGATCGAGGGGCGAATCGTTTTTTGCGGGCACTTCCTTTGCGTGCGAAGATGTAGCTGGTGGGTCCCAGCAGTCAGGGGGGCGAATCATTTTTTTTGCCCGGACGCACTTCCTTGCGTGCGAAGATGTAGTTGGTGGGTCCCAGCAGTGAGGGGGGCGAATTGTTTTTTTACCCGGACGCACTTCCTTGCATGCGAAGATGTAGCTGGTGGGTCCCAGCAGTCAGGGGGAAACTTTTTTTCGTGAAATCGGTGGCCCGTCCGGTGGGTCCCATTGTCGGTGGAGGAATCATTATTTTCTGCGTAATAAGGAGGCACTTCCTTGCTACGGTTTGTGGACCCAGTATCGGCCTCTCCACGTCGATCCATGTCCAATGGAAGTCGTTCCTTGACCACATTGACCACGCCGCCAAGAGCACCACGGCGGTAGACGACGGCGAGGCCTAGGAAGGGGCCGACTTCGGGCCGGGAAGATGCAGCGATGGATGCCCACGCCAAGAGGAGTCTGAGGTTCACTTGGTTCGGCTCAAGGTGTCGAGGCTGCTTGTCGCCGCAGAATAACATGGGGTGTGGGTGAGTAGAGGGATGGCCCGCCAGCGGTGGGAGTAGTAGGGCGGTGAGGCCTCCGCGGCATCACAACCGCCACGGAGGCAGGAGCACGCAACACGACCGGCGCTGGTTTGGGTGGTGGAGCAAGAAGACTAGAGGTTGAAGAAGCGCTACAACCGTTGGATGAACATCGTACGGTAACTGGAGCTAGAATCGTTCATATTGACTAAGTTGACAAAGCCCTCCGTCCCCATCAACTTGGTAGGCCCACAAGTCAGCCTCGGTATCTTGCCGGGTTCCACCGGCGGGGAGTATTCATTTTTTTTGCGTAATAAGGAGGCACTTCCTTGCGTGCGAAGATAGCTGGTGGGTCCGACAAGTTAGCGGGGGACATGTTTTTTTCGCGAAATACAGAGGCCCTTCCGGTGGGTCCCAGATGTCAGGTGGAGGAATCATTATTTTGCGCGTAATAAGGAGGCATTTACTTGTGTGCGGCCGTGGAACCAGCTGTCAGCCTCTCCACGCATAGTATACTTCCGATGGTGTCGTTCGTTGACCACGTTGACCACGCCGCACCGAGCGCATCCAAGGTGGTGGACGACGGCGAGGCCCCGGACAGCAACGAGCCGAAGATGGAAGACGCGGGAGTAGAGTCGCAGACGGAGAGGTGTACGAGGGTTAACTGGTTCTAGTGCGGTGTGGTTCGGCAGTCGGTGGAGAAGAACAGGAGGTGTGGAGGGGTGGAGGATGGCCTGGCCAACGGTGGAGTAGCGCTTCATAGCGGCGTGCTAGCGAGCTGCTAGCAGCAGGAGGCGGGAGGTGGTCCCAAGGCGGTGGAGGAAGAAGACGAGAGATTGAAGATGGATGCGGCGTTGGATGTAAATCCAACGGCTAACATGTCGAAATCATTTTTGACTAAATTGACAACGACTTGCGTTGGCTTCACCTATTGGCCCACATTTCAGCCTCCAAAATGTGGCACATATTCAACACATTTTTCAGAATTTGATCTTTTTTTTTGCGGTAGAATTTACAAACAATTTGATCTTTTTCTGAATTACAGCCATTAGCTGGGCTGGGTGAACAATTAATGTAGCGTCCATGCGGCCCATTTATTTTATTTGCTAAAAATTACAGGCCATTTGCACTTTATCTAGATACACGATTTTGCTGGGCTGATTCTAATTATAATGTTGGGTTGGGCCAGCAATGTTATCAAAAAAATAAAAAGGGCTGAGCATTTTGTTATAAATATATTTAAATAATAAGTGATATTATTTCATTAGTCCTTAAATCTTACCAAGCTTTTGTACAAAATCACTAGGATTTTCGTGCCAAAACAATCCAGGATTTTATTTGTTAAGAAATTATTTTATAAGTTAATAAGATGTGGGATATTGTTTTCTTACATATGTAAGTATCTGTTAAATATATGATGACAATAAAAATAATATATAATAACATATAAAATAATTTAAATACATATAATATAGTTAGAAGGGAAAGATAAGTTCCTACCTGGCGTTCCTATTCTTATATAGAAAAATAGAACAGACCTCTGCGTTTTCTTCAAAAAAATACATAAATTGGGCTGCCAAAAATAAAACCTCGAATGGGAGGTCCATAGGCCGGTCGATACATGACGGCCCTAAGAAAATACAAACAGGCCCTCCCATCCGAGGTCGTGGGTTGCGCATGTTAAAATGAAAGCCTAGACGGGGCAGCCCAAAACCACGTCCAACACTTGCCAAAACTTCGTCCCTCGTTTTCTCTGTGTTTCACACACTCGACATTGTGTGGCCATTTTGACTGTGCATCATATGAAGATGTGCTATGCATGAATGTTGATCAACATCATGTTAACTGGCTGGTAGTTCCATTTTCGACCATGAATAAAACTTCTAACACGATGTTAACCCTGTTTGAAAAGGCCGTGTTAATATAAATGCTCTGCCTATGAAAGTTGCAGTTTCTTATCTGCAACTGAACTTGCAGTTTCTTATCTGAAACTGAAACTTCAATCTCTTGCAGTTCCTCTTGCAGTTGGGTTCGGCCGACGAAGACTCCACCGGCTCGCTCTGGCAGGACACCCTCACAAACAACACCCTGTAGATGCTCGATCCTTCAATCTCTGGTGGATGCTCCATCTGGGATCGATACTCCCACCACCGCTCCCTCACGATCAGATTCGGTGAATCTGTTTGTTCCATGGCCCAGAGGAGCAGCTCTATGTACTCCGGCGCGACTCCCTCCGGGAGTATCGCCGCCTTTTCGCTCTGTTGCAGATATTTGGCCATGGATGTCGCCGTCGCTAGTTGGTCCTTGTTGTCAAACCAAGACTGATCTCCAACATCCTAGCTAGCTTCACGAGGGTCGCCGCCGTCTGCGATCCTCACGTGTCGGTTGTACTCCTCCATCGATCTACTTCTCCACAGCACCTTCACTCACCGGTGGTGGTTTTGAATGGAAGAGGAGAGGAGCAGCGCTGGTTTTGGATTAGAACGGAGAGGAGCGGCGCTGGTTTTGGACCGAACAGGAGAGGAGGGCGGTGGTTTTGAAATGGAAGAGGAGAGGAGCGGCGCTGGATTTAGATTGGAACAGAGAGGAGCGGCGGTGGTTTAAGAGGAGAAGAGCGGAAGAGCGGCGCTGGTCTTGGAAGTATTTTTTGTTGTTTTATGTATTTTGGGTCAAAGTTTGACCACGTCTTTGTATGTGACAAGCAAAATGTGAATGCATGTCACCAAAAATTGTATCATTTGGTTTGTATCTGAATGTACTTTCAAATTATATTATTTTTGCAACATATAACATATATTTTATGTGCGAAAATCATGGTCAATTATGACCCAGAATAAAAGGGGGACTAGTTAATGTGGGGTTGCTTTCTTAATTGAAGGGTAAATTGATTTTGATTTAGATCCAGTCACAGCGCGCCGGCCCTCTCGCCCAATCCTAAATCGCTGCCGCATGCTCCTCTCCCTCTTCTCCATTGCAAAACCACCACCTCTCCTCTCCATCATCTCCATTCCAAAACCACAGTCTCGCCTCTCCCTCTTCTGATCTTCTCCATTGCAAAACCACCTCCTCTCCTCTCCTCTCCATCATCTCCATTCCAAAACCACCTCCTCTTCTCTCCATCATCTTCATTCCAAAACCACCGTCTCGCCTCTCTCTCTTTTGATCTTCTCTCCGTTGCAAACACACCTCCTCTCCTCTCCATCATCTCCATTCCAAAACCACCTCCTCTCCTCTCCCTCTTCTCTATTGCAAGACCACCGTCTCTCCTCCCATCTTCCAAAGCTAGCACCAGACCACTCAGAACGACATCTATGGAGAGGATGCAGCAACGAATCAGGCAGATCGCCGGCGGCGACCGGGCAAAGTTAGCCAGGTTGAAGGAGATCCTTAGTTGGTTTGACAATGAGTGGGAGATGTCAAGGACGGTGCGGGCCATGTGGCAATGTATGCGAAAGAGCGAGACGACGACGATGAGGGTGGCGATGTACATGTACTCCTTGGCGGCAGTCACGCCGCAGTCCTCCGCGTTCATTGAGTATCTCCTATGGGCGATGGAGCAGACAGATTCGCCCGAGGCGATAGTCAGGCGGAGGTGGTGGGCGTACAGGTCGAAGGTCAAGCACCCAGAGGATAACGAATCGATCAAGTATGGTGTGCCGTTCGTGAGGGTGCAGAGCCAGCCGGAGCCACAGGAGAATTCGTTCTCCCACCGCAAGAGGAGGCCGGATGGCACGATGTCGCTTCCCCGACGTTCTCCATGGTTCCCTCGACGCTCGCCTCATTTCAACGGCGGCGGTAGGGTTTAAGGTAAGCTTCGCACTAACCTAATCTTCCATCTGCTCATGCTTACAATCAGTGTGACAGCTAATGAAAATCATGCTTACAATTAGTCTCCGAGTACTATGCCAATCACCCTAAAATAGCTCCGGACCTTTGGGTCAAAGTTGTGACACAGTGTACAAATAAAGAAAAATAGATTGGTGCTTCTTTCAGAAAAGAGTACTCCCTAGAAAACTGCCAATATAAGCTACTAGTATTTGGTTAGAGGATTTGCTGCCGAGAAAGATCCATCCACAGAGAGCGCCACACATCCCACTGGTTGTGGTGGATGCCAATGCGTGCATGCAGCATGGTTGGTGTCGGTAATTTTTACTTGGCACACCTCGCACTCTGCATATATGCCGGTTCCATACGTACATTTGTGCAGTTCCACCAAAATGCAACTGAATAACCCTGTTTGCATAGATAATGAAAAAGCGTGATTACATTATAGTGGCACTAGTTGATGAAACACACAAAATAAATAGAAGAAAATATTGCGATAGTATCATAGTATGCCATGTCTGCGGGCGAGATGGGCCTGCGACGCCTCATCTGATGCGCCTCATCTTGGACATCGTCCCAAGTCTCCCAGATACACCTTACGCGGTGATGAACATCGGTGTACAGCAATAGTACAAGGAGGCGCTTGAGACATTCAAATCTCTATTTTGTACATATCAACTAAAATTAAGCACCCCAGTTTGCGAAGCGCTTAAACATTAACAATGGGACTAGTTGATGAAACATACTTTAACCAAGAGAAGCACTTTCTTTATCTACATTGGAAATGAAATGATAGAGATGACACTCGCTCTATATTAACTGTATTATTACTTTATTTTATCAGTGACACTAGGGTCGAGCGGTGGCAAGCGAGGTGTACCGTGCGTCGCAAGGATGGAGGCCGGGGTGCTTAGGCGGGATCTCAAGCTGGCTCTTTCAGTCACCAACATGGATGATTCAATTCATGGGACCTTTTGGTGCAGTTCACATAAAATGAAGCAATGTCCCGTGAGCTAGCAGCTTCTTCTTCATTTTTTTTAAGAAAAGGGCTCCAACCCCGGTTCCATTTCCATCAGAAAACGAAACCCACAGAGCTTCTTCTTCATTAGTTGCGATAAAATTGAGCAACATCAAAGGTTGGTTGTGAAGCTCCTGGAGTGCTCAACTATAATTTGGATATCATTTGTGCAGTTCAACTAAGATCGAGCGTGAAAAGTATATCTCTGTTTTCACAAAAAAGG
This sequence comes from Aegilops longissima, assembly GCA_021605205.1. NCBI lineage: Eukaryota > Viridiplantae > Streptophyta > Magnoliopsida > Poales > Poaceae > Aegilops > Aegilops longissima. The sequence goes on from CM038678.1 coordinate 314,073,833, forward strand.
TGGAAAAGAGGGTGACTAACAAGTGATGAAACATGCATCAAATGAAAAGAAGCATGTTCCTTATCTGAATGGCAATCCTACAAGGACAGTAGCAATTTCTAAAGCAGTGGCATTGCTAGATATTAGTGTTGGCATTAGGATTAACTATGACAACCGTTAAATACGACATTACTTTGGGCACGGGAGAGTAGGCGGACCAGGATGCTTGCATTTCTAATGAAAAGAACCAACTTATCTTAATGGGAAATTTTAGCGGGACATGTAAAGAAGTGCCATTGATTCATATTCTCGGAGGCATTACATTGAAAACAACATTGGTTTAATGTGTCCTTACTTTTAACAGTCGATCGCTACATTTTACCAAAGGGCATTACATAAGAGAGGCTCGGGCAACAAACATCGAACAGGATATCCGGGTTGGTCCCATTTTTGTTCTAGATAGCCACCTTATCTTGTGTGAGGCTAGCAAATCTAGTGCTGGACTTACTCTGTTGACTTGTCCCCCAGTCCCCACTTTCTTTCCTTTTCAACCAATAGATCGGGTTTATATTGAGTTTGTTCTGCGTTTCCCTTTATTTCCCTATTAGACCTAGAGACCAGTTGGATAGCCAGTCTCGGCTACTTTTCGCCCCCATTATTTCCTCTTTCGACCAAGTCCTAGATTCAGGTAACAAATCCTCCCCCACCCCCTTTCTTCCTTGTTTGAACCAAGTAGTACTAGATTCGAGTGCATGAACTAGTTTTACCTCTTAAACGTAAAAAATTAGGTGGTTTTCGAACAGCCGATCGATCCTATCTCTGAGGGGCCCGAGAAATAGTAAAAGTTACAAATGCAGCGACGTCGGGAGCTCGGGAAATAGACAAGGCGGTTTGAAGGAAGTTATACCTGATGGTCGCGGGATGTCGCTAGGTGGGCTGCGGGAGGCGGATCTGCCCACACTACGACAGCGAGGAAGAAGGGGTCGGAGGCCCTCCCTCGCCAGCGGTGCTTGGGAGAGAACGACAAGGCAGGCTGATCGGGACGCGCCCAGCAGTGGGTAAGAGCCGTCACCGAGGATGACCGCGTGAACATTGCACCTTCTCACCTTCCCCGGCGGAGAGGATCCGGCTGGATCTGGGACCAGCGGTATGCAAGAGAGAGAAAGAGAGTGTGGCCACCGCTGTCGTGTTTAGATCTGGAGAGGCCGAGACAGTGTGAAGAGAGCAACACTAGCAAGCAAGCACGGAGGCTCCTACCTATATAGTGGAGTAGTACTTAGTTTTCTTTTGTCTACCGGAGTCGGCTTGACCTCGTCAATGACTATCGAGAAGTCTTCATGCACGTGGCCCGGAGGCGCAGTTGTCGCCATTTTGATCTGAAGCGCCGGATTATAACATATAACACGAAAAAATGCCACATGACAAGAAATCATAACCTCACTGCCCAAAGGAGACAACATGAATCCCGACGGACAAACTAGATGGGGAACAACGCTCAAATTAAAGATAAACTCGTAGAAAAGGGGTTCGTCGATAGATGTCCTAATTAACATAGCCGGCTTGACCTAGATGGCAGCCGAGTAGTCACTGTTCGTGCATGTGCCCCCAATGACTAGCCCAACTCTGTTGTCGCTGTTTAACCCTCGAAGTGATCCGAAGCACATGAAACATAATTTTGCGAGATGACAAGAAACCTTTTTTTAGATTTCTCACCACAACTACAACCATGTACAACACAGCCTGCATGATATGTAGACGATAGCCAATCCAGGCGTGTCTGCTGGAGTCTGGTCACATGCATGGACGAATTGATCTTCCGTGTCTTGCAGGGATCATCCAGGCACCAACGTAGTACAACACTTCTCTAGTACTATCGCTCGTCTCCCTCTTTTATTAAGTCACTCGACTTGCGGGGCTGGGGACTGTGCCTATGGTCAGTTCTCAATTGCCGTCCCACATGTGTGTGCGAACGCAATATGACGCGCGTTCCATTCGGAGAGCAGCGTGCCAGACCGACCGACCGTCTGGGGTGCGACGCGAACGCGACGGGCGTGCTGTATACTCCATACATGTGTGCCGCCGTTTTCTAGACGCTTTGCTCCATGGCGCGGGCGCAATCCATGGATACAAAATTAGTATACTGTATACTATTTAAAAGTTGAGGGCGGGGCTTTTCCTACCCGGTAGGCGGCGGGACAGTTCCGCCTAGTCGGTTCAACAGAGACGCGAGAAGACGAGGGAGTAGGCTGTTGCAAACGTAGGGCTGTGTGATTTGACAATGAAGTTTCACTGGACAGGTGGGGCCCTGTGATTTGACTTGCCATTATCATTTTAACTGCGGCGCTACGACCGGCGTGAGTCTCCCGATTCTTGACCACCTCCATACAGGTGCCTCTCCCAATGCTCCACCATGTAGTAGTAGAGGCTGGCTCTTGCATGAGAGCCCACTTCTCCACTTTTTCCTTGCCTCTCTTTCCTCCACATATGCAAAAATGCCATGTAAAGCGCACTATTGTACTTACTTGCTCCTAAGTCTGATGTGGCAAGTTAATCAAGAAGAGAGAGACTAGTTTGGTGACCCAAGGAAGAAACGGTGCTAAGCGCGTGTACCTACGTGAAAAGACAATTTTGAGTCTATAGCTAATTAAATGAAGCAAATTTAGCAACACCATTTCATTGGAAGAGGTCACTCCTTGGCAAATGCAATAAATACTAGTATTCCCTGTGTCCCATAATATAAGAACGTTTTTGGCACTACACTAGTGTAAAAAACGTTCTTATATTATGGGACGGAAAATCTGAAGAAAGAGATAGAGAGGAGTAAAATATACACTTATAGCCAACCTTATAGCCAACCTTGTTGTAGTATGAGTGACTAAGTGATGACTATGTATGACATGCCAACATCAGATAGCCTAACACACCGTGTTAAATCTCCAAGGCCGCGACCGCTCGAGCGACGCGACGGTCGTGGTAGGCGCGACCATGATACGGGATGCTGGCAGCCCTTGGATCTGAGATCAAACGGTCGCATGCTAAGTTGCTGAAAATTTGCAGAATAACCCTCCAGGATAGGATATTCACCCATTGGTCTAGAATCACGCCATGCAACCGTTCGATCTCCGATCCAAGGGCTCTCGGTAGCCCGTATCATGGGAGAATGGAAAGCCACTACCCTACCGTTCGCACGCTGGTAGTTCGCTCCGACTCGTCCCCGCACGTCCTTTAATACTACGGCGGTTCGCTCCTAGTCGCCCCGGCCATTCACATTATGGCAGTTCCACTAATCCTAAACCTCCTCCCAGATCCATGGCGTCCCAAATCTCCCCGATCGGCGGTGAGTACAAGGTTAGAACCATCACCGGCGATGATTTCAACGTCATCTACACCCGTACTTCCGCGACGGTGAAAGGATGCCTTTATCGCTTCAGACGCATGTTCGAAAACTCACATGATGAGTGGGTCGCTGGGCTAGATGTTGAGTACACCATAGTCGTGGGACGAGAGAAGGATCTAAAGGACGAAGAGAGGAAGAAGCCCGCCGTGATCCAGGTTTGCGTACATAACGTTTGCTTGGTCTACCACATATGCCATGCCAACATTGAGTGCCAGGATTTTAAGAACTTCCTCGAGGACAAAACAGTCAAATTCGTTACTGTAGACTTTAAGAACAACAAAGAAGTCCTGCATCGGATAGGCCTCGTTGTAGGCAACCCCTTCGACCTCCAGAAGAATCGGCTGGTGCCCTCTCGTCAGCCCTCAATGCTGACCCTGGCAGGAGCCATGGTTCATCCTTCGTACCGCAAACTGGAGAAACCTCATTACACGTTTCATTGTCATGCATGGAAGCGGAATGTACTAGATATAGACCACATCCACTACGCTGCAATGGATGGCTAACTTTGTTTCAATATCTACAAGGGTTGGATGAAGAGCAACAGCCAAGTTGGCGGTTCAAGCAAAGAGGTATCGGCCAAGAGGAATAGGGACAAGGACAAAGTCGAGGGGCGTGGGCGAGGACTCGAGTAAGGTGGCGATGTCGTTGCTCATGGCGGTTCTAAACTTCTAATGGAGTGTCTACGGATTAGTTGCATAGTTTAATTTCAGGTGTGCTTAGTTTAATTTGAGGGTGTGTTGTGTTTGAGCCCCAAAAGAACTATGTTATGCTTCTTCTCGTTACTTTAACTCTTGGTATGTACATACTAGTACTAGTATTTCTTTAATAGAATTTAGCACCCCAATTAAGCACGTACTAGCTTTTTAATAGTACTATATGCATAATTTGGCGACGCGCTCTCTATATGTACCACCTTTTTTAAATTTCAAATTTTGCTCCATGGCGCAATCCATCGATAGTGAGTACTACTGTACAAAATTATACATTTTTAAAAGGCTAGCGTCTATTTCATCACACACACACACACACACACACACACACACACACACACACACACACACACACACACACACACACACACACACACACACACACACACACACACATATATATATATATATAGCCGCTAAATTCTCAACCTAGAGCAGCGTGTATGCCATGTAGTAAACCGATCCGGAGGAAGTATAGTAAAAATGAGGTGATTTTACCAAGCGATCGGCGGGGGAGCATGGCCTGTCATGCGGTCCCATGTGTCATGATGTACCAAGGCGATGCGCGTGTCCCTCTTGAGGCGTAATCAATACTAGTACGTGGTTTGAGATGATGTCGAACGAAGTGTGAAATAATGGTTGCTTCGTCCGTCAGGAAGGTGCGGCATTGTGATTTGACGTCTCATTGCTCATTACTAATCTTGGGCGATGCAGTGGGGTGCGTCCCCCTGCTATTCTCGCACTGTTATTTGGTGCTTGACACGTCGACCGGTTGCTATATGTCCCACATGTCGTGACGGAAGTACAAAATTCATGAAAGGGAGCACCGACGGAGGAGTATACTACAGAATTCATGAAAGGGCGACTTAGTTTTGGAAAAATCTGTTTTTCAGAGTGCGTACCCACTAGGGTTTATAGGGCTCATCTAAAAAACATTTGTTTTTCCATTTGATAAGTCTCAATTCTACTATACTAGTAGTAGTACCATTACATGTTGGATTTCGAGGTGCGTTAGATCACCCGACGCAAGCAGTGTCAAGAGGAAACTAACCAATGCATGTACAAGTTCAAGGAAATTTAGTGGTCATTCATGCATTCGTTCTAATTAATGCCTCGGTAAACATAACTTCTTGAGAAAAATGAGCGTACTGTGCAAACTACGAAATTAATTCGACCACTCACCGTCTACCTTGGTTGGAGAGATTTTGAAATTGAGCCATAAACTGGAAAGGCTTGATTACTATTTGTGGCCTTGTATAGATGCAAAATGTATTTTTTTATAGTGGCCTTGTATAAGTAAATGGAGGGAGTACTAACCAAAGTACGTACGTAGTAGGGACGAGGAGTAAACGGAGGGAGTAGTAAAATTTTCTCCTAAGTGATGACTAACCTTATAGCTAACCTTGTTGTAGTACGAGTGACTAAGTGATGACTATGTATAACATGCCAACATCAGATAGCCTAACGCACCATGTTAAATCTCCAAGGGCGCGACCGCGCGTGCGACACGACGGTCATGGTAGGTGCGACCATGATACGAAGTGCTTGGCAGCCCTTGGATCTGAGATCAAGCGGTCGCATGCTAAGTTGCTGAAAATTTGCAGAATAACCCTCCCGCTGACAACCGACAAATTTACTCCCGGGCGAGTAGGTTTCTCGGTTTGCATGCGGGTTTAATGGAGGCGAGGCGTGTTCAGCCGGGCGTGCAAAGTGGGCGGTGCAGTACTATTCGATTTGACAACTACAACTAGTATATTATAAAAACAAAGAAGAGTAGTAGAGATAGAGATAAGAATAGAGACTAGGGAGGAGCACCGTCTCTTCGCCCGTGGGCTACTCCTGCTCCATTCGGCGGCCATAGCGTCCCCTACAGCCACTCCCTCCCGCGCTCCATTCGGCGGCGCTGTTGACATTTGTGGAGCGCACTCTCGCGACTGCTAGCAGCCACGACTTCACCGACGACGACTTCTTCCCCGACCTCGGCAACCTCTTCCTCAACGACATGGGCGACAACCTCAACGCCAATGGTGCTGCTCCCGTTGCACCGTATGTGTTTCTGTCCTTCCTGTTCGAAATCATTGTAGAATTCATGTTTCTAGTCTGTGTCCTAGACTCGATCTGTTCATCTACTATGCTAGTCCGCATGATTAGTTTAATCTCTATTATAGCAGTCATGATTTATTTTGTAGTAAATCTCGTAGTAACTTGCTCATATATTCAACTGGCGGAACGTCCCCTACAACCACTCCCGTTTCATGGACGGCCTGGTCGATGCCTCCAAGGAGCCCTTCGTCTACTGCTATGAGTGCCCGGTGCCGATTTGGGGATCGCCGGCGGACATCGTGCATCACCTGACGCAGGCGTGCGGCAATCACTACTGGCCCTTGGCGAAGAACATCAAGTACGAGACGTGCTACCCATTCACCGTGCGGAGTCATTGGAGGATCAGCGCCGCCGCTAGTCTCGGAGGAGGACGGCAGCGTCTTCCTCTTGATCGTGGCCACCGGCGAGGCCAGCCAGCCGCCGCCACATCTCTCGTAGTGTGCGTCGTGGCGGCGCCGCTAACATCGACTAATCGACGAGGCCGATTTACTACCCCTCGGAGGTCCGTGGGCGGCGACACTGGCTACGTCAAGCTGACTTGGACTCTGCCGAGCTGGGACCTTCCCGCCGATGTGGACATGGAAGACGCATGGTATTATTTGACCCCCAACAATGTGCATGGGGACTCCAAGGAGGTTCACCTGGACATATGCATTACTAAGTTAAATGTTGATCATTAGTCTTCGCTCAATGTAATCCGCTGTCTAAGCATGTGGAGACTTCCATGCATGATCTTGCTCTATTGGAGTATCGCGCATGAATAAAAGTGTATCCATTTATGGTTTAGTCTAGAATCTTCCATGTATGAATTTTTACTACAGTACCGGTGAAAGACTTATGATGAACCATTTCCCGCAAAGCACAATAAGAGTTATTTCTTCACAAGTTTTGGATGCAAAGTTGAATAGTTGAGCGCTTTTGTTTGCAAAAGATACTTTTTATCTATTTCACCGGATGTTTCGAGCTCTAGAGATGAAATAATATCCGAAGAAACCTATCGATACCTGTTACACATGAGATGACCCCACATCCTTTGTCAAAATAAACAACACCCGATCAATGCATTTCACTCTTCCGTAACAGCAGACGGGCACCTTACTTGCTCCTACATCGTGCTTAAGCTTGCCACATAGGCATAAAGTCCGATGTGGCAAGTTAATCAGAAGAGAGGGACTAGTTTGGTGACCCAAGGAAGAAACGGTGTTAAGCACGTGTACCTACGTGAAAAGACAATTTTGAGTCTATAGCTAATTAAATGAAGCAAACTTAGCAACACCATTTCATTGGAAGAGGTCACTCCTTGGCAAATGCAATAAATACTAGTACTCCCCGTGTCCCATAATATAAGAACGTTTTTGGCTCTACACTAGTGTCAAAAACGTTCTTATATTATGGGACGGAGGGAGTAAAAAAGAGATAGAGAGGAGTAAAAAATACACTTATAGCCAACCTTATAGCCAACCTTGTTGTAGTATGAGTGACTAAGTGATGACTATGTATGACATGCCAACATCGGATAGCCTAACGCACCGTGTTAAATCTCCAAGGCGCGACCCATGAGCGACGCGACGGTCGTGGTAAGCGCGACCATGATACGGGATCTTTGGCAGCCCTTGGATCTGAGATCAAGCGGTGCATGCTAAGTTGCTGAAAATTTGCGAGAATAACCCTCCAGGATAGGATATTCACCCATTGGTCTAGAATCACGCCATGCAACCGTTCGATCTCCGATCCAAGGGCTCTTGGAAGCCCGTATCATGGGAGAATGGAAAGCCACTACCCTGCCGTTCGCACGCTGGCAGTTCGCTCCTACTTGTCCCCGCACGTCCTTTAATACTACGACGGTTCGCTCCTAGTCGTCCCGTCCATTCACATTACGGCAGTTCCACTAATCCTAACCCTCCTCCCAAATCCATGGCATCCCAAATCTCCCCGATCGGTGGTGTGTACAAGGTTAGAACCATCACCGGCGAAGAGTTCGACGTCATCTACACCCGTTCTTCCGCGGCGGTGAAAGGATGCCTTTCTCGCTTCAGACGCATGTTCGAAGACTCAGATGATGAGTGGGTCGCCGGGCTAGATGTTGAGTACACCACAGTCATGGGACGAGAGAAGGATCTAAAGGAAGAAGAGAGGAAGAAGCCCGCCGTGATCCAGGTTTGCGTGCATGACTTATGCTTGGTCTACCACATATGCCATGCCGACGTTGAGTGCCAGGATTTTAAGGACTTCCTCGAGAGCAACCTAGTCAAATTCGTTACTGTAGACTTTGGTAACGACAAAGAAGTCCTGCGTCGGATAGGCCTCATTGTAGGCAACACCTTCGACCTCCAAAAGAATCGGCTGGTGTCCTCTCGTCAGCCTTCAATGCTGACCCTGGCAGGAGCCATGGTTCATCCTTCGTACGGTAAATTGGAGAAACCTCCATACACGTTTCATCGTCATGCATGGCAGCGAAATGTACTAGATATAGACCACATCCAGTACGCTGCAATGGATGGCTACCTTTGTTTCAATATCTACAAGGGTGGATGAAGAGCAACAGCCAAGTTGGCGGTTCAAGCAAAGAAGTATCGGCCAAGAGGAAGAGGGACAAGGACGAAGTCGAGGACGTGGACGAGGACTCCGAGTAAGGTGGCAGTGTCGTTGCTCATGGTGGTTCTAATGCAGTGTCTACCGGAATAGTTGCAAAGTTTAATTTTAGGTGTGCTTAATTTAATTTGAGGGTGTGTTGTCTTTGAGCCCCAATGAACTATGTTATGTTTCTTCTTGTTACTTTAACTCTTGATGAAGTACATACTAGTATTTCTTACATTTCATCTTTTAGTTGGTATAGTACTACCACTCGTTTATTCACATTATATACGTACAATATATATGGCCAACATCATATAGCCAGCAGTTTAGTTGTCAAAGAATTTCAGGGTGCTTAGTTTTGTCAAAGAATTCGGGGTGCTTAGTTTTATTTGAGGGTGGGTTGTCTGGACACCATTATTGTGACTAGCCTTTTTAATAGTACTATATGCATAATTTGGCGACGAGCGCTCTCTATATGTACCACCTTTTTTTAATTTCAAGTTTTGCTCCATGGCGCAATCCATCGATACTACTGCTGTACAAAAGTATACATTTTTAAAAGGCTAGAGGGCGGGCAGTCTAGCTTGGTCGGTTTCACGAGGCGAGGGCCTTTGTGATTTGACGGCTCATTACTGCTGGAAGGCGGGGCCTTGTGATTTGACTGCTCAGTATAAATGAGCCGACGACCTGATCGAGGAGGAGCAAAGAACTGCGGCGGTATACTCAAGTTTTCCATTTGGAGTAGTCTGCTGACGGAGGAGCACGAAACACGACAGCCCAGTGCCATATGGCGATAAAAAATGATCTAATTTGCTAGTCATCTCATTGTTACTAGCATTGTTCTATTCATTCCCTCAAAAAACAAAAACCATTGTTCTATTCATGCCTCGCAGAGAACGTGACACGTCTTGTGAAACACCGAAGAAAAGATGAAACACAACAGCAAAAGAAGAAGGAAGATTATCACCCCAAATGATCTAATTAGCCATGAGTCGTGCTTCGCTTCTTCATCGCCTCCACGACCTCCATCTCCTTGCGCGTCTCCTCCGCCATCTTCTTCATTCTGTCCATGACGCGGGATTTCTCGCGAGCCTTCATCATCTGTTCCACGGCCGCATTACGTACCTTGACAGCAGCCGGGTGCTCGATCGCGAGCCGCCAACTCCTCCTTCATTCCATGACGAGGGCCTGCAGCATCTTCATCGAGGAACTACTATTCTCATGCAGCTTCTTCCAGCCGGTGTTCTTCTCCTTCAATAGGTCGATCTCGTGGCAGAGCTTCGCCTTGTCCTCCTGAAGTCGCAGGATTTCGCCGGTCGCCTTCTTCTCCGAGGCAATGCTCTTCTTGAGCAGATCACCAAGCCGGCGGTCAACTCCCCTGCTGATTGAGCTCGGCGGGCATGTCGTCGAGGCTCTCCTTCAAGAACTCCGTCAAGCCTTGGATGAACTCCTTCGCTTATTGAGGTGCTTATTGAGCTGATCGGGCATGCCGTCGAGGATAACGACTCCAGCTCCGCCCGGCTCGGCATGTTAGCCTCCATGCTAGGGCGCTCACAGGAGCCATCGCCTGCCCGTGAGAGATCTTTCGAGGTCTCTGCGTGGCGGCGAGCCCTCTCTTTTTTTCCGCAGCCTTGGTTGCCGCTCCCTTTTTACGAGTAGTTCTCGACCTAGAGCTCTGCTTACCGGCCATGGCAACGACGGACAAAGAAGAAGCACTTATGAGGAGGAAAGGTAGAGTAATTTTCGGTTAAGTACTAGCACTAGTAGTACTAATACCTGCATAGTGGGAACACGTTCAGGTTTGGTACGTACTAGTAGGTGTGAGTAGGCTTTCGAATGTGATGGGAACAAGGTAAAGATTAATTGATGGTTTTGGTTTCGAGGCCCGAAACGGCTCCCGATGAGTTTAACGGAACATAAATTTCAAGTACTACATTGTAAAAAATTGGCACAAAATACGAAGGAGACCAATGGAAGTAATACTGGCAACCCACGATTTAACTACTTGCATGCGCGCAGTGGAGTAATAATGTCTTTCTTCCGCCCTCACGTCCACTCAATTTGCATGCGCTGTATTAATTGACCATCAATGAAGTGAACGACTTTACACGCGTCAAATTATCACATGGGGTGGATCTTGGTACAAAATTGCGTCCGCCCGTGTACCCGCGTGTGCGTGCGAGGGAATGAGTGCTTGCGTGGCATGCGTGCACATCTTAAACCGGCATGTACCGCCAAGATGGCTCGGGGAGGACAGTACATTCTTACGGAACTAGCAACACGTCACCGTGATCAATCCACGCAAGGAGGTCGCGACAACGCCTCCACATGTGCCACGTGGCTTCATGAATTGTAAGAGAGACACCGTGTAGCGTGCCATTGGTATTCTAATTTACGTGTTTTGCACATACTCGAAGTACTAGTAATGTACACGTGCATTGCACACATCAGATTTTGCAAACAAATTATGAATAAATACCACACGATAGCATGTAAGCTCTGAGTCATATATGCGTGATGTAGCCCTTTGTTTAATTCTTATAGTTCATCTCATTCAAAATCAAATTAGTTTTTATAAAAAAACTAAGAACGCGTGAATAGGAAAAACATGGGATTATAGTGGAATGTCGTCTTGAATCCTACAAGATTGTACGAGTGTTTGATTGTGCATAGAAAAAACGCAGAATTCTTTCAAAGAGGTTTGAGTGGATGGGATGTTTCCTATGAAATCTAGTGCAAATGAATCATATGGAAAAATTCCTATGGTTTACAATCCTACGAATCAAACAACCAAGATAGGAAAAATTCCTAATGATTAGAATCCTCCAAAATTCCTTTGAGAATCCTTTGAATCAAAGAAGCCCTTAATCTATTTTATGATTCATGGAATTGTGCGTTGTAAAGCATAAAGTAAAAACAAATAATGGCAATTCAACTAGAAAAAAAGTTTGGGCAGTTATGATACAGAAGATTCTAGAACAAAAGAGAACAACTGTTGTTTTGAGGTTTGTGCATTATGCTTAAGTTCAACCATGGAGTCTGCTAGATTGTACATGTGGCAAAATCCGGTGGGGGGCTAGAAGATGGTGCGAGGGGCCGAGTGGAGGGAGACTATGAAGGAATGCACAAGTGCGAGATCGATATTAGAGAGAGGGGGCGAACACATGCGCTGTTGCACGCAGTGGCGGAGCCGTGAAAAATAAATGAGCTAGGGGGCCAAGCATTGCTAATCCTTTACGAGGAGGGTCCATTCATTAAATTAAACCTTTTTTAGCAGCAATTTTCTAATGATCACATTCATATTAGCCTCGATATATAGTGATGTTAGGGGGGGCAGGGTCCTTACTGCCCCATGTCTTCGCCATTGTGCACGCGTCTGAGAGATGAAGCGAAAGGCATGGATGATGAGAGGGGGACTTTGGATATATAAATAATGTGGGTGTATTAGCTATTTATGTTAATCCTATACAGAGATGTATAGATTGATCGATGTGGACGTGGGAGAGGTATAGATTGATCGATGTGGACGTGGGAAAGAGGGTGAGACCTCACCGGATATATCGATTGATCGGTTTGTGTGGAAAACTATGAAAGACCTAGCTATATACACACATACATAGAGGAACATCGATTGTTGTGCATGCACGCTTGAGAGATAAAGAATGCCCGGTATGATGGAGAGGGGGATGTGTGTGGGTGTGTGCCTTCATGGGAGACCGACCTGAAGAAAAAGATTGCATGCGTGCGATAGATAATTCCGACTGGTAGTGTGTGAGCATGCATGCACGAGAGAAAGTTAGTGGTACAATTATAAAGAGAAGACTACTTGTGTGGGTGTAAAAGAATAGGTGAGGTCATAATCAATGTGAAGTTGAATTCAAATATTTGAATAAGAGATCCGATGTTTGAAACCCATGCATGCATGAATATAACGGAGATCTGCGGGTGTGGTTTGAAAGCGAGCATGTTGTAATGTATACACATTGAACAAGGTCGACTGATTTGAATTTGAGATACCGATGGCGAGACATCATTTGCCCACGCCGCATCCGTGCATGGACACACTATTCTAATTAGAGATGATGGTGACTTTAGCATCACATATCTATATCTATACTCCTATATATATTATATTATATATTTTTTATATTGTGTGCGGGTAACTTTAACTTTGAAAGATGGTGCGTTGGATGAGGCGAATCCGATGGTCCAAAGATGGAAAATTTGAGCACTATTGGCGTTGGATATCATCTAGATTCCACCAGATTTAGCCACATGTATAATCTAGAAGACTCCATGGTTGAACTTAAGCATAATGCACAAACATCAAAACACAAGCACTTCTTATTTGTTCTAGAATCTTCCGTATCAGAATTTCCCAAATGTTTTTCTACATTATTTGCTAATATTTGTTTTTACTTTATGTCTTACAACGCACAATTACATGAATCTTAAAATAGATTAGCTTTCTTATAAAAACTAGATGATTTTGAATGAAATGAACTATAAGAATTAAACGAACATCTACATCATGCATATATGACTCAAAGCTTGCATGCTATAATGTGGTATTTATTCATAATTTGGTTGCCAATTCTCATGCGTGCAATGCACGTGTACCTTACTCTAGTCTAAATGGTGTTTGTGTGTGTGTGTGTGTGTGTTGTGTGTGTTGAGGTGCAAATTGTATTTTTTGGGTACACGTTAAGCTTGTTCTTCGAAATTTCAAGCCGCACCTTGTTATGCGAAAATTGAAGCTAAGCGTCTCTGTCTATCGTCTTCTAAACTCCGCCTCTTCAACCCGCGCCTTGTTAGCCGAAATATTTAAGATATATCTTTGTCTCGTTGTGCTCGACAACTCCTCCATCTCAACCTCGCCTTGCTATTCCGAAATTACAACGCGTGTGAAAACTCCCACCTCCTGTGAAATCCCGACCGCGAAATGCCCGTGGTACCCCTGAACCGAAAGAACTTCCTCAAATCGGTGGGGGGTACTTTTGTAACTTACGCCACATTTCGGACAAGCGCGTATCTAAGCCATGGTTCCCCACTGCCATCCCATCCGCCCACCCATTCATACACCGAGGCCGCGAAAACCCGCCACGAAACCCCACACCCTGCTCCGTCCGCCACCCAGCCGGAGCCTCTTCCCGACGACGTCGTCCACAACAACACCTCGACGTCCCTCATCCACTGTACCGGATGAGGATCCATTGTCAATCTCATCGTCCCGCCGGTTCAGCCACCCCGTCCTCCACCTCCAAGGAGCTGCCCCGATGTTCCCCTCGTCTTTCACGCCACCTCCATTCCCACACCGCCGTCTTCACCTGCACCACCGGAAGAGCATCATCATCACCGTTTCCTCGGATGAAGCTGCAGCCTAATCGGCGCCACCAAAGAGGTTGTACACTAATCGCCGCATTTTCTTCTTGATTCGATCTCACGGTGCTGCTGGCGCTCGGTCCCGAGCCGACACGGCGCGGCTCCATCCACGACGGCGTCGCCGGCCACTTCCTCCACGGTGTCGCTCCCTCGGCGGCGACGTCCACATCAGTAGGAGCTGCTGCTGCTTTAGCTCTCGCTCGCGCTGCTGCTCTACTCTTGCTCTCGGTCCCCTGCCTAGTCTGCTCTTGCTATTGCTCTTGCTCGCGTTGCTGCTCTCACTCTTGCTCTTGCTTGCGATGCTGCTCCGATTTGGCTACACTTCAGTCGACTGAATCGACTTTTGGGTCAGTCGATTTTCAAGGGGTGGGCTCGTCGGGATGAAGGAAGAACCACCCGCAGCGGGGAGGGGGGCTCGCCGGAGAGGTACCCCACTATCTATCTTAGGGTTCAGGATGGGGCGGTGGTCGCCGGCGTTGGTGAAAGGCGGTGGCGTGGGGATCGCGGAGAAAAGCTCGGCACGGGGGTGGAGAGGGCTAGAGGATTGCGGGCGGCGGCGGACCGGCGGTGGGGAGTGTTTTGAAGCGGGCGAGGCGGTGCACCGCCGCCACATGGCGGTGAGGCTGCTGTTTGGCGGTGGTGGTGGCGGCTCGAGGGGTGGAGGTTGAAGATGAACCGCATGCCCTTGATTTCGTATCCAACGGCTGCAAAATCGATGACCGAGATGAAAAGTCGATCGACCGACGTGTAGCCTCACCTTGCTAGTGCGTTCGGTTTGACAAAGAAAATTCAGTTTAAACAGCTTAGGTTCGATTTGACGCTTAAGTTCAGTTTAACGGTTAAGTTCATTTCGACGCTTAAGTTCAGAGATGAGCGGCTGATGTATTTTACATCTAGCACTTTGTGGTTATGTATTTTACGTCATGTATTGGAGATGCTATTAGAATTCCACTCAGGTTAACGTTGTTCGTTGTCTCTCTTGTCCTGCTTCACCTCGGCGTCGTACAACTCACGGAGCTGCTCCAACGATTTAACCCTCCATCACAGCGGAGCAGTACCTCGGCTCCATCTCCGGGCGCCTAAGATCTTCTTCCCTCCTCCGACAGCAAAGTCAGCGGAGCATCCTCACCGACCAACCAAATCACGCTGAGATCGACATGGCTTCGCCAAAGAGGTTGTACACTTGTTGCATCTCTTTTTACTCTACATGTTATATATATTGTCCATTTGAGCACTCATAGTAACGGAAATCGATTATTTTATCCTACTATATGACAAGCGGTGAGGTACCGAGCAACTTAGCTATCCGTGATGGACTCTCTTGAGCGCCATCATTATTTATCTCTGCGTTTGAGCTGTGCATTTGTCGATGGGCACGGGAGTTGAGCTAGTATGGCGATGGCTTTGGGTCCAAAGTAATAGAAGTAGCACAAAACATTTTTTAGTGTAGGATTTTCCTTGCTCAAGCCTGCCTACTAGAATCGCAAGTGCTTGAAAGGAAAAGTGAATGAAAAACATAGGAATTGGAAAGTTTCCTATGGTACTACTTTTCATGAATTTGGTGCAAAGGAATGGAGCAAAGGAAAACTGTAGGATTTGTTCCTTTAGTGTCTCCTTGAAAGAAAAACCGTAGGAATTCTAATTTCCACTTCTCCTCCTTTTCATATTCCTATTCATCAAGCACAAGACTAAGAGATAGTAGCATAATAGCATTATAACCGTACATTTTCTTGTGGTTTGACTTAATCTCACCATGTTTTTTGCATCCTGTGATCTTCCAATTGTTGTGAATCAAACACCCAGTTGGCGAAAATCCTGTGTTTTAAATTCTCTGTTTTGCATGTGCATTCCTATCCTATTCTGTCTATTTCCTATCCCTGCATTGTTAGAATCCTCAAATTCAAACAAGCCCTTACTCAATTACTTCATTACAAATATGTGTCAAAGAAAACCTTGTGTGGTTTGTCCTGCTCTGCTGCGCTGTGTTCCACCCAGCTCAGCTGCTCCAATGATGGAAGGGTTCACCACAGCGAGGATCCGCTCTCCGATCTTTCTTTCGCCGCCTCGGATCTTCTTCCCGCACGCAGCATCGACAACTGCATTACCATCATCAAGCGAGCGAGATGACCTTGAGGACTACACGGTCCGCAAGAGAGGTCGCACTCTTCCGTGTCGCTTCGTTATGCGTCACTTAATATGATGACATGCTACATTATCGTCGTGTTCACCTATTAGACTCGAGTCAGTCCAAACTAATGCTGAAACTTGAGTTTTAAATGGTTGTGGGGTACATATTGGGGCATCATTCAAGACTATCTGTCTACTATCTGGTTAATCTCCGGTGTCTACTATGAGTTTCATGTTGGGTGCAAACAAACATTAAAGGAGCCATTATCTATATTTTTAACTAAAGCTATTATCTGCTCGCTATCATTGGTTTTGGGTCTATCCACAGTTTGCTACCATCACTCTGGATTTGTGCATGCACTCCTTACATAATCTCACTATGTTTTATTCCTATGCATGCCGTTATTGTACACAATGGAACTGATCATGTAGAGCAAAAGAGACGAGCCTTGCGTGGCAATAAAATTTCATGCAGACGTTGTTCCATGGTGGGCGCAAAGGCAGCCCCCTCCACCCATTTCGGATCGTAATCAAAGGAAGATAACTGTTCGAGGGGGTTCGTAGGAGAAGACCACTCCTATTTACCCCATGAGGTCTTCGCTCTAACTTGGCATCTTGATGTTGGTAATATCATGCATATGGTGCCTTGCATTGCTTCTCAGATACATTAAAGATGTCATCTGCTTAGTTTAGACATGCTTTGTGTCAATGCCATCTGTTTAGTTTCTTTATCGTATATGTGAATCATGCAATGCCATCTTGTCTAGCCAGGCATCATATATGTGAATTTTGCAATGCCACCCTGGTTAGCCACCATCTTATATGTGAATTATATCATGCCATCATTTTTTATTATGTGTTAAATTTGTCAACAATTTTAGTACATTCAATTACTCTTCTGTGCATCAGCCATTCGCACGGTCATGGAAAAATCTGGAGTGGAAACAAGGTCTTGAGCGATACAATGCTATCTGACAAGCGCATGTCTTTTTGGTTACCGATAGCTCCTCGGAGGAGGATTCGAGACAGATGACCACCATATTTCCCCACGAGGTGCATGCCCTAACTTGGCAGGGTTATGTTACTCATATCGTGCGTATGGTATCTTGCATTTCTATGTCATTTGCTTAGTTTAGACATGCTTTGTGTGAATGCCACCTGTTTAGTGTCTAATTACCATATATGTGAATTATGCAATGCCATCTTGTTGCAAGACATTATATATGTGAATTATGCAATGTTATGTTGTTGCAAGGCATTATGTATGTGAATTATGCAATGTCATGCTGTTTAGGCAAGCGTCATATATGTGAATTATATCATGCCGTCCTTTTTTTGTATTTCTCATTGATTTTGTTGACAATGTTTGTATATTCAACTGCTCTTCTTGTGCATCAGCCATTTGAATTGGTGATGGAGAAATCTGGAGTGAAAACAAGGTCTTGAGCGACAATGCTACCTGCTTGAAGCGTATATCTTGTCTGATTACAGATAGCTCTTGAGAGGAGGATTCAGAGGCGATGACCAGTCCTATTATCCCCGAGGTGTATGCTCAAACTTGGCAGGTTATATTACTCATATAATGCATATGTTTTATTGCAATGCTTAGTTTTTACATCATATACACAATATTGAATGCCATCTCCTTAGTTGACACATCATATATGCAATTGCCCTCTGCTCACTTCCTTAGTATATAAATCATATATTTGAATTATGTCATGCCATGATGTTTACATAGACATCATGTATCTGAATTATGGCATGCCAACCCATTTTCTAAAGACATAATATAGTTATATCATCTCATCCAATTTACATAGTCATCATATTTTAAATTATGTCATTCTATCCGTGAATTATATCATGCCATCATGTTTCCATCGACGACATGTTTGTGATTTATGGCATGCCAACCACTTTAATAGACACATCATATAGTTATATCATGTCATCCTGTTTACATAGTCATCATATTTTGAAGTATGTCATTCTATCCTGTTTAATTAGCCATCATACATGTGAAATTGTGTCATGCTATCCTGTTTAATTAGCCATCATACATGTGAAATTATGTCCTGCTATTCTGTTTGCTTAGACAACATAAATGTGAATTATTTCATGCCTGTTTTCTTCCCTACTATCCATTGCACTGTCTATCTTACAATGTCTGTACATTCAATTACTTTTCTTGTTTATCAACCATTTCAATTGGAGGAGTGATGGCGATATCTGTGGGAGTAAAACACGTTCTTGAGAAAAGATCATGCTACCCGTCGATGCAGATAGAAAACGGTTGTACTTGCCCAAGAATCAGCCCCACCACACATAACCCACACTCATGCAGATTGTACCCCTACCCGGTTGGACAGAGAACCAGCTACACCCCTTCTAACCCCAACCCCAGCAGATAGACACCCAGTTCCGTTGACACAACACCGTCTCCACCAGAGCACCCAAACACGAGCAGTTAGTAAGGCAACTGCAATGCCCAAATCACGAGGACCACCACTCCGAACCCAAGTCAATGCTTAAAGCGAAGAAGAATTGTTCTCGTGTCAGGTTCCGTAGCTATGGTTCATACTACTTTGCTCTTGCATCACTTGTATTCTCGATACCAACCAATTTCAAATTTGAAGGATGCAATTGAAACTCCAATGGCGCAAGAGGTGTGTTTTAAACCTGTTTCTTCAACGTGTTTGGCTGTTTGCTGTTGTAACTTGCTCTATGTTGATTTTAGTTTCAATTGAATAAACAGTTATGTTCTTATGCCATGCACATTACAAGTGTTGTTATTGCTGTGTAGTTTCCCACACTTATATTCTGTCTATGCTGCTTTGTCTTAAATAGATATGATTCGAACTGTATCTATGTTGATTTGGCAACATAAACTAGAATGATATAGACCATACAGTGACCATACTACATAGATATATGTTTGTTTCATGCTGTTATTCTGTCCACCTTACTACTGAATTGGTTTACCAAAATGAGTTTCATATACTACATTGTAAACCTGAGATGTGTTTGTTTGTTTCTCTTTTAGAACGCGGATAAAATATTGGAGAAGAGTACCCTGTTAGTAAAGGAAGTAATGCAGATAAGGTTCAAGATAGTGAGACATCCCTGTTGGTCTCCAAGAAAGCTGATAAAAACTATATTGAGGACACTGATACAACCCCAAAGTCATGTCTTGATGTAGTGTTCGAGTTACTGGCTACCACTACTGGCACCAGCTCTTCGAACTCATTGCCTGAATCAGTTCGGCTTCTTAAGTCTCAACTTCAAGTTGAAAGACATCAATCAGATGTTATGCAGCAGGAAGCCGAAGGACTGAGGAAGTCCCTGCAGAATTCAGATGCATACTTTCTGGTGCAACAAAGAAATTTGGAGGACTTAAGCGCCAAACAAGAGAAAGTTAATAAGCTTGCTAAGCATCTTGCCGACATTATGGGTACATAGGATATTGTTTCTTGAGCTCTTCAAGTGGTTTCAGATTCGGACTTGTTTTGTCTGCGGCGTTTATATCTTCTTGTGTTCCCTATATTTGCAATCTTTGGCGAACTTGATGCCCAGTGGATGTAATATGTGTAATAGCCGTGATAGCCTAGTGTAAGTTGCTTTCTTATTTATTTCCTTGTTGTCTTGTTTATTTGTTTGCTTGTAGTGAGTGCAGTTCTTTTTCTGCGGTTTGCTAGTGGCTGCAATAACCTTTTTTTAAAACTAGGCCACAATAACCATGGGCTAATATTTACTGTAGTGACACTGGACCTACGGGCCATAGAAACAATGGGCCTTCTACGGGCCGCAGAAACAATGGGCCTTATACGGGCCGTAGAAACAATGGGCCTTCTACGGGCCGTATCATCAATGGGCCTTATACGGCCAAGATGATCGATTGGCAAACATGGGCCAATAACGAGCGCATTATGGCCGTAAACGGGCTAGAGTTGGAATCGTCCGTTCATGGGCCGACCATAACGGGCCATCGTTAATAGGCCGTATTTCATGACGCTATGAAAACGGCCCAACGTGTTAACGGACCACAAACGGGCCGATCAGAACCACGGGCTGAATTTGGCCCATAAGCGAAAAATAGCGATGTGGGCCGTAAGTAAGCGAATCTTTGAAATGAGCCCAAGAATAAATGGGCTCGAGTAGGCGAAAGATAACATGGGCTGAAACGCCCAACGAAATAACGGGCCCTTAATGGGTATAAAGTGATACACTATTCATTACGGGCCAGTTTCACCACGGGCCGTTAATGGGTGTAAAGTAATACACTGTTCATTACGGGCCACTTTCACCACGGGCCATTAATAGGCCAAGAGTTACATAGGGCCTCATATGGGCCAAAAGACGTCATGGGCCATACATGGGCCAGAAGTGAAAACGGGCTGGAATCATATTGGGTGGCCCAGATGACGCTATTGGGCCTAATTCGGATAGGGCGTAACGGTCCTTGTGTTAGCGGGTTGTAAATGGGCTATATGCAAACATGCCGTTAACAGGATTTACATGGGCCGGCCCGCCACCTATTGACCAAGTCAAATGGGCCGGCCTTTTCACAGGAATGGGCCTCTGTTGGGCCGTGCCACGTGTCAACGTATCATAGGCGCCTTCTGTCCAATGAGTGGATGACATCTGTCCCAACGGTGAGCCGACACGTGTTTCCTCCAGCCAATGATGATTTTACACGTGGAAAATCCCCATTGGTCGGGGCTGTTAACGGGTTATCGGATCCAAAACCCGACCCGATAGCTTAACGGCGTTCCATTACGGTGGATGCCACGTGTCGGTCACCCTTGACGAAAGCACTTCTGTGACGCGCGATTTATCGTCATGGAAGTGGACACTTCCGTGATGATAATTTTGGTAATGTCATGGAACACTTCTATGACAACACAGGTATGACTATCTTGATTCTGTCATAAATTTGTCATGGATGTACATGCATGACAAAAAACGCGACCTACTGTGACAAACACGTATCATCACGGAAGTGTATTTTTTTGTAGTGTGCCTGTGTTGCAAGGTGTGAAGTTGAGTAAGACTCAAAAGCCGACCACGGCAGAAAATGGAAAGAGAATGAAATTCATCCCCTAGGCCTCAGTCGTAGGTTCTATAAAGTATGCTATGCTGTGTACCAGACCTATTTTGTACCTTGCCATGAGTTTGGCAAAGGGAGTTCAATAGTGATCTAGGAGTAGATCACTGGACAACAGTCAAAATTGTCCTTAGAGGACTAAGGAAATATTTCTCGGTTATGGAGGTGATAAAGAGTTTGTCGTAAAGAGTTACGTCGTTGCAAGCTTTTTGACACCGATCTAGCTGACTCTGAGTCTCGATCTGGATACATATTGAAAGTGGGAGAATTTAGCTAGAGTAGCTCCCTGCAGAGCATTGTAAACATAGAAATTTGCAAAATACATACTGATCTGAATATGGCAGACCCGTTTACTAAACCTGTCTCACAAGTAAAACATGATCACACTTAGTACTCTTTGGGTGTTAATCACATGGCGATGTGAACTAGATTACTGACTCTAGTAAACTCATTGGGTGTTGGTCACATGGCGATGTGAACTATGGGTGTTAATCACATGGTGATGTGAACTATTGGTGTTAAATCACATGGCGATGTGAACTAGATTATTGACTCTAGTGCAAGTGGGACACTGGAGGAAATATGCCCTAGAGGCAATAATAAAGTTGTTATTTTATATTTCATTATATAATGAGAAATGTTTATTATTCATGCTAGAATTGTATTAACCGAAAACTTGATACATGTGTGGATACATAGACAAAACACCGTGTCCCTAGTATGCCTCTACTGGACTAGCTTGTTAATCAAAGATGGTTAAGTTTCCTAACCATAGACATGTGTTATCATTTGATGAATGGGATCACATCATTAGGAGAATGATGTGACGGACAAGACCCATCCATTAGCTTAGCATAATGATAGTTTTATTGCTATTGCTTTCTTCATGACTTATACATATTCCTTTGACTATGAGATTATGCAACTCCCAGATACCGGAGGAATACCTTGTGTGCTATCAAACGTCACAACAAAACTGGGTGATTATAAAGATGCTCTAAAAGTATCTCCGAAGGTGTTTGTTGGGTTGGCATAGATCAAGATTAGGATTTGTCACTCCGAGTATCAGAGAGGTATCTCTGGGCCCTCTTGGTAATGCACATCATGATAAGCCTTGCA
This sequence comes from Aegilops longissima, assembly GCA_021605205.1. Lineage (NCBI taxonomy): Eukaryota > Viridiplantae > Streptophyta > Magnoliopsida > Poales > Poaceae > Aegilops > Aegilops longissima. The sequence continues at coordinate 314,096,334 of CM038678.1, forward strand.
AGCAATGTTACCAATGATTTAGTTGCGGGATGATGCATTACGGAATGAGTAAAGAGACTTGCCGGTAACGATATTGAACTAGGTATAAGGATACCGACGGTCGAATCTCGGGCAAGTAACATACCGATGACAAAGGGAATGACGTATGTTGTCATTACGGTTTGACCGATAAAGATCTTTGTAGAATATGTAGGAACCAATATGAGCTTCCAGTTTCCGCTATTGGTTATTGACCGGAGAGGTGTCTCGATCATGTCTACATAGTTCTCGAACTCGTAGGGTCCGCACGCTTAACGTTTGATGACGATTTGTATTATATGAGTTATATGTGATTTGGTGACCGAATGTTGTTCGGAGTCCCGGATGAGATCACAAACATGACGAGGAGTTTCTAAATGGCCGAGAGGTAAAGATTGATATGTTGGATGATGGTATTCAGACACCAAAAGTGTTTCGGAATGTATCGGGTACATATCGGAGTACCGGGGGGTTACTAGAACCCCCAGGGGGAAGATATGGGCCATACGAGGGAGGCACACCAGCCCACAAAGGGGTGGCGCGCCCCCCATAGGGAAGGAGGATGAATAGGACTAGGAGAGGGGGCGGCGCCCCCTTTCATTCTCCCCCTCTCTCTCCTTCACCCTTTTGTAGAAGGAAGGGGGGGGGGGGCGAATCCTACTAGGAGCCCAAGTAGGACTCCTCCTACTTGGGGCGCACCTAGGGCCAGTCTCCTCCCCCTCCCTCCTTTATATACGTGGGGAAGGGGGCGCCTATAACACACATCAACTGTTCCAAGCCGTGCGCGGCGCCCCCCTCCACAGTTTACGCCTCTGGTCATATTCACGTAGTGCTTAGGCGAAGCCCTGCGCGGATCACTTCCGTCACCACGCCGTCGTGCCGACGGAACTCTCCCTCGACACTTTGATGGATCAAGTGTTCGAGGGACGTCATCAAGCTGAAAGTGTGCAGAACTCGGAGGTGCCGTATGTTCGGTGCTTGATCGGTTGGATCGAGAAGACGTTCGAATACATCAACTGCGTTAACAAAACGCTTACGCTTTTGGTCTACGAGGGTACGTGGACACACTCTTCCCCTCTCATTGTTATGCATCTCCTAGATAGATCTTGCATGATTGTAGGATTTTTTTGAAATTGCATGCTATGCTTCCCAACGGTGGGGGCCAGCAACGTGGCGCAGCTCCTTTACCGCCTCTGGGCACGGCGACCGCGGTGAGCGACACGCTCATCGCCGCTGGACACGCTCGCCTTCAGGGTGCCGAGGGTGGCCCTGCCGCTTTGGCACGCCCAGCAAATCAACACCCGGCTCGTCGAGGATGTACGGGGCGTTGAAGTGCGCGCGTGCCGCGACGCGTCCGCGGAGTGTTCTAGCGTGGCTAACTGCATCCCTAGGACCTGAGACCATGCCGGGTCATCTTTCAATGACATGTGGGATCGCATGTGAGCAAAGGGCATGTCCAACGTTGCCACGCCCACAACTGACTACCCTAGCACACAAAATCCTCGTCAGCTACATGTCAGCGTCACGTTCCTGCCGGCACTAGCTACCCGCATTCATGCCGTCCTTCCGTATGCGATCATTTAGCAAGATCGCTGCCCGAGGAACCAACTCCGGCGACTTATTGACGCACCCGAACGCTTGGCGTCACCAAAATGCGCTACTTAAAGCGGCAACGCCCAGCTAAACTCCGCACCATAGCACATCCTCCTACCTGGCACCACATCCACCATGACCGAGAGCGGGAACGCTCTGTGGGAGAGCTTGTCTTCGGGGATGAAGCTCGAGGTCGCCGCGCTCGCTCAACTCGCCGCACTCAGTGCAATACCAGCCTAGCTGGACGCGGACGCGACCACACAAGCGGTGGCCACGCTGGAGGCCGATGACGGGAGCACAACCAGCCACGCGTCCTACTTGCCATCGTCCAATGTTCGGTGGCGCAAGTGGTAGGTGAAGCGACATACCGTCCACGTCCATCATCATCGACCTCACATCCACCGGCATCGCCGAGGTCAGGGACTCCTTCAACAATAAGTAGGGCATGGGACGCGGCAGGGCATGGTGTGCCAACTGGCCGCTTCGTCTCCCGTGTTCTACTCTTCCACACCGGAGACCACACCTTCACTTCACGGGTCTTGAACCCCGCCGCCGTTCATGGAGACGGCATATGGAGGATGTCGTCGCTGATGTGGAAGTACAAAGCAAAGTGAACGCCGGTCGCCGCCGTAGAATAGGTTTAGGGTCGGTTTCTTTTATTTTCCAATCCTATAAAAGTTAGAAATGTAATGAAAATCTTCCTGTTTGCATGAATCTCGTCTGGTGTATATGAACTTTGAAGGTGCAACTAATCCCCGGGTGGTTTTGGTAACTCATAACAACATATAGCTCATTGAACTAATATCCATTCAAGTTAAATATTTCAGAAAGTTCAATGATTAGCATGGCATGGACTAGAGATGTGGACCCCTCAAAATGCTAAGGACATAGATTGGCAAAGGCTCAAGACTCTTCATTTTCATTTTAGTGATCCAAGATCACATTGAGTCCATAGGAAAGCCAATACTATTAAAAGGGGATGAGGTGTTGCTTAATGGCCTACTTGCTCAAAGTGCTTAGTGATATTGCTCCAAAACCCTCAGCCACTTTCTCATTTTCACATTTGTCCAGAACCTGAAGTCAAACTCGGCCCCACCAATTTGATCTATCTGGCGCCACCGAGTACATTTGACCTAGCCACTACCAAAAACCCTATACAATTCGGTTTCACTGATAGGGATCTCGGTCTCACCGAGATGGCCTTGCAAACTCTTTGTTGCCTGTTGTAATTATTTCAGTCTCACCAAAATGTGCAATCGGTCCAATCGAGTTTGCTTGACCAACTCTCTGTTTGCTCATTGCTGAAATTGGCCTCACCGAGTTCATGCAATCGGTCTCACCGAGATGAGGTTTTGCCCTAACCCTAGCACATCGGTCCCACCAAGTTGATCATGTTGGTCCCACCGAGATTCCTAACGTTCACATTTTGAATTGAATCGGTCTCACCACGTTCTTCTATTGGGTCTGACCGAGTTGGGTCAAATCTGTGTAACGATTGGATTTTGAGTGGAGGCTATATATACCCCTCCACCCCGTCTCCATTCAAGAGAGATCCATCGGAACGTGCCTACACTTCCACTACTCATTTTCTGAGGGAGAACCACCTACTCATGTGTTGAGACCAAGACATTCCAATCCAACCACAAGAATCTTGATCTCAGCCTTCCCCAAGTTGCTTTGCACTCAAATCATCTTTCCACCATAGCCAAATCTGTAAGAGAGAGCTGAGTGTTGGGGAGACTATCATTTTAAGCACAAGAGCAAGGAGTTCATCATCATCACACCATCTATTACCTTTTGGAGAGTGGTGTCTCCTAGATTGGTTAGGTGTCACTTGGGAGCCTCCGACAAGATTGTGGAGTTGAACCAAGGAGTTTGTAAGGGCAAGGAGATCACCTACTTCGTGAAGATCTACCCGAGTGAGGCAACTCCTTCGTGGGTGATGGCCATGGTGGGATAGACAATGCTTCTTCGTGGACCCTTCGTGGGTGGAGCCCTTCGTGGACTTGCGCAACCGTTACCCTTCATGGGTTGAAGTCTCCATCAACGTGGATGTACGGTAGCACCACCTACTCGGAACCACGCCAAAAATCTCCGTGTCTACATTGCATTTGCCTTCTCCAAACCCTTACCTTTATCTTCATATGCAATGTTTTACTTTCCGCTGCTACACTCTTAGAATTGCATGTGTAGGTTGATTCCTTGACTTGTGTTAAGTTGCTAAAATCTGCCAAGACTTAAAATTGGGAAAAGGCTGGCTAGACTTTTATCTAGTCAAGTAGTCTAATCACCCCCTCTAGACCTACTTTCGATCCTACAAGTTGTATCAGAGCTTTGGTCTCCATTTGCCTTGGTTTCCATAGCTTTGGTGATCATAGCCTTGGTTTCACAACCTAGGAGAGTATGGCGTCTAGCAAGGGAAATTACCATCATAGAGGTCCTTACTTTGATGGTACTAATTTTGCTAGTTGGAAGCATACGATGAAAATGCATATTATTGGTCATAACCCTGCTGTTTGGGCTATTGTGTGTATTGGCTTGCAAGGTGAATACTTCGAGGATGGAAGAGAACTAGACCGTGAAGCGTCCGCGGAAGAATTGAAGATGTTGCAATACAATGCTCAAGCTTGTGATATTCTTTTCAACGGATTGTGCCGCGAAGAATTCAAGAAAATCAGCCGTCTTGAGAATGCAAAGGAAATTTTGGATACTTTGGTTGATATGCACGAAGGTCCCGAGTCCGTCAAGGAATCCAAATTCAATATGCTTCAAAGTCAACTTGACAAGTTCAAAATGAAGGATGGTGAAGGAGTCATTGAAATGTACTCTAGGCTTGCTCTCATCACAAATGAGATTGCCGGCTTAGGAAGCGAAGAGATGGCCGGCAGATTCATCATCAAGAAGATCCTAAGAGCCTTGGTTGGAAAATATGATACCATGTGCACCTTGATCGAAATGATGCCCAATTACAAATATCTCAAGCCAACGAGAGTCATTGGTAGAATTGTTGCTCATGAGATGTCACTCAAGGATAAGGTAGAGCTCCACAACAAGTCTAGTGGTGGTTACAAAGCCTCATGTGATGCTTTTACAACATCAAGTGAGAAACAAGTCTTCAATGAAGAATTGAGCTTAATGGTGAATAACTTCAACAAGTTCTACAAGAGTAGAAGAAAAGAGAGAAGTTCCAAGTCAAGGTCCTACAATGACAAAAGATCTCCTAGTCGTGATCGCAGTTGCTACAATTGTGGAAGACCCGGACACTACTCTAGTGAGTGTACGACTCCCGACAAAAGAAGAGAAGACTCACCTAAAAGAATAAATAAAAGAGAGGAATCACCTCCAAGAGAGAGAAGGAGTAGAAATGATCGTTATGTACGAAGACCCTCTCATAGAAGCAAGGATTCAGAAAGGAAAGACAAGTCATCAAAGAGCTACACAAGACGAAGACATCAAGCTCATGTTGGTGAATGGGTATCTGGTTCCGACTCCGACAACTACTCCGAGAGAAGTTATCACTCCGACTCCGAATATACTCAAGATGAAGGTGTTGCCAGTATTGCACTTGGGTCATCCAACTCCTACGGCATATTCGACTAACCAAATGAAGGAATTGGAAGATGCCTCATGGCTAAAGGCCCTAAGGTATCACACCCTGAGTATGTTGATTTCAATAGTGATGAAGATGATTTGCTAGGTGATGATGGTTTACTTGTTGACAACACTAGTGATGAAAACTATGATGAAATTTCTATTAATCATGCTAATCAAGATGAAACAAATGATAGTGATAAGAAGGAGATTGAGCGTCAAACTAAAGAATTAAACACTAATAAGTTAGCTCCTTGTCACGCCCAATATGCGACCCTATCCAAAAGGAACACGAAGGTCCCACCAAGGATAGACCCGCATATTGAAACGCTTTTGCAAGGTGGATATCGTTACATCAACATTACATAATAGATGGGGATACATACATAAGGCACAAATGCCACAAGAATACATCAACATCATACAAGATCCACATCCGACTACGGATGAAGCATAAACAGAAACTCAAACAATATCCACCCTGCTAGCCCAGACTGCCGACCTGGAACCTGTCCCCTGATCGAAGAAGCAGAAGAAGACTCCAAACAAGCAAACATCGCTCTCACGTCATGATCATCGCAAACCTGTACCTGCAACTGGTGGTGTAGTAATCTGTGAGCCACGAGGACTCAGCAATCCCATTACCATGGGTATCAAGACTAGCAAAGCTTAAAGGGAAAGGAAGGGGTAAAGTGGTGAGGTTACAGCAGCGACTAAGCATATATGGTGGCTAACAGACGCAAATGAGAGCGAGAAGAGAAACAAAGGAACGGTCGTTAACTAGTAATGATCAAGAAGTGATCCTGAACTCCTACTTACGCCAGACATAACCCAGAAACCGTGTTCTCCTCTCGATCAACCCCGAAAAGAGACACTCACGGTTACACACACGGTTGGTGTATTTTAGAAGAGTTTACTTCAAGTTTACTACAACCGGATATTAACAAATTCCCATCTGCCACATAACATGCAGGCACGGCTCTCGAAAGTTTATACCTGCAGGGTGTCCCAACAAGCCCATGATAAGCTCTCGCGATCAACGAAGGATATTCCTTCTCCCGGAAGACCCGATCAGTCTCGGAATCCGGCTACAAGACATTTCGACAAAGAATAAAACAAGACCAGCAAAGCCGCCCGATCTGCCGACAATCCCGATAGGAGCTGCACATATCTCGTTCTCGTGGCAACACCGGATGAGACTAGCTACGAGTAAAACCAAACCTCGGGTTGCCTCAAGGTGGCCCAAGCAGTAGCTTGGTTCGAGCCAGCACTTAGAAAGCACGGCCCGGGAGGGGGGGCTGAATAAAGATGGCCCTTGGGTTAATTACTCCCAAGGGAAATGTAGGTGGTGGTGAGGCAAATGGTAAAACCAATGTTGGGCCTTCTTTGAGGAGTCTTATTCAAAGCGAACTGTCAAGGGGTCCCATAAATCACCCGACCGTGTTAGGGACGCAAAATCCGGGAACATAACACCGATATGATGGAAACTAGGGCGGCAAGAGTGGAACAAAACACCGGGCATAAGGCCGAGCCTTCCACCCTTTACCAAGTATATAGATGCATTAATTAAATAAGATATATCGTGATATCCCAACAGTAAACATGTTCCAACAAGGAACAACATCTCCATGTTCAACAAGGAACAAACTTCATCTTCACCTGCAACTAACAACGCTATAAGAGGGCTGAGCAAAGCGGTAACATAGCCAAACAATGGTTTGCTAGGAAGGGTGCAAAAGGTTAGAGGCTGACATGGCAATTTGGGATGGCTTGATAAGCAGGTAATAGGTAGCGCAGCATAGCGAAAGAACGAAGCAACTAGCATAGCAATGATAGTAGTGAGATCCAGGTAGCGGTCATCTTGCCTGAAATCCCGCAAGGAAGAAGAACGAGTCCATGAAGAAGACGAATGGAAGAAGCCAACCAAGCGTGAGCGAACGAATCCTCACGATCGCAACGAAACAGGAACTAACAAGAAGAAGCACACAACATAGTAAACACACCACACATGAACAAGGCATGATGCACAAACAAGCATGATGCATGACAAGACTACATGAAGCTACTCATGGCAAAAGATGATGCAAACAAGAACAACACATCAAAGCAAGTTTAAATGAGGCCGGAAACAACATATAACAATTCCGGTAAGTCCTCATATGCAAATTTCGAAATTGGTCCAGATCTGAATAACTTTATGTTCAAGTTGTTAAACAGCAAGTTAAGATGCACCACGATGATCTACACGAAATTCTAGTCAAGTTACATATAAAGTTCATTAGATTGAGCTACGGCCTAGAAGATATGAGCAAAACAAGTTAAACATGGCATTGATGCAAAATGCCTACAAACATCAAGAAAACACCTCAAAACATGGATGCAACATGATAATATTAAGCTACATGCAAAAACAAGCAAGTTTCATATAGAGCACACTCAAAAGCGGACAGCGGTTCAACACATACACACAATACAAGTTATAGCAACAATCTGCCCAAAACAGCAAGTTGGCATATTGCAAGCATCAAAACAACAAGCTACAGCATCTCAACATAATAACAAAAGGCATGGGCATGATGTACAGGTAAAGCATGAAAAAACATGAACACTGAGCTATCTCCAGAAATCACTAGAACATGCTCAAAAAGACATGGCAAGATTGCAAATAATAACAGTTTCAGACTTATCAGGAAATAACATCAGGTTGCAATGTTTAGAGCTATCAAACAACATGCTACAGGAACTTATCATGGCAAACAAAGGCATGGCATGATACTACTAAATGCATAGAACAAAAGTCCTTTAGTGACCATAAGCCAAAAAGGATCAGAAGATATGATGGCACCCATGTAAACATGGCAAGTTATATTACAGATTCATACATGGCAGAAACAACAATAAGTAGGCATGTTGGTGAGCTTGAACCACTCACCACAGAGAAATACATGGCATGGCAAGGCAACTCACAGTAAGAAGACATGGCATAGAAGCTATACATGGCAAGAACAACATCATAGCATACAAGGATCAACTACAACAACCTTGGCAAAATTGAATAACATGTAAACAATCTGCCAGGAAACATTTTATAGCAAAAGTAGAGCTCGATTGACTCAAGCTAAGGCACTCCATAATTGCAAACAAGGGCATGGATGGATAGAGCAAGACATGTAGAACAAAACATCCTTACTGAAGTATCTCAAAATATGCATGGAACTCTCTGTAGCATCAAGTTAACATGGCATAAAAATATCAGCAGAACAGGGCTGAAATCAGCAACATCAAGAAGCCTAGTTTGCATGCTTGTGCTAGTCACCACATAGATCACAAAAATACATGGCATACACCCCTGGAAAGATGGCATGGCATATTACAAAACACATATAGGACTCAAATTCATAGGGTGCACACATCAATCATGGCAAAAATGACAAAAGTGCATGTTCTGTTAAGAAACAGAAACTAACATCACATAGCACTCTTCTAACAGCATTTCGGGCATCAAGATGAGCTCAAATGAAAATGATGCAATGAGAAGAAATGATCTACTCTTCGAGGCGAACATTTTGACATATTAAACGTGCAAAACGGAGCTAAATGCACAGAGTTATGATGCGATGAAAATGCAATAAAATATGCAACAATTTCGTGGACTTGGTGGATTTTCAAGGGGGGGAAGTCAACCTCATGGCACGGACTACGAGGAAGGTCGGGACTCGCCGGAGATGGGGCGGAGAGGGCGGCCGGCGAGGGCGAGCCGGACCCGGGGCCGGGGAGGTCGGGCGCCGCGGAGGTGGCGGGGCAGCCGAGGAGGAGGCGGCGGCCGCCAAGCGGGCAAGGCGGCCGCGACCGAGGGCGGCGACGCCGGGCGGAGGGGCGCTGGGTCGCCGGCCGCGGTGGCGTGGTGCCGGGCGAGCTGCTCGGGAGGAGGAGGCGCGCGGCAGCCATGGCGCGCGCAGGACGGCGGCGGAGGCGAAGCGGCAGTGGCAGTGCCGGGAGGCGGGCGGCGGCGGCCGGACTCAGCGAGGGCGACGGAGGAGGTCGGGCGCGGCGGCGGCGGGCTTCAGGCGGAGGCGCTGGCTGGGCAGGCCCGACCTGGCCTCATGGGCTCTGCGGGTGAGAGAGAGATGGTGAGGTGGCGTGGTGCGATTGGAGGAGAGGCGGCGGGGTGGCGTGGCACGCCCCCATTGGTCGGGCGACGTGGCTGCGGGGCGGCGGACATGTCCGGCCGTCGGCGGACGCGTCCGGCGGCGCGGGGAGAGGCTAGGCTAGGGTTTGGACTGCGAATTGATCCGGAATTTCGGGAGGAGGGGTGTTTAAATAGGTAGAGGGAGCTAGGAGAGTCCAAATGAGGAGCGGTTTTCGGCCACACGGTCGTGATCGAACGACCGAGAGCATGGAGGGGAGTTTGGTGGGTTTTGGGCCAGTTTGGAAGGGGTGTTGGGCTGCAAACAAAAGAGGCTTTTGCGGTTACCCGGTTAACCGTTGGAGTATCAAACGACCTCCAAATGGCACGAAACTTGACAGGCGGTCTACCGGTGCTATACCAAGGCCGCTTGACAAACCTCGGTCCATTCCAAGACCGTTAAAACCCGCATACGAAAAAGAGGTAAAAGGGGCGCCGGAGACATAGGAGTGCGGATTGCAAAACGGACAACGGGGAAAATGCTCGGATGCATGAGACGAACACGTATGCAAAATGAAATGCACATGATGACATGATAAGAAATGCAGATGATGACATGGCAAAGTGCAACACGCAAGCACATGACATGGCAAAGACGACGAATAACTGACGGACACCTGGCGCATCGAATCCGGGGCGTTACAACACTCCTCCACTAACAAGAGATCTCGTCCCGAGATCTTAGGACCGAGACGGAAGGGAAAAAGGGATGAGGTGAACAAGAACTCAAAAGAAGAAGCAAAGACTCGAGAGCACTCGAGAATAAGAGAGGAACGACGAGAATGACGAGAATGACGAGAATCGAAAACTCCCTGACTCAGATAGACTCTGAAAGCACTCGTTCTAACCGGAGTGGTTAGAATGAGAAAAGAAACGGATAAGACTGAAAGAATTTAGGCAGCACTCCTGCTGAAAATGGAAGGATTAGAACTGAGTTTGACGAAATGGAACGATAGTTGACGAGAGGAAGAACACAATGCCTCCGGAAGAATTGAAAGAATGAAATGAAAAGAACTTAGAAGGAAAGGTTGAACGGAGTTGTTGAGAAAATCAATAACGAAAGAGTAAGCTTGATGTGGACTTAAGGAAAAACATCTCAAAATTATGAGGTGATAACCGGCCACAAACGAAAATGATTGGATAGCTGAGAAGAACGAAGAAATGCGAAACTCCGCTTCAAAAGAATACGGAGAATTAATTGCACTTCGAGACGCGAGAAGAAAAGATACTTGAACTCCGCCAACAAAATCTTGATGCACTCTTGAAGAAATGAATTAAATCATGAAGAACCACCATGAAGAACTCCGGTGACAAAAGGATGATGAGATAGAATGAAAGATGAAAGAATAAGATGAGCCTGCGATGAATTAGATGGGGGATTCCGACGAAATGGCTGAGGAAATTGAACTCCGGAAAAGAAAAGATTAAAACACTTGGAACTAGAATTTATTCCTCACGAACAAACTCCGAAGAAAAAGATTAATCGCTTGGATGAAATAAGAATAAGATTTATTGTATGCTTATCCTTCATCAAATTAAATTGATGACAAACAATGGATTTTTGCATACTACTTATTCTTCTTGAAAAGGATTGAGAAGTGACATAATGCAAACTTGAGAAGGTCTTCATGAACCACCGGTATGATTGAAAAGAACGAATGGATTAAAATGATAAACAAGGAAAAGAATCTTGAACGAACCACCGTAAGAATTCGAAAATGAACGAGGAGAAGAGAACGAATCGCCGGAAAGAATTAGAAAAGCACGAAGATACTTGAGGGAATTTAGAGAAAAGAGATCGAAGGGATCGCGAACTGCTTACGAATGCTTGAACGCAGCACCGGAAGAATATTGAGACGAACGAAGGGGCACGGATATAGAATAATTGGAGAATGACTTTGAAAACTTAGAATGAAGAAATCTTCCGAAAAGATGGCCTCCGGATGATCGAGAGGGAAAGCAACACCTGAAATACTCCGGATGGATGAAAAGAATTTGCATGACTCGAAACAATTAGATAGGATAACATCGAGCTAGCACCATGAATCTCCGGGGGAACGGACAAGATTTAAGAGAAACTCTACTTCGGTCTTCAAATATCGACGAGAAACACCACCAATTACTGGGATACTCCGGGAGAATGAAAAGCAAAGGGGTTGAACCAGCAATGAAATGATTTGAAATCGATCTTGAAAAGGCATCTGACTGATGAAATTCATACTTACGTCAAATTTCGAAAAGAATTGAGAATAACTCCGGGGAAATTAGAAGAGTCAGGTAAGATCCTGGGAAAGACCTGTGGGTTAGGGCCCACTAAAAGAAAACACCGTTGGAAAGGGATGATGAACAGATAGATGATGCACCGGAAGAACTGAAATATTTAAATGAGGTGATAACCTCGAATTAATTGGAACACAGACGAATCTCCTGAGATGTCTTCTGAACTCCGGAATGATAAACTGGCGAGAGGCGAACAAGCAGGGAAAACACTTCGAGGAAAAGAATATGATCGACAATGAAAAACTTGAATTGAATCCACCGGGGAAGAAAAGAGGTGATGAAATACGAACGAGACGAGAGTTCACCGGTTGAAATAAATGAGAGAAGACTAAAGAGGCTCCACACGAATGGAATTGATGGTCGGAAGAACTCGAACTCCGGGAATAAGAGGGTGGGTGGGCGGGAAAACAGAGGCAACTTGGAAGGGGAAAACGACGAATATCTTGAAAAGAAAAGCACCGGTTGGAATAATTGAGGAGAGAATGCAAAGGCTTCGCACGAGTAGGATGAATACTCGATTACGGACTCCGGTTCCAATAAGAAGAAGGGTGGGCGGGTGGGAAAAGAAAACAACAGAGGATTGAACTCAAAGATGAAGATGGTCGAGTCAACTTGACGAGAAATGGACCGGATGAAAAGAGCTGAGGGCCAACGATCGGAAAACCAACTGCGTGATCCTAAAGAAAAATTTGAAGGGGAAGAGGAGTAATACAAAACACCTACGTCAAGATTCCTCACCAGAGCGACGAAGGGGCAGAGGAGTAAAAAGAATTCCTACTCTCCGATATAACTAGACTCCGAAAACAGTTTTCTTCTAGACTCAACAACGTCCAAACTACACGATCAATCAAGGGGGGCTCCTAGGGTGGGTCGAGGCTCTGATACTAACTTGTCACGCCCAATATGCGACCCTATCCAAAAGGAACACGAAGGTCCCACCAAGGATAGACCCGCATATTGAAACGCTTTTGCAAGGTGGATATCATTACATCAACATTACATAATAGATGGAGATACATACATAAGGCACAAATGCCACAAGAATACATCAACATCATACAAGATCCACATCCGACTACGGATGAAGCATAAACAGAAACTCAAACAATATCCACCCTGCTAGCCCAGATCCGCCGACCGAACCTATCCCCGATCGAAGAAGCGTAAGAAGACTCCAAACAAGCAAACATCGCTCTCACGTCATGATCATCGCAAACCTGTACCTGCAACTGGTGGTGTAGTAATCTGTGAGCCACGAGGACTCAGCAATCCCATTACCATGGGTATCAAGACTAGCAAAGCTTAAAGGGAAAGGAAGGGGTAAAGTGGTGAGGTTGCAGCAGCGACTAAGCATATATGGTGGCTAACATACGCAAATGAGAGCGAGAAGAGAAACAAAGGAACGGTCGTCAACTAGTAATGATCAAGAAGTGATCCTGAACTCCTACTTACGTCAGACATAACCCAGAAACCGTGTTCTCCTCTCGATCAACCCCGAAAAGAGACACTCACGGTTACGCACACGGTTGGTGTATTTTAGAAGAGTTTACTTCAAGTTTACTACAACCGGATATTAACAAATTCCCATCTGCCACATAACCGCGGGCACGGCTCTCGAGAGTTTATACCCTGCAGGGGTGTCCCAACTTAGCCCATGATAAGCTCTCGCGATCAACGAAGGATATTCCTTCTCCCCGGGAAGACCCGATCAGTCTCGGAATGCCGGCTACAGGACATTTCAACAGCAATAAAACAAGACCAGCAAAGCCGCCCGATGCGCCGACAATCCCGATAGGAGCTGCACATATCTCGTTCTCAGGGCAACACCGGATGAGACTAGCTACGAGTAAAACCAAACCTCGGGTTGCCTCAAGGTGGCCCCCGAGGCAGCTCGGTTCAGGCCAGCACTTAGAGAAGCACTGGCCCGGGGGGGGGGGCTGAATAAAGATGGCCCTTGGTTTAATTACTCCCAAGGGAAATGTAGGTGGTGGTGAGGCAAATGGTAAAACCAATGTTGGGCCTTGCTGGAGGAGTCTTATTCAAAGCGAACTGTCAAGGGGGTCCCATAAATCACCCGACCGTGTTAGGGACGCAAAATCCGGGAACATAACACCGATATGACGGAAACTAGGGCGGCAAGAGTGGAACAAAACACCAGGCATAAGGCCGAGCCTTCCACCCTTTACCAAGTATATAGATGCATTAATTAAATAAGATATATTGTGATATCCCAACAGGTAAACATGTTCCAACAAGGAACAACATCTCCATGTTCCAACAAGGAACAAACTTCATCTTCACCTGCAACTAACAACGCTATAAGAGGGGCTGAGGAAAGCGGTAACATAGCCAAACAACGGTTTGCTAGGAAGGGTGCAAAAGGTTAGAGGCTGACATGGCAATTTGGGATGGCTTGATAAACAGGTAATAGGTAGCGCAGCATAGCGAAAGAACGAAGCAACTAGCATAGCAATGATAGTAGTGAGATCCAGGGTAGCGGTCATCTTGCCTGAAATCCCGCAAGGAAGAAGAACGAGTCCATGAAGAAGACGAACGGAAGAAGTCGAACCAAGCGTAGACGAACGAATCCTCACGATCGCAACGAAACAGGAACTAACAAGAAGAAGCACACAACATAGTAAAAACACCACACATGAACAAGGCATGATGCACAAACAAGCATGATGCATGACAAGACTACATGAAGCTACTCATGGCAAAAGATGATGCAAACAAGAACAACACATCAAAGCAAGTTTAAATGAGGCCGGAAACAACATATAACAATTCCGGTAAGTCCTCATATGCAAATTTCGAAATTGGTCCAGATCTGAATAACTTTATGTTCAAGTTGTTAAACAGCAAGTTAAGATGCACCACGATGATCTACACGAAATTCTAGTCAAGTTACATATAAAGTTCATTAGATTCGGAGCTACGGCCTAGAAGATATGAGCAAAACAAGTTAAACATGGCATTGATGCAAAATGCCTACAAACATCAAGAAAACACCTCAAAACATGGATGCAACATGATAATATTAAGCTACATGCAAAAACAAGCAAGTTTCATATAGAGCACACTCAAAACGGAGCAACGGTTCAACACATACACACAATACAAGTTATAGCAACAATCTGCCCAAAACAGCAAGTTGGCATATTGCAAGCATCAAAACAACAAGCTACAGCATCTCAACATAATAACAAAAGGCATGGGCATGATGTACAGGTAAAGCATGAAAAAACATGAACACTGAGCTATCTCCAGAAATCACTAGAACATGCTCAAAAAGACATGGCAAGATTGCAAATAATAACAGCTTCAGACTTATCAGAAATAACATCAAAGTTGCAATGTTTAGAGCTATCAAACAACATGCTACAGGAACTTATCATGGCAAACAAAGGCATGGCATGATACTACTAAATGCATAGAACAAAAGTCCTTTAGTGACCATAAGCCAAAAGGATCAAGAAGATATGATGGCACCCATGTAAACATGGCAAGTTATATTACAGATTCATACATGGCAGAAACAACAATAAGTAGGCATGTTGGTGAGCTTGAACCACTCACCACAGAGAAATACATGGCATGGCAAGGCAACTCACAGTAAGAAGACATGGCATAGAAGCTATACATGGCAAGAACAACATCATAGCATACAAGGATCAACTACAACAACCTTGGCAAAATTGAATAACATGTAAACAATCTGCCAGGAAACATTTTATAGCAAAAGTAGAGCTCGATTGACTCAAGCTAAGGCACTCCATAATTGCAAACAAGGGCATGGATGGATAGAGCAAGACATGTAGAACAAAACATCCTTACTGAAGTATCTCAAAATATGCATGGAACTCTCTGTAGCATCAAGTTAACATGGCATAAAAATATCAGCAGAACAGGGCTGAAATCAGCAACATCAAGAAGCCTAGTTTGCATGCTTGTGCTAGTCACCACATAGATCACAAAAATACATGGCATACACCCTGGAAAGATGGCATGGCATATTACAAAACACATATAGGACTCAAATTCATAGGGTGCACACATCAATCATGGCAAAATGACAAAGTGCATGTTCATTAAGAAACGAAACTAACATCACATAGCACTCTTCTAACAGCATTTCGGGCATCAAGATGAGCTCAAATGAAAATGATGCAATGAGAAGAAATGATCTACTCTTGAGGCTAACATTTTGACATATTAAGCGTGCAAAACGGAGCTAAATGCACAGAGTTATGATGCGATGAAAATGCAATAAAATATGCAACAATTTTGTGGACTTGGTGGATTTTCAAGGGGGGGAAGTCAACCTCATGGCACGGACTACGAGGAAGGTCGGGACTCGCCGGAGATGGGGCGGAGGGCGGCCGGCGAGGGCGAGCCGACCCGGGCCGGGAGGTCGGGCGCCGGGCGAGTGGCGGGGCAGCCGGAGGAGGAGGCGGGCCGGTGAGGGCAAGGCGGCTCGGCCGAGGGCGGCGACGCCACGGGCGGAGGGCGCTGGGTCGCCGGTGTGGCTGTGTGATCTTGGGCGAAGCCAGCTCGGGAGGAGGAGGCCGCGCAGCCATGCGCGCGCGGGGACGGCGGCGAGGCGAAGCGGCAGGGCCGGCGGCGGGCGGCGGCGGACTCGGCGGGGCGACGGAGGAGGTCGGGGCGCGGCGGCCGGGGGGGCTCGGGCGGAGGCGCTTGGCCTGGGCAGGCTCGACCTGGCCTCATGGGCTGCTGCGGTGGAGAGAGAGATGGTGAGGTGGCGTGGTGCGATTGGAGGAGAGGCGGCGGGGTGACGTGGCACGCCCCATTGGTCGGGCGACGTGGCTGCGGGCGGCGGACATGTCCGGCCGTCGGCGGAGACGCGTCCGGCCTGCGAGGAGAGGCTAGGCTAGGGTTTGACTGCGAATTGATCCGAATTTCAGGAGGAGGGTGTTTAAATAGGTAGAGGAGCTAGGAGAGTCCAAATGAGGAGCGGTTTTCGGCCACGCGGTCGTGATCGAACGACCGAGAGCATGGAGGGGAGTTTGGTGGGTTTTGGGCCAGTTTGGAAGGGGTGTTGGGCTGCAAACAAAAGAGGCTTTTGCGGTTACCCGGTTAACCGTTGGAGTATCAAACGACCTCCAAATGGCACGAAACTTGACAGGCGGTCTACCGGTGCTATACCAAGGCCGCTTGACAAACCTCGGTCCATTCCGAGACCGTTAAAAACCCGCACACGAAAAGAGGTAAAAGGGGGCGCCGGGAGACATAGGAGTGCCGGATTGCAAAACGGACAACGGGGAAAATGCTCGGATGCATGAGACGAACACGTATGCAAAATGAAATGCACATGATGACATGATAAGAAATGCAGATGATGACATGGCAAAGTGCAACACGCAAGCACATGACATGGCAAAGACGACGAATAACTGACGGACACCTGGCGCATCGAATCCGGGGCGTTACACTCCTGAAACTACCTTAGAGGATCATCGAGAGTTATTAAAGACTCATGAGAAGATACGCTTTGAAAATCTCAATTCAGAGCTAGAGCATGGGTTCTTAAAAGCAATCAATGATGATCTTCAAAAGAAAAGTTTTTCTTACATTGCCAAGCATTTACTCTTGTCTACTTACATGCCACAAGTAAAATCTAGCAACAAGAGCAAGAAAGATTCTTCTAGTAGTAACAATAATCATTCTTAATCCAATGTTTTTGCTTCTAGTAGTTCTCTTGATTCCACTAATGATTCTCTTAGCCAAGTTACACTTGAGCAAGAAAATAGCTTATTGAAGGGAATTATAGAGAAAGGTATTTACAAGAACCTTGCCGGAAGTAAGCATTTTGAGGAAAATGTACACAACCAAGGAAGGCACCGGAAGAATCAAGGTGTTGGTTTTGAACGAAAGTTCAATGCCAATGGAGTTGAGTGGGAAGAAGATCAATACCCCAAGACCAAGTTTTTTCCTCAACAAGAGAAGTACGACCCTACTTCTTTCAAGGGAACACAAGCTCAAGATGATCTTCCACCATAAGACCACAAGCTAAAAGGCAAGGACAAGCTTCAAGAAGAGATTGATTCATTTGAAGAAGCTCCAAAGGCCTTGGTCAAGTGTGTTCCCAAGACTACATCAAGTTCTACTTCATCAAGTACGACTACAATTCCAAGGATTCCCATCAAGTTGATGTGGGTCCCAAAGAAGAAGATCTAGAGAGTTCTTGAGGGTGACTCTGCCAACATACTTCACTCATATTCATTTTGGCAAGGACAAGTGCAATCAACTTCCATATCTTGCACTAGTTCAAGGAGTCACAAACCCTCTTGTTGGTAAGAAAAGGGACAAGGTAACCAAATGCTTTCATGTACATCATCATGTGTGTGTTTCACTCTATGTCTATGAATATCCTTGTGTGTTCCTTGTGGGACTAACCCATGTAGGTATTGAAAGTGCAACTCACTCCAATGGATTGCTCCAAATAATCTACATCAACTTTGAGCATCCACATCTTCAACATCTACATGAAGTCTTCATCGACAAAACCCAAGGTTAGTTCATCCCTCTTAGGGGGGATATCACATCTAGAGGGAGCTTTGCCCTGAGAATTGAGCTAATGCAACTGTAATGGTGTGAACACAACAATGCTTTATGTAAAAGTGGTAACCCCACTTGTGTTTAAACGATGAGTATGACCTACGATCAAATGTTCTCATTTGACTCCTCAGTCAATATACTCATATATAGATGACCTAGTAATCGCCTATTGCTTGATAGATGCTAGAGTGATTGTGCATGCTTTGCCACATATTTTATTTGCTATCTTATTGTGAGCGTGTTGGTTGCATAATTTCCTCCATTCGAGGACATCCATTTGTTGCTTTGATTGTTTGGTTTTTCTCTTTGCCAAATGGATGGACAAGAATGCCTAAGTACTCCCTATAGCTATCTATGTTTTTCTTGTCTCAAACTCTATTCATGCTACATCACAAAGTATGAACAAGTCAAACTCGGACCCTCCGGGTGAGGAGCACTCGGAGCCACCGATCCGTCAAGGATTAAACTTCCAAAACCTCTTAATGCATCTCGGACAGATCAACTCATCACACTCGGTCTCACCGAATTCATTAAGTTGATCTAGGTTTTCACCTTGTGCAACCGATTTGAACAATTCAGTCACACTGAGTTGCAGTAACTGCTAGCAGTTTTGCATCTCGGTGCCACCGAGTCGTTCCACTAGGTCACACCGACAGTGACTGGGTATATATACCGCGGGTTGAAAATTTGGAAATTCCTCCAAACCACTCGTCTGCGCCTCCCAGCTCTGCCGCCTCCTTGGTCTCCTGATCGTGACCGTCGTCGCCAGTGTCCTCCTGCCGCTGGTCTCCATCGTCGTCAACAGAAATCTCACTGCCCTTGTCGCTGTAGCGAGTTCGTCGCCAAGTTAGGGTACGGACTCGACCTCTTTGTGCGTTCTCTTTTTCCGATTCTTGCACAAAGATCATTGCCATTACTCGTATCACGAATGAGATCAATCTATCCACCAAAAAGTTCCACTAGAATAGATTTGATGCAAAAACTTAGGGTTAGGTTTCTGCTGAACTCATCTCGGACCGACAGATCTGAGGCGGTCTCACCGATTTGGCTCAGGCCATTGCACAAGTACAACTCGGTCTGACTGAATCGTACTAATCAGTGTGACCGAAATCACTTAATCTATGAAACCCTAGCATCTTGGAGTCACCGAACCACACTTCCGTCTGACCGAAATTGCATGTTTAGATTCTGTTAATGCTTCGGTGTCACTGAGTTTGTCATATCGGTAGCTCTAAAATGCTTTCTGCAGAAAACTAAAGTTAAGTTTTTGTCTCAATACTTTTTGCAAAATAGCTGTGCTTTGTGATGCTCATCCTCTCTACCTATACCTATCTACTCACAGGGTTAGTTTCAGAGATGTCAAAGGGCAGTGACAGTCAGAACAGGTCTGAAGAGCATGTGAATCTTAGTGAGGGCAGTTATGATGATGGTAGCAAAAGCACTCCAAGCAATTTGCCTAAGGCTGCTACTAGGCAAAGGAAGAAGAGAACCTCATAATCTGAAGATGAGGACTTTATTGCTGATGAGGAAGTGACCTCAAAGAAAAAGGTGCTCAAGAAGGAGTATGCTGCTGCTACTGCCATAAAGCCTGGTATGCCAAAGAAAGTCCTGCCAAGAGGAATCCCATGTCAAAGGCCAGAGCCTCCACTCAGGAAACTATGGAGTTCACTCTTGAACCAAGAGAGGAAGAGGCTGCTGGAGGAAATAAGAGGAAGGAGAGAGTGAGGAAGACTATTGCCAGAGTCATTGGCAGATCATCTATGATGAAGGATTCTGATGAAGAAGAAGAGGCGGAGGAAGAGCCAGCTGCACCACCTCCAAAGACTCAGAAGCTCATGGGGGATGCCATAAAGTCTGGGGCTGCTCCATCTAAGCTCAATATAGCCCCAAGCCTCCAACTCAAGATCAAGCTCCAAAACCTTCTGCGCCCAAGAGATCCACCAGGAACATTTCTGCTGATGAGAAGAACAAGGCCCTAGTGCCTGAAGTTCAAGAGGATGAAGAGCCACAAGTGCTCAGAAAGTTGAAGCCAAAGATTCCAGATCATAATGATGATCATCCTGTTGCTGAGAACATGAAGGAAAAGAAGGATGCATGTCTGAGATTGTGGAGACAGACTGATCCCTATGCCACCGGGAGAAGGACTGCTATAGATTATCGTTTCCACACCAAGGAACAACAGGACTTCTATGAGACTGTCTTACTAGACAAGAAGCCTATTGTCAGTGATATGAGATGGGTTGACTGGAAATACATCGATGACAATGAGGAATACTTCACAGGTGTGCATGAGAGCTTCAGGATGAATGAAGTTGATAAGTTTGTTGGTCAAAAGTTGACAAGGTGGAATGATGAAATGATTATGCAATTCTACTCCACTGCTCATTTCTATCAAGATGGCAAGATTGTCTGGATGATAGAAGGAACCAAATATCAATCTACAATTTTTGAATGGGCCAAGTTGATCAATACCCCTAAGGAAGATGAGAATGACACAGATGTATATGCCAAGCCAAGGAAGGATCACAACTCCATGGAAAACATGTACAAGACTAATCCAAATGATGCCTTGGAGACTCACAAGCTTGGGTCCATATATTATCTACTGCCAGGATTGACCACCATCAACACCATCTTGAGGCACACACTGTTGCCCAAGTCAGGAGATCATAGGATGATCCGTGGTCACTCCATCAACTTTCTCCATATGTTTGATGTGCCACAGAAGTTCAAAGTGATGACTTTGATTGCTGAGACAGTGAAGAGAACTGCAGCTAATCAGAAGATATCATATGGATATGCCGCTCACATCCAAATGTTGATCAACTCCAAGATGGGAACATGGACATATCTTCTTGATAAAGAGAATCTCCCCCTAAGGCTAGAATTTGAGGACAATGAGATTGTCATGGATGAATCTCATCCAACCAGTGCAGAAGCCTAGGAGAAGAGAGAGAGAGAGAGAGAGAGAGAGAGAGAGAGAGAGAGAGAGAGAGAGAGAGAGAGAGAGAGAGAGAGAGAGAGAGAGAGCAAAGGCTACAAAAGCAGCAAAGGTAGCTAGTGCACCAGATGCTTCACAAGTGATGCTCAAGACCAAGAAAGATCAACTGAGTTATCTGCTTGAGGCTACTGTGAGGATTGAGAAGGGCTTGGCCACCCTAACTCAGAATCAAGAAAGTCTTGAGAGGATCACTGAGACCAAATTCCATGATCCAGATGTGAAGGTCACAGAGATCCAAACTACTGTGGAGAAGCTCCAGGAAGAAGTTGAGGACAGGAGTGACAAACCAACCACTGATGCTTTTCAGAGAGTGCCAAGGGCAGAAAGGTCTACAGTTGTGCCAGTTGTCAGAGATTCCAGGACTACCATTTCAGCACCTGCAACAACTGCCTCAATTATACCTCCAGTTTCAACTCCTCCAGCTCCACAGACGTCAGCTGAAGATTTTGCAGACGGACTCCTCTCCATGCCATCTACGTACACCGGAGCAACCAGTCAGAAGACCACTTCAGGAGCTCCCGGAGATGGTGCCTAGAGTGCCGCATAACACTATGCATTTTCAAGCTTTTTGGTAACTTGTTGCCAAAGGGGGATAAAGTGTATAGATCATTAGGCTTCGAGAGAGAGAGCGTTTTGCCTTTTGCTGCCTCTCTTGCTACTTTGATCATTTTCTTTGATTGTTTGCTTGTTTGATTCCTATGATACAATATTTGTGCTTGTTTGTGAGATACTCTGGTGATCATGCTATCTATGATACTTGTATATGATCAATCATGTTTATCCTTGGTGATGAGTGCATATTCTCTATATCTTATCATTTTGAGCGCTCCACCAAGATGTATGTGACATGGAAGAGTGACCCATGATCCTAATCGATTGTGCATTTGCATTCAAAAGCAAATTTTAAATAATGCACAAATTTAGGGGGACCTCTTGCTTATCACATACTTCTCAAAGCGACGATGTATTTCATTCATATTATCATTTGTCAAAGCTTTGATCTATATGTTGTAATCAATTACCAAAAAGGGGGAGATTGAAAGTGCAACTAATCCTTGGGTGGTTTTGGTAATTCATAACAACATATAGCTCGCTGAACTAATATCCATTCAAGTGAAATATTTCAGAAAGTTCAATAATTGGCATGGCATGGACTAGAGATGTGGACCCCTCAAAATGCTAAGGACAAAGATTGGCAAAGGCTCAAGACTCTTCATTTTCATTTTAGTGATCCAAGATCACATTGAGTCCATAGGAAAGCCAATACTATTAAAAGGGATGAGGTGTTGCTTAATGGTCTACTTGCTCAAAGTGCTTAGTGATATTGCTCCAAAACCCTCAGCCACTTTCTCATTTCCACATTTGTCCAGAACTTGAAGTCAAACTCGGCCCCACCAATTTGATCTATCTGGCGCCACCGAGTTCATTTGACCTAGCCACTGCCAGAAACCCTATACAATTCGGTTTCACTGATAGGGATCTTGGTCTCACTGAGATGGCCTTGCAAACTCTTTGTGGCCTGTTGTAATTATTTTGGTCTCACCGAAATGTGCAATAGGTCCAATCGAGTTTGCTTGACCAACTCTCTGTTTGCTCATTGCTGAAATTGGCCTCACCGAGTTCATGCAATCGGTCTCACCGAGATGAGATTTTGCCCTAACCCTAGCACATCGGTCCCACCGAGTTGATCATGTTGGTCCCACCGAGATTCCTAACGTTCACATTTTGAACTGAATCGGTCTCACCGTGTTCTTCTATTTGGTCTGATCGAGTTGGGTCAAATGTGTGTAACGATTGGATTTTGAGTGGAGGCTATATATACCCCTCCACCCCATCTCCATTCAAGAGAGAGCCATCGGAACGTGCCTACACTTCCACTACTCATTTTCTGAGGGAGAACCACCTACTCATGTGTTGAGACCAAGACATTCCAATCCAACCACAAGAATCTTGATCTCAGCCTTCCCCAAGTTGCTTTGCACTCAAATCATCTTTCCACCATAGCCAAATCTGTAAGAGAGAGTTGAGTGTTGGGGAGACTATCATTTTAAGCACAAGAGCAAGGAGTTCATCATCATCACACCATCTATTACCTTTTGGAGAGTGGTGTCTCCTAGATTGGTTAGGTGTCACTTTGGAGCCTCCGACAAGATTGTGGAGTTGACCCAAGGAGTTTGTAATGGCAAGGAGATCGCCTACTTCATGAAGATCTACCCGAGTGAGGCAAGTCCTTCGTGGGCGATGGCCATGGTAGGATAGACAAGGTTGCTTCTTTATGGACCCTTCGTGGGTGGAGCCCTCCATGGACTCGCACAACCGTTACCCTTCATGGGTTGAAGTGTCCATCAACGTGGACGTCGGGGAAACGACACCTATGGGAACACTGGAATCCCTTCTACGGTTGGCAGGCACGGGGTTATGAGAAGAGCAGGTTTAGGAGCTAGTACAAAGATCGTTTATCCAGGTTCGGGCCGCGAGGATGCGTAATACCCTAGTCCTGCTTTGGTGTGTATTTTAGAGTGTTCTTGAGCTCTCGAACTAGCTACGGTGGCTGCATCGTTCCAAAGAGCCAAATCCTTCTCCTGGTCGCCTCGGGCCTGCTTTTATAGGCAAAACGGGTCGCCACTGTGGCGAGGATGCGTAATACCCTAGTCCTGCTTTGGTGTGTATTTCAGAGTGTTCTTGAGCTCTCGAACTAGCTCCTTCTCCTGGTCGCCTCGGGCCTGCTTTTATAGGCAAAAGGGGTTGCCACAGTGGCACACAAGAGGTGGAAAGGCGTACAGCGTGCGAGCTTATCGCCCAGCGTTACAGGACAAAGCGCATTAAATGCGCTACTTAGGTGTCCATTAGCTTTATCGGGGACAGGAACGAGGCCCGTCCCGCCCATCGTCGCTCCGCCTTGCTTCGATAAACGCCTGGGCCAGTGATGCATGCGGTGCCATGTAGGCAAGCAGGCATCTAAGGTGGCGTGGTGGCAGGGCCTTCACGAAGATCTGCATGCCACCACGCAGGTGCTTGCTGGGTCGGTGTAGAGGCTGCTCGTCGCCACGCAGGTGCCTGCCCAGCTGGTTGAGCTAGCAGCTGCTTGGGGATGACGGTGGAGTCTTGGCTGGCGTGGGCCTGGCTATGGCCCTGCTGATGCCCTCGGCAAGGGTCTTACCGGGGGGCCCAAGAAGGGTCTTGCCGTGGCGTTACAGTCGTCCTCGGCAAGGTGCTTGCCGGGGGTCTTGTGGATTTCCTCGGCTAGGATCCCGCCGAGGGTCACCGTCTTCTAGTCCTCATCTGATCCTGTGTACTTATGATCTTGACAAAGATCTGCATGCCACCCGGAGGTGCCTCCCGAGCCCTGGTTCCAATGTAGTTGTCGACGATGTTTGGAACCCTTGGGCTCAAGGGTGGCTCGCTCTGCTGGTGTTGGGCAAGTTGCCCCGGCAAGGCTCTTGCCGAGGCCGTAGAGGCCACCCCAGCAAGGCTCTTGCCGGGGCCGCAGAGGCCACCCCGACAAGGCTCTTGCCGAGGGGGGAGGGGGGTCCACCTCGCCTCTCTGCTCTTTAGTGCTTCTAGTCTTGGCGTTGCCTTGTTCGTCCTGTGCTTCAGTTTTCCTCTGGCTTCCCTCCTTTGCCTTGTTAAGTGTGGCCGCAGGCGCGACTCTGACTACCCATGCACAAGTAAAGGGGTCAAAAGGAGAGCCCCTACTTTTGTACACCGACAGGAGCCCCTGGGCCTGGGCCACACATAAGCACGACGCGTTGTTGGGCTAGGCCCAGAACGGTGCGCGGGCAGGTGGGGCGGATTTTACCGCAGTAACTTTTCGTCTGCTATGTTTCCCCGCGACCCGCGTTGAACGCGCGACGTGGAGGGTCGTGCGTGACGTGGGGGTCATGCGTGGGGCGGTTCCCACACGCATGCGTCACATCGTGGTAAAGAGGGGGCTTGCGCCTTCCCCAAAAAAAGAGGGAGGCGCAGAGGCGCGGCTCATTTACTCGAGCGGACTCGGGTCGTGGCCTTCAAGGCGCCTGTGCCCCACGATCATGAGGTGGGGAACGGTCGCCTCACCCGTCCTCTCAATTCTGCTTGATCGCCACGTGTTCCTCATGAAGGTGGCAGGCCGTGGAGGCGGGAAACCGGGCCGTCGCTAGTTGGGGCAGTGGGTCGGTCTCAATTCCCTGCGCCCCCGATGGCCGGATTGGCCGAGCGGGGCGGCCGAGTTCCGACCCCGCCCCTTTATAAGAAGGGGGAGGGAGACGGCATCCCACATCCTTTCATCGTCTATCCCCATCCACTTCGGCTTCGTTCTTCCGTCTGCCAGGGCAAGAGGAGGCGCCGACCCTTCAACGGTGGCGGCGAGGGTCGCTGCCCGACAGCGCGCCCCTCCTTCCGAAGAACTCATGGCGGCGGAGCCGGCCACGAGAGGAAGGGGGAGGGGGCGAGGCCGAGGTCGCCGTGGCGCTCAGGGAAGAGGGGGATGGGGCGGTGCTCCGGCCTAGCCCCTGCCAGCGATGCCTCCGCCGATGGAGGGCCACATCAGGGACCATCCTCGCGAGTTCTTCATCAGGCTGCGCTGGCCACCGCGTCGCCGCCTCTGTCTCCCTACCCCATTTTCTCGGGAGATGGAGCTCGATCCACCCCAGACCCTCAGGTTGCACATGAGGGGCTGCGGGAACGGTGGCACGCGGGTCGACATCGACTTCCCCGCTCCTCACGTCCTGTACCTTTGTCGCGGATGGAAAACGTTCGCTCGCATCCACAGCCTGACGGCGGGGCTCGGCCTCTACTTCAAGTTAATGGAGGACGGCCTGCTCTCTGTCAAGGTCTTCGGAGATCTTGGAACTCACCTGAAGTGCTGCGTGGAGAGCTCCTCCGATGATGAAGATTCCTCCTCGAGTGGGAGTGACGAGGAGGACAGCGACAGCGACGACGTGGGCGTCGAGCGGCGGGATGCCGACCCCGACTCTGACTGACCGCGTCGCCCCTCCCTCGACCACGCACCCTGCCGAGGGCCTTCCTTGTCAAGCTCTCCATCGGCGCGTTCCCCATCACCTCCTTGGGAGGCTGGCATAGTAGGGCCGGAGAAGGCGAAGAAGGCGGGCGGCGGCCGTCAAGTCAGAGTACGCGGGCATCGACGCCTGCATCGCGTATTGTCGGGCCGCTGCCTCATCTTCCAGCTCGGGATGATCTCTTGGTGCCTTCTGCTTCTCGCACCTCGCATAGGCGCTCAATTCGCCCTCCTTCTACCTTGTTCCATCTCCTGAGGAGTGGGACAAGAAAGGGATTACGGGCATCTTATCTTTTTTTAGTTTGTAAGCCTGCGGGCACTTGTTAGATTTAAAACTTGTAATCCCCTTGCTCATGTTTTTTTTGTTCCGCACGAACTGTACCTGTATGAGACGTTTTTAATGAAAAAGGGTGCTTGCCGGGTTCTTTGTGCATGAGCGAGGCCCATGCCAAGGAATGAATCCTTGTTATTTTTAAGATAAACATTATCGCCTGGCAACAGGCCTTGCCATCCCCCCACTTCAGTCGACCATTCTCACGCTCTTGGCGGAGGCAGGGGCGAAGTAGAGTTAGGCCCCTCGTTCATTTTCATGCCACCGTGACTACGACCAAGTTCCGACCCAGGGGATAGCTCTTGGGTACAGGAAAAGGGGAGCACGGTGGTTTAAGAGCATAAACGAGGTTTCACATGTCCCAGTTCCATACGGAAATGCATAACAGGGGATGAAAGACTTATCTGAATCTGCAGCCCCCGGCAATCTTGGCTTGCCGTGGTTGGATCCTTGTGTCTTTAGCCCCCGGCAGTCTTGGCTTGCCGGGGCCGGAGCGCCGGTTCATTCTCTTTCTTCCAAGTGGCTCAGCAGAAGTGTCCACGTGCCCTACAAACCAAAGAGGACAGAGAAACACACACTCGACCTCTGGGTTAGTCGCCGCTAAGAACTATCAACCCTATCTGAGGGAGAGACTTAACCTAGCATGCATGCTATAACTTAGGGTGCCAGCGCTTCATTTATTTATGCTCAGGGTCTGCGCCTGGCTTTGTACAAAGGGTTACATGCCTTGTCACCAAGGCTTGTACAAAAGGTGGTTTGCCGGGGGGCCCAGCAACCGCACCTTATGGGTAAAACTTGCGAAGATGTTCAATGTTCTAGGAGTTTCTCACTGGAACAACATCTACGGTCTCCAGGCGGACTGCGCTGGGCCTGGTGACCCGTATTACCTGATAAGGGCCTTCCCACTTCGGTGTCAACTTGTTGGAATTCTTGTCCGATTGAACGCGTCGAAGAACAAGGTCGCCTTCCTCAAAGCTTCGGGCATGAACCTTGCGGCTATGGTAGCGGTGCAAGGCTTGCTGGTAGTATGCTGCTCTCACAGCCACCCGAAGAAGATCTTCCTCAAGGAGCGTTGCGTCATCTTGCCACAATTGCTCTTGCTCAAGCTCGTCGTAAGCGAGCACTCGAGGTGACCCGTATATGAGTTCCGTGGGGAGAACTGCTTCTGCCCCGTATACCAGGACAAAGGGTGTCTGGCTGGTGGCTTGATTTGGCGTCGTCCTGATCGACCATAGAACCGCCGGTAACTCATCAATCCAGCGCCTTCCGCTCTTGTGCAGCCTGTCAAAAGTCTTTGTCCTCAGGCCTCGCAACACTTCAGCATTTGCCCTCTCCGCCTGGCCGTTTCTCCATGGGTGTGCCACGGAAGCGAAACAGACCTTACTGCCGAGGTCTTGGATGTATTGCATGAAGGTGTGGCTTGTGAACTGCGTGCCGTTGTCGGTGATGACTCTGTTTGGCACACCAAAATGGCAAACTAGCCCCTTGAAGAACTTGACGGCTGACTGTGCTGTCACCTTCCTCACTGCTTCCACCTCCGGCCACTTTGTGAACTTGTCGATCGCAACGTACAAGTATTCAAAGCCCCTGACAGCGCGGGGGAAAGGGCCCAGGATGTCGAGCCCCCAGACCGAGAATGGCCAGGAAAGAGGAATTGTTTGAAGGGCTTGAGCTGGTTGATGAAGCTTCTTGGAATCGAACTGACACGCTTCACACTTGGTTACTAGTGCCGTTGCATCCTGGAGGGTAGTGGGCCAGAAGAAACCCTACCGGAACGCTTTGCCGGCAAGGGCCCTCGACCCTATGTGGGAGACACATATGCCTCCGTGTATCTCCGTTAACAGCTCCAGCCCTTCCTCCCGGGGAATGCACTTCAATTTCACACCGTTTGGTCTCTTCCTGTATAGGACGTCATCGACGAACTAATACATAGCAGACCGACAGGCTACCTTCTCTGCTTCTTCCTACTCCTCAGGAAGCTCCCCTGTTTGGAGGAATCAGCTGGTATGTTGTGCCCATGCCGGAGCCTGGGGCTCGACGGCAAGGACCAAAGGCATTTCTTCTGCCATGGGAGCGGCCATCTCTACGACCAGGGCTTGATGGCCTGGCGGAGTCAGTCGCTCCTCGGCGGGCTCAGAATCCATGGCAACACCCTTGCCGGCGGCCCCCGGGGGCTCAGCGGGGAAGTACTTGCCGGGGCCTGATTTCCTCCGTTTGTTCTGCTCCGTTGATGGTTCAACGGATGGTTGAGTTAACCGAAGCAAAAAAGTACCTGGTTCCACAGGTAGCTTGAATGCAGCGCGCTTTGACATCGTTCTCCGCTCGGGGAACGTGCTCCGCTTGTATACCGTCAAAGCGCTCCTCCAACTTCCTCACCTCATCTACGTAGGCCTCCATCAATGGGCTCTGGTAATCTTTGTTAACTTGTCTGACGACAAGCTGCAAATCACCCCTGACAATGAGCTTCTTAACCCCGAGGTCTGCCGCGATCCTGAGACCGGCAAGGAACCCCTCGTACTCAACGGTGTTGTTGGTGGACATCTCCCTGGGAAAGTGCATCTGGATTACATACTTGAGGTGCTCTCCGGTGGGTGCGACGAGCAGCACACCAGCACCGGCGCCTTGCAGCGAGAAAGCCCCGTCAAAGTACATAATCCAGTCGCGAGTTGTTTCCTTTCCGGGGAGAGTGCTCTCCTGGATCTCTTCATCAGGCGTTGAGGTCCATTCTGCAATGAACTCCGCCAGGACTCTACTCTGGATTGTTGAAGTACTTTCAAACTTCAACCCAAAGCTTGATAACTCCAAGGCCCACTCCACAATCCTTCCGGTTGCGTCTGGGTTGTGCAGTATCCGTTGCAACGGGAGCAGGTGACGGCAGTGATCTCGTGGGCTTGGAAGTAATGATGCAGCTTCCTCGAGGACATAAGGTGGCTGAAGAGCAATTTCTGCACATCGGAGTACCTTGACCTAGCCCCCTGCAAGAGGGAGCTGACAAAGTAAACCGGGTGCTGCATCATCTTCTTCTGATGCACCACTTCATTTGGCTACGCGGGCCCTGTCCCAATGGCGTCAGACTCCGTCGGGGGCCTTGCCTTGTCGGCCCTAGGCCCTGCCGGGGGAATCTCTGACTTGCCATCCGCCGCTCCTGCCGTTGCCACTGCCTCTTCGTCGACCTCCCTCTGTGCCACCAGCGCGGCGCTGACCACTTGATTCGTCGCCGCCAGATATAGCAGCAACGTCTCTTGCGGTTTAGGCACCACCAGTACTGGTGTAGAAGAGAGGTATTTCTTCAGATCCTGCAGTGCCGCTTCAGCCTCCGGGGTCTCCAACATGGTGGTGCTGCTCGTCACGCGCACCCTGGGAAGAGCGCGCTGTGGGCGCTGGCGTAGGCGTCTTGGAGGTTGCTGCATCGCCTGTAGGGGGCACAGCAACACCCCTGGAGGGCCCCGCGCCACCTGCGGGGGGCCCAGCCCCGTCTTTGGATTCGGCGGTGTGTGGACCGTCGTCTGGCGCACGAACGACGCCGCTCGCCAGGCTCGGACTGCCAGAGCAATGCTGGTGCTCGCGGGCCGCAGCTCGGGTTCTCGTGACGGACCGCCGCCGCCGCTCGCGACAGCATCGGGCCGTCCGGCTGCCGACGAGCCGATCGCCGTGGCCGTCTTCTTCTTGGGAGCCATGGCGATGAAGAACTGCTAGACTAACTGCTAGACCAGATTCTCACAACTGCCCCCCCTACCTGGCGCGCCAAAGATGTCGGGGAAATGACACCTATGAGATCACTGGAATCCCTTCTATGGTTGGCGGGCGCGGGATTGTGAGAAGAGCAGGTTTAGGAGCTAGCACAAAGATCGTTTACCCAGGTTCGGGCCGCGAGGATGCGTAATACCCTAGTCCTGCTTTGGTGTGTATTTCAGAGTGTTCTTGAGCTCTCGAACTAGCTACGGTGGCTGCGTCATTCCAAAGAGCCGAATCCTTCTCCCGGTCGCCTCGGCCTCCTTTTATAGGCAAAAGGCGTCGCCACAGTGGCACACAGGAGGTGGAAAGGCGTACAGCGCGCGAGCTTATCGCCCGGCGTTACGGGACAAAGCGCATTAAATGC
Source organism: Aegilops longissima (assembly GCA_021605205.1). Lineage (NCBI taxonomy): Eukaryota > Viridiplantae > Streptophyta > Magnoliopsida > Poales > Poaceae > Aegilops > Aegilops longissima. The sequence continues at coordinate 314,127,008 of CM038678.1, forward strand.
GCTACTTAGGTGTCCATTAGCTGTATCGGGGACGGGAACGAGGTCCGTCCCGTCCGTCGCCACTCCGCCTCGCTTTGACACACACCTAGGCCAGTGATGCGTCCGGTGCCATGTAGGCAGGTAGGCAGCTGAGGTGCCGCGGTAGCAGGGCCTTCACGAAGATCTGCATGCCACCACGCAGGTGCTTGCTGGGTCGGTGTAGAGGTCGCCCATCGCCACACAGGTGCCTGCCCAGCTGGTTGAGCTAGAAGCTGCTTGGGGACGGCGGTCGAGCCTTGGCTGGCACGGGCTTGGCTGTGGCCCTGCTGATGCCCTCGGCAAGGGTCTTGTCGTGGCGTTGCAGTCGTCCCCCGCAAGGCGCTTGCCGGGGGTCTTCTGGATTTCCTCGGCTAGGATCCCACCGAGGGTCGCTGTCTTCTGGTCCTCATCTGATCCTGTGTATTTATGATCTTGACAAAGATCTGCATGCCACCGCGGAGGTGCCTCCCGAACCCCGGTTCCAATATAGTTGTCGACGGTGTTTGGAACCCTTGGGCGCAAGGGTGGCTCGCTCTGCTGGCGTTGGGCAAGTTGCCCCGTCAAGGCTCTTGCCAGGGCCGCAGAGGCCACCATGGCAAGGGTCCTGCCGGGGGGGGGGGGTCCACTTCGCCTCTCTACTCTTTAGTGTTTCTGGTCTTGGCGTTGCCTTGTTCGTCATGTGCTTCGGTTTTCCTTCGGCTTCCCTCCTTTGCCTTGTTAAGTGTGGCCACGGGCGCGCCTCTGACTGCCTGTGCACAAGTAAGGGGTCAAAAGGAGAGCCCCTACTTTTGTACACCTACAGTGGATGTACGATAGCACCACCTATCGGAACGACGCCAAAAATCCCCGTGTCTACATTGCGCTTGCCTTCTCCAAACCCTTCCCTTTACCTTCATATGCAATGTTTTACTTTCCGCTGCTACACTCTTAGAATTGCATGTATAGGTTGATTGCTTGACTTGTGCTGAGTTGCTAAAATTTGCCAAGACTTAAAGTTGGGAAAGGGCTAGATTTTTATCTGGTCAAGTAGTCTAATCACCCCCTCTAGACCTACTTTCGACCCTACAAACTTTCACAATAATAGTAAGATATATTGTATGAAAATATATTGAATGATGATTCATTTTTGCGTGTATAAACTTGGTCTAAGTTTAGAAGGTTTGACCCGAGAGAAATCTAACATGTGAAGTAAATAAACACATAGGTAGTATACATACACAATTTATCTAAGGTAGTCCAATAGTACGTCCACTACACATTCACGCATCTCACATCTTTCTCTCGCTCTTTTTGTCAAACCAACTAAGCCTTGTCCTAATAAAAAATAAAGTCCTAAAAAACCAACTAAGCCAACCTCCCAGCATATCGCGCGGGAAAAGACCCGACTGCGCTGTTTTAGTTGGGATTACCGGATTACTTGTAGTAGTATCGATGGATCACGCGAAGCACCAAGTTTAAAAGGAAAAAGGCGGTACACTCACAACACGCCTGCCATGGTCACATTGCACCCCTCACACGGTCGGTCCTACACACGGCTAATGCAAACGGAACGCACTTCGGCTTGCCTCTTCACTGACATGTGGGACCGCATTTTGAGAAACCAACCATGCGCCAAACTCCCCCATCCACCGCGCGAAAATTCCCCCAAATCCCAAATTCAACCGCCCTTCGGCCAACTAGCCAATAATATTCCCCAACCCCCCGCCCCTCCACTCCATTCACTCCGCCAAAGCCACCCTCCCCGCCACACCGATACATCGGTGCCGCGGTTCGTCGAGGGGACGCACGGCGATCCTCTTGCTCCCACAGTACGCTCTCATAGACTGACGTCCTCCAGCCGCGCCGCCACCACTGGCGACGCTCTTGTAAAGACCCATGACGGTCAGCTTCTCCCACGATACACACATTCTAGACTGAGGCCCCGTGCATGTTGGAGTAGCGCTGAATGTTACTAGCTGATTGACACTGTTAATCTCACTGTTTGCCGAAATAGTTTATAGTCAATATGTTCTACTTAAGAAGCTTCCTTGCCCTGTTCTTCACTCAATCTGCTTTGCTGAGATGACATGCCACGCCCAATTAGTTGCTAAAATATGATGCGATATATTTATTGTGAAGTAGATTGCCATGGTCTAGTAGCCAATCTGTTAGATGAAATAGCTCGACACTATTTTATACTCGATCTTTGTTGCTCAGATGCCCTTCGAGGGTTGCGTGCTCGGCCTCATTGACTAGTGAAATAGGCTACCATAATTTAGCACTCAAATATGTTTGCTAAATTAGCTTTACATATATTTCGTTACTTAGATCTACTTGTCCAAATATCTTGCCATAGCTTTAGACATCGACCTAGGTATTTTTTTCTGGACTTTATAAAAAAGCATATATGTTTTTCGTGTAATATCTAGTAGAAGAACTAATTTGTATGTCTAAGAGATGGACAAGACTTGGATAACTTCTCCTCGAAGATTCTCCGTTGCATATGTGAAGGGGGTGGAAAACTTCATGAACTTTATCAGAGCTGAGTACGGTGGTACAAAATCAGATGTGCTCTACCCGTGTAGCAGTTGTATGAATTTAGTTACAAGACCCCAGTAACTGTGGAAAATCATCTACACTTGTATGGGATGTCAGTCACATATACTAGGTGGGTTCATCATGGTGAAGCTGTGAGCGTCAATGTAACTGAGTATGTGGAAGCAGCAGATCACCATCTTGATCTGCCTGATGCTCAGGTGGAAGAGGAGGAGGAGGAGGTGGTGGCGGCGGAGTCATCGAGTTTGACAAACACTGAAACAATGCTATGAAATGCTCGCGCATTTCGTGAACTTTCACCTGCAGAAGAAAAATGGTGGGCCCGCATGTTGGAACAATGCAACGTGGCAGTCACCCCCAGGAAATAAGCTGTCAATATTCGCAGCTATGGTCACCTTTCTTCAGGTGAAGACATCTGAGCGAATGACCAACAAATCATTCGATGCGACGTTGGCTGCTTTCCGCAAATCTTTCCCAGATGCGTCTGAGCTGCTACACACCTACAGTAAAATGAAGAATTTCCTGCGTGTAGTTGGAATTGGATATGATATGATCCATGTTTGTAAGAATAATTGTGTTCTGTTCTAGAAGGATTGTGCCAACTTAAGTGAATGCCCAAAATGCAAATCTTCAAGATGGAAAGATGGTGATGCTGTGAAGAGGATTCCTCATAATTTTCCAAGACATTTTCCAATTATACCAAGATTGCAGAGGTTGTTTCATGATGCTGAAACAAGAGAGGATGTACTATGGAATTCTAGGAACCAGGGTATAGAGATCAAAATGTAATGAGCCATCCATCTCATGGTAGTGACTGGAAAAGCTTCAATCAGAAACACAAAAAGTTTGTTGTTGACCCAAGAAAAATTAGACTTGTCTTAGCTACAGATGGATTTAACCCATTTGGCCACCAGAGCACCACATATAGCATGTGGCCAGTGCTTGTTATCCCTTACAACATGCCACCAAATGTCTGCACCAAAGAATCAAACTACATGATGGCCTTGCTCATCCCAGGTCCAAAAAGTCCTGGAAAGGATTTTGATTTATTCATGGAGGAACTTCAACAGCTATGGAGGGGTGTTCTCACTCGAGATCTATATAGAAGCCCACCAGCTGATTTCTTTCTACGTGCTGTCATAATTTGGTGCATCCATGATTATCCGGCTTTGGGCACTATGTCAGGGCGAACGACACATGGTTACAATGCATGTGTTCGCTGTGACAGGAATCCGCTGTCATACGCAATACTTAGCACGATCTATTACATTGGACACCATCGTTTCCTTGCCAAGGAAGCTGTGTCCTACAAAATGCCGAAGACATGTGTTCAATGCGAAGCATGAAAACCGTGATGCGCCAAAGACGCTCACCGGTGATGAGTTGCAAGTGGAATTAGAGAAGGTCAGGCATATTACACCAGGAAACCATCCTGATAGTGGTAGCAGGAAAAGGAAGCATGGCAGGGCAGAAGAGAGATTATTGTTTACCCGCAGGTCCACTTTGTGGGACTTGGAGTATTGGAAAGATTTGGATCTACGGCATAATCTTGATGTGATGCATATCGAGAAAAATATATGGGACAGTATTATCGGCACACTTCTTAATATTGAAGGCAAGACGAAAGATACCTTAAAATCTAGGATTGATTTGACACATCTTGGTATCACATGGGATTTGCAGGTGGATGATGATGGTGCATCACGGGATATGGCACCAGTTGTGTACGTCTTGGACAAGGTAAAATGAAGAATTCTGCAAGGTCCTGTCATGTGTGAGATTCCCACATGTATTTGCTTCCAACCCTGAAAGGAGAGTCAGTGCATATGGAAACAAGGTACAGGGTTGAAAAATCATGACTGCCACGTCCTACTTCAAAGGGTTTTACCTGATATCCTTAGAGGATTGGGCCGCCCTGACTTATACAGAGAAGTTGCAGAGTTGGGACAATTCTTTAGGGAACTCTGTAGTAGAAATATCAGGATAGATGCTTTGGAGCATCTTAGAGACAAGATACCAACTATCCTATGCGACCTTGAGAAGATATATCCTCCAGCCTTCTTTGATGTGATGGTGCATTTGGTTGTTCATCTACCTGATGAGGCACTACTTAGAGGCCCAATACAGTATGGCCGGATGTACCCTATTGAAAGGCGACTAGGCACTTCCAAGGGCTATGTTAGGAACAGAGCTAGACCTAAGGGGTCCATTGCAATATTAAAAAGGAGTCCATTACAGAGGCCTACATTGCTATAGAAGCGTTGACATTCTGCTCAAAATACATTGAACCAGCTGACCAGCTTAGCAAAGAGGTGGGTGAAGAAAATCCCGAGCTCAATGTTTTTGATTGTTTTGTTCGAGTTACAGGGAAGATTCGACAAGACAACAAACCTAAGGATTTGGAAAAAATGGTTTGGTATGTGTTGAATAATTGTCCTGAGATTCTACCTTATATCGAGTAAGTGCTAAGTGCTGCAGCTTATACGTCATAATTTACTAAACTTGCAACACATTCTTATATATTTAGATGTTTGACGCAATCACTATGTGGTGCAGAATCTACAAAAAGGAGTTACTGCCGCAAAATCCAAGAAACATTGACAAACTGGTTATGGCAGGATTTGCGAAATGGTTCAAGAGCCATGCAAGCTTTTGAATTGCACTGTCAGTTTTTTTAATATATTGAGTACATAAGATGATCAGCTTGTCTATTTTCTAACCATAGCTTAAGAAGATGCGGGAGGATGGACAGACAGTTGATGATGCCCTTTACGCACTAGCAATGGGTCCTGATACTCGGGTAAGACATTATGAATCTTGCGTTGTTGGAGATGTGCGCTACAACACCCTTGCACACGACGAAGGCAGGAAGACACAAAACAGCGCCATCATGAGCATGGATACGTACAGCAAAGAGACAAATGAAATGTATGCTAACATAACAGACATTGTTCAGTTGCAGTATATCTCCATTTTTGAGGTTCATCGGTGCGTGGGTCTGTTGTGCTATCGTTGGTATAACCTATTTTCCAGGTTCGCAAAACCCAGAGATGATGATTATTTCAAATCCATCAATGTCAAGGCGCCGTACCAAACCGACGCGACTTTTTATTTTGGCAAATCAAGCAACATAGATATTTTTCTCGGAAGACACATATGCATGTAGCGATGACTGGAGAGTATTGCAAAGGTTTGAGCAGAGGAATACGTTTAATGAAGTTGCACAACAAGAAGATGCTTACACTGCTCCTGATGTAGAAGATTCCATAGATGTTCCTAATATCTTTGAGAACCATCACGTCAATGACGCTGGCGAAAAGATTGGCTGTCGGGCTGTGGAAATACGAGAGTTGATCAATAAGACGTCAACGTTCGAGGACATTGAGGATGAAGAAGAAAATGATGATTAGATTGCTTTTTTTCATATTTTCCTGTGAGAAGACGACTTTTTATCTTCTATGTGAAAATTGTGTTTGCCATAACAAAACCTGATGAAGGTTGTTGTTTAGTATTTTGCTGTGAGAACATCACTTATTATGTATGTTGATTTGTGTTTGGTGATTGTATGACGACTAAAACATGATGAAATTGTTGTTTAGTTGTACTTATATTTGGCTATGAAACTTGTATTTGATGACATAGTTTGCTGTTGGACTACATTTTGCTCGACATCTTTGAATGGGAACAAAGCTGAACCGCCAGGGCCTCCGCTAATTTATTTATTTATTAGCAAAAGGGCCTCTGCTATTTATTTATTTATGGGCAAAAGGGGATACCCCGATTTCCGTTAATAGAAATCATTAAATGTTCACAACACTATGCCCAGCCTGCTAAACATGTTTCATTCATTACTAGTTTCAGCAAAGTGCTCATGTCATAGGCACTGAATACATCACAAGTGCTACATATACTGCAAATAAAGAGACAATCTTCCTATAGAGCACAACGATCTTGCCCATTATCTTCTGAGGCTCTTTCATCTCCTCATTGCTTTCAAGGCCGTTCAACAACTGTTGCTTGGTCATGCTCAGATGAACTACATCTTTAACCTCCTGCTATGCATCTTCCTCTTCTTCTGTTCCTTCAGTTACTTGTCCAACACCCCAACTTGCTCGTATTGGGATTCCTCGGCTAACCAAATAATGAGCGTAGTTCCATTCCCCCACATCAGCAACTTCCCAGAAATACAAATCACACAAATCTTCCCTGTTCTGGACGAATCAAATTGGAATATCATCAATGATACTATTTAAAAAAATCAGCAACTGAAAGCAGGCGAAAAACACTTAAACATATTATTACCCCATGATTTGGGCATTTGTAGAAGACTCGACCAGGGTTGAGGATTGTAGTTGAGACGCGACGGATGACTCTGCGTGATTTGCAGCAGTGACACCACACCAATGGCAGCGGGTTGCGATGAGCAACCTGCTGCGGTGAGTGTGCTGGCGGGGGTGTGATGAGACCCACAAGGGATGGTACAGGTGGCGACTTGGCGCATATCTAGTTGTTGCCTGCTGAAGAGCAGGTGGACGAGCCGCCAGCATACATGGTTACTGCGGCCGGAGCTTCTGATGCTAGGCAGAGTAACTAGAGAAGAGGAGAAGAGAATGTTGGATGTGTCAGTTTCATTACTTGCAGAGTAGCATAGCACTATATATATAGTCATAGTCTAGGTTTCGATTCGAACCAGCTACAGGAGCACGTCTCTCTTTTTCTAAAACTCTGCAACATCTCTTTACTGGTACACTAGCTTGTTCTGTATGCCTTCTCAAGTCTTTGATTTTCAGGAATGTTATGTGGCGAATGTACCCTGGGAGGAGGATGGCAAACAAACGCATTTTCCTGGCAGTTTTAGTTGCGACGCAAGATCAAACAGTGGCAGTTTCGGGAATGTTATCTGGCGAACGAGCCCAATTTTTCTTTTCTTCCTATAAAAAATATGCTAAGTGGTGTTGGCTTAGTCAACAAACGATTGTGCCAATCTTGACCGTTGGATTGACATTCAACGTCTATCATGTTTCTTCAGTCTCTTCTTCCTCCAGCAGCCAAAGCCAAACCAGTCCTGGTGGGACCGCCTGGTCCCGTCTCCCACGGCTGGCTGTGCTGCCGCGCACTCATCACGACCACATCACACCATAAAAATCTGCACATCTTCCCTGGCTCCTGTTCGTTCCCGGCTGAGGCCTCACCATCATCCTCCGCCTTGGTTAGCTCGTCGCGGCGCCGCCCTCCAGTGTTTTCAACATGGTCAACAACCGAGAGGAATAAGGAGATAACTGTACATGGTGAGCATGACAGTAGGGACCCACCAGGATCATGGCAGTAGGCAAGCAAGTGCCTCCTTTATTACAAAAAATGGTTCCTCCTGATGGTTTCCTGACATCTGGGTCACACATACTTGCCAACGTAGTCAATAAGCGAGATAATCGCACAAGGAGCGGCCGACACACAGGACCCAAAGAGCTCATGCAAGATTTTATTTTGTTTTCGGGATGGAGCAGGGTATCAACTGTGGCCCATCTAGCCTAGACTTTTATTTCATATATGTTTACCACATGACCAGCCCAGTTTTGTTTTTTCTTTCTAAAAATGGCTAGCCCAGCTATTTTGCTTTTTGCAGAATAACCAACGGAGGCCTACTTGCTTTTCTACACCCTGCTGGGCCTGAAATCTTAAGACGAGGAGGGATGCATTCGTCTTGCCAGAAAATGGGCTATAAGTAATAAGAAATGGGTTGTAAAATGAAAAATACAACAAACAGGCAATTAGTTCCAAATTACTTTTTTCTTTCCAATTTTGATATTTTAAATTTCATTGTTTTTTGCAGGTAAAATTTCATTGGATTTTACATCAAGGTACGTTTATTTTTCAAATTAATTTGAATCTGGCTAGAAATTTCGGGCTGTATGCTATTTGGGACAGATTTGGAGGCTGACTTGTGGGTCTACAAGGTTGACGTGTACGAAAGGCTTTGTCTACTTAGTCCACAAATGATTCTAGCAGCAGTGACCGTTGGATTGTTAATCCAACGGTTGTGCCGCTTCTTCAACCTCTGGTCTTCTTACTCTAGCCGCCCAAACCAGTGCTGGTCGTACTGCCTGCTCATGCCTCCCGTGGCCGACCGTGCTGCCGCGCAGGCCTAACCGCCCCACACCACTCCCATCGCTAGCCTGACCATCCCATTACTCACCCAGACCTCCTGTTATTCTCCAGCGATGGCAGATGAACCAGTAAACCCTCGTACTCCCCTTCGTGTGGGAAACAACTGCCGAGTCTTCTCCAGCTCCGGGTCGTTCCCTTCCTAGGCCTCGCCGTCGTCCACCGCCCTGGTGCTCTCGGTGCGGCGTGGTCAAACGTGGAGAGGATGACAGCTGGGTCCACGGCCACAGACAAGGAAGTGCCTCCTTATTACACGCAAAATAATTATTCCTCCACCTGACAACAGGGTCCCACCGTAAACGCCTATGTATTTCGCGACAATAAGTTCCTCCCGCTGACACCTCGGACCCACTAGCTATATCTTTGCACGCAAGGAAGTGCCTCCTTATTATGCACAAAAAATGAATAGCCCCACTACTGGGTGGGACCCACCATATTTGGAGGCTGACTTGTGGGCCTACTAAGTTGACGCGGACATAGGGTTTTGTCAACTTAGTCAATATAAACGATTCTAGCTGCGGCGACCGTGCGATGTCCATCCAATAGCCATCGTGCTTCTTCAACCTCTGGTCTTCTTGCTCCAGCCTCCCAAACCATCACGGGCCGTGTCGCCTGCTCCTGCCTCTCGTGGCCGGCTGTGCTGCTATGCAGGTCTCACCGCCCACTCCTACTCCAACCGATGACCTGGCCATCCATCTACTCACCCACAACCCCCGTTATTCTGTGGCAACAGCAGCCTCACGCCGCAGCCGAACTAGTCAACCCTCGTACTCCCCTCCGCGTGGGCATGCACTGCTGCGGCTCCGCGTCGTCCCCTTCCTAGGCCTCGCCGTCGTGCACCGCCTTGGTGCTCTCGACGCGGCGTGGTCAACATGGTCAAGGAATGACTTCCATCAGAAGAGCACTATACGTGGAGAGGCTGACAGCTAGGTCCATGGCCGCAGCAAGTAAGTGCCTCCTTATTATGCAGAAAATAATTATTCCTCCACCTGATAGTGGGGACCCACCGGAAGGGCCTCCGTCTTCTGCGAAAAAAAGGTTTCCCCGTGACAGCTGGTGAAGGAAATATGCCCTAGAGGCAATAATAAAGTTGTTATTTATATTTCCTTATATCATGATAAATGTGTATTATTCATGCTAGAATTGTATTAACCGGAAACTTAGTACATGTGTGAATACATAGACAAAATAGAGTGTCCCTAGTATGCCTCTACTTGACTAGCTCGTTAATCAAAGATGGTTAAGTTTCCTAACCATAGACATGTGTTGTCATTTGATGAACGAGATCACATCATTAGATCATGATGTGATGGACAAGACCCATCCGTTAGCTTAGCATTATGATCGTTTAGTTTTATTGCTATTGCTTTCTTCATGACTTATACATATTCCTCTAACTATGAGATTATGCAACTCTCGAGTACCGGAGGAACACCTTGTGTGATATCAAACGTCACAACATAACTGGGTGATTATAAAGATGCTCTATAGGTGTCTCTGATGGTGTTTGTTGAGTTGGCATAGATCGAGATTAGGATTTGTCAATCCGAGTATCGGAGAGGTATCTCTGGGCCCTCTCGGTAATGCACATCACTATAAGCCTTGCAAGCAATGTGACTAATGAGTTAGTTGCGGGATGATGCATTACGGAACGAGTAAAGAGACTTGTCGATAACAAGATTGAACTAGGTATGATGATACCGATGATCAAATCTCAGGCAAGTAACATACCGATGACAAAGGGAATGACGTATGTTATTATGCGGTTTGACCGATAAAGATCTTCGTAGAATATGTAGGAGCCAATATGAGCATCCAGGTTCCGCTATTGGTTATTGACCAGAGATGTGTCTCGATCATGTCTACATAGTTCTTGAACCCGTAGGGTCCGCACGCTTAACGTTCGTTGACAATTTGTATTATGATTTATGTATTTTGGTGACAGAAGTTTGTTCGGAGTCCCGGATGAGATCACGGACATAATAAGGAGTCTGAAATGGTTGAGAGGTAAAGATTCATATATTGGAAGGTTGTATTCGGACATCAGAATGGTTCCGAGTGATTCGGGTATTTTATCGGAGTACCGAGGGGTTACCGGAACCCCTCGGGGGAAATCATGGGCCTCATGGGCCATGGGAGAGAAGAGGGGACATCCCACAAGGGGGAGGCGCGCACCCCCCCAAGGGGAGTTCAAATAGGAAGGGGAGGGGTCGTGTCCCCCTTTCCCTCTACCCCTACTCTCCTTCCCTCTTTCCCCCTCTGTTGGAAGGAAATGGTGGGGGGGAGGGGGCGAATCCTACTTCGACTAGGAGTCCAAGTAGGACTCCCCCCTCGGGCGCGCCCTCCTTGGCTGCCGGCCTCCTCCTCCCCCCCCCTTTATATACCAGGGCAGGGGGCACCCCAAAGACACAATAGTTGCTTCTTAGCCGTGTGCGGTGCCCCCCCTCCATAGTTTACCACCTCGGTCATATTGTAGCAGTGCTTAGGCGAAGCCCTGCGCGGATCACATCACGAACACCGTCGCCACGCGGTCATGCTGACGGAACTCTCCCTCGACCCTCTACTGGATCAAGAGCTCGAGGGACGTCATCATGTTGAACGTGTGCTGAACACGGAGGTCCCGTACGTTCAGTACCTGTATTGGTTGGATCGTGAAGACGTTCGACTACATCAACCGCGTTAACTAAACGCTTACGCTTTCGGTCTACGAGGGTACGTGGACACACTCTCCCCTCTCATTGCAATGCTTATCCTATATAGATCTTGCATGATCATAGGGATTTTTTGAATTACTACGTTCCCCAACAGTGGCAGCCGAGCCAGGTCTATGCGTAGATGACATGCACGAGTAGAACACAATGAGTTGTGGGCGACAATAGTCATACTGCTTACCACCAACGTCTTAATTTGATTCGGCGATATTGTTGGATGAAGCGGCACAGACCGACTTTACATGACCGCGTTCATGAGACTGGTTCTACCGACGTGCTTCGCACACAGGTGGCTGGCGGGTGTCTGTTTCTCCAACTTTAGTTGAATCGAGTTTGACTACGGCCGGTCCTTGTTTAAGGTTAAAACAACAAACTTGACGAAAAATCGTTGTGGTTTTGATGCGTAGGTATGAACAGTTCTTGCTAGAAGCCCGTAGCAGCCACGTAAAACTTGCAATAACAAAGTAGAGGACGTCTAACTTGATTTTGTAGGGCATGTTGTGATATGATATGGTCAAGACGTGGTGAGATATAAATTGTTGTATGAGATGATCATGTTTTGTAAAAGTTATCGGCAACTGGCATGAGCCTTCTGGTTGTCGCTTTATTGTATGAAATGCAATCTCCATGTAATTGCTTTACTTTATCACTAAGCGGTAGCGATAGTCGTAGAAGCAATAGTTAGCGAGACGACAACGATGCTACGATGGAGATCAAGGTGTCAAGCCGGTGACGATGGAGATCATGACGGTGCTTTGGAGATGTATATCAAAGGCAGAAGATGATGATGGCCATATCATGTCACATATTTTGATTACATGTGATGTTTATCTTTTATGCATCTTATTTTGCTTAGTATGGCGGTAGCATTATAAGATGACCCCTCACTAAATTTCAAGGTATAAGTGTTCTCGCTGAGTATGCACCGTTGCTACAGTTCGTCGTTGACACGTCTCCAACGTATCTATAATTTTTGATTGCTCCATGCTACTTTATCTATTGTTTTGTACTATAATGGGCTTTATTTTCCACTTTTATATTATTTTTGGGACTAACCTATTAACCGGAGGCCCAGCCCAGAATTGTTGTTTTTTTTCCTATTTCAGTGTTTCGAAGAAATGGAATATCAAACAAAGTCCAAACGGAATGAAACCTTCGGGAACGTGATTTTCTCACCGAACGTGATCCAGGAGACTTGGACCCTACTCCAAGGAGTGCCAGAGGCGGTCACGAGGGTGGGGGGCGCGCCCCTCCCCCCTGGGCGCGCCCCCTGCCTCGTGGGCCCCCTAACGCTCCACCGACGTACTCCTTCCTCCTATATACACCTACATACCCCCAACAGATCAGGGACGGAGCCAAAAACCTAATTCCACCGCCGTAACTTCCTCTATCCACGAGATCCCATCTTGGGGCCTGTTCCTAGCTCACGGGGGGGCATCCACCATGGAGGGCTTCTACATCATCACCATAGCCCCTCCGGTGAAGTGTGAGTAGTTTACTTCAGACCTTGGGTCCATAGTTAGTAGCTAGATGGCTTCTTCTCTCTTTTGGATCTCAATACAATGTTCTCCCCTCTCGTGGAGATCTATTCGATGTAATCTTATTTTTTGCGGTGTGTTTGTTGAGACCGATGAATGCTTGGGTTTATGATCCAGCTTATCTATGGAAAATATTTGATTCTTCTCTGAATTCTTTTATGTATGATTAAGTTATCTTTGCAAGTCTCTTGAATTATCCGTTTGGTTTGGCCAACTAGATTGGTAGTTCTTGCAATGGGAGAAGTGCTTAGCTTTGGGTTCAATCTTGCGGTGACCTTACCCAAAGGATGAAAGGGTTGCAAGGCACGTATTGTATTGTTGCCATCGAGGATAACAAGATGGGGTATTTATCATATTGCATGAATTTATTCCTCTACATCATGTCATCTTGCTTAAGGCGTTACTCTGTTTTTAACTTAATACTCTAGATGCATGCCGGATAGCGGTCGATGAGTGGAGTAATAGTAGTAGATCGTGAATCGTTTGATCTACTTGTCACGGACGTGATGCCTATATACATGATCATTGCACGGATAACCTCATAACTATGCTCAATTCATCAATTGCTCAACAAGAATTTGTTCACCCACCGTAGAATACTTATGCTCTTGAGAGAAGCCACTAGTGAAACCTATGGCCCCGTCGGTGTACTAGAGTAGGGGTACCCTAGTATCCCGAACTTCGTGCAGACGATCAAGACTCCCACCAGCGGGGCTGGCACAGTGACCGCCAAGGTCCTCAGCGGCTCCTTTGGAGTCATTCAAGAACAAAATAATCAAGGCCCGGCAAGAGGAGCTTGTCGGGAAGGCCACTCAAGACACGAAGGAAACAAGATCCCGGCAAGAGGAGCTTGCCGGGAAGGCTTGGCGGGCGATAAGCTCCCGAACGCGACAAGGACCCTGCCGCGGCAAGGCACTTGCCGCGGCAGGTAACCTCTCTTCATCTCCGCTCCAGCTCATCCGCCAGCGTGTCGCCATGGGGCTTTCCGAACGCAGCGTGTCAATGAGCTGTGCAGCCAGCGGGGAGCGGCGATAAGCGGCGCCGACAAGCTACCATCGTGGCAAGCGGAGGCGCACTTGCGGTCCTGTTGCACTATTCAGCGACAAGGGCGGACATTTATGGCTCTTGTCCCTTGCCGTCGAGTTAGGTATAGATCATCATACCTTCGCATAAAGCGGTGTACCAACCTCTGTTTTACTATTTTACCCTTGTCTACTTGCCACTGTGGTGACCCCTTGTGCCTATAAAAGGAGGCCCAAGTGCAGCGTGAAAGGGTTCGGCTCGTTCAGTTCATTTTCCACATACGAGACTAGAGACACTCGGGCTAGGTTTTGTAGCTTCCATTGCTCCCTAGAAAGAACACAATATAATCAACCAAGCAGCAAGAGTGTTATCTCCGGAGAGCTCGAAGCTGGGTAAATCTGCTCGTGTGCATCGCTCGATTAAGCTCTTTGTGCAATCTCCGCCCCCCTCCGAACCACAAGGGACCCGGTCCCATAGGTGTTCGTGGGCCACGATCAGCTTCCCCGACATAGCTGTCTGTCCTCACGCGCGGCCCGTCAAGCAAAAAGTTAGGAAGCAGGCAAAGGCGCCAAGAATTTATAGCGAAGAAATCAAGAAGTTGGAAGCAGCAGGCCTTGTCGGGAGTGCTCCATCCCACGTGGTTGGCCAATCCGGTAGTTATGCATAAGGCTAATGGGAAATGGAGACTTTGTATTAACTTCACGGATGTTAATAAAGCTTGTCCCAAAGACCCATTTCACTTGCCACGTATCGACCAGATTGTTGACTTCACGGCTGGATGTGATTTGCTTTCATTTCTTGATGCATATTCAGGATATCATCAAATTTTCATGGCACAGGAGGATGAAGAGAAAACCGCATTCATTACACCATGTGGCACATACTGTTTCATATGGATGCCTTTCGGTTTGAAGAATGCTGGTTCAACCTTTGCAAGAGTAGTCCATGATGCCTTTGAGCCACAGATACACAGAAATGTAGAAGCCTACATGGATGACATAGTGGTCAAGAGCAAGGACAAAGCAATTCTGGTTCAAGATTTGGATGAGACTTTTGCAAATCTGCGCAAGATCAACCTCAAGCTCAACCCCGAGAAGTGCGTGTTTGGAGTCCCTTCCGGCAAGCTTCTCGGATTCTTTGTGTCTCGGCGGGGAATTGAAGCCAATCCCGACAAGATCAAGGCCATTGAGCAGATTGAAGCACCAAAGCGCGTCAAGGATGTAAGAAGGCTTGCGGTTGTGTGGCTGCTCTCGGCGGTTTATCTCTAAGTCTGTTGAGCACGCCCTGCCATTTTCAAGATTTTGAAAAGGCAGGTCAATGAAATGGACTCGAAGCGGAGGCTGCGCTGCAGAGACTTGAAGAGGTACTGTCCTCCACTCCAATACTTGTCGCACCTAGGCCACAAGAGAAGTTGCTGCTGTATATAGCGGCAACCAATCAAGTGGTTAGTGCTGCGTTAGTAGCGGAGAGGAGGCGGATGATGAGCCGACAACCGAGGCAGTGCATCCAGCGACAAGCGAGGGGCTTCGCCGTC
Organism: Aegilops longissima; assembly: GCA_021605205.1. Classification (NCBI taxonomy): domain Eukaryota; kingdom Viridiplantae; phylum Streptophyta; class Magnoliopsida; order Poales; family Poaceae; genus Aegilops; species Aegilops longissima. The sequence goes on from CM038678.1 coordinate 314,142,529, forward strand.
AAGCTCGGTCCCGACAAGGACGAATCTGCACGGATTTGCGACAAGACACGAAAAGGATGGTGCAGCGCCCGGTCTACTTTGTCGGTTCCTTGCGCAGAGGCTAGGTCAAGGTACTCGGTGTGCGAAGTTGCTTTTCGCCTCCTCATGGCCTCGAGAAAGCTGCGCCATTACTTCCAAGCACATGAGATAACAGTTGTCACTCGCTTTCCGTTGAAGAGGATATTGCAAAATCCGTAAGCAACAGCAGGATTGTTGAGTGGGCCTTTGAACTGTCAAGCTTTGGCCTCAAGTTTGAAAGCACTTCAACTATCCAAAGCGAGCATTGGCAGAGTTTATAGCAGAATGGGCGTAGCATAAGATGAAGAAATTCGAGACGAGCATCCCGTCAAGGAGGCAAATAAAGAGTGGCTGATGTACTTTGATGGTGCCTTCTCGCTGCAAAGGCGCCCGGTGCCGGCGTCTTGCTTATCGCACCCACCGGAGAGCACCTCAAGTACATAGTCGAGATGCACTTTCCCAAGGAGCAAGCAACAAACAATCTTGCAGTATGAAGGTTTGCTTGCCGGTCTCGAATCGCGGTGGACCTTGGGATCAAGAAGCTTATCGTCGGGGGTGACTCGCAGCTTGTCGTCCGCCAAGTAAACAAAGACTATCGAGTCCATTGATGGAAGCCTCGTTGATGAAGTGAGAAAGCTAGAAGAACACTTTGAAGGCCTGCAAATGGAACATGTTCCAAGAGCTCGAGAATGATATTGCCGATGGCCTTTCAAAGTGTGCTGCACTCAAGTTACACATGGAACCAGGAATTTTTGTGCTCAAGCTGACTCAACCAACTGTAACACCATCAACTGGGCAGAACAAGAAGAGGAAGTTGGTTTCTGGTGACTACTTTCCGGTAGAGCTCCCTGAAGCCACCGCCAAGAAGGTCCCCAAAATCAACGCAAATATCGCTGAGGAGCAGTCTGCTCCGACGAGCCCTAGGGTTTGTTTCGTTGAAGCAGACGCTCCCGACAAGTTTTGCTCCGGCAAGCTTGCCGGGGATCATCAAGCTCCGGCCGAGCCACTGGTTCTTGCCGTAGAAGCTGATGTTCTCGCAGCGGCAGATGAGCCTTTAGTCCTTGTTGTCGAGCCACAAGCTCCAGCATGGGCACAGCAGATCGTCCATTTCCTTCAGATAGGAGAACTTCCCGAAGAGCAAGAAGAAGCGGAAAAAGTAGCCCGACAGTCCAGTATGTACCAGTTTGTTGACAACATCACATGCGAAGAAGACTCAACGGTGTGAAATTGAAGTGCATTTGCCGGGAAGATGGACAGAAGCTGTTGGCAGAGATACATGGAGGCATATGTGGTCACCACATTGGCGCAAGGGCACTTGCCGGCAAAGCTTTCCGGCAAGGTTACTTCTGGCCAGAAGCCCTCCAGGATGCAACTGCGCAAGTAACCAAGTGTGAAGCGTGCCAGTTCCATTCAAAACAGATACACCAACCAGATCAAGATCTCCAGACGATCCCTTTATCCTGGCCCTTTTCGGTCTGGGGGCTCGACATCCTCGGCCCCTTCCCCCGAGCTGTCGGGGGCTTTGAGTACTTGTACGTCGCAATCGACAAGTTCACAAAGTGGCCGGAAGTGGAAGCAGTGAGGAAGGTGACAACCGGTCGGCGATCAAGTTCTTGGTCAATTGTTTGCCGTTTTGGGATTCCTAATAGGATCATCACCGACAACGGCACACAGTTCACGAGCCGCACCTTCATGCGATCGCCCAAGATCTTGGCGCCAAGATCTGCTTTGCTTCGTTGCTCATCCAAGAAGCAGCGGTCAGCGAGAGAGCAAGCGCTGAAGTGCTGCGGGGACTCAAGACCGTAACTTTCGACGAGCTGCACAAGTGCGGAAGAAATGGATCGAGGAGCTGCGGTGGTTCTTTGGTCGATCGGGACGCCAAATCGAGCCACCGGCGGACACCTTTGCTCTAGTCTATGGAGCAGAGGCAGTTCTCCCCACCGAACTTCAGATCACGGATCGCCTCGAGTGCTCGGTTATGATGAGCTTGAGCAAGAGCAGCTGCGACAAGATGACGCGCTGCTCCTCGAGGAGGATCGTCTTCGAGCTCTTTGACGAGCTGCTCGCTACCGGCAAGCTTTGCGCCGCTACCATAGCCGCAAAGTTAATGCGGAAGCTTCGAGGAAGGCGACCTTGTTCTTCGGCGCGTTCAATCCGCCAAGAATTCCAACAAGTTGACGCCGAAGTGGGAAGGCCCTTATCGGGTGAAACGATTCACTAGGCCCAGCGCTGTCCGCCTTGAGACCGAAGATGGCGTTCCGGTGAGCAACTCCTGGAATATAGAGCATCTTCGTAAGTTTTACCCATAAGGCGCGGTTGCCGGAATCCGTTCCGGCAACCACCCTTTTGTACAAGTCTTGCCGCCGTTGCATGTAATCCTTTGTACAAAGCCGGGCGCAGACCCCGTGCATCAGTAAAGCCTATGTGTTGCGCACAACTTGTCAATACATGCTTTCATAATCTTATATGCATGTGTTATCTAACATTTTGTGCAGCATCCACACCCGGTAAGCGATAACGAGCCACTAGGCTCCATAACTTTATTTTCTCTTCTTTCTTCTCAAAAGAAGGCAAGGTTCATCCACCCACAAGTTAACCAGGGGGGGGAGGAGAAGATAATGGTGTGGGCCGGGGGAGGAGAAGATAATGGTGTGGGCCACCAAGTGTCGCACCAAGTGTCGCTCGAGGAAGTATCACCTTGCCGGGAAGCAAACAATAGAAAAGCTAAGTTGCTAAGTTTAAGCAATCAATTTTTAAATTTTCAAGTTATCTTCCTCGAACGATAGTACTTTGTATGGAAAACCCGTGCGCGGAGGAACCAACTTCAGCGGCTAGCTTAGCGCCTTTACGTTGTTTGAGTCCGCTCAACAACCTAAGCGAGCTGCAACTAGTTGCGACAAGGTTGCTTGTCGGAGGCAGCATCGCCAGACGAGCTGCTCGACGTTCCGACTCGCCTTTCATGGCACAAAGGTGTTTGCACCGACAAGTCCCCTAAAAGCGTAGGGCATAAAACATACAAGGGAAGAAATCAAGTAGAGGAAATAACATTGCGATCGATTGCCTAAGATAGTGTATATTACAAAAATAACTTGTCGCAGATCTAATGAATTGTTCTAAACATGGTCTGCAGCGACAAAGGAAAGATAAAACTTGGCGGCCTAGTCCACGCGGTCGCCATCAACCCTCTTCACTTTGCTCACCCTGTCCACGATGGGTGCGACAAGGGCTTTGAGCGCTTCAACGTCAGCGCTTGGCGGCAGTGACTTGAGGACATTGGTGAAGTTGACGCCTGGATTGCGGAAGGCCACCTTCATCAGCACCTTCTGGAGGGCCCCGGCGCAGACTTGGCGCGACTCCTCAGCTAGCTGCTTTGGGATCTCCTCTCGGAGCCGCTGGAGACCCGTCAACACGCCCTTGAAGAATAGGCTGAGCTTGGCGCTGGGTTGGAGGTTCTCGTCGGTGGAGTACCCAAGATCCACCATCCCCAGCTCCATCAGCTCATTATGGATGCCGGCGGCGGTGTCCACAAGACCTTCTGTCCAGTGCATTATGCTATCTCTCGAGATCATTCAGGCGATCGCGGCATCCGCCAACAGCTCCTCGTTGGCCTTGATCTTCTCCAACAGGCCCGCTTCTTGATCCTTGGCGCCGTTCAGCGCCTCCGTCAGAGTGGTCAGTTTCAGCTCCAGATCCGCCTTGGAGTCCTTGGTGGCGTCAAGCTCTTTGATCTTCTCAAAGAAACGACCTGCAGCTCGCCGAGAGTGTGGCGTCCTTCTCGCGCTCGTGCTTCAGCGCGGTGACCTCCTCGCCGCTCTTCAGGAGGGTGGCCTCCAGCTGAGCCGCCCTCGTCTCCAATTCCTTCTTGGCGGTCTCGGCAGCCGCGGCAGCGTCCTTTGCCTCCTTGAGTGCTCCGCCAATTGATTGCTCGCGCGCGGCAAGAACTTCCTCGTAGCTATCGAGGTTGATCTTCCGCTGCGCCAGCTCACCTTCTTGCGCAGAGAGCTTCTCGCCGGCAAGCCTTTGCTGCTCCTCGACCTCGGCCTTCTCCAAGATGAAGGCCGTGCGCTCCTCAGCAAGCTGCTCCCGCGCTTCTGCAATGTCCCGGAGAGTTTCCTTGTTGGCGCGCCGGAGCTCTTCTGCGCGCTTCTCCATGTCAGCTCCCGCCCTTGCGACAAGAGCTTCCCGCGACTCCAGCTTAGCTTGTCGGGCGCGGTAGAGCGACAGCAGCTTCTTCAGCAGCTGCTCTTCCTCAGACTCGCCACTGCTGCTGCTTGGCGCGTTAACCAGCGACAGCCCAGCAGAGGCAAGCAGCTCCACGTCGAAGGTCTCTCCCTCGACCGGCGCCCTGGAGCTCGACGCCCATGGAAGCTTGATGAAGACACCTTCGCCGGCCTTCAGATAGGCGCCGGGCTGGGGCTCTTGAGTGAGTGCAGCAGCATCGGTGGCGGGGATCGGCGGTCGGTGCAGCGCTGGCGCTCCTGCGACCTCGAGCCGTCGAGACGATCACAGACCCCTCCCGGCCTCTGCGCCCGGCAGCCTTGGCGGCCTCCTCGCCAGCGGACCCGTCGGCGCCGGCCTCCTCCTCCATGTTAGCGGCGTCGTCATTGTTGCCGCGGCGTCCTCCTCGCCCGGCAACCTCGGTCTCCATCGGCTCTCCAGCAGATGGATCGATGATCGAAAAAAAAGAAAAGAACAAGTCAAGCAAATGTTGAAGAGAAGAACAAGAGAAAAGACCTAAGGGAAATTTTCAGTCAAGAAGATTACCCAATGGGATCTGTTGCCACGGTCTCCACCATCGGAGGGTCGTCGGCACTGCCCCTTGTCGGAGACTCCCTTGTCGGAGAGGCCTCCCTTGCCGGAGGCGCTCCTTGGCGGAGACTTCTCCCTTGGCGGCGTGGTTGAAGCAAGCGAGAACTTGGGAGTGACCTCCGGTGCTTCTGATGAGGCTGCTCTGCTCCTACATAATTCAACAAGTTAGATATCGGTGATGAAGAGCACCCAAGCACACCTAATCGTGAAGAAATGAATCAAATACTTACTGCTGGGGGCTGTCTTTGGGGCTGCTCTGATGAAGAGTTGCGGATCCGGCAAGGGAGTCTCAGACGTGCCTCCTGTCGCCATTGGGGAATCATCACGAGGCGACAACCACCGAGGTCTTGGCCCTCTTGACGCCCTCAGCCAGCCAGCGTCTGAAGAAGGAAAGAGCTCGAGAATGAAGCAAGTCGAGATATAAGGCAAAGCGATAAATTGAAGAATTACAAGTAGCAGCGACAAGAACTTAGTTTTCCTCTTCTTCCTCGGAGCTGAGGCGGAGAAATCAAATTCGCTCCAGGCGGCGAGCTGGAGGAGTAGGCTCCCTCGGGCGCTTGGCGGGGCCGTGGCTCGAGGGCCCGCTCCCGTTCTTGGGCGGCGGGAGGCGCCAGCAGCTGCAACAAGTGCTTGCCGCGGTGGAGCGCGTCGGGCGGCGGGCGGCTGTTGGGCGTCTGCCGCTCCGCCACTTCTCGGTCTTGCGGAGGCATCTCCTTGGCGGGGCGCGGGCTCCTCTGCGGCAAGCTACTTCCGCGGCGGAGGGGCGCCCGGCAGTCATCCGGTCGGCGTCGGGCTCGGCCTGCTCCTCCTCACCGGCGAGCTCTTCTCGATCGGCAAGGCTTGCCGCCTCGGCTATTTCCGCCTCCTCGGTAGTAAGCCCAAACACGCCGGGCGGCGGCTTCGCCGCCTCCTCCAACCTTTATGGCGATCGCGCCATCTCCTGCTCGGTGGTGTCGCGGGTGAGCCGTTTCGCTCGTCGACGCGGATCGGCACTTCCGCCAAGTCGTCGAAGAACTGCTGCACGACGTCGTCGGCGGGCTCTGCCAAGTTGGAGCGATTCCGTGGGAATCGCTGGCAACATCATCGCGGATGCGGTCAAGCGGCGAGTTGTTGCACAAGGCACGACTCCCTCGGCAACATGAACCACTCGGGGTGATCCGCATCCGCTTGAACAGCTCCCGCAGCATGCCGTCCAGCTCCAAGACAGTAAAGTTCCAGTTGAGGCCCGGACGCAGCCTCATGATGTCCGCCGCGCTTTGGAATTCCCAAGCTGGCCTCCCCTCTCCTGCAAGGGTGCAATGCGGCGGCGAAGAAGTCGCGCCAACTGCTCCCCACGGTAAGCCACGCTTGCGGGAGGCGCAAATCTAGTCACGGCAATCTTCAACTTGGCATCCTCCGGCGCCAAGTTGCTCCGATCGTGCCGCGCACTATAGGAGTTTGGCGCAGGGCGGTAAAAGGCTGTGGCTCCTCCTCTAAGATCCAACACCGGTCAGCTCTCCACCTCCCACTTGCTGCGCAGCTCTCCGTCAAGATACGCTTCCTTCTTGCCGATCCTAGAGGTCCATGCAATTCCTCCGACAGCGGCTCTCCTCTCTCTCTGGGCGTGAAGTAATGGCGGAAGAGTGCGACATTTGGGTGGACCCGACAAAGTTCTCGCAGAGGTGTGCAGCGCCATGGTGAGGGCGGCGTTGGGGGTGAAATCAAGGAGGCGGAGGCCATATGTGTTCATGACATCGCAAAAGAATTGGAAAAGGCGGGCGAGCCCGATGGGGAAGAAAAGCGAAAGAAAGGGTACCGATGAAACCTTCTCGGATGTGGCGGCGGAGATGACCCTCGTCTGCTGGGCGCCGTGTCTCCGTCGATCGAGAAAAAGTAATACAGCTCCGCAGCTCCTTCTGTCAAGCGGGGATCGAAGAGGGCCCTCCTTCCGCAGCGCCATGCGAGCCGCGCCTCGGCCGATTCACGCCTTTCCCTTGTCGGCTTTGGAGCCATGAGGGAGGTGATGGAGGTCGGCGGCGTTGGTGGCGCCGGTGGCAATGGGGGGAGGAGCGTCGCTCTCTTTGGGCTCGAGAAGAAGGGGGGAGCGGCGGTGGTTTCTGATGTGACAGCAATGGGCAAGTGGGCGTCCTGCCCCTGTTCCCCTGCATATAAGGGGGGAGAGAGGGACGGGCGTTCCGGTTTTCCCATTAAAGAAAGCCCCCACGATCTCTCCCACGATGCCACGTCCGGAACGTGCCGTTCGTGGGGGACGTGGTGGGTCCGAAGCAAATAACTGCGTGATCCGGGCCGCGCGTACCCGTGCAATTGTTTTGGGCCTGCCCAACAGAGCTTGGCGCCGTGTGTGGCCCAGGCGGGGCTCTGTCGGTGTACTAGAGTAGGGGTACCCTAGTATCCCGAACTTCGTGCGGACGATCGCCGCACACCAGCGGCAGGGCTGGCTTGGTGACCACCAAGGTCCTCGGCGGCTCCTTTGGAGTCATTCAAGAACAAAATAATCAAGGCCCGGCAAGAGGAGCTTGTCGGAAGGCCCTCAAGACACGAAGGAAACAAGATCCGGCAAGAGGAGCTTGCGGAAGGCTTGGCGGGCGATAAGCTCCGGCGCGACAAGGACCTGCGCCGCGCAGTAACCTCTCTTCATCTCGCTCCAGCTCATCCGCCAGCGATGTCGCCATGGGGCTTTCCGAACGCAGCGTGTCAATGAGCTGTGCAGCCAGCCGGGAGCGGCGATAAGCGGCGCTGACAAGCTACCATCGTGGCAAGCGGAGGCGCCAGCGGTCCTGTTGCACTATTCAGCGGCGAGGGGACGGACATTTATGGCTCTTGTCCCTTGCCGTCGAGTTAGGTATAGATCATCAGTACACTGTACAAAGCGGTGTACCAACCTCTGTTTTTACTATTTTACCCTTGTCTACTTGCCACTTGTGTCTGACCCCTTGTGCCTATAAAAGGAGGCCCAAGTGCAACGTAGAAAGGGTTCGGCTCCGGTTCAGTTCATTTGCCACATACGAGACTAGAGACACTCAGGCTAGGTTTTGTAGCTTCCATTGCTCCCTAGCAAGAACACAATATAATCAACCAAGCAGCAGTAGGAGTGTTATCTCTCCGGAGAGCTCCGAAGCTAGGTAAATCTGCTCGTGTGCATCGCTTCGATTCGCTCTTTGTGCAATCTCCGCCCCCCTCCGAACCACAAGGGACCCGGTCCCATAGGTGTTCGTGGGCCACGATCAGCTTCCCCGACACCCCCGGGTCTATTCTCATCATATCAATCTCCATCACTTTATTTACTTGCTTTGCTTTTACTTTTACTTTGCATCTTTATACCAAAAATACCAAAAATATTATCTCTATCAGATCTCACTCTCGTAAGTGACCGTGAAGGGATTGACAACCCCTAAGCGTTGGTTGCGAGTAGCTATCGTTTTGTGCGGTCACGAGGGACTTGGCGTGGTCTCCTACTGTATTGATACCTTGGTTCTCAAAAGCGAGGAAGTACTTACGCTCTTGTGCTGCATCATCCTCTCCTCTTGAGGAAATACAACATAAGCTCGAGGCGTAGCGATCGTGCGAGACACCACGTGATGATCGGGTGTGATAAGCTCTCGTTCACATACAATGGGTGCAAGCCAGTTTTGCGTCGTGCAGAATACTCGGGTTAAACTTGACGAGCCTAGCGTATGCAGATATGGCCTTGGAACACCGAGACCGAAGGTCGAACGTGAATCATATAGTAGATATGATCAACATAGTGATGTTCACCATTGAAAACTACTCCATCTCACGTGATGATCGGACATGGTTTAGTTGATATGGATCACGTGATCATTTAGATGACTAGAGGATGTCTATCTAAGTGGGAGTTCTTAAGTAATATGATTAATTGAACTTTAATTTATCATGAACTTAGTACCGATAGTTTTGCATGTCTATGTTGTTGTAGATAAATGGCCCGTGCTACTGTTCCTTGAATTTTAATGCATTCCTAGAGAAAGCTAAGTTGAAAGATGATGGTAGCAACTACACGGACTGGGTCCGTAACTTGAGGATTATCCTCAATGCTTCACAGAAGAATTACGTCTTGGAAGCACCGCTAGGTGCAAGACCCGCTGCAGGAGCAACTCCGGACGTTATGAACGTCTGGCAGAGTAAAGCTGACGACTACTCGATAGTTCAATGTGCCATGCTTTACGGCTTAGAATCGGGACTTCAAAGACATTTTGAACATCATGGAGCATATGAGATGTTCCAGGAGTTGAAGTTAATATTTCAAGCAAATGCCCGAATTGAGAGATATGAAGTCTCCAATAAGTTCTATAGCTGCAACATGGAGGAGAATAGTTACACGGTGAACATATACTCGTAATGTCCGGTACCACAACCACTTGACTCAACTAGGAGTTAATCTTCCTGACGATAGTGTCATTGACAGAGTTCTTCAATCATTGCCAGCAAGCTATAAAAGCTTCGTGATGAACTATAATATGCAAGGGATGGATAAGACAATTGCCGAGCTCTTCGTGATGCTAAAGGCCGCGGAGGTAGAAATCAAGAAGTGGCATCAAGTGTTGATGGTTAACAAGACCACTAGTTTCAAGAAAAAGGGCAAAGGGAAGAAGGGGAACTTCAAGAAGCACGGCAAGCAAGTTGCTGCTCAAGTGAAGAAACCCAAGTCTGGACCTAAGCCTGAAACTGAGTGCTTCTACTACAAAGGGACTAGTCACTGGAAGCGGAACTGCCCCAAGTATTTGGCGGATAAGAAGGATGGCAAAGTGAAAGGTATATTTGATATACATGTTATTGATGTGTACCTTACTAATGCTCGTAGTAGCGCTGGGTATTTGATCTTTGGTGCATTGCTCATATTTGCAACTCGAACAGGGCTCTGATTAAACAAAGATTGGCAAAGGACGAGGTGACGATGCGCGTGGGAAATGGTTCCAAAGTCGATGTGATCGCCGTCGGCACGCTACCTCTACATCTACCGTCGGGATTAGTTCTATACCTAAATAATTGTTATTTGGTGCCAGCGTTGAGCATGAACATTATATCTGGATCTTGTTTGATGTGAGATGGTTATTCATTTAAATCAGAGAATAATGGTTGTTCTATTTATATGAGTAATATCTTTTATTGTCATGCACCCTTGATGAGTGGTCTATTTTTGTTGAATCTCGATTGTAGTGATACACATATTAATAATATTGAAGCCAAAAGATGCAAGGTTAATATTGATAGTGCAACTTATTTGTGGCACTACCGTTTAGGTCATATTGGTGTAAAGCGCATGAAGAAACTCCATGCTGATGGGCTTTTGGAATCACTTGATGCTTGCGAACCATGCCTCATGGGCAAGACGACTAAGACTCCGTTCTCCGGAACAATGGAGCGAGCAACTGACTTATCGGAAACGATAGATACTGATGTATGCGGTCCGATGAGTGTTGATGCTTGCGGCGGATATCGTTATTTTTTGACCTTCAAAAATGATTTGAGTAGATATGGGTATATCTTCTTAATGAAATATAAGTCTGAAACATTTGAAATGTCCAAAGAATTTTAGAGCGAAGTGGAAAATCATCATAGCAAGAAGATAAAGTTTCTACAATCTGATCATGGAGGTGAATATTTGAGCTATGAGTTTGGTCTTCATTTGAAACAATGTGGAATAGTTTCACAACTCACGACACTTGGAACACCACCGCGTAATGGTGTGTCCGAACATCGTAACTGTACTTTATTAGATATGGTGCGATCTATGATGCCTCTTACTGATTTATCGCTATCGTTTTAGGGTTATGCTTTAGAGACATCTGCATTCACATGAAATAGGGCACCATCTAAATCCGTTGAGACGACACCAATGAATTGTGGTTTGGCAAGAAACCTAAGTTGTCATTTCTTAAAGTTTGGGGCTATGATGCTTATGTGAAAAAGCTTCAACCTGATAAGCTCGAACCCAAATCGGAGAAATGTGTCTTCATAGGATACCCAAAGGAGACTGTTGGGTACATCTTCTATCACAGATCCGAAGGCAAGATATTCGTTGCAAAGAATGGATCCTTTCTAGAGAAGGAGTTTCTCTCGAAAGAAGTGAGGGGGAGGAAAGTAGAACTTGATGAGGTAATTGTACCTTCTCCTGAATTGGAAAGTAGTTCATCACAGAAATCAGTTCTAGTGATTCCTACACCAATTAGTGAAGAAGCTAATGATGATGATCATGAAACTTCAGATCAAGTTACTATCGAACCTCGTAGGTCAACCAGAGTACGGTCCACACCAGAGTGGTACGGTAATCTTGTTCTGGAGGTCATGTTACTTGACCATGACGAACCTACGAACTATGAGGAAGCGATGATGAGCCCAGATTCCGAGAAATGGCTTGAGGCCATGAAATCTGAGATGGTATCCATGTATGAGAAAAAAGTGTGGACATTGGTTGACTTGCTTGATGATCGGCAAGCCATAGAGAATAAATGGATCTTCAAGAAGAAGACTGACGCTGATGGTAATGTTAATGCCTACAAAGCTCGACTTGTTGAGAAAGGTTTTCGACAAGTTCAAGGAGTTGACTATGATGAGACCTTCTCACCAGTAGCGATGCTTAAGTCTATCAGAATCATGTTAGGAATTGCCGCATTTTATGATTATGAAATTTGGCAAATGGATGTCAAAACTGCATTCCTTAAAGGATTTCTTAAAGAAGAGTTGTATATGATGCAACCAGCAGGTTTTGACGATCCTAAAGGTGCTAACAAAGTGTGCAAGCTCTAGCGATCCATTTATGGACTGGTGCAAGCATCTCGGAGTTGGAATATACGCTTTGATAGTGTGATCGAAGCATATGGTTTTGTACAGACTTTTGGAGAAGCATGTATTTACAAGAAAGTAAGTGGGAGCTCTGTAGCATTTGTAATATTATATGTGGATGACATATTGTTGATTGGAAATGATATAGAATTTCTGGAAAGCATAAAAGGATACTTGAATAAGAATTTTTCAATGAAAGACCTCGGTGAAGCTTCTTATATATTGGGCATCAAGATCTATAGAGATAAATCAAGACGCTTAATTGGACTTTCACAAAGCACATACCTTGATAAAGTTTTGAAGAAGTTCAAAACGGACCAGTCAAAGAAAGGGTTCTTGCCTGTGTTACAAGGTGTGAAGTTGAGTCAGACTCAATGCCCGACCACTGCAGAAGATAGAGAGAAAAATGAAAGTCATTCCCTATGCCTCAGCCACAGGTTCTATCATTTATGCAATGCTGTGTACCAGACCTAATGTGTGCCTTGCTATAAGTTTAGCAGGAAGGTACCAAAGTAATCCAGGAGTGGATCTCTGGATAGCAGTCAAGAACATCCTGAAATACCTGAAAAGGACTAAGGATATGTTTCTCGTTTATGAAGGTGACAAAGAGCTTGTCGTAAATGGTTACGTCGATGCAAGCTTTGACACTGACCCGGATGACTTTAAGTCAAAAACCGGATACATATTTATATTGAATGGTGGAGCTGTCAGTTGGTGCAGTTCCAAGCAGAGCGTCGTGGCGGGATCTACGTGTGAAGCAGAGTACATAGCTGCTTCGGAAGCAGCAAATGAAGGAGTCTGGATGAAGGAGTTCATATCTGATCTAGGTGTAATACCTTGTGCATCGGGTCCAATGAAAATCTTTTGTGACAATACTGGAGTAATTGCCTTGGCAAAGGAATCCAGATTTCACAAGAGAACCAAACACATCAAGAGACGCTTCAATTCCATCCGCGATCAAGTCAAGGAGGGAGACATAGAGATTTGCAAAATACATACGGATATGAATGTTGCAGACCCGTTGACTAAGCCTCTTCCACGAGCAAAACATGATCAACACCAAGACTCCATGGGTGTTAAAATCATTACTATGTAATCTAGATTATTGACTCTAGTGCAAGTGGGAGACTGAAGGAAATATGCCTTAGAGGCAATAATAAAGTTGTTATTTATATTTCCTTATATCATGATAAATTTTTATTATTCATGCTAGAATTGTATTAACCAGAAACTTAGTACATGTGTGAATACATAGACAAAAATAGAGTGTCCATAGTATGCCTCTACTTGAGTAGCTCATTAATCAAATATGGTTCCTAACCATAGACATGTGTTGTCATTTGATGAACGGGATCACATCATTAGAGAATGATGTGATGGAAAAGACCCATCCGTTAGCTTAGCATTATGATCGTTTAGTTTTATTGCTATTGCTTTCTTCATGACTTATACATATTCCTCTAACTATGAGATTATGCAACTCCTGAATACCAGAGGAACACCTTAGGTGCTATCAAACGTCACAACGTAACTGGGTGATTATAAAGATGCCCTACAGGTGTCTCTGATGGTGTTTGTTGAGTTGGCATAGATCGAGATTAGGATTTGTCACTCCGAGTATCGGAGAGGTATCTCTGGGCCCTCTCGGTAATGCACATCACTATAAGCCTTGAAAGAAATGTGACTAATGAGTTAGTTGCGGGATGATGCATTACGGAACGAGTAAAGAGACTTGCCGGTAACGAGATTGAACTAGGTATGATGATACCGACGATCGAATCTCGGGCAAGTAACATACTGATGACAAAGGGAATGACGTATGTTGTTATGCGGTTTGACCGATAAAGATCTTCGTAGAATATGTAGGAGATAATATGAGCATCCGGGTTCTGCTATTGGTTATTGACCGGAGATGTGTCTCGGTCATGTCTACATAGTTCTCGAACCCGTAGGGTCCGAACGCTTAACGTTCGATGACGATTTGTATTATGAGTTATGTGTTTTGGTGACCGAAGTTTGTTCGGAGTCCCGGATGACATCAAGGACATGCCGAGGAGTCTTGAAATGGTCGAGAGGTAAAGATTCATATACTGGAAGGTTGTATTTGACATCAGAATGGTTCCGAGTGATTCGTGTATTTTATCGGAGTACTGAGGGGTTACCGGAACCCCCGGGGGCAATCATGGGCCTCATGGGCCATGGGAGAGAAGAGGGGACAACCCACAAGGGGGAGGTGCCCCCCCAAAGGGGAGTCCGAATAGGAAGGGGAGGGGGCGCGTCCCCCTTTCCCTCTTCCCCTCCTATCCTTCCCACTTTCCCCCTCAGTTAGAAGGAAAAGGTGGGGGAATCCTACTTGGACTAGGAGTTCAATTCCAAGTAGGACTCCCCCCTTTGGCGCGCCCTCCTTGGCCGCTTGCCTCCTCCGCCCACAACAGTTGTTTCTTAGCCGTGTGCGGTGCCCCCCTCCATAGGTCATATTGTCATAGTGCTTAGGTGAAGCCCTCCACGGATCACATCACCAACACCGTCGCCACGCCGTCGTGCTGACGGAACTCTCCCTTGGCCCTCTACTGGATCAAGAGCTCGAGGGACGTCATTGTGCTGAACATGTGCTGAACACGGAGGTGCCGTACGTTCGGTACTTGGGTTGGTTTGATCGTGAAGACGCTCGACTACATCAACCGCGTTAACTAAACACTTCCGCTTTTGGTCTACGAGGGTACATGGACACACTCTCCCCTCTCATTGATATGCTTCTCCTAGATAGATCTTGCGTGATCATAGGAATTTTTTTGAATTACTACGTTCCCCAACAGCTGGGACCCACCAGTTATAGCTTCGCACGCAAGGAAGTGCCTCCTTCTCTTCCCTGACAGCTGGGACCCACCCGGTCGAACCGTACATAGGGTTTTCTGTCTGGTCGTGAACGTGTACGTATATACTGGTCGATCGGTCTCTCTGCAATGATGAACCGTGTCCGAGCAAGCAGCAACACATGTAGTAGTAGAGCCCCCGACGTAGCAGTTCAGGCAGTCCAGTTAAAACCCTGTACACGTATGTACAACCAGATGCCAAAAAATACGACCACTTACGTACATACGGGCAGGGTCTCGAACGCCTACTCGCGCATACGTACGACAAGGGCTCGTGTACATGGAGAGGCAACGGACGGCAGCAATGGCGTCCTGTTCATCGGCAGCCAACCGGCTAGGTCGGAATGGAGAAACAGCGTCCTGTTCATCGGAAGGCAACAGATTGGGTCGGAATGCCTCGCGTTCAACGGGAGCCAACTGGCTTGGACAGAACAGCCGTAATGGGGTCTGGCATACCGCAAAACGGAGGAAGATGACCTTCTGTTTGACTGCATACAGTGGAAACGGGGTCCTGTTCATCGGGAAGGGTCTGGCGTACCGTAGAACGGAGGAAACGACCTTCTGTTCAAGTGCCTACGGTCAAAACGGGGTGTTGTTGATCGGGAGGGGTGTGGCGTACCACAAAATGGAGGAAATAGACTTCTCTTGTAGCGCCTACGGTCAAACAGGGTCCTATTCATCCACCGTCTACTGCCTCACTCCAGCCTCCACGGGCTACTGTTCATCCACCGTCAACCTCCTCCAGCCTCCACCAGCTACTCTTCATCCACGGGCTAATGTTCATCCAGCCTCCACCGGCTATTGTTCATAGAGCCTCCACGGGGTCCTGTATATCCACCCCCAACCGGCTGAAGTGCGGCGGCATCCTTGGGGTCTTGTTCATCCAGCGGCAACAGCAACCTCCACAGGCTCCATGGGTTCCATGTTCATCCAACCCCCACAGGGAACTGTTCATCCACAGCCAACCAACTGGCTCGACCCACCACGTCTGGACTCGTTCTACATACCATGCGCACGGGAGCAACGGTCACTGTTCATCGAGAGGCAACCAACAACGGCTGGCTACGTCTCACACGGGGGCTCGATCGGCTTCATGGCAGCAACGATGATTGATCGGCGGTTCGATTAGCGACAACAATGAAGAATCACCGGGTTCGATCGGCGAAATGAATCACCTGGGTTTAGTTAACAGAGAAGGGATTGATCGCTCGCGTTCAGTAACGTAGCTAGCAGTGCGATCGCTCGGGTTCAGTAAGAGCCCAACGCCTCGCACACACGCGCTTACGTGTGCGAGAGAAACATGCAAACCTCTGTGCATCGCTCGACCCCGATCACCCATCGTAACCGGGAACTCCCCGAGATTTTCCTCGCCCTCGCTTCTACCACGATTTTTTTCCATCATGGATGGCCCAAAGAATGTCATGCAGATGCGCCCCCGGCCCGCCCAGGACGAAAATCCCATTTTCTGTCATGATTTTTTGTCATAGAAGTAGGAGCCCACCACATCTATGATGATACGTGCTTTTGTCACAATTATCGTCATAGAAGTGTCATAAGCATGACAGAAAAAATTCATTCGGCCCAAAATGTCATGGATGTGTCTTTTTTGTAATGTATGCCTCCAACCTCGTGGGAGGTGGCGGCCTGGCGCCCTTCATCAACGCGCCTCCAAAATGCCTAAAGTCCTGGAAGCTGATGAAGAACCCATGGACACTACAAAAAAACACTTCCGTGATGATACGTGTTTGTCATAGTAGGTCGCGTTTTTTGTCATGCATGTACATCCATGACAAATTTATGACAGAATCAAGATAGCCATACCTGTGCTGTCGTAGAAGTGTTCGATGACATTACCAAAATTATCATCACGGAAGTGTCCACTTCCATGATGATAAATCGCGCGTCATAGAAGTGCTTTCGTCAAGGGTGACCGACACATGGCATCCACCGTAACGGAACACCGTTAAGCTATCGGGTCGGGTTTTTGATCCGATAACCCGTTAACGGCCCCGACCAATGGGGATTTTCCACATGTAAAATCATCATTGGTGGAGGAAACTGCGATGTCGGCTCATCGTTGGGGCAGATGTCATCCACTCATTGGACAGAAGGCGCCTATGATACGTCGACACGTGGCACGGCCAATCAAGTTTAAATGGGCCGGCCCAACTAAAGGCCCATAAGATTTGGCGGCCCATAATGGGCCGGCCCAGTTAAAGGCCCACGAGATTTTGCGGACTATAATGGGCTGGCCCAGCTAAAGGTCCACAAGATTATTGTGTGCCATAATGGGCCGGCCTAGGTAAAGGCCCACAAAATTCTTGCAGATCATAATGGGCCGGCCCAGCTAAAGGCCCACGAGATTTCACCGACATTAATGGGCCGGCCCAGCTGTAGGCCCACAAGATTTTGAGGACCCTAGTTGGCCGGCCCATTAACTGGCTGCCATGTTTTGGGCCAAATGCCGGCCCATAATTGACCCGGTCCATTTCTGCCATGTTCCGGGCCTAGTAATGGCCTATATAAGATCCGGCCCGTTAAAAGCCTCCCACTTTCTGGGCCAAATCACGGCCCAGATCAGGTCCGGCCCTTTAAGAGGCTTTGGGCTCAATTATGGCCCATATCAGATTTGGCCCGTTGACTGGACGCTATGCTTTTGGGCCCACTTGCTAAAGGCCCATTTAGTAATTTGGCCTGATATTAGTATGGGCCTGTTAAGGGCCCATTTAACATTTCGGCCCTATATTAATTTCGGCCTGTTAAAAGTCCGTCATATAGTTGGGCCTAACTACGACCCGGTTTGCATCCGGCCTGCTCGCAGCCGATATCTGATTGTGCCAAACAAGGATCGAGACAACTTTTTCCTATTAAAAGCCCGTGAATTGATTCGCACAATCTTGGGTCGGGGTCCATTTCGGGCTGCCGCCGGCCTGTGAGCTATTCGGCACGTTTCAGGGATAGCCTACTTCTCAGCCTCCTAAAAGCCCATTGAGTTTTCTTGCGAAAAGAGGGCCGGGGGTTACTCGGCCTATTAAATGCCCGAATCTACTAGTGGGCCAGTTTGACGGGGCCCATGATGCGGATCATACATCGTGATTGCATGATGGCCCGATTATGTACCGTAATTTTACGGTTTGGCGGTTCTTCATGAAGGCAGGATATATATACTGATAAAATAACTACAGCATCCTGAATAAGAAAAACCTAGACTATACAATAAAGAAATTACGGCATATTACATCCACTTTGGGTATCAAAGTTCGCCACTATGATAATAAAGCACAAGCGAACAGCAGATTACATACCTTTGGACATCAAAGGTCGCCACCGATTGCAAATAAACACGCCGACAAAATAATATACAAAACCGACACACTTCAATAGAGTTCAAGAAAGTTTAGCCCTCTTTGGGAGCAGCATAAGCGGTGAGCAAGATGATGAGATCTGCGCTTGTTCAACACTTATATCTTCCTCACTCAAAGATAAACAAGCGGACATATGACAGGTTTTGCACATAAAAGTATCGGTCTTGACAATTCATCACATTTCTTCTTGACGAATAAAGTGACACGGTTTAAAATTGCATTAACACAATATGGTATTGTTCAGGTCAAGACATGGCAGGAATTGACATTGTGAAGGAGTTGGCAGCTTCACGACACCACCGGATTACGATCAACAACTCATAAGTATCAATGGTTAGTGTCTGTCAATTTATCCCATTTCAGATTGGCAAATAAAGAGGCGGTTTAAATAATAGTAGAATGATATGACATTGTTCATAGTTAAGACATTGCAGAATATGACATTGTCTTTGTAGTGGGTAGGTTCACCACACCACCGGATTACGGATGAAGAACGAAGCATACATGCGGTGCAAAAGAAGATCACTTGCTCAGTATAGTTTAATTTACATGGTATGAAGAAGAAACTTGGTTGTACAACTGAAAACTTAAATTGAGAAGGACAAACTTTTGTTTATGAACTACATAATAAACTTTAAACATGCAATTTGATGCAAACACCAAAATAAACAATCTATTGCAGTCATGCCTAACCAAATATACACAACAAACTTTGAAGGCTTGAGAAGGACAAACTTACATTACTAGTGAAGACAGGCTCTATAAAGCCCTTGTCCATGCTGATGGGGGGGGGGGGGTAATTCAAGAAGTTTAGCACAGAATGTTCTTCATAAGCATTGCCTTTATTCTACATTTTGTTAAGAGTAAATATAGATGTGATAATATACGAAAAAAACGGAGAATATTTAAGATAAGATGAAGAGTGATGCTACATAACCAAGTAGCTATAAATGTATGTGCAATGATACATGCAAAAGGCACAGCCAAGAACAATGCACAGCTAAACTTCTTCAGTACCAACCTTATGGCAAGAGTAAATATAGATCTGATGTGTAAAAAATGGAGGGCAAAGGAAAATAAGCTGCAGTGTGATGGTACATGAACAACTACCTGTCAATATAAGTACACTGATAAAGGACAACATGTACTTACATGAACAATGCAGAGCTAAAAAAATTCATTGGCATTGGAAATATTCTACACTAATGTAACCATTCATACAGATCAGATAATTTGGGGCAAACAATTGATAAGCAAGCTATCATGCATACTGCTGTCACATAATGAACCAGGTATGTATGCAAGTACAGTGATATAGGACAACAGGTACTAACAAGAGCAAAGCAGCGGGCAACATATTTGCGATATCCTGTCGTTCTTTTTAAACATGAATTGATCTTCGAGCTGATTTCCTACAAAAAAGATCCGTAAGGCACATGCGGAAAAGTAGAAGTTCAAATTGTCATGTGATTTCATAGACGATACCTCATCACAGGAATGAGACCAGTTGCATAACAAGGTTTTTCCATTCAATGTCTTCTAAATTTAGCACGGGAGACTTCACGGAAATTTGTTTATAGACTTGCCATCAAAGTGTGATTTCCTCGGGTAACACCGATCTTTGCTGCAATGCTTCCTTGAAAAGCACAAGCAAGCTTTGCTCGTCATGACTATCCAGATTGACCCTCACCTAGTTACAACAATGTAATATAAATCATTGATGTATTCGATCAGCGAAAACAGGAAAATAATAACCATGAATAATAGCACTTACGTAAGTTGGACGGGAAGATGTGAAAATGGTGTTTGTCTTCACTATAATCTTCCCATGATGGGAATATATGCACGTAGTCCCTAACAACATTGAAAGCATTGTCTTTTAAGCTGGGAATAAATGGAATGGGGTTCCAATCTGCAGGAATTGGCCGTCTCTGCAGTTGGGATAGGTCTTGACGGTGGACTTGCTGTACTTTTTCTTTGGAGTGGGATTTTTTACGTGGTACGGCTGGTGCTATGGCAAATGAAATCGGTATACCTTTTGCTAGAGTGCAGGTCCTGTGTGGTGGGGCTAGTGGTGTGGCCGTGAAGTATGGGTGCAGTCTGCTGGAGTCGGTCCTATGTTTTGTGTCACTGGTTGTACATCCAATATAAGTGGGTATTGTCTCGATTTCTCGGCACCACCACGTTTTCAAGGACTTTCTTTGGTGCTCCTTCAGGTTCGCAATCACCCTCTTCCTTTTGATGTCTGATGCACAAAAACAGCATTTGAGTGGAAAAACATGGTATGATGACAGATGGAATATGTATTGATAATGGATGGGCATAGCATCTCGAGTTATATGATGAGTAAACTAAGCAGATGGTGGTGCAACAAAGTAGAAGAAATGCAAGACAACATATGCAAGATACACGCAATCAATAAAACCTTGCCAAATTAGAACAGGCACCTTGATGGGTGAACAGGACAGGCCATCTGCCTTTGACTCCTCGAGGTTAGAATAGTCATTAGAATGATATTCGAACAAGAATCAATAGGTGGGGAGCGTCACGAGTTTCATTGCTTCCAAAATGGCACTCAATGCCTTGGTGCCAATTTTGTAAGTCATTGCGATGTTCCACAATATTCTTCGATGCGCGGATTCTGATATTCACTTGTAATTGCGTATAATATCGAGAACCATGAAAACATAGATAGTTGTGAGATTATCTTTATAATGCAGATGATAATCTAATATAGGGGCACCCTGTAAACACTTATGTGCTATCCTTTGGATTACGATGAGAGAGCTCATGTGTGCTGTAATATCGTGCGTGCATTTATATAATCGGCACAAGTACACAAAAAATAGGCTCGAGTAAGGATAGCTGGCGGATGATAGGTTCATAATATCTTTGTATAGATAGTTTATTGCCAAACCATGATAACAAGAGCACACAGCAACTAGGCAGATCATAGTGTACATAACAAGGGTACACCATAACCACGATATATAAATCGGGAAAGTGGATCTGGCTTGAAAATACGGTGTTGTATTGCCGCTAGTAATTGAAAGCCTATCGATCGCGTATAGGCCAACACTATCGAACATGGTAAAGAAGAGCAAGCAGATTTTGGATAATAAAATGTTGGTTCGCGGTGCCCACATGATGAACCAAAGCGCATTAAGAATGCAACTCCACTGTCTCTCGACCATTTCAGGCGGTTGGATGAAGATCCTCGTCTCCTAACCCTTCTTCTTCCTCGTCTGTGATTCTTCCCATCTGAGAACACCTTGCGGGCACGCCGGACCACCGCCCCCACCGCCTGTGTTCCTCCGCCACCCCACCCCCACCAGCGTCGAGTTTTCTTCGTTCGTGAGGCCCCACAACCACCGAGCCCTTGGATCGCACCGGGAACTCCGGCGAGCTCTGAAAATCGGTGACCCAATTTTGAAATTTAGTCTCTGTGATTTAACTAGTTTGGAATATAAAGGGAAAATCATAAGCATTGGGAGTATAGTGTTGGCGTGCCATGGTGGATCTGAAGGTGCAAACCGGACAAAGGAAACTTCGCAACCAAGACAAGAAATCGAGTAAAGCGGTGGCGATCTATTTTCTTGCTGCGATAAATAAGTTGAGCGAATCTGAAAAGTACCGCCTCACGATGCGCATCTGGTGAGAATTTGACGGTGCTGCGGTAGCAATGGCTGTCGGCGTGGTGGAAGCAGATCTAGGAGGGTAGAGCGGTGGCGGCGGGCCACGGTGGGCGAGACGGTCGTAGAGGCGGCGCCGGCAAGGTGGACGGCAGCGGGGATGAAGTGAGAGGCGGGATGCAAGGATCCCGTCGAAGGCGTGGATGAGAGAGGTTGATCTCTTGTAATGGACGGCGGCGTCGGGGTATCAGCTCCGGCATGGTGGAGGAGGACGACGGTGGATGGGGTGGCGGATGGCGGCGGACGGAGGTGGGTGGGGTTGGAGAGGGTGTTTTGGCGCCCACGGAATATGAATGGGGAAAAGGGAGGTAGAGAGGAAGGGGGGAACCATGTAGTCAGGGCGCGCTTGTCTCAAATGCGAGGAAATTTTCAAACTTAGCCCCCGTTTCAAATTTCTACTACATCACAACAACATTAGTCGGTTGGGGATAGGACGGTAATCTCGCATACACCGAATATTTGCCGACAAGAGTTTGTTTTTGGCGCCCACCGTGTATGAATATGAATCTGGGAGGGAGTCGATTTCGGCCGAGGGAACACTGTGTTTTGGCGCCCACCGTGTATGAATCCGGGCGAGAGGTGGTTACGTCACGTTTGGGTGAAATTACAAACCTACCCCTATCGAAACCTATAGAAATCCAGCAGATAGGCTTTGCGGCGAGGATAGGCGTAGTGATTTCCATCTCGTAGATTTTGGTTTGAATGTTTCTGCGACTTTCCCGCTTCGTTCAAATTTTGCACGATTGCGTTTACCGTGCCAACTCAATCGAATCCCGTTTGTATTCTACTATTTTTTTCGGGCAGGATCCATTTTCAATTGGAATTACATTCTATATACATCATTTTTTTTACATATATACTTTCAAAAGCACAATACCATTTATACATAAATATGGTTTACAAATGGCATGATCTCAGATTCATAAGGTTGTATCCATCAATTTGGATTTTCCAATATTTTAAAACACTTTATGTTGAAATCCAATGTATGCATTCCTCGCTAACTGTCTCCAATTAATGTGTGTTTCATGCGGGTTTTTTACTTCTCAAACATGTATAATGTGTTCCACACACGCAACATATAGTGTAATCCCGTTTAGACACTAATTGCATATAAACCATGCACTGTTTGTAATTGAAGAATCTATGGATCACCAGTATTGATAAACTATATAACATTACACGTGCCCAAATTCAAATGAATATGCATGTTTTATACACCAATTTGCGTTATGATATTATCGATGTCGTGATCTCCGGTTTAAATATTTGAATCCTTTTAATCCAGATATTAAGTCTCATATAGCTATCACTCATGCTTATATAGGACTATCTCTCGGACCTATCGCATTCATCGTCTCTCGTGCATCTCTCGTGCTACCTATGTTGACAATGATCTTTTATCTTCAGTAACACTGCGACGGTACTCTCTCCATCGACCTTCATCACTCTATCTCTCTCAAAGTATATCTCGCTCCCTGTTATGTGTCTCTAGCTATGATTCTCCATGTGGAATCTCTTTCTCTCACACAAACACAAAACTTTGTCTCCCGAGGTCTCATTTCTCTCAACTATTCCCATGTGTGCCACTCGCACACCCCTCATATAGAGATGTCTTTCGCTCCTTAGATATGAGAACCTACGACTCTTCCTCTTCAATATCTCTTTCTCACACACAAACACAAACTCTGTCTCCCAGGGTCTCATATTTCTCCATTGTTCTCTTGTATGTCGCTCAAACACACCCTTTCTCCCTAGAGATATCTTGCGTTCCCTCATATGTCTCTCTAGCTATCACTCTCGTTGTGAAATATCTTTCTCTCTCGCAGACACAAAACTCCGTCTCTCTGGATCTCATTTCTCTCTGATATTTGTTTGTATGTGACTCACATGCACCCTCTCTCTATCTCTCTCACACCCACACACACAACCCAGCCCTCTGATCCACTCGACTCCTATCTCTAGCGCACACTAGCTAGCATCTTTATCTTTCTATTTATCTGTTTCTCCATCAACCTTATTTCTCGCCCTCACTCTTGATTCCTATCACGCACACTACATATGTTTCTCTCTACATGCATGCAGTCAAGTGCCCTCTCACACACATATATAACTTCACCCTTTGAACCACCCGACGGTCATCTCCGACATCCAAACTAACGGATGTATCTCTAGCTAGCATCTCCATCTCTGTATCTATCCGTAGTTTCTCCGTCAACATTTCTTTCTCGCACGGAGTCTTGCTTCCTATCACCCACACTATATATGTCTATCCATACATATGCATTTATAGGTTGATCTCTTTGCACAATCGTTGCGCCTCACCCCTCTGCTGCGCCATAGATGCATGCTCCAGCCCACGCCACTATCTCTTAAAGACAAAAACACATGCTCAATTGTCGGGCCTTCTTCCCTGCATTCTCACATGCATGCATATTGTCATACCGATCCGTCTCTCCCATGTGGTTGATCTTAGGACTTATGTCTTCTTTCTTTTATCTCGATCATGCGCGCACGCACACACACACATCCCACGTATACATGTATACCTCTCACACATGCACGTTCAAGGTCTCTATGTCTCCATAAGTAGTTAATTACCCTCAGTCCTAACGCCACACCGAATCGTTCTCCTCTTTTGTGCACATAACTTCCGCCTGGATGGGCAAATCACACACTCACACTTAACAATCTCCTTCTAGCTACCCCCCCCCCCCCCCCCGCCCCGCGCACCTCTCACTCTTACCCTATATCCCCAAAACCAATAAGACCATCCCTTTGTTTAATACCCGCCTACATGCACCATCAATATATAGTAGTCTTCCGTGGTGTCTCTCGAACAAACACGTTCTCTCGATGTCGACTCCTCTCACGCGCACGCACCTTCTCTTCCCTCCTACGGGCATTTTCTCTCTAGTACCCCATCGTTGGTGGCCTCTGCCATACACATCACCTCTCTATGATGAAGCCATGCACACTTAAATTACATCCGCCACAAAGGACCCGGACACACACACACACACACACACACACACACACACACACACACACACACACACACACACACACACACACACACACACACACACACACACACACACACACACACACACACACACACACACACACACACGCACGCACCACCCCCCACCCACACACACACACTAAGACTCCATCTCTCTCTCTCTCTCACGCACACACACGCACCCCCACACACACTTAGACTCCATCTCTCTCTCACACACACATACAAACTAAGACTCCATTTCTCTCTCTCCTCTCTCTCTCACTCACTCTCTCTCTCTCTCACACACACACACACACCACACACACTAAGACTCCATCTCACACACACATGCTCTAGGCGGAGCATTTGTTCCTACCACCCTTCATCCAACCTTACCCGTATGATAAACAATCACCTTTATTTACTTGCATAACATGGACAGATTCCACTTTACTTTAGTAGTCTGCAAACTTATCATCATATACCCTTATAAAAAACGAGTTGGCGATGATGGTGTGCCTGCCATCTTGTAATACTGACCGTATGATCTATATCGGCGGATAGGAAGCAAACTATGATAATTTTACAAAGATACCGAACCTCTCTCCACATCATTATCTCCATAACCTCATTGCTCAGCGATTAAAAAGGAATAAGTCTCGAACAATCTAGCATGCATGGTGGCGCTGCCACGCCGCTGGCGCCTGGCCCATCCATCCCATGCCTCCGCCCATTTCACCACAAGTCACCACCATGCTCCACGCCTCCTCGCCTTATCTCTCATCTTTCATTTTTTCGATGACATTCTCAAGATACCAGTTTTCCGATAAAATTCTCGAGATATCATTAGTTTTTACACATGGGATTAATCCTGCATGGGTCAATCACAACAGGTGTTCTGTAAAAAAATGCATATTGATGTTACGTGCAATGCACGAGAATCTTGCTTGTAATTATATAACGCAAATCACGAGCAGGAAGTGACATTTTTTTGAAACAACCACGTTAACATGGCAACGTAAATCACGAGCAGGAAGGAGAAGGGAAGCGGGCTGTGGAGTAACGTTTTTACCATAATTTCTTAGGAAACTGAGTGCAATAATTGAGTAGTTTTGCAAACTACCATTACTACTACACCTGAAACAATTCAAAACCTATACTCCCTTGCCAGCGCGCACTTCCCGCGTGAAACGGTCAGCGTCGCCTGGAGCGTTAGTGCTGCATTAATGCCCGGCCAGAGCGGAGGCGACCTCTCACTGGTGCCGGCTTTGAAGTGGCGCGACGGCCGAGAGAGCGCCCTTCGGTGCCTTGCGATCGCTCAGCGTCGAGATCGGCCATAGGCCCTGTTTGGATCCATGGGTTAGAGTTAGTTTGAGCTAGTTGGGGCTCAAATATCCCTAAAGTATCCAAGCATGAGGGTTTAAATTGGAGCAAGTTGCACCGAACCCACCAAAAAAAAAAACTATCCCACCCAAGAGGTGCTAACTGGAGATAGTTCTCATTGGGACCACTGAAAAATCACTTTTCTCTCTCCATGAAATGCATTTATTGTCAATATAACCCTGTCACCCAAACACCTCTTTGGCTACATTAGTTCAGGGTTAGTCATGAGTTAGTCTAACCTCTAGCTAAGTTAGAGTATCAAGCAGAGCAGTATAGGACATGCAAGTTGCTCAAAGCATACGAGCAAATTAAATGCGTGAAAGGATTTTTCTTTTTGAAAGCGGAACGTGAAAGGAAGTTTTTAGAATGCTCTTGGCATGTCGCTAACATGTGATAGTTAACCGACCTCAATAGATGGCGAAACGCCACCCGCCGCACTTTGATAGAGACGAGGAGGAGAAGCGTCTGAGCTGCTGGATTACTAGAGATAGGTGTCGCATACGGAAGCCAAGAAATATGGTGATAGCGTGAGTTAGCCATGTACTAGTATGATGTAACTACACTTGGGCTGCCGTGTTTCGTACTCTTCCAATCCTTGTGGAGATGATTGGTTAATTTTATATAGCTGAATAATATTAAATTTATGAGTGCAGACCCGACAGTCCGGCTCGCATACGCCGCTCACCAAAGGGACACGTTGTCTTGCAATTTCACCGACATGTGGGACCATAATTGAATAAACCGTCGATAGCGAAATCTAATCGCTCGGCGGCGCCGGCCGAGAAGAGAGAAATGGGGAGGAGAAGAGATCGCCCTTGACCGTGCACGGACTCAAGAAATATATGGTGATAATGTGAGGTGGGCCATCTTTGAGTCCGGACCGCTTCGGAGCTCGCTCTCACCGCCTGCCCTCAAGGCGCCAAACTGCCCGCTGCATGCATAGCAAGTAGTCCCCGCTTATGTGGAGGAGAGAGAGGCATTGACAAAGTCAAGGAGTAACTGTGGAGACAATAGCTTTCATCAAAAATAAACAATGAATACTCGTTGCTCGTCCTCCATATCGGAAAGAATACTTTCATTCGCCGACATGTGGGACGTCGACCATCCTGGTCCTGAAGGAAATATGCCCTAGAGGCAATAATAATGTTATTATTTATTTCCTTATATCATGATAAATGTTTATTATTCATGCTAGAATTGTATTAACCGGAAACATAATACATGTGTGAATACATAAACCTACAGAGTGTCACTAGTATGCCTCTACTTGACTAGCTCGTTAATCAAAGATGGTTATGTTTCCTAACCATGAACAAGGAGTTGTTATTTGATTAACGGGATCACATCATTGGTTGAATGATCTGATTGACATGACCCATTCCATTAGCATAGCACCTGATCGTATAGTTTGTTGCTAGTGCTTTTCTTCATGACTTATACATGTTCCTATGACTATGAGATTATGCAACTCCGTTTGCCGAGGAACACTTTGGGTGCTACCAAACGCGTCAACGTAATCGGGTGATTATAAAGGTACATTACAGGTGTCTCGAAGGTACATGTTGGGTTGGCATATTTCGAGATTAGGATTTGTCACTCCGATTGTCGGAGAGGTATCTCTGGCCCTCTCGGTAATGCACATCACATAAGCCTTGCAAGCATTGCAACTAAATGTGTTAGTTGTGAGATGATGTATTACGGAACGAGAAAAGAGACTTGCCGATGCTTGAGATTGAACTAGGTATTGGATACCGGCGATCGAATCTCGGGCAAGTAACATACCGATGACAAAGGGAACAACGTATGTTGTTATGCGGTCGACCGATAAAGATCTTCGTAGAATATGTAGGAGCCAATATGGGCATCCAGGTCCGCTATTGGTTATTGACCGAGAGAGGTGTCTCGGTCATGTCTACATAGTTCTCGAACCCGTAGGGTCCGCACGCTTAACGCTTCGATGATGGTTATTATGAGTTTATATGATATTGATGTACCAAGGTTGTTCGAGTCCCGGATGAGATCACGGACATGACGAGGAGTCTCGAAATGGTCGAGACATAAAGATTGATATATTGGAAGCCTATGTTTGGACTCGGAATCACTCCGGGTGAAATTGGGAATTTTACCGAGTACCGGGGTTACCGAACCTCCGGGGGTCAATGGGCCTTGATGGGCCTTAGTGGAAAGGAGGAAAGGGGCCCAAGTGCTGGCACACCTTCCCCCTTCCCTAGTCCTATTAGGACTAGGAGAAGGGGTGGCGCTCTCTCCCTTCCCACTTGGCCAATCCTAGTTGGACTAGGATTGGGGAGAATCCTACTCCCGGTGGGAGTAGGACTCCGTGCGCGCAGCCCTTGGTGGCCGGCCAGCCCCTCCCTTCCCTCCTTTATATCTGAGGCGAGGGCACCCCATGACACACAAGTTGATCATTGAGATCGTTCCTTAGCCGTGTGCGGTGCCCCTTCCACCAAACTACACCTCGAATATACGTTGCGAAGCTTAGCGAAGCCTGCGCGGTGGAACATCATCATCGTCACCACGCCGTCGTCTTGTGAAACTCTCCTCAACACTCGGCTGGATCGGAGTTCGAGGGACGTCATCGAGCTGAGCGTGTGCAGAACTTCGGAGGTGCCGTCGTTCGGTACTTGGATCGGTTGGATCGGGAAGAAGTACGACTACTTCCTCTACGTTGCGTCAACGCTTCCGTTGCTGGTCTACGAGGGTACGTAGACAACACTCTCATCTCGTTGCTATGCATCACCATGATCTTGCGTGATCGTAGGAAAATTTTTGAAATTACTACGTTCCCCAACAGGTCCACCTGCCATGCACAAAATTATCCTGGTCTACCCCGATCGTATCGCAGGACCAACCTTTCCCACTGTAAGTTGTTCAGACGAAGGAACCATCATGACTTCGTTGAATTCCGCTTCTTCAAGAAAACTTACTATACCCGCAATACTGCTACCACACGCCAAGACCGGACGGCCTGCACCACGTCATATCACTTTGAAACCCACTAGGCCAAACTAGCCCGCCTAGGTCATCTATTTTGGAGCGGAGGAGTACGTCTCACGCCCGCTATGATTTTGTGTTGCACGTTCTCTGTACTTTTGCTACGATTTTCCTACCCTATGAACCAAATGAGGCCTGAATGTATGTCGACTATTGTCTGATCGATCGCTAAGCCTACAATTTTAGGAGCTAGGGCTGTTGGTCGATCGACGAGGGATAAGTATAAGCGTACCACGAGCTCATCAGCCCCAACGTTTCTCTTCGGTGAGTGTTTTGCAAGTACTATAGCTCGCACAGTAGCTAGCCTACTAACACCAAGAATCATCAAACAAGCCTTGCTGATATGATAAACAGTTCAAACTTACATCTAAGCATGCCATATATTACATCAAAAGCTGGTGAGGACACATCTGTTTCCATAACTCAAAGAGGGTTCGCATGATTCATCGCATGATTCACTATCAAACAAAAGTAGCAAGATCCGCCCACACAAGACAGTGCACTAGCCCTAAGATGGTTTGATAACACGCATCGTTCTGGTAATTAAACACAGGGCAATGCAAACTACCCTGAAGGATTAGCGTGACCAACTATTTCTTGTCATCGATCTCTCGGGCAATGACCACATCACGGACAGCGGCATGGGAATCGATTTCTCGGGCGATGTTCATAGGACTGACCGCGACATCGGAATCGATCTCTGGGGCGATGTCCACAGGATGGACAGCGGTGTCGGAATCGATCTCTGGGGCGATGCCAACAGGACGGGCCACGACATCAGAATCATCAAGGACAACCACCGGCACCTGCACAACACTAACATATTAGCAAGCACATTGCAAATAATAAAAAAGCAAGCACATTGCAAATAATCAAAAACCACAACTATGGTAATAAGCCATTATTTTTTACCTTGTGCAGCTCACCGGGGGATCTCATCCCTCCGGGGGCCATCTCCTCGTCCTCGATGGGGGCCATCACCTTGCCATGGGAATACTGCTTCTCAACGGCGACTATCTCCTCAAACTCTGTCTTGAGCCTCACATAGGTGGCAATCAGAGCTCCTGGGGTAGGCACGGTGGGGCCCTTGCTGTTCTTCCAACTTTCTTTGAGGAGTTCGTCCGCCAACGTCCTCAACTCTTTGGCCAGTGCTTGTTTCTTGGAGTTCTTTGTCTCCATGGGTTGTCCCGCCAACATGGTCAACTCGTTGGTTGGTGCTCGCTTCCTGGAGATCGCTGTCTCCAGTGGGTTGTCCGCCGGCAACTCTTTTCCTAGTGCTCCAAGATCCATCAATGAACTGACAAACAAAAAGCAATCGAAAGGAAACCATAATCACAATGAAAATGGGAAAAGAATAGGATGTGAGAATCGGTCGGTGCTTCGCAAAAAGAAGATTATTGGACTGAAAATATAGCAGCATAACTGATTCACCCACCTTTCCTTCGTCGGTAGAGAAGAAAAATGGCAGAAGTGAGTAGCACAGGTGAGGTTTTCTTCAAGAAAGGGAAGAAAGGGCTTGAGCAGGCATTCCAATGAAATGATGGTTGCTTCATCCAGTCCAACTTGGAGGCCACCTTACCACCGCTGGTAAAGGTGTGGGTTTTGTGATATAATGGTCATGATGGCCACACCGGGGTGACAGTGAGTCTCGATTGTAGCACCTCACCGTGATTTGGTGGATGGCACGCGGGCGGATACTTTGAAATGTCATCAACTTGATTTTAGTCTCTTTAGTATTTGGATCCAAGCATGGATGAGGCTAACAAGTTTTAGTCCCACTACTTTTAGTCATGAGACTAAAACGTATCAAAGCACTCTCTCAGGCTGGTCATAGTGGGGAGTAACTTAGACTAGTGTCATGCATATGACACTAGCGTAAGTTACTACCTCCATAGTGCAAAGTAACATAGTAGTAGTATCATAGATTGCTTCATTTATTATCTCATAGACTCATTTTGCCTCGGAAAGCGCTATGTTATAGTAACATATTATGTTACCACAAGCACCTCTTTCCTCATTAAATACTTGCCACATAAGCAAAATTGTCTTGGGATGTGTTAAGTTACTACCTAAGTTACTCCCACTATGGCTAGCCTCAATATTGTGCACATGCGACCAAAGGCGGAGAGGAAAGAGAGAACTACGTAATTAATGCATGAGTTTAATTAGGGTAGTTTTGTAAAGTCTGAGATACATTCCTCCAATGTAAAATGCCTTGGTTCATGAGATTTGAGATTTGAGCCCTATAAACCGGAGGGAGAGTCTTACGCACTCGGTGTAGTCTAGTCACTAGTTTTTTTTGAGCCGAAGTCTAGTCACTTGTTGAAATCTCTAGAAAGGCAAATACTCCTTTCCGGTTTACAGGTCTATACTACTCCCTCTGTCTAGGTGTGTAAGTCATCTTACGAAAACCAAATAGTCCCAAAACACTTAGGCGCGGTGCATTAACTTCTACCTTGTTTCTTGTTTCTTGACATACGTATCAACCAATAAGAGATGAGAGATGTGCATGCTTTTAGTGACTTGCAATGGCTAGTTCATTGCATGGAATGCTATTAATTAGCAAATAAACATTGGTGACCCCAGAGGAAAGCGGTGCTAAGCGCTGGACCTATCTGAGAATGAGTATCAACCAATGGATAATGGAGTTTAATTGTTAAACAATAGCAATTTTGTCTCATGCAAGAGCCTGGCTAGTACTCCAAGGAACCGCACCACGCGAGCATTCATAGAATCGCCACGTTCGGTTTGCACTTGGCTCTTCGCCTCTTGAGAAGACGAACAATGATGTTACTCCTACTTCTCAATGATCGAATGCACTTTGCTGCATGTCCGTCCACCTCGTGCGGGAGGGATAGCGTGTGAAGCTTCTACTTATCGCTCCTGCCTTAGCGTCCATGACAGGTGGGCACAACAGGTGGTTGGCCCACCCGTCATGCAGCCAAAGGCAGTGCGATTAAACACCAGAGCTCGATCCATGAGAGAGAGAGGGCGGCGTAGTAATCAAATTTCTCGGGCTTGTATGAGTTGACGCGATACATCAAAGCACTGCATTCGGTAAAACTCTTTTTACACATTTCAAATGGGCTACTTCGTATGTAGGAGTAGACATATTCTGCTTCGTATGTACTCCCTCCGTTCCAACATATAAGTCTTTTTAGAGATTTCACTATGAACTGGAGTACATACGAAACAAAATGAGTGAATCTACACTCTAAAATATGTCTATATACATCTGTATGTAGTTTGTAGTGGAATCCCTAAAAAGACTTACGTTTAGGAACGAAGGGAGTAGTCACTTGTTGCAATCTCTAAAAAGACTAATATTTGGAAATGGAGGAGTACAACGCATGCATGCATGCCGTGACTTTCCTTTTGATACTTGCACGTGTTGATTTGATGCACCTTGCCAAATTTTGACTATAAATTTAACTAACCAAATTTTCATGCATGTCACAAAAAATCACGGGGCTGTTTGGATTGTGACTATGTTTGTCTTATGTTGCCACATTATTTTTCCCACACTTGCCACACTTGCCTAACCTGAGTTGCTCAAATTGTTAGACACACTTTGGCTTGCCTAAGGGAATCTTGCCACAATTTTTGTGTCTATGACATGTGGGGTTCACTGCTAATAAAAAATTCTTGTCTTAGGTGTGGCTAATAAAAAGACTTATATTTAGGAGCGGAGGAGTAGAAAATATAAATAATAATGCATGTTGGGGTAACCCACGTTTCCGCTAATTTTAGCCGTGGGCTTGTTCACAATTTTACTAGGGTGGTTGTTCATTTAATGGAGGGACTTGTAGTACTACCAGACTTGAGCGATACAAAGTGCGACTGGCACACCGTAACACCACTTGGAACAAGCGGGTAGCTATCTCAAAAACAATCAACAACTAAAAAACCACGACACGGCATGTAGTATAGTACACAATTTTAAGCGATTGTTTTGATGGAGTGAAAAGGAAAACTACCCCACTACTTATATATAGGCGGAGCCTCCGCTTGCTTGCTAGGGCTGCTCTATTCACACACTCTCATCCTCTCGGATCTAAAAAGATAGGGTAGTAACCTGTCTTTCTCCTTCAAAAACACCGGCTTTCTATCCTCACCGCTAGTTCAGATCCGGACGTATCTGTCGTGGTTCTAAGTCCGACAGAGAATGGGGGTAGGAATGGAGAGGCAAGATCCTAGCTATGGATTAGTTGTATCGCAAGATGTTTACGAGTTCAGGCCCTTCTCGGAGGAAGTAACAGCCCTACGTCTCGGAGCCGGAGGCGGTCGATGTATTATGTGCGTATGAGTTACGAGGGTGCGAACCCTTTACACCGAGGAGGGGGTGGCTTATATAGAGTTTGCGGACCCTCCAGCCCTCGATTATGCAGGATTAAGGTACATTAAGATCTGGAGTTCTTGGGAACATCCTACATAAAGTGCTATGATGACCATAAAGCCACTTAATGACCGACCGCTTATGTCAGGTCGATCAGATCTCTGGCGGTCGAGTGGTTGGCTTCACGGTCGAGTGTCTTCAGGTCCGTCGAGTGGAATCCTTCCAGGTCGACTGAAAGGTGGTTTCTTCAAGAGATGTCCTTGGGGAGGGTACCTTGGACAGGTCCTTGACCCTACCCTAGGTACATGGCTTCATTAGTAGCCCCCGAATGGATCGAGGTTTGAGTGGGGAAGGAGTTGAGACCTCTTCCGACCCACTTTTCGTGCGATGAGCACATCTTGTTCTGGATCAATGAGCTTAGGTGACGGCTTCAACTTCTTTTTCAGTCGCTTGATCCATTCTTTGTATCCGTCGAGTGTGTTTTTCGTACTTGGAGAACTCCGAATGACAGGACGGAGGAAATCTTCTGTCTAACGATTTGCTCTGTGGCGCGCGGATTTAGCGGGATTCGAATTTCGGGAAGTGAGCGGGGCGAAGGAAGCCGCAGTAATCGGATGGGATAAGGCAGGGACGCCTCGATCTCCGCGCCACCTTTTTCGCCACGTATCACGCGGGCGACTGTTGCGGGATTTGACAGGATCGCCCGGGCCTACCAGTCAGTCACTCGGAAGCAACCTCATATAAGGCCCCGGACGGGGGTTTTTGAATAGTGCGTTCCCCTTTCCTCCTCCCTTCTCTAGATTCATCCGTCGTGCGTGATTCCACCTCAGCGCTGCTGCTCTGTGCGCATTTCGCCGGCGACAATGGTGAAGGAGAAGACGGTGGCTTTGGAGCGGGCGAAGAAGGTGACGGCGAAGGCGAAGGGAAGAGCGCCAAGTTGGGGCGGATCTTCGTCAAGGGCCGGCTTGCCGCAGGGCTGGATCCAGGGCGACTGGATCCGCTCGACGATCCGTCAGAAGGATCTCGACGACATCACCAATGAGGGACATATCCCCCACGGGTCAGCGCAGCTCCCGGGGAAGGAGTCAGAGCCACAACCTCTGGAGGGTGAGTGTGTTCTCTTGGCCACCCATGTCGACCGTGGGTTTTCTCTGCCGCCTCACCCTTTCTTTCGGGGATTTCTGAACTTCTTTGGGGCACAACTTCACCACTTCACTCCCAACTCCATCGTGTATCTCGCTGCTTTCGTGTCTTTGTGCGAGAATTTCTTGGGTTGCTGGCCTCATTGGGGTCTTTTCAAGCACATTTTCACTTGTCGCTCCCAGACGGTGAAAAAGGCCAATCCGAGTGACGAAAGAACTCAAGTGATTCAGATGTGTGGGGTTCTTGGGGTTCAAATGAGAGGAAAAAGTTCTTTTCCGGCCATGATCTTACCTGAGTCAGTCCGTGGATGGCAGTCGACTTGGTTCTACTGGAAGGACCAGCCAACGCAAGGGCAGTTGACTGGACTCCCTCGTTTTTCCATGGACGAGTGAGCAAGCCATCTTCTTTGAAGGTGATCCCGGAAGAGAAGGCGCAGGTGAAGGTTTTGGTCGAACATGTTGTCCAGCTCATCCGAGACGGGGTGACTGGCATGGATCTCTTCCTTCGACGACGCATCCAGCCGCTTCAAGCCCGAGACCATCCGATGTGGTTGTACTCTGGCACTGAGGACACCACTCGGATCCACCCGGAGGAGGTCGAGGATGCCATGCTGGAGAGGTGTCTTGCGGGCATCACAGGAAACAAGGACAACCCTCGAGGAGCCAGGAGGATCCCTCCACTCGACCAGTCATACGAAGTAGACAAGGTCCATTCTTGCATCTTTGACTGTGATCCCGCTTTCTCCATCTTGTTTGCTTAAAATCGGTAGATTGACTTTTGTCTTGTTTGTTGTCTTCCAGGACACCACTGAGATGTACTCGATGCCCAACGGGGCGCAAGAACCAGTCGAGGAGGAGGAAGGGAGCGGAGGTGAAAGCCAGGAGGAATGGCAATCTGATGGTGAGGAGGACGAAGACGATGACAGCTCCGGCGAAGAGGAGGAGGAGGAAGAGGAGGAAGAAGTCGACCCTCCTCGCATGGAAAGACGATCCAAGCTCACTCATGACCCCGCGGTCGAGCGCGCCAAGGCTATAGGGCCAGTCGGGCAGTCGACGAAATGCCCTCGGACGACCTCTTCGGCGCCGACTGAAAAAGCGCCGAAGCAACCCCGAGCGACGCCATCAAAACCGACGAAGGCTTTGCCCAAGATGAAGATGGCCATTCCCACCATTACCGGGTACGGTCATCCCCGCCCCCAAACTCCGCGTCCCTACAGTCCCGTGCCGCCGCTGCTTCCTGTCGAGCGAGCAGAGGAGGATGATGCCTCGTTCAGCGCTCGTTGACCGCGCGAGCATCGTCAACGCCTCCCCGCATCGCTCGTGGACTGGCTCCAACGCCCCTTGCCAAGGCCCAGCACCAAGCGAGCGCCCTGCTTCCTCGTCGGCCTAGATCCGCCGGCCCACCGCTCTGCTTCCCCTTTGGCCTGGTAGCCCAATGTGAGCAGTCGCCTCCTATGTACTATCGAGACAACCAGATTCCGGTCGTGTTGTTTTTTTCCTGAACGAATTTGTCGATTATCCAGAGACTGCCACTTTTACAGAAAACCCCTTGCGCCTCATGCATATAATATCTCATAAACCATGCATCGGATAAAAATAATATCTATATGTAAAATGCTTAGAATTTCGTCTAGTTTCATAATATGCAACTTTCATCCATGCTTAAAATGTTTAAAATGTTGTTTGTGTTTATTTTGCATAATGCCATGTTAAAATGTTTTATTTCATAACTAATTAACCGTAGCTCGGTTTTAAATAAACTTTATATGTAAATGGGGTAGAAAAATGCATAGATTAACATGGTGGCATTACTTGGCATGTTTAATAATAATAAACTATGGTTTTAGGAAGAACAATACCAAATCCATAAATTGCATATGAGGATTTTCCGGAATTGTTGTTTGTTGTTCCGGCCTCATTTAAACTTGCCTAGATAGGTAGTTTTCATATGCTTCACCCCTTGCCATGTTTAATAACATTTAATATTGTTAGGTACATAACCGAGAGAGAACTAAATAATTGATGTGGTGTTTCGTCAATATGCAACTCGTTGCATATTGAGCTCCACTTAACTTGTAGTGTTGTTTGTGCACTTTGCCATGCCATGCATATTTAAACCGGACATGCATCATCCTTGGTTGTGCATCATGCCATGTTTATGCTTGTTGGTTTACTATGTCGTTTGCTTTCTTTCCGGTGTTGCTTCCTCTTGTTAGTTCCGGTAACGTCGCGTTTGTGAGGATCATTTCAACTACATCCGTTTGTCTTCTTCATGGACTCGTTCTTCTTCCTTGCGGGATCTCGGGCAAGATGACCATACCCTCGAAATCACTTGTATCTTTGCTTGCTAGTTGTTCGTTCTGTCACTATGTCATGCTACCTACCACTTGTTTATCATGCCTCCCATATTGCCATGTCAAGCCTCTAACCCACCTTCCTAGCAAACCGTTGTTTGGCTATGTTACCGCTTTTGCTCAGCCCCTCTTGTAGCGTTGCCAGTTGATGGTGCTGTTGATACCAGTGCAGGTGATGCTACCAGACTCAAGTGGGAGTTCGACGAGGACCTTGGTCGTTACTATGTTTTGTTTCCTGATGATCAGTAGTGGAGACCAGTTGGGACGATCGGGGATCTAGCATTTGGGGTTATCTTATTTTCATTTGGATTTGACCAGTCGGTCTATGTGTGTATTTTGGATGATGTATGAATTATTAAGTATTGTGTGAAGTGGCGATTGTAAGCCAACTCTCTTTATCCCATTCTTGTTCATTACATGAGATTGTGTGAAGATGACCCTTCTTGCAACAAAACCACAATGCGGTTATGCCTCTAAGTCATGCCCCGACACATGGGAGATATAGCCGCATTGTGGGCCTTACATAGAACTTGGGACTGAAGAAGTTGAACTGATTCAGACAGCGAATTCTGTGAGCTTGTCTGACTGCTAGTCTCAAGTAACTTGAACACTGCATCAAGACAAGACTTTGGGGTTGTCTCGCTATCTTCAAGATGTTTTGCCTTCTTTCTTTGCAATGTATGTTGGGTTTGTCGACAGCCTTGACAGACTTGTGCATGCCATCGGGCATATCACCTGAAACAAGCGAGAGATGACAGGTTTTCCACGTGTATAAACAAAGATGATAACTGTGCTGTCAATTCCATCCAATTTCAAATTAGAAAGTAAAGAGTAAGTTCAAAATATCAATAGCATAATCAGGCATTGTTCATACTGCGGGGAGCTTCACCACACTACTGGATTAACATGTCAACATAACAAGCATAGATGAAGGGCAAAGACAATCATTGTATCTATTTTGGTTAATGTGCATGGCATGTTGTTCATATCATCAGCCACATCAGTAAGATAAAATAGGAGATGACAAGGTGCATATGTGGGCTGCTTCACCACACACTGGATTATAGATCCACAAAAACAAGCATACATATAGGGAGTATTGAGTAATGTGCATGGTATGAATAAGGAATTTGGTTTTACAAGTAAACTTGGAACTTACGGTTCTTGCGAACATGCATTTTGATTGAAATAGCAAACTAAACAGCAGTAAATGATAGGGAGTATGAGCAAATTAAACAGCAGTTGAGGATAAAGGGTTTAGAAGGACTGACTTACATTAATAGTTAACACCGGCTTTATAATTCCCTTCTCCATGTCAAGGGAAGGATAACTCAAGAATTTCAACACAGAATCTTCTTCATAAGCATTGCCTGTACTCTACATTTTGTAGAGAGTAATTATATATATGATAATACTGGAAGAGATAGAGGATAATGAAGATAAGATGCAGATTCATGCAACATAATCAACTACCAATCCCTGGAAGTACAAGCATTACAGGACAAAATGTACTGACAAGACCAATGGGCTACACTTCTGCACTAGCATTGTCTGTGTATTCAACTTTTTGGTAAGATTAAATATAGATTTGATATCTTTTAGTAAATGGTGGGCGAGGGAGATAAGATGTAGAATGCTACACAATGAACCAATCCCTCTTCCCATAATACAAGAGTGTTTTGAACACTGGTATACTGTACAAAGCGTTCTTATATTATGGGACGGAGGGAGTAGCTGTTAATGTAAGTACAGTGATAGACGACGTTCAGTCCTTACAAGAGGACTGCAGAGCTAAACCTCTTCAAAAGCATTGGGTTGATTCTAAATTTATGTAAGAGTCCATATGGATCTTATAATGTCCACCAAATGGACGATAACGAGGCTAACATGTGCAGTGATGCTACATAATCAAACTACTATGAAAGTAAGTATGGTCATACAGGCAAGAGGTACTCACAAGAGCAATGCGATTATGCGAGATAGTTGCGAGATTCTGTGGTCCCTTGAGAATGAATGTTCTTCTGCTAACAGTTTTCGTACAAGTGAGATGTTAAGGCAAATGCAGACATGTAGCTCAAATTGTGATGTGATATCATAGACAGTACCTTACGCTACAGAAAAGACGAATGTGTAACAAGATTATTCCAGTCACTGTTGGATAAATGTAGCACCGGAGACTTTACAGAAATTTCGTTTAGAGGCTTGCCATCGAAGTGCGCTTGCCTCAGGTAGGAACGATACTTCATCAACGAGTGCTTGAAAAGCGCAACCAACCCTTGCTCGTCTTGACAATCCAGTTTGGTCCTCGCCTATTTAAAAGAATGAAATCTTGTGTCTTACATTAGCGAAACATATGCAGTAATTACCATGAATAACATTAGTACATTACTTACGCGTAAGTTGCGGAGGAAGACTAGAAATTGTTCGTATGCGTGGTATAATCTTTCCATGAAGGAAAGATCGCACAAAGTTCGACAACAATATAAGCTTCTTCTTCTAAACTGGGAAGAAATGGAGCAGGGTCCTATTTGCTGCAATTGGGGCTCTCTCTGGTTCGAAAAGGGATTTGGCAACTGGATTTGGTGTACTCTTTGCTAGAATGGGGGTTTTGCGTCGTAGAGCTGGTGCTATGTCAACTGGCATCATCATACTGTTTGCTGCAGTTGGGGTCTGCTGAGTTGGGGCATCAGAAATGACCATGTAGTAGGGCTAGAGTCTGCTAGAGTTGGGGTGTTTTGCGGGTCAGGTGATATTGCAACTACACCTAATGGGCTATTTGATTTATCAGGTGTCACTACCTTCTCCAAATACTTTGCTTGTGCTCCTCCGCGATCACAATCTTCCTCTTCCTTTTGAACATCTGATACACAAGAACAACATTTGAATGGATAAATATGGTATGATGACAGATGGAATATGTACTGAAAATGGATAGGCAGGGCGTATTCACATACACGATGTGTAATGTAAGCTTAACCATAGTGCAACAAAGTAGAAGCAATGCAAAGCATCAGTTGCAAGATATGTGCGACCAATATAATCGTGGAAAGTTAGAGAAAGCACCTTGATGGGTGAATAAGATAGGGCATCTACCTCTGACTCATCCACTAGGGAGCTACATTGACTTAGGTCTCCCTCTAGCTCAGAATCACTGTTAGGATCATATTCTGAGCATGAATCTGTAGGTGGAGAGCGTTTGCATTGCATTGATCCAGACTTGATTTCAGTCCCTTAATGCGAAGTTTGACAGCCATGGCATTCTTCTGCTTTATTCTTTTCATGCGCGCAAGCTCATAATCATTATGATGCTGTTCAGAATCTGAGATTCATGAAAACATAAAAAGTAGTCAGATTATCTATGGAATGCATTGCGGATTCAACTCGAAGAGTGTCTCCCTATAAACCCCTGCATATGCAAGTTCACTCCCCAGCCGTGCTGACCAGACCACTCACAGAAATACAAACCCCTTATGTCTCTATAGCAGGTAGACACACATTTCAAAACTGAAGTAGGAAGATTAGAATCATATCAAATTCGTATTTGAACAAATAAACCAAGGAATTATGAGTGGCATAATGTTTAGCTTCAAGGGTGGAGTGTTGGTAGTGCGACTGGTAGTGCGACACAAAGCAAGTAGGCAGATTGTATTCCATGTAAAAGATCATAGCCTATGTAAAAGCTAGAAATGGCACTTTCTTTCTATACAATACAGTGTTCATTGCCCACACATGATGGAAGAGATCACACCGAGAAATACTATTCACTCATGTCTACGGTTCCAGTATTTTGAAATAGGGTGGTCCACCCTAAAAAAATATTGACAACAAATATGAGAAGGCAAGCACAGATGTAGTGAATCAATCATTTACTTGTGAGCTCACTAGGACAAGTATGCAGAATTATAATGCGATGAGACAGTCCAAAATCTGAATCAAGAAGTTTGTCTAGCACTTACTGTTTGCAACTAATCAACGTGAATAATTGGATATCATATTGAATGAGTAAGAAAGACAAGTAAAATTGTCAACAAATCTGGCCTGCAGTAGTAATCTGGGTCAATGTCACTACGACCAACAATCCAAAATGACTAGTGTCTGTTCCTAGGGCCAGAATTTTCAAACCCTGTGAACTTTACAGGTACTAAAGATTACTGAAATACATCTGAACCATTAAGTGTAGGTAGAACTCAGCACACAACAAACCCTAATGACCGTCCTGCCTAATGAGTAATGAATCAATTAGAAAATGGGTGATGAGCAGTGGCTGCTAAAGTGCTGAGTGTTGAGGACGTATCTCAGGATAAATCGGGTTGGCGTGGTTGGTAATGCACGCCTGAGCCCTGAAAGGACTGGGAAGGTAGGCACGGTGGCGCGCCCGGGTAGCGGCGACGCTGTAGGGCGAGCGGCTCCTGACCTCCTACTAGCCCGGCGTCTCCTCCTAGAGTCAAGCCGTCCGGGGACGGCAAGTTGCTGGCGAGGCAGGCGGCTGGGGGCGAGTAGAGATCGGAAGCGCGCAGTAGAACAAAGGAGAATCGGGGTCTGGGATGACCCATAATCCCAGGGTGGGCCGGCCCACTGTGGGCACCCTGTAGAGATACACACCCGAGCGGCGAATATGCATTTTCGAAACTAAATTAGGAACATTTAGCTGACCAATTAACCAACTCTATTTTAATAATATCAGATTCGTATTTGAACAACTAAGCTTGTTTAGCTTGATGGGTGGAGCAGTGCTATTATGACACGAAGCACGTATTCTAATCGTATAGTGATCATAAAAGGGGGAAACCCTAAGCATTCGTTTAGCAAAAGAGGGTTTCCCCTCCGATTTCTATTAAAGAAACCACCACGGAACCAACATGATCAATTGAACCCTAAGCATGGTCAATTAAACCGTATTATGACTGTGCCATGGAAGATTTAAAGCTGCAAATCGGAGAAATGATATTTAGCATCCATTGTTTGCTTCGAACTGAGAACTAAATTCCAAGTTACGATCTATTTTCTGGTTGAGATCAAAAAGTTGAGGAGATATGAAGTACCACCTCTCTTGCGGCGCCGTGTAGGCATCGGGGGTGCGATGGTTGTTGGTGGCATTGAAGTAGATCTGCGACGGTAGACGGGTGCATCAGGGGATAAGTCCCGTTGTGGTGGAAGAGAAGGTCGTGTGAGCGGCCCCGACAAAGAGGACGACGACGCCGATGAAGCGAGAGGACGCGAGGCAAGGCTCTTGGTCCGTCACCGTGGATGAGAAACGTCCATCTCTAGTAGTGGACGACGCGGTCTTGGTAGGTGCTCCGGCATGGTGGAGGACGGTGGCGATGGATGGGGTGGAGAACGACGGCGATGGATGGGGTGGCGGACCGAGGAGGCTGGTGTGGGGATGGTGTTCTAGCACGGACGGTGTATGAATGGGAAAATGGAGGGAGAGGTACGGGGAACCATGTTTTTAGGACGCGCCTGTTTGAAATATGGGAGAGTTACGAACTTAGCCCCCGTTTAAAATTTGGACGTCTCGTCGG
This sequence comes from Aegilops longissima, assembly GCA_021605205.1. Classification (NCBI taxonomy): domain Eukaryota; kingdom Viridiplantae; phylum Streptophyta; class Magnoliopsida; order Poales; family Poaceae; genus Aegilops; species Aegilops longissima. The sequence continues at coordinate 314,184,885 of CM038678.1, forward strand.
TTGGGGATAGGACGGTAATCTCGCATCTCGCCAATATTTGCACAGAGCGATATAGGGCGAGGAGAGGTAGTTGTGGCGCCTATGGTTGGCGCCCACGGTGTATGAACGGGGCTGATAGGTAGGGCGGTTGTGTCACGTCTGAGTGAAGTTACAAACCTGCCCCTATTGAAAATATTTTCTACATCGATTTCGGCCGAGTCGAGTTTGTTTTGCCGCCCTCCGTGTATGAATGGGGAAATGGAGGGAGAAATAGAGGTCTTTCGGACGAGCTTGAATCAAATGTGTTTTGCTGTCCATGTTTGGCGCCCACCGTGTCGGAATGGGCTCAGAGGCGGTCGTGTCACGTCTAATTGAAGTTACTAACCTACCCCTATTGAAAGCAGTGGAAATCGGGCCGATGGATTGTCTGTGTAATGGGTACACAGTAATTTCCATCTCCCAAACACTTGGCTGCGGGCAGCCGACGTGGGAGTGGACATTTTGCCGCTTCTTTCGAATTTTGGGACAATAAGCATCCACGTTTACCCTGGCAACTAAATTCGAATCCAATTTGTATTCCTATACGAATCTTTATAAATCATTCTATTTTTTTATATATCTTCAAAAGCATGACAAAGATGTATTCCACTGCCATATATGAATATGATTTACAAATGCTGATACTCAAATTCAGAAGCTAGAATCCAGTTTAAGGTGAATTCGAATATTTGGAACACTTTATGTCCAACTCAAATGTCACACGCAACATAATGTGTACTCCCATTTAGAGATATGTACACAAGCGATGTATCAAGATTCAAATACCGAGTCAATCAACCAAGAATGTACATAACTAACAGACATAGAAACACTTATAGAGTACATGGATCAATAATATCAACTAACATACATAAGCCAGGCCGCTGTACTTTTTTTGCTAGAACAACATCCATTTTTTAGCGAAGCTACTACAACATCTTTGCCCTTTCCGATGCGTGCCACTTATGGTCCATCTATACTACTATTATTGTTGAATGCACATTCAGCCCGATTGGCATATTTGTAGGTCTGGCACAGCAATCACAATGAAAAGTCTCCGAGTCTTATCAACTAATACAGACTTGTGCTCAAATAAAATTACAAACCAAAAAACAAGAAACAATTATTACATGATCTCTAAAACAAATGGTTTGAGTGATTACATGAACAAACAACACAAAGATTATTCAACGATGGAAAGAACATTTCACCTATGATTTACCAAGTGGGAATTTAATTTCCTTTTTTCCTTCAGGACCTTAACAATGCGGTCAGTCTCAGCTTCCTTCGTTTTGAAATCCACAAAATATTTAATGGTTGTCTTGAGTACTGCTTGTGATTGTGCTGTTTGCTTCCTCAACATGTCAACTTCATCTCTAAGTGCAGAAGAAGAATCTCTTTCTACCACTAGTTTAGCCTCGAGAGCATCAGCAGTTGGAAATTCATGATGCACGATTGGGGCGGTGCCACTGTTGTGGGATGATACAACATCCATGGGAACATCGCTCTTTGATCTTGGGCTAACCTATTTTGCCATTAAAGTTGCGATTGGATTCTGAAATGTTTAAGTTAGCAAAACATCTCAACTAGGAGTTATAACAGCAAACCAGTTAAACAAACAAGGAATTATAGAGTTTCAATTGGATGCTGAAAAGTAGTTATTAACATCATTGTAACCGGTTGTTGCAGCAGCAAAGCAGTTAAACAAACAAGTTTTGGAAAAGGTACCTGTTGTGGCATTGGAGTTTCTCTTGGATCCTGAAAAGTTGAGTAGCCAGTAACGTGATTAGAGCAACCGGTTGCAGCAGCAAAGCAGTTAAACAAACAGGTTTTGCAAAAGGAACCTGTCGTGGCATTAGAGTTTCTCTTGGATCCTGAAAAGTTGAGTAGTCAGTAACTTGATTAGAACAACAAGTTACAGTAGCAAATTGATACGTCTCCAACGTATTATAATTTTTGATTGCTCCATGCTATATTATCTACTGTTTTGGGCAATACTGGGCTTTATTATCCACTTTTATATTATTTTTGGGACTAACCTATTAACCGGAGGCCCAGCCCGAATTGCTGTTTTTTGCCTATTTCAATGTTTGAAGAAAAGGAATATCAAGCGAATCGAAACGGAATGAAATCAACTGGAGAAGTTATTTTTGGAAGGAAAGCGACCGGAAAAGCTTGGAGTGCACGTCAGGAAAGAAGGGAGGTGGCCTCAGGGTGGGGGGCGCGCCCCCTGCCTCGTGGGCGCCCCGAAGCTCCATCGACGTACTTCTTTCACCCATATATACCCACGTACCCTAAAACTTCCGAAGAACAGAATAGATCGGGAGTTACGCCGCCGCAAGCCTCTGTAGCCACCAAAAACCAATCGGGACCCTGTTCCGGCACCCTGCCGGAGGGGGGAACCCTCACCGTTGGCCATTTCATCATCCCGGCGCTCTCCATGACGAGGAGGGAGTAGTTCACCCTCGGGGCTGAGGGTATGTACCAGTATCTATGTGTTTGATCTCTCTCTCTCTCTCTCTCTCTCTCGTGTTCTTGATTTGTCACGATCTTGATGTATCGCGAGCTTTGCTGTTATAGTTGGATCTTATGTTGCTTCTCCCCCTCTACTCTCTTGTAATGGATTGAGTTTTCCCTTTGAAGTTATCTTATCGGATTGAGTCTTTAATGACTTGAGAACACTTGATGTATGTCTTGTCGTGCGTATCTGTGGTGACAATGGGATATCACGTGATTCACTTGATGTATGTTTTGGTGATCAACTTGCGGGTTCCGCCCATGAACTTATGCATAGGGGTTGGCACACGTTTTCGTCTTGATTCTCCGGTAGAGACTTTGGGGCACTCTTTGAGGTTCTATGTGTTGGTTGAATAGATGAATCTGAGATTGTGTGATGCATATCGTTTAATCATACCCACGGATACTTGAGGTGACATTGGAGTATCTAGGTGACATTAGGGTTTTGGTTGATTTGTGTCTTAAGGTGTTATTCTAGTACGAACTCTAGGGCTGTTTGTGACACTTATAGGAATAGCCCAACGGATTGATTGGAAAGAATAACTTTGAGGTGGTTTCGTACCCTACCATAATCTCTTCGTTTGTTCTCAACTATTAGTGACTTTGGAGTGACTCTTTGTTGCATGTTGAGGGCTAGTTATATGACCCAATTATGTTATTATTGTTGAGAGAACTTGCACTAGTGAAAGTATGAACCCTAGGCCTTGATAGAGGCAAATGTGTCCCGATGTTTCGATGAGATGGTGGCTATCGTTTTCTGTGGGAGTCGACCTTGACGATCCGACTACGAACGTGCGAGACGTCGCGCCTTAGCAATCGCTAAACCAACTTCTGAGGGTTATTGACCACGCCGGAGCACGATCAACCTTACCACGAGGGCCTGTTTCCTGCGAGCAAACAAAGAACAAGCAAGAAACTAAGATTGCAATCTGGATATTGCGAATATAAGAGGAAAGCTTTATTAATGAAGGTGGGGTTCTGTGACGCCTTGGTCTGGTCGTTGAACACAAACGAAGTACGCGAAGTTGCAGCTATGGCGAACTTTTAATCTAAACAAAACCCAAAGTCTAAACGACGCCCTAAGGGCTGTATATATGGAGGAAGAGGAGGGAATTTCGTGGCCCTTGAGGGTGGGGTCCGAAACCAACCCTAACTCTTGTTTCCCCACACATACGGACTCTAAAAATAGCCTATACTAAAGTATTTCGAAATTACATGGGCCTGGCCCAATAATAAGGTGACGCAGCACCTAGAATAGCCTATGGACGAATATTATGAGGTGACATCTTGTATATTTCGTCCAAGGCTTCATGCACTCCTTATGGTGGCTTCAAAGTCCTGAAATCATCACTTGTAACTCCGTCCTTGATCCTTAGCATGCCATCAACTCCATGCGTGTTCTTGCTCCAATGTTCATCCTTCTCCAAGCTCAGCCCTTCATTTGTAAGCAAAACAAATGTATCCAATTTAAGCAGTATCATATTCTCATGAACATTAGAATCATTACCAAGAAACGAAAGTACCGGTAATTCAATTGGCGTCTTGTGAGCTCTAGTAATTGGTCCGATATATGTAACAGAGGGGCTGTGGGTGTAACAATGGTATTGATGTCCTCATCATCCTCCCTTCTTGAAATGAAGTCGTCCTCGACGAGCTCATCTTCCTCACCCAAATAAGGCTTCAAATCTGCAATGTTAAAAGTGGGACTAACCCCAAATTCTGCAGGCAGCTCAAGTTTATATGCATTATCATTTATTTTCTCTAACACCTTAAATGGACCATCAGCACGTGGCATTAGCTTTGATTTGCGCAAATTAGGAAACCTATCCTTACGCAAATGTAACCAAACAAGATCTCCAGGTGCAAAGACAACATGTTTTCTACCCTTATCTCCAGCAAGTTTATATTTAACATTCATACGCTCAATGTTTTCCTTAGTTAACTCATGCATTTTTAAGATCAATTCAGCACATTGTTTAGCATCAAAATGAACCTTCTCCGAAGATGGAAGAGGCAACAAATCAATGGGTGCACGAGGTAGGAAACCATACACAATTTCAAAAGGGCACATCTTAGTAGTAGAATGCAATGAACGATTATAAGCAAATTCAATATGAGGCAAGCATTCTTCCCACATTTTCTTATTATTCTTCAAAACAGCCCTAAGCATAGTAGACAATGTTCTATTGACTACTTCAGTTTGTCCATCAGTTTGGGGGTGACAAGTAGTACTAAAAAGCAGTTTAGTCCCCAACTTAGCCCATAAACATCTCCAAAAGTGGCTAAGAAATTTAGTATCACGATCTGAAACAATAGTATTTGGCACACCATGCAAGCGAATAATTTCACGAAAGAACAAATCAGCAACATTAACAGCATCATCGCTTTTATGACATGGTATAAAGTGTGCCATTTTAGAAATCTATCCACGACAACAAATATGCTATCCCTCCCCTTCTTTGTTCGAGGTAAACCTAAAACAAAGTCCATAGATATATCCTCCCAAGGAACACTAGGCACAGGCAAAGGCATATATAAACCATGAGGATTGAGCCGTGACTTAGCTTTTTGACATGTAGTGCAGCGAGCAACAAAACGCTCAACATCCCGTCTCATCTTTGGCCAAAAGAAATTTGTAGCAAGTACGTCCTCCGTCTTCTTCACGCCAAAGTGTCCCATTAATCCTCCTCCATGCGCCTCCTGCAACAACAAAAGACGAACGGAGCTAGCAGGAATGCATAGCTTGTTAGCACGGAACACAAAACCATCATTAACAATGAACTTGTTCCATGTTCTCCCTTCTTTACAATTCTGCATTACATCTTTAAAATCAGCATCATGCACATATTGATCTTTGATGGTCTCCAAACCAAATATTTTGAAGTCAAGTTGTGAAAGCATAGTATAGCGACGAGACAAAGCATCAGCAATAACATTTTCTTTGCCCTTCTTGTGTTTAATGACATAAGGGAAAGTCTCAATGAATTCAACCCATTTAGCATGTCTACGATTCAGTTTAGCTTGACTTTTAATATGTTTCAAAGATTCATGATCAGAATGTATAACAAATTCTTTGGGCCATAAATAATGTTGCCATGTCTCTAAAGTCCGAACAAGAGCATATAATTCTTTATCATAAGTAGAATAGTTCAGACTAGGCCCACTCAATTTTTTAGAAAAGTATGCCACAGGTTTGCCATCTTGTAATAACACACCTCCTAATCCAATTCCACTAGCATCACATTCAAGCTCAAAAGTCTTATTAAAATCAGGAAGTTGGAGTAAAGGAGCATGTGTCAACTTATCTTTTAATACCGTGAAGGCTTCTTCCTGTGCGGTACCCCAAACAAAAGGCACATCCTTCTTTGTAAGCTCATTGAGAGGTGCAGCAATGGTGCTAAAATCTCTCACAAAACGCCTATAGAAACCAGCGAGTCCAAGAAAACTCCTCACTTGTGTGACCGTTTTGGGCTGCGGCCAACTCTCAATAGCTTCAATCTTGGCTTTATCAACTTCAATTCCCTATGGAGTAACAACATAGCCAAGAAAAGATACTCGGTCGGTGCAAAAGGTGCACTTCCCAAGGTTACCAAACAAACGTGCATCACGTAGAGCATTAAAAATAGCACGTAAATGTTCCAAATGTTCTTCCAAAGATTTGCTATAAATCAGTATATCATCAAAATAGACTACCGCAAATCGTCCAATGGAAGCACGTAAAACTTCGTTCATTAGTCTCATGAAAGTACTAGGTGCATTAGTTAACCCAAAAGGCATGACTAACCACTCATATAAACCAAACTTAGTTTTAAATGATGTTTTCCATTCATCTCCCAATTTCATATGAATTTGATGGTATCCACTACGCAAATCAACTTTGGAGAATATTGTCGAGCCACTCAATTCATCAAGCATATCATCTAGCCTAGCAATAGGATGACGATAACGAATAGTAATATTATTAATGCCTCTACAATCAACACACATACGCGACGTACCATCCTTTTTAGGCACTAGTATAATAGGAACATCACAAGGACTAAGAGATTCGCGTATATAACCTTTGTCGAGCAGCTCCTGTACTTGACGCATAATCTCCCTTGTCTCCTGTGGATTGGTACGGTATGGTGCACGGTTGGGTAGCGATGCACCGGGAATTAAGTCAATTTGATGCTCAATCCCTCGAATAGGTGGTAATCCCGGTGGCACGTCTTGTGGGAAGACGTCGTGAACTCTGCAAAATGTTAGTGACAGCAGGGGCAAAGAGGAAGGCACGTCCTCGAATGAAAATAATGCCTCTTTGCACACAAAAGCATAGCAAACAGATTTGCCAGAATCTAGCTCATCAATATCAGATTTGGTGGCAAGTAAACATGCACTTTTCAATTTAATTTCAGAAGCAACACTAGATGGTTTATTATTAGGCTTCATTTGTTGCTCAAATTCTTTTGCCACAATCTGATTTTCACTCTTATTTTCTCCTGTTTTGCTTTATTAGCTCTATTAATATCATCTTTCAAAATGGAATCAGGAGTCATAGGAAGCAAAGTAATATTTTTATCCTTATGAACGAGAGTATACTAATTGTTTCTACCATGGTGTACAGAAATTTTTATCAAATTGCCATGGTCTACCAAGTAATAAGGAACATGCTTGCATAGGTACCACATCACAATCAACATAATCAGCATATGTAGAGATACTAAAATGCACACGAACAGTATGTGTTACCTTAACCTTGCCACTGTTGTTGAACCATTGGATGTAGTAAGGATGTGGATGTGGTCTTGTGGTGAGAAATAGCTTCTCCACCATCTCCATGCTAGCCAAGTTGTTGCAGCTCCGCCATCTATGATGGCCTTGCTAATAGAACGTTCCTTCACAACTCCTTTGTATGGAACAAGTTATGCCTCTGATTTTGCTCAGCTTGTGTAACCTGCATGCTCAAAACACGTTGAGCAACTAAACATTCATACCTGTCAGCATCTTCAGCAGCCATGTATTGCGTCTCATGATCGGAATCATCTCCACCGTGTTCTTCATGTGTAATAAGAGCCAAAGTCTCCTCATCATAGTCACTAGCGGACTCATACCCACCATCCTCAGTAACAATCATCACACGCTTAGATGGGCATTCTCTCGCATAATGACCTCCACCCTTGCAACGTCGACAAATAATATCATGTGTTTGCCCTGTTGATGCCATGGATGGAGAAGAGCTCTTTGCAGGCCCACAAGGTGTGCTCTTGGCAGATAGTGGTGATTGTGCCTGCTTTATTGTATCACGGTTGGAGGTGGCAGCCGACGGAGGTGCCGGTGTAGCAGAACGTGTGGAAGTAGATGATGCATGTGGTGTCCATGATGAAGGTCGACCTGCAGAAAAGTTAGTCCGCGCCAATGCACATCGATCCTGCACTTCAGTTCAGCTTTACAAGCAAGATGGAATAAGCGAGTGATATTATTATAATCCTTATAGTCTAGAATGGTCTGAATCTCTCTATTTAATCCACCCGAAAAACGCAAGCATAGATTCATTCTCCTCAACAATACCACATCTAATCAAGCCAGTTTGTAATTCCCGATAATATTCTTCTACATAATTTTTCCTTGTCTTAAGCGCTGCAATTTTGAAGTAATTCATGTTGATAATATGGTGGAACCCAACGAGTCGCATAGCAGTTTTCAAAGCAGCCCAAGTAGCTGGAATAGGATATAATCGACAATGTTCAGACCACCAAACACATGCAAAGCTAGTGAAAGCACAAACAAAGCAGAGAACACGTCTCTCCTCGGGATATTGTAAACATGTAAATCGTTGTTCAGTTTCTAACTCCCAAGTAATATATATATCGGAACATATCTACCCTCAAATGGTGGAATATTCAATTTCAGTTTAGGGAGATGGTCATGATCTCGTACTGAGGGGAGCCCTAACGTTGCCATTATCTGCATGTGGGCGACACGGTGGTTGTGGTCTGGTGGTTGCACGTAGTTCTGATTTTGATCAACCTCATCCTCGTAATCTCCCACATAATCATCCTCCTCCGTATCAGCAGCAGGAGCCACAGAAGTATCAACAGCAGCACCAACAGTTTGGCCAAGCGCAAGAGGAACACGTCTCGCTCGGCGGAGGGCTGTTTCACGACGTGGAGGTAGTCGTTGTTGTTATTGTTGTTGTTGTTGTTGTTGTTGTAGAGGTGCATTAGGAGCAGCCGGTGGTGGTGATGGAAGACGCGCGAGCAATTCATTAAACTTGTTATCGAGCTTTGTTTCGAACGTCTTCTCCATGCCATCTATCTTCTCCATGGCCTCTTCAAATCTGTTTAGCACATCTTGCACCTGTCCACTCATCATTTGCTGAAACTTATCATGAAGCTCCTTGTTAAATCAAGTTCTCCCGATCAGCCTCGTCGGCTTGTGATCCTGGCATGGTTAGCAGCAATAGAAACACACAAGAATATGATCCTATAGACTACTAACAAGTGGTGGTGGTGGCGGGTGTCACAAATCCGTGAAGCAGATCTCAAATTCTTACCAGTTCTTACCCAGCAGCAGGCAGTGATCGGCAACCGTTGTAGTCAAAACTCTCAAAAACTTGGATAGAGCGATTGCCAGGGAGAGTCAAAGGCGCGACGTAGATGTATGTGGAGCTGGGAAGTCTTATAGTATGGTAGCAAAAAGGTCAGCAATAATCAATTCAGATATGCAAAGTTGAATAAACGCTCAACGACGGTACTGTGCTGGTCCTAGGTTAGACCGTGCTAGAGACGCGAGCCTAGAACACTAACGGAATCACGGCGCTGCACAGAAACAAGGAAAAAGCACACTCTGGAATTTTTTTCGCTCTGTTTTTTTTTTGGCGCTCTCTTTTTTTTGCGAAAAATCACTATAATGGCGAGTGTCTCAAAACTCTTCCCAGGTCAAAGTGACAGGATGGGTACGAAATTTTTTTGACAATTTTTTTTTTCCGGAAATCAGGGCAACGACGACGAAAAAGTGCGACCAAAAATCACTATGATGGCGAGTGTCTCCTCTTTTTTTTTGAGACCTACGCAAGCAAGGAAACACGAATCGGAATTTAGATGGATCTCGAAAACAAACCTAATATGAGAAGAACTCGGATTGGTGGTGGATATATGGTGGTGGTATATGGCAGCGGTGGTGGTATATGGTAGCGGTGGTGGTATATGGATACAGATTGGTGGTAGTATATGGATACAGATTGGTGGTGGTATATGGATACGGATTGGTGGTGGTATATGGATACGGATTCAGAGCGGTGGCGGATAAGCAATGGTGGTAGATGGCAAGGCGATGATGATGGTGCGGCGCGGCGTGACAACTTATGACCGAACTCGAAACTCTAAAAGACTAGACTCTAAGACCAGCAACTTGACACGACGATGCAACCGCAAATTCAACAAAACAAAAACCCTAAAAAGATTATGCAAAGGCTCAGATTGGTTCGGATATGATGAAATAACCCTAATTTTTTGTGGCTTTTTCGTGGACTGTAGGTATGAAGAACAGACTCGATCTAATCTATGAAAAACTGTAAAATCTCACCGAGCAACCTGGAAATCTGATACCACTTGATAGAGGCAAAGGTGTCCCGATGTTTTGATGAGATGGTGGCTATCGTTTTCTGTGGGAGTCGACCTTGACGATCCGACTATGAACGTGCGAGAGGTCGCGCCTTAGAAATCGCTAAACCAACTTCCGAGGGTTATTGACCACGCCGGAGCACGATCAACCTGACCACGAGGGCCTGTTTCCTGCGAGCAAACAAAGAACAAGCAAGAAACTAAGATTGTAATCTGGATATTGTGAATATAAGAGGAAAGCTTTATTAATGAAGGTGGGGTTCTGTGACGCCTTGGTCTGGTCGTTGAACACAAGCGAAATCTGCCAAGTTGCAGCTATGGCGAACTTTTAATCTAAACAAAACCCAAAGTCTAAGCGACGCCCTAAGGGCTGTATATATGGTGGAAGAGGAGGAATTTCGTGGCCCTTGAGGCGGGGTCCAAACCAACCCTAACTCTTGTTTCCCCACACATACGGACTCTAAAAATAGCCTATACTAAAGTATTTCGAAATTACATGGGCCTGGCCCAATAATAAGGTGACGCAGCACCTAGAATATCCTATGGACGAATATTATGATGTGGCATCTTGTATATTTCGTCCAAGGCTTCATGCACTCCTTATGGTGGCTTCAAAGTCCTGAAATCATCACTTGTAACTCCGTCCTTGATCCCCTTGCACATGCCATCGACTCCATGCGTGTTCTTGCTCCAATGTTCATCCTTCTCCAAGCTCGGCCCTTCATTTGTAAGCAAAACAAATGTATCCAATTTAGGCAGTATCATATTCTCATGAACATTATAATCATTACCAAGAAACGAAAGTACCTGGTAATTCAATTGGCGTGCGCGAGCTCTAGTAGTTGGTCCAGTATATGTAACAGTAGGGGCTGTGGGTGTAACAATGGTATTGATGTCCTCATTAGGCCTTGTTTCCTAGCATTGAAATACCTTTTACGCTCACTTTTATCATTAGGTACCTTGCTGTTTTTATAATTTCAGATTACAAAAACCTATATCTACCATCCATATTGCACTTGTATCACCATGTCTTCGCCGAACTAGTGCACCTATACAATTACCATTGTACTGGGTGTGTTGGGGACACAAGAGACTCTTTGTTATTTGGTTGCAGGATTGCTTGAGAGAGACCATCTTCATCCTACGCCTCCCACGGATTGATAAACCTTAGGTCATCCACTTGAGGGAAATTTGCTACTGTCCTACAAACCTCTACACTTGGAGGCCCAACAACGTCTACAAGAAGAAGTTTGCGTAGTAGACATCAAGAAGTTTCTAGCGCCGTTGTCGGGGAGGTTAGTGCTTGAAGGTATATCTTTAGATCTTGTAATCGAATCTTTTTGTTTCTTGTTTTATCACTAGTTTAGTTTATAAAAGAAAAAAATGGAATTGAGTTTGCCTCATATGCTTCATCTTTTTAATATCTCTCGTGAGTATGATGGAAAGGAAAATTGTGCCAAAGTGTTAGAAGAAGAATGCATTAAAATGTTTGGCACTAAATCTTTGAATGATGAGCATGATTGCAATGTTGTTAGTATGAAATCCTTGAACATCCATACTACTAATGATGATTGCACTAGTTATGATGAAAATGTCTCCTATAAACATGTCAATTTTTGTGGAGTGCATTGGGTTTGCAAGTACACACCACATAGGGAAGATAGATATTGCAAGAGGCATAAGTACTTAGAAACTAAATTTTGCAAGAAAGTCTTGATGATTGCGCTGAAAGATTCAATATTTATCGTGCTCCTTGTGAACTTTGCAGTGAACATGGTCATTTAAAGCTCCAATGCTATTTGTTTCATGATCAAGTCGTGTCCAAATATTGTGATAATTTGATTACCCTTGAGCATCATAAAGAGCTTAGCCTTCTTTTGGGGTATGAAGAAATGAAACGTATAACTAAGGACATTCCAAAATTTAATCTTGATAGATTTCTTGACTTTGATCTAGAGAAGATTTATATGTATTGTGTGGTGAATTGCATTGAAAATCCTTATATTGCCAATTATATAAAGAAAAGAAAACAAATAGAGGATGAAGAGAATACTAATGAAAGGGAAGAGACTTCCCAATATCCTCCTATTATTTCTTATGATGAATCAGGTAACGAGGAGGAGCCTTCTACTCAACCACTCTCATTGATAAGGAGCTCCAAAAAGAGGATTGAACCCACACATGAGGTGAAGAAGAAGAAAATAAAAAGGAAGAGAGCTAAAAAGGTATCTCTCCCAAATAATGGTGCTCCTATTATTGTTGTGCCTCATGAAAATGAATGAAAAATAATTGTGGAAGATGATGCACTTGATGATGATCTCGTTATGCCTATTGCTTGTTGTGATGATTATGATTGGGAAGATAATGATACTTCTTATGATCTTGAAAAAAAAATTGGCACTTGCTTGGAAGAATATGATAATAATGTTTGCTATACTATTGGTGTTATCCATACTATTAATCATGAGAGTGATTATGTTTATGATATGAAAAGGCCCAAGCTTGGGGAAGCTATGTTTGATGAGGATGATGTTTTTGGGAATATATTTGCTGCAATTAATGTTTGTCCCATGCTTGGGGATGCTATGTTTAATGCCGATGATATTTTTTAGTCTATCAAGTTTTGATATGCAAAGTTGTTATGATGATAGCATGCCTTCTACCTATGATGATTATATTGATGAAAGTGGGTTTGGAAGAGTGTCAACTTTAGGAAGTAGTGATCCCACTATTTTGGAGGATGTTGAATCTTATAATATTTATGAAAGTGGATTTGGATAGGTCATGACTTTATTTAGTAATGATTCCACAATCTTGGAAGAGGTTTCAATCGATTATGATGAGAACAAAGTTGCTACTTATGATGATTATTGTGATGAAACTTATGCTATAAAGAGTAGTGATGATTATATTTATAAAAATTGTCATGATTATGATTACCCTTTTTCTGAACATTACTCTTTTAATGTGGAAACAATTTATAGTATTCAAGTCTCTTATGATACTCCCACTATTCTGAATGAGAAGAATTTTGCTTGTGTGGAGAGTAGTAAATTTTCTATGATAGTAGATCATGAAAAGAATGTTTTAGGTGCTGGTTATATTGTTGAATTCATTCATGATGCTACTGAAAGTTATATGAGGGAGGAATGTATGCTTGTAGTAATTGCAATAATATCAAGTTTCCTCTCTATGTGCTTAAAGTTTTGAAGTTATGCTTGTTTTGCCTTCCTATGCTAGTTGATTATTGTTCCCATAAGTTGTTTGCTCACAAAATCCATATGCATAGGAAGTGGGTTAGACTTAAATGTGCTAGTCATATTCTTGATGATGCTCTCTTTATTTTTCAATTCTTATCTTTTATGTGAGCATCATTGAAATCATCATGCCTAGCTAGGGGCGTTAAACGATAGCGCTTGTTGGGAGGCAACCCAATTTTATTTTAGTTTCTTGCTTTTTGGTACTGTTTAGGAATAAATAATCCATCTAGCTTCTGTTTAGATGTGGTTTTATGTTTTAATTAGTGTTTGTGCCAAGTAGAACCTTTGGGAAGACTTGGGTGAAGTCTTTATGATCATGCTGTAAAAAACAGAAACTTTAGCGCTCACGAGATTAGCTTCAACTTTTTACTGGAGAGTGATATTTAGTTGATTCTTTTTGAAGATGATTACTAGACAAATTCCTCAGGTCCACCAATTTATTTTAGAATTTGTGGAGTTCCATAAGTATATGTTTCGTACAGATTACTACAGACTATTCTGTTTTTGACAGATTCTGTTTTTCGTGTGTTGTTTGCTTATTTTGATGACTCTATGGCTAGTAAAATAGTTTATAAACAATAGATAAGTTGTAATACAGTAGGTTTAACACCAATATAAATAAATAATGAGTTCATTACAGTACCATGAAGTGGTGTTTTGTTTTCTTTTGCTAACGGAGCTCACGAGAGTTTCTGTTAAGTTTTTTGTTGTGAAGTTTTCAAGTTTTGGGTAAAGATTCGATGGACTATGGAATAAGGAGTGGCAAGAGCCTAAGCTTGGGGATGCCCAAGGCATCCCAAGTTAATATTCAAGGATAACCAAGATCCTAAGCTTAGGGATGCCCCGGAAGGCATCCCCTCTTTCTTCTTCGTTCATCGGTAACTTTACTTGGAGCTATATTTTTATTCACCACATGATATGTGTTTTGCTTGGAGCGTCGTTTTATTTTATTTAGCTTTGCTTGATGTTTGAATAAAATACCAAGATCTGAAATTCTTAAATGTTAGAGAGTCTTCACATAATTACATAATTATTTAACTACTCATTGATCTTCACTTATATCTTTCGGAGTAGTTTGTCGTTTGCTCTAGTGCTTCACTTATATCTTTTAGAGCACGGTGGTGGATTTGTTTTATAGAAACTATTGATCTCTCATGCTTCACTTAGATTATTTTGAGAGTCTTAAATAGCATGGTAATTGCTTGAATAATCCAAATATGCTAAGCATAAATGATTTGTTAGAATTCTTATGAGTGTGTTGAATACTAAGAGAAGTTTGATGCTTGATGATTGTTTTGAGATATGGAGGTGATAATATCAAAGTCGTGCTAGTTGAGTAGTTGTGAATTTGAGAAATGCTTGTGTTGAAGTTTGCAAGTCCCCATAGCATGCACGTATGGTAAACTTTATGTAACAAATTTGAAACATGAGGTGTCCTTTGATTGTCCTCCTTATGAGTGGCGGTCGGGGATGAGCGATGATCTTTTCCTACCAATCTATCCCCCTAGGATCATGCGCGTAGTGCTTTGGTTTTTGATGGCTTGTAGATTTTTGCAATAAGTATGTGAGTTCTTTATGACTAATGTTGAGTCCATGGATTATCGCCTCTCACCCTTCCATCATTGCTAGCCTCTTTGGTACCGTGCATTGCCCTTTCTCACATTGAGAGTTGGTGCAAACTTAGCGGTGCATCCAAACCCGTGATATGATATGCTCTTTCACACATAAACCTCCTTATATCTTCCTCAAAACAGCCACCATACCTACCTATTATGGCATTTCCATAGCCATTCCGAGATATATTTCCATGCAACTTTCCACCATTCCGTTTATCATGACACATTCATCATTGTCATATTGCTTAGCATGATCATGTAGTTCACATAGTATTTGTGGCAAAGACACCGTTCATAATTCTTTCATACATGTCACTCTTGATTCATTGCATATCCCTGTACACCGCCGGAGGCATTCATATAGAGTCATACTTTGTTCTAGTATCGAGTTGTAATCATTGAGTTGTAAATAAATAGAAGTGTGATGATCATTGCCGGTGTCAAAACCGGCGGATCTCGGGTAGGGGGTCCCGAACTATGCGTCTAGGCGGATGGTAACAGGAGACAAGGGACACGATGTTTTTACCCAGGTTCGGGCCCTCTCCATGGAGGTAAAACCCTACTCCTGCTTGACTAATATTGATGATATGGGTAGTACTAGAGTAGATCTACCACGAGATCAGAGAGGCTAAACCCTAGAAGCTAGCCTATGGTATGATTGTTGTTCGTCCTACGGACTAAAACCCTCCCGTTTATATAGACACCAGAGAGGGTTAGGGTTACATAGAGTCGGTTACAAATGGGAGGAGATCTATATATCCGTATCGTCAAGCTTGCCTTCCACGCCAAGGGAAGTCCCATCCAGACACGGGACGAAGTCTTCAATCTTGTATCTTCATAGTCCAGGAGTCCGGCCAAAGGTTATAGTCCGGCCATCCGGACACCCCCTAATCCAGGACTCCCTCAGTAGCCCCTGAACCAAGCTTCAATGACGACGAGTCCGCCGCGCAGATTGTCTTTGGCATTGCAATGCGGGTTCCTCCTCTGAATACTTCATAGAAGATTTTGAACACAAGGATAGTGTCCGGCTCTGCAAAATAATTTCCACATACCACCGTAGAGAGTATAATATTTACACAAATCCAATCTGCTGACGTATTTCGCAGCGTGACATCACACCGCGGCCAAACCTTTATTCAAATCGTTTTTGCTGTCCCACCTCAGCGCACTTAGCGAGGTGGTTTCCTTGGCACGTCTTGTTGAAGCAGAGATCGTGTCCCCTTATTCCGGGATTCTCATCAATACGGGCGTGGGTAACCCAACCGCGCCATTAATTTACGGTGCTTGGGAGATAAGCGAGTTTTACCAGGCTGGTGGGGCACATAGTTTCGTCCGCCCATATAAGGGGATAAGGATCCACCTTTTCCATCTACGCCTTCTTCCTCCTTTGCTTATCCATTTTCGCGCACTCGAGCTCCAGCGTCCAAGTCCGCACATCCCACCTCTACCTTCTCCAGCCATGTCCGGAGCGGGAGGCAAGTGGATGGTCTCCTCCATCACGGAGGGACACATCAAGAAGCTGAGAAAGCCGGATACTTGTCCAATGACATCGCGGACCGGCTCCCTGACAAGGGGCAACTCATCCCCACCCCCAGGCCCCATGAGAGGGTGGTGTTCCTCACTCATTTCCTCCGCGGACTTGGTTTCCCACTTCACCCATTTGTCCGGGGACTCATGTTCTACTACGGCCTGGATTTCCATGATCTGGCCCCGAACTTCATCCTCAATATCTCGACGTTCATCGTCGTGTGCGAGGCCTTCCTCTGCATCCAGCCCCACTTCGCTTATGGTGAAGACCTTCAATGTCAAACCGAAGGTAGTGGGCGGCCGCCAAGCGGAGTCTTGGGCGCCATGGTGGGCAAGATGCCCAATGTTACATGGCTCGAGGCTCCTTCGTGCGAGAACATAAAGGGTGGCAATCGGGGTGGTTCTACATCACGAGCCCGTGACCCTGAATGGGCGCGGCCCCGAATTCGATCCGGCTTCCCTACACGGCTCACCTCCCGGAAATAGGCGGGCTTGTCATGGGGTATTTCGAGGAGCTGACCGGACTCCAAATCTGCGTCCAAAACCTGGTGAGCAAGAAGCTCAAACTCGTCAACGTAGTCCAGGTTATGCTCATCCGCCGGATCATCCCGTGCCAACAACGGGCTTTCAGTTTGTGGGAGTTCAATCCGTCACAGCACCGAACCCTGAATAGGCTCTTGGACACTATGTACGAAGACGCCTAGAAGGTGCTGTTCAAGGGCGCTGAGGCCCCCGCATCCGCTACCGAGGATCCCGGATTCAGCGCACAGCATCAAGCCAACGCGGTAAGCTATTTTACCCTTTATGGGTTACTTGTTTTCCATAGTTTGGTTCGATGCGGGATCTAAACTCCCTTACCTTTGACAGGATTGGAAGAAGACGTCCGGATAGATTGACTGTCCGGCTCCCTTGCCCGAAGACCCAGCGGACGCCCGCTTGACGGGGCTGCTGGTCCCGGCACCTTACGTGATGCCGGAGAAGATGGCCAAGAAGAAGGCCACGGGAACTCGAAAGAGTTCCCCGCGCCCAGTGGTGCCGGATTCATTGTCCGATGACTCCGAGGCGCACTCCTCCTCCGAAGACGAGGAGGAGGAAGAATAAGCCTCTCCCCCTCCAGCGAGGGGAGGAATGAAAAGGAAGGCCGCCCCAACTAGGGGGGCCGGAGGGTCCTAGAAGGGAAGGACCCTTTCTCCGGACTACTCCACCAACGCCGACGACGGTGAAGAGGAGTGGCCATCCAGGGCCAAGCCCCTGGCAAAATCGTAAGTATCCGGATACCAGAATAACTCATGGCGTTCCTTTATTGCACAGTATTTTCTGACGCCGAATGTAATCATGCAGTCCGCCCGCGCCCAACAGCGTTTGACGTCGGCGGATCCTGAATTCGTCGGATGTGAATAGCCTTTCACTTCCGATCACTACCTCCCTCGTCCCTACGGACGATGCCGAGTGGAGTCCCAAAGGGTCCAAGCCAGGAGGGTGGTCTGGAGGCGCCGCAAAGCGACCTCCCGAACTCTAGGCGCAAAGGGGATAAAACCCCGAAGGGCTCTAAGTCCGACCCTGGGCCGGACACCGCACCGGAACCTTCAACGGTTCCGGCATTCGGCAGGCGGCCCCCTACTAAGAAGGGCAAGCCTACGACGCCGGTGACCTCCGTCCAACCGGAGGCACCGGATAATCTGCTAGACGGCGCCTCCATCGATGAGGAGCACCGCACTATTATGAGTGTGGTGATCCAGAAGGTTCAGTCCGCCAAGAGCGGGCTGACTGAAGCCTGTGCCAGCCTTCTAACAGGCTTTGAGGTATGTATTTAAGATATGTAAAAATATTACCGCATAGACAGTAGCCCCTGATGCTTAGTTTGGTGTTCGGAAAGAAAAGCCGAACTGAGGATCAAAAAGATATACGCAGGAGTCTAACATAAGTGTGTCAATATGGGAATGCAGGCTGTGCTGCTGACCTCTGTCGCACCGACTGCGGAGGTCAATGCATTGCAGCAGAGCCTCGAGCGGTCCGAGAGCGAGCTCGGCCTTGCCAAGAAGCAGCTCGAGGACAAGGAAGGTAAGTAATACCTTATGTAAGTATATAAAAAAGATGTGGTTGCAAAAAATGACAGGACCGGCGTGAGTATTACAGAGCCACAACCAGGTGGCAACCAAGGAAGCGTTGTCAAGGCGAAGAAAATGCGGCCGTGGGCGTACTCAAGCGAGAAAAGCAGGAGGCGTGGGTGGCGGAGGTGCAGCAAGAGCTCCGTGCTCTCGTGGAAAAACACGAGTTTGGAGCTTGACTCAAAGACTCGAGTCCGAGCTCGCCTCGGCGCTTGAGAGCGCCAAATCTGCCAAGGTGAAGCCCAAAAAGCCCTCCGGAAATTGAGGCGATGAAGAAGATAGCGGCGGGTAAGGCATTCTTTATGC
Source organism: Aegilops longissima (assembly GCA_021605205.1). Taxonomy (NCBI): domain Eukaryota; kingdom Viridiplantae; phylum Streptophyta; class Magnoliopsida; order Poales; family Poaceae; genus Aegilops; species Aegilops longissima. The sequence goes on from CM038678.1 coordinate 314,203,841, forward strand.
AAGGCAAGCACGTGAAAGTGAATTACTTGTTACTTACCCGAGTCCGGAGCTCTCCAGGAGCATTCGCAGATCTTCCCGTGTCCTACGCTGCCGCATTCTACCGAGCGAAGAGGGAGCTCAGCGGAGAAGGTGTTACGGTCTTAGTATCTTTGAGGCGGACACCGGCAGCCCTTGAGCGACCAGCTGAAGCAGCTAGTCGAGCTCCATAAGGTGGCTGAACATGCCATGAAGGGTCTCGTAGTCCGGTTGTGGCCTGGGGAAGCCATGCCAGGGAGCTACTTCGGGCTGGTGAGGCGGCTGGTGGATGCCTGTCCATGGCTTGAAGTCATCAAGCGCTCCGTATGCATCGAAGGTGCCCGTAGGGCCCTTGCCCGTGCTAAAGTGCATTGGGGCAAGATGGACGCTGAGAAGCTTGTGACGGACGGACCGCCACCGGGCAAGGAGCATCGCAAGCCTGAGATGTATTATGAGGGCGTCCTGAAGGGTGCCCGCCTTATAGCGGATGAGTGCTCCAAAGATGTAATTTTTGAGTAAACTTCGCATTTGTGATCCTATCGCTGAAAACTTGTTCATATCGCTAAACAACGCTTTTGAATTTAAAATATTACCTTCATGCGGCCCGTTTATTAAAATTGAGAGATGGCGAGTCGTCGGCCACGCCCCCATGCCATGAAAGTCTTTGGGGTGTTTGGGATAAACTTGGCGCTCTTTTTCCCATTATTGGGTCCTTGAGGTAGGTGCTCAACACAACGAACAAGGCAATCAGACTATAATGCTTGAACACTCTCACTTAGCCATAGAATTCTATAATTTTAAATTTCGGCGAAGCCCCTAGCATTCTGAAGACCGAGTTCGGGGCGCTATCCACGCCTAGGACGGACAAAGCCGACTCCTCGCTCTAAGCGGCATAAGTATTTAGGGACTCGAAAACCTCTCGAACAGCGACCAGCTCTCGCCCTATCATGACGGTCAGTTTAGCTTTCTCCTTTGAGGTGCTTAGCCCAACTCAGCAGGGCACAATGGCGGTGGTTCTCCCAAAGCTACCTTAGCCGATATAACGGGCGTAAGGTACCAAAACATGGGGCCGGCAAACCCAACTATCGACCCAAGACATGATTGAAGCCGATGCATATAATGCTATAAGTTCGGGGTGCCGCACTCATGAGAGTGTTCGGACTTCTCAGACCATATTCTGGGGTACGTAAGCCCCTGGTGTATTGGCCGTACCAAAGTGTATTGTTGCATAATTTCATAACTGAACATATTTTTATAAAAAAAGGAATGCAATAATAGACAAAAGCTATGTATTGTTTATTTGAAAAGTCTGCGGTAAAAGCAGAACGATACAAATAGTGCGATAAGCAAGAGATGTGACTATTTGACATGTCCCCCTCCAGGGGCGAGCTGCGGGATGATATGTGAAACAAGTATACTGCTCGTTATAGAGACCACCTGGACACTCGATGTAGCTTTCTGCCCCCCTGGCTGTTGCATTGTGTGTTCGGCAATTGTACTACCGGGCCGGCCTTCCGGAAAGTGGAGTCCTGAAAGTAAGAAAAAAAGAATGACATAATCGGGAGCCCCTGGTGCGGTTGAGCCGCATTTTAGGCATGCCGTGGTCGTGCCCCTCCCCCTATGCCCATGGTATTTCCAGAGCGTAGTTTTTACGCGTAGTACTGGTTTCGCAACTGCGAGGGCTGGGGTTAGGGCCGCATTACTCGCATGCTCGGGCGTGCCGAGCGGTCTTGTTGTAGGTTACTCGGCGCGCTTGACGGTGTCCGGACGTTTAATGGCCGAATCGAGAATTGCCTTGAGAGGCTGCTTTGTACTTCCGCCGAGGGCCGCCGTATGCTCCTCCGTTCGGAGAGAGCGTTCATGTTTCCATTGACCGTAATGACTCCTCGAGGGCTGGCATCTTGAGCTTGAGGTATGCATAGTGCGGCACCACATTGAACTTTACAAATGCGGTTCGTCCGGCGGTGCGTGATAGCCATCTGCGGACGGGACTATGTCGAAGATTAACTCCTCGCTTCGAAATTATCCGGGATCCAAGACCACCTCAAATGTAATCGAGCTGCATGCTTGGCCTCTACACTGGTATGGCGCCTTTAAAGGTCGTCTTTGTGGGTTTAATCCTTGAGGATCTATGCCCATTTTTCGCACTATATCCTGATAAAGCAGGTTCAGGCTGCTGCCGCCATCCATAAGGACTCTAGTGAGGTGAAATCCATCAATGATTGGGTCTAGAACCAATGCGGCGAATCCGCCATGGCAGATGCTAGTGGGGTGGTCCCTTCGATCAAAAGTGATCGGGCAGGAGGACCATGGGTTGAACTTTGGGGTGATTGGCTCCAACGCATATACGTCCCTGAGTGCACGCTTCCTCTCCCTTTTGGGTATGTGGGTTGCGTATATCATGTTCACCGTCCGCACTTGTGGGGGGAAGCCCTTCTGTCCCCTATTGTTCGGCGGCCGAGGCTCCTCCTCGTCATCGCTATGCAGCCCCTTGTCATTGTTTTCAGCGTTTAACTTGCTCGCTGCTTGAACACCCAACAATCCTGTTGGTGTGGTTGGCTGGTTTTTCGGGGGTGCCGTGTATCTGGCACGAGTGATCGAGTATTCGGTCCAAATTGGACGGTCCCGGAGTATTTCTTTTGAATGGCTTTTTCCGCTGACCGGGTTTAGAGCCTCTGAATCTGGCATTAACTGCAATATCCTCAGCATTGTCGCCGTTAATGCGGCACTTTTGCTTGTTGCGACGCGACCTGCCAATGCTGTCCTTGGTATCCGAATTACAAGGGCTCTTGGTCATGTTATTACTACGAGCTAGCCAGCTGTCTTCTCCCGCGCAAAAGCGGGTCATGAGTGTTGTGAGGGCTGCCATGGATTTCGGCTTTTCCTGTCCTAGGTGCCGGGCAAGCCACTCGTCACGGATGTTATGCTTGAAGGCTGCAAGGGCCTCTGCGTCACAGACGGTCGACTATTTGATTTTTCTTGGTTAGGAACCGTGTCCAGAATTTTACGGCGATTCCTCTGGCTGCTGAATTATGTGGCTTAGGTCATCGGCGTCGGTGGTGCGCACATAGGTGCCCTGGAAGTTGTCGAGAATGCGGCTTCCAGGTCCTCCCAACAACCAATTGATTCTGCTGGCAAGCTGTTAAGCCAATGCCGAGCTGGTCCTTTAAGCTTGAGTGGGAGGTATTTGATGGCGTGTAGATCATTGCCGCGGGCCATGTGGATATGAAGGAGATAATCCTCGATCCATACCGCCGGATCTGTTGTGCCATCATATGATTCGATGTTTACGGGTTTGAAACCCTCGGGGATTTGATGCTCCATTACTTCATCTGTGAAGCATAGTGGGTGTGCGGCGCCTCTGTATTGGGCTATATCACGATGTAGCTCAAATGAGATTTGTCTACTATGTTCCGCCCGGCCGGATTTACCATATCCGGCATGACGGTTATGGTCACGTGTCGTGGGGCGTCCACGCGATCCATAGATCGATCTTGTTTGCCTTGCCCTATCCTCCAATATATCTCGCAGGTCTGGCGCATTTCCCCATGCCTTAGTATTCTTTGAGCGACGCCGGGGTGCGGCTTGAGTGGAGGGCCGAGAGGCCTCTCTGTCGCGGCCACGAGGTGGCCAGTCGGCCGCATCATGCGCTGGTGATGTAGGTCTTTGTGCTTCCTCCTCTAATCAGGGTAGCAGCCTGCATTTTGGGTAGCTCTTGGAGGGGCGTTCGAGTTTGTACTCTTCAGCCGCAAGGACATCAGTCCATCTGTCGGCTAGCAAGTCTTGGTCAGCTCTAAGTTGTTGCTGTTTTTTCTTGAGGCTGCTCGCCGTGGCCATAAGCCTGCATTTGAAACGCTCTTGTTCGACCGGATCCTCAGGCACGACAAATTCGTCGTCGTCGAGGCTTGCCTCGTCTTCGGAGGGAGGCATGTAGTCATCGTCCTCTACCTCTCTGTCTGCCGCTCTCTCATGAGGGCTGGTTTCTCCATCCTCCTGCGCTGAATCCTGCTAGAGGGGATTGTCTTCGGCACTTTCCGGGGTGTTATTATCTCCCATGCCGGAATCGCCGTTTTTGCTGTGGCGGGATTTAGAGCGGCGCCGCTGACGCCGGCGCTTAGGCTGTTTCTTGGAGGGGTCATCCTCCGTTGTTCCATCGCCGTTCCCTTCTTTTGGGGTGTCCACCATGTATATGTCATATGACAAGGTGGCCTTCCGATGCCTCAGTGGCGCTGGTTCTTGGTCGTCTCCTGCATCGGCGTCCATACCGTCGATGTCTTGAGTCAAGTCGAGCATGTCGGTTAAATCATCGGCGGTGGCTACGAAGTGGGTGGTGGGTGGGCTTTGAATTTCTTCGTCGTCCGCATCCCAACCTTGCTGACCATAGTCCGGCCAGGCTCTCCCGATAAAGAGAGAGACTTTAGTGAATTCAGAATGTCGCCGAAAGGAGAGTCTTTGAAGATGTCTGCGGCGGTGAACTCCATGATCGGCGCCCGTCGGATTCGATTAGCGAGGCACGGAAGGTTGGTCCGGAGAGGAGTCCGGCACCTTGAGTCACGAAGCCGCAAAGGACAGGTATGGTGTTCGCTCGATCACCGTAGAGATTGCAGCCCCGGGCGGTGTCCAGCCACCCGTCCTCGATTGGCCCGATCGGCTCCGAGCTAAGGGTCGGGCGGACACTGGTCTTGACCTCGAGGCACTGTTGGTGGCGAGCTAGATCATGCCCATCGTGACGGTCTGCGGCGCTTGGCTGTGGCTCGAACCCGTTGAAGATCAAGTCTCCACGGACGTCGGCCGTGTAGTTCAAACTTCCAAATCTGACCTGATGGCCAGGGGCGTAGCTTTCGATCTGCTCTAGATGGCCAAGCGAATTGGCCCGCAGTGCAAAGCCGCCGAATACGAAGATCTGTCCAGGGAGAAAAGTCTCGCCCTGGACCGCATCGTTGTTGACGATCGGAGGAGCCATCAGGCCTAAAGATGACGACACAGAGGAACTCTCAATGAAAGCACCAATGTCGGTGTCAAAACCGGCAGATCTCGGGTAGGGGGTCCCGAACTGTGCGTCTAGGCGGATGGTAACAGGAGACAAGGGACACGATGTTTTTACCAGGTTGGGCCCTCTCGATGGAGGTAAAACCCTACTCCCGCTTGATTAATATTGATGATATGGGTAGTACAAGAGTAGATCTACCACGAGATCAGAGAGGCTAAACCCTAGAAGCTAGCCTATGGTATGATTGTTGTTCGTCCTACGGACTAAACCCTCCGGTTTATATAGACACCGGAGAGGGTTAGGGTTACATAGAGTCGGTTACAAATGGGAGGAGATCTATATATCTGTATCGCCAAGCTTGCCTTTCACGCCAAGGAAAGTCCCATCCGGACACGGGACGAAGTCTTCAATCTTGTATCTTCATAGTCCAGGAGTCCGGCCAAAGGTTATAGTCCGGCCATCCGGACACCCCCTAATCAAGGACTCCCTCAATCATCATTCAATAGAGAATTGTCCCAAAAAAAGAGAGAAAGGCCAAAAAAGGGTCAATGCTACTATCCTTCTTTTCCACACTTGTGCTTCAAAGTAGCACCATAATCTTCATGATAGAGAGTCTCTTGTTTTGTCATTTTCATATACTAGTGGGAACTTTTCATTATAGAACTTGGCTTGTATGTTCCAACGATGGGCCTCCTCAAGTGCCCTAGGTCTTCGTGAGCAAGCAAGTTGGATGTACACCCACTTAGTTTCTTTTGTTGAGCTTTCATACATTTATAGCTCTAGTGCATCCGTTGCATGGCAATCCCTACTCCTTGCATTAACATAATTCGATGGGCATCTCCATAGCCCATTGATTAGCCTCGTTGATGTGAGATCTTCTCCTTTTTTGTCTTCTCCACATAACCCCCATCATCATATTCTATTCCACCCATAGTGCTATATCCATGGCTCACGCTCATGTGTTGCGTGAAGGTTTATAAAGTTTGAGATTACTAAAGTATGAAACAATTGCTTGGCTTGTCATCGAGATTGTGCATAATGAGAGCATTCTTGTGTGACGAAAATGGAGCATGACTAAACTATATGATTTTGTAGCGATGAACTTTCTTTGGCCATGTTATTTTGAGAAGACATAATTGCTTAGTTAGTATGCTTGAAGTATTATTATTTTTATGTCAATATTAAACTTTTGTCTTGAATCTTTCGGATCTGAATATTCATACCACAATTAAGAATAATTACATTGAAATTATGCCAACTAGAATTCCACATCAAAAATTATCTTTTTTATCATTTACCTACTCGAGGACGAGCAGGAATTAAGCTTGTGGATGCTTGATACGTCTCCAACGTATCTATAATTTTATTGCTCCATGCTATATTATCTACTGTTTTGGGCAATATTGGGCTTTATTATCCACTTTTATATTATTTTGGGACTAACCTATTAACCGGAGGCCCAGCCTGAATTGCTGTTTTTTGCCTATTTCAGGTGTTTGAAGAAAAGGAATATCAAGCGAATCGAAACGGAATGAAATCAACTGGAGAAGTTATTTTTGGAAGGAAAGCTATCGGAAATGCTGGGAGTGCACGTCAGGAAAGAAGGGGGGTGGCCACGAGGGTGGGGCCCCCCCTAGGGCGCGCCCCCCTGCCTCGTCGGCCCCCCGAAGCTCCACGGACGTACTTCTTTCACCCATATATACCCACGTACCCTAAAACTTCCGAAGAACAGAATAGATCGGGAGTTCAGCCGCCGCAAGCCTCTGTAGCCACCAAAAACCAATCGGGACCCTGTTCCGGCACCCTGCCGGTGGGGGGAACCCTCACCGGTGGCCATCTTCATCATCCCGACGCTCTCCATGACGAGGAGGGAGTAGTTCACCCTCGGGGCTGAGGGTATGTACCAGATAGCTATGTGTTTGATCTCTCTCTCTCTCTCTCTCTCTCTCTCTCTCTCTCTCTCTCTCTCGTGTTCTTGATTTGTACGATCTTGATGTATCGCGAGCTTTGCTATTATAGTTGGATCTTATGTTGCTTCTCCCCTCTACTCTCTTGTAATGGATTGAGTTTTCCTTTGAAGTTATCTTATCGGATTGAGTCTTTAATGACTTGAGAACACTTGATGTATGTCTTGCTGTGCGTATCTGTGGTGACAATGGGAAATCACGTGATTCACTTGATGTATGTTTTGGTGATCAACTTGCGGGTTCCTCCCATGAACTTATGCATAGGGATTGGCACACGTTTTCGTCTTGATTCTCCGGTAGAGACTTTGGGGCACTCTTTGAGGTTCTATGTGTTGGTTGAATAGATGAATGTGAGATTCTGTGATGCATATCGTATAATCATACCCACGGATACTTGAGCTGACATTGGAGTATCTAGGTGACATTAGGGTTTTGGTTGATTTGTGTCTTAAGGTGTTATTCTAGTACGAACTCTAGGGCTGTTTGTGACACTTATAGGAATAGCCCAATGGATTGATCGGAAAGAATAACTTTGAGGTGGTTTCGTACCCTACCATAATCTCTTCGTTTGTTCTCCACTATTAGTGACTTTGGAGGGACTCTTTGTTGCATGTGGAGGGCTAGTTATATGATCCAATTATGTTATTATTGTTGAGAGAACTTGCACTAGTGAAAGTATGAACCCTAGGCCTTGTTTCCTAGCATTGCAATACCGTTTACGCTCACTTTTATCATTAGTTACCTTGCTGTTTTTATAATTTCAGATTACAAAAACCTATATCTACCATCCATATTGCACTTGTATCACCATCTCTTCGCCGAACTAGTGCACCTATACAATTTACCATTGTATTGGGTGTGTTGGGGACACAAGAGACTCTTTGTTATTTGGTTGCAGGGTTGCTTGAGAGAGACCATCTTCATCCTACGCCTCCCACAGATTGATAAACCTTAGGTCATCCACTTGAGGGAAATTTGCTACTGTCCTACAAACCTCTGCACTTGGAGGCCCAACAACGTCTACAAGAAGAAGGTTGCATAGTAGACATCACAAACCTGTTACATAAATATATTTTTGAAATTGTACCTGCTATGCAATTGAACTTCCAATTCGATCCTGAAAACTTGAAGTTGGAAAGATGATTACAGCAACAAGTTACAGCAGGAAACCAGGTAACAAGGAAGTTTCTGAAAACATACATGTTGTGCCAACGGAGTTTCAGTTAGATCCTACAAACTTGAATGTTAGCAATCAATAAATAAAGTTTTGCAAGAGCCATAAGAAACTAACAACAAACTAGTAAAACTAACCAGTTTTGGTAGCGTATTTAATTACACATGAGTAAAACTAACAAGTTCTTGGCAACGTATTAAAGTAACAAGTCGGTACCGTTTACCAGCAACACAGACATCTGTAAATTTCTTTGATGTAAGAAAAATGATTCCAACACATATATAAGTTAAAAAGACGGTGTCCCTCATATAAACCTGGCTGTTGCCTATCTATGAACATGCAAACATTACTAGTGCTACAAGTGATAACAGCAAACCATTTAAACAAATAGGGTATCAGAACGTAAATTACACGTGAATTCTGCTGCACCCTAGAAGTACATATGACCAGCTATCTACGTGCTTAAGTAGCTATTTAAGTTCAGGCAAACAGGTAATTCTTAACAGTAAGTATCAAACACATAGATAGGCGTAGTCTATAATAGGATTAACAGGCTATGTCATTATGTAATCAGTAGCAAACTAAATTAAGCCAAGCAACATAATTGAACAATTTTGCAATAAGTGGCTAACTAAAATTCTGAGAAGCAGATAACTGAACTTACGCTAGCTCTTTGTACAGGCACACTGCAACTTCTTTTTCGCTTACAAGGTTCTACAAAGGAGTCCATGGCATCAATAGCTTGGATACGCAGTCCCAATACTTCTTTCTTCCCACACTGCATTGGTAAGTCGAATGGTTAATCTGGTAAGATGGTGTGTCCTCGATATGCTATATGAGGACGTGTAGTCAGACTAGTTGTAGCCACACACATCACACTGGCTTTTACTATATATTTCATGCGATTACATTTGGCATATCAAGATCTAAGCAATCTACAATAGGATAAAAAGACTGGCATCCTTCACATTATTGGCGAACTCAGTTCATAGAAACAAGCAATTCAACCATTCTGTGGGTAAATCAAAAGCGCCACAGGAATATTTTTCACTACCCCAATCATACAAACAAAAAGGTTCGACGCCACCATAGGGGCTGGTATGGGCGGCCGCCTCGGGTGGCTGGAAAGTGTCCACCTTGTTTGAGTCGTCCAGGTAGGACGAGGCTAGTTTTGTTCGGCCCAACGCACAAGTAGGCAATGTAAAAAATGAAGAAAAATGTTTCAATTTGGATGGGCCAATAACGTAAGTGCAAGGCAGGCCCTATAGCAGGCTCGCGGCCCAAACGAGTGCCTCCCATATCGATCGACAATAGGAAAAATCCCAATTCGTTCACTCCAGCCTCCAGTCTTGTTCGCTCCTAACCTAGTCGCCGCTGGACAGACCGACACAGCACTTCCTCGCACCCTCGTTGGAGGGAGGTCGCCGGGCTTCAATCGAACGGAAGGACAAGAAGATGAAGATCCAACCCTAGGTGTAGCCTGCGTGGGAGACAGCGGCGGCAGCACGGGCATGGCATCGAGCTTGCGCAAACGGACAGTTGCAGCTTGCAAGAGTAGCATGCGCAACGAGCAGATACATCACATCCCTGATTATATCTAATTCAACTGTTCAATTTTCTGGCCAATAGTTAAAACTGATGGTGTTGTAAAACTGCTTGAATCTATGAGAAAATGAAACCAATTTCTGCTTATTTTATAAATCCCCCAATCAATACTGGACTGACCGAATCTGATGTATCTAATCAAGTTTCCGGTGCAAACATACAAGCTCATGTTGTTCTTGAGCTCAAGTGTCTAATGAATGCATCTAATGAAGGATTTGATGCAAACATTTTACATGCTCCTGGTGATGAACGTATAGTGTCTAATGAGGGATCTAATGCAAGCATTTTGCAAGCTCTCATTGAAGGATTTAGTGTCTAACTATGATCTGCTATGTTGAGGGAGACATAGAGATTTGCAGGCATTAATGACAAGCAAATTATAGTACATTTTCATGGATTTAGGAAACGTCGAGGCCATCTACCAGAAAGTCCCCATATCATGACAACATAGCATAAATACTTTTCTAATCTTTTGTTTGAAACTATTTGCATACTTGTGCAGGATAGATATATTGATATGCAGTTTGCGCACTGGTTATAGGTGCAATCACACTTTGATATTTTCAGCCAGAGAACAAATAATTCAAGCAGGTACAGACCATGTTAGTAGTCCTTGTACACCATGTTGCATTTTGTGTTTTTTGGTGCTTGCATCATTTAGTGTTTTATAATCTGAACTACTTTGGATCATTAGCTGGTTTTCAAAGTGCATGTAGCTTCTCATTTCTCAAGTTATGTTGATTTATGGAGTGCAAGTGCCTTCGTATTTTTTAAGTTAAATGTTCGCCCCTGGTAACTTGAATTCATGGATCCGCCACTGCACACAAATCATACACGCATGCCAGTACGAATTAAATGAAATGTAGGGACTTACGCTAGCTCGCTGTACAAGCTCACTGCAGCTCTGCTTGCGCTTGGGATGTTCCATGTACAAGTCCATGTTACCACTTGCTTGGATGTGCAGGCCTTGTGCTCCTTGCACCCCCCTCTGCATTTTTGACACGGCGAATGGTTGATCAAATAAGAAGAATCGACCTTGCTGTTGTACCGGAGGACAAATACTTACAAGGTTATACGGGTGTGCAGGATGTGTACCAGATCCCGTAGCGCCGCCATGCTTCGCTAAAAAATGGTTTTTCTTGTTTCAGATGATATCTCCAGAAGAAATAAGAGTTAAAGTTAGAGTTGCATAGGCGTGTAAGCTAAGAGAGCAGTGAAAGGATATCCAAACATCGTCGGAACAGTGCACAAGGGAGTAATGTGTGGATACCTAGTTCAGGCCGGCGTTTGGGCATGCTCGCCTACCTAGAGTGCGGGTCACTTCAGAGCCGTTGAGGTGATCTTGGCGTTGGCTGGCCGCGCACGGATGCAGATCTTGTGTGGCGGCGGAGCGCTATGATGCGGTGGACAAGACCGTTGGTGAAGCCCCAACGGCCTCGGGGGGCGGAGGTGCGACGATGTGCTCGGTGAAGTACCCCCGATGAGGTGGGAGACGACGTCGGTGAAGCGCACCTGATGTGGTGGAAGTCGGTGTCTGTGAGGCACGTCGGATGCGGCGGTCGACATTGTCGGTGGACCACCCGGTGTGGTGGACGGGCGTAGATGAGGTAGCTCCGGTGCGGTGGTGAAGCGCGACCATCGTCTTCGTCGTCGTCGTCCGGCACAGAGGTGGGGAAAGAGGCGAGACGAGGGGCGATTCGAACTTTGCTTGGATTGGCGGTGAATTGGGGATTTGAGAAATCTGGGCGCGGAAGGGGATGGTGGAGAAGGGAGATTTTGCAGGGCTGGAATTGGGGCCGCCAAATATTTCAATCCGAAACGTGGAAGCACGAACTTATTTTGTCGTCGTCCTTTTTTGGGGGAGGGGGTGGGTGGGATGCAGCTTTGGTGCCTTAAAGGCACCTGCCTTTGGGTCACTAACATGTGGGCCATCCACCTGTTGGGCCCACATGTCATTGACACAAAGGTAGGTGCCTTAAGGCACCGAAGCATCGTCCGGGTGGATGGCTGGGTGCTAAGCCACCGTACGACACACGCGACCACCACGACATGACCCTGGTCTGCCTCGTGCACCTACATTTGAGAGGAGATTTGAGAGATCAAACGGATCTTCTTTCATTTGCAAACGAATCTGTATGTATTACCATGCCCGTCTTTTCCTTGCAAATGATTAGTCATTTGGAACGAGATACTATAAATTAATTCATTTGAAACGAGATACTATAAATTAATTAATGAGGAGTTATTTGAAAAAAACGAAACGGTATCCACGGTATCCATGCTAACGTGGATTAGAGTGTGTGTCACATAATTAGTTATTTGAATTAGAGTGTGTGTCACATAGCACGATCTCCAATTCTAACGTTGATTTTGCATTTCACGGTATCCACGCTACTTTTTTTAATAAAAATTCATATGTATATTATGAACACCCTGGTAGTGAGAAAACTTTTGGATGGATTCAAACATATGACCTACAAAAGTAGCACCACAATCGAGTCAATGTCAACTTTTCCAAACCTAGTATGGCACGAATTCAAAATAATTACCCATATGCATGGTCCTTAGTTCAAATCTTACAATGTACACCGAATTGAAACATCGATATTAAGTCTAGTACTATCTACATTCAGATGTTGTTTTAGCCCCCCCGCACACACACTACATACTTCCTGTATCGGTCAATCTTCCTCTCCTAACCACCTTAGGAAGCTATCGGTTTCTGACGCACGTTCATTCTTTCTCTCCATGTCTCGATCTCTAACTCTCTCAACTATACAACCCCATTTTCCCACTCTATTACCAAATGTATTTACCTCACACACCCACCATTGCACGCCATGTCGAGCTCTCTCTCTCTCTCCCTCCCACCTCTCTTGCTAGGTACATGCATTGCCTATCTAGCCCCCAACCTCTAGTGCGCACACACGCACGTTGTCTATCTAGGTCACTCCCTCGAGACCGTCTCACTCTTTTTTCCGCACGGCGGTCCACACTCGCTCAATCTCACTCTTTTTATCCGAGTCTTGATTAACCTTGTTTTCTTTCACACACAAATGATATATCTCCCTGTTCGGGCCTCGATCTAAACACTTTATACTCTCTCATGCAGATTGTCTATCTAGGTCAGTCCATCCAAGCCGCCCCCACTCTTTAGACCTCATGGCAGGCCACACTCGCTCAATCTCTCTCTCTCCCCCTCCCTCTCTCTCTGTCTCTCTTTGTATGTCTCGATTGACCTTGCTCGTTCTCGAACACAAACGATATATCTCCATGTTTGAGCCCAATTCGACATATTCATATTGTATACTCTCTCATGCACATTGTCTATCTAGGTCACTCTCTCCAACCCGTATCACTCTTTCGATCGCACGACGACCCACACTCGCCCAATCTCTCTCCATTTATATATGTAATCGATTGACCTTGCTTCCTCCCACGCACAAAATATCTACATGTCTGTGACTGGATCATCTCTCAAGCTCTATCTTACAGCCCTCACCCATCCCAAAAGCTCAATCGGACAATATCTCTCGAGCATATATATATATATATATATATATATATATATATATATATATATATATATATATATATATATATATATATATATATATATATCTTTTCAATGAATGCTGGACCACACTCAGTTTGTCTCTATTTATATATCTCTCGATTGACCTTGCTTTCTCACAGTATCTTTCACACATTGAAGCTACCTCTCCATCCCTCGCAAAGCCGGAGCTATTTAAATTACGAGGGGCACTCCAACCTTGGATTAATTTGTCTAGGCATTTATTCCGGTGGTAGATTATATATTCGTAGCATTCGGCCCACAACTACTCCAAACACCGTTGCAACCCCCTCTGTCGGTGTCAAAACCGGCGGATCTCGGGTAGGGGGTCCCGATCTGTGCGTCAAGGCTGATGGTAACAGGAAGCAAGGGATACAGATGTTTACTCAGGTTCGGGCCCTCTCTATGGAGGTAAAACCCTACTTCCTGCTTGATTAATATTGATGATATGGGTAGTAAAAGAGTAGATCTACCACGAGATCGTAGAGGCTAAGCCCTAAGAGCTAGCCTATGATGGTATGATTGTAATTGTCATCGGCCTTCTAAGGACCAACCTCTCCGGTTTATATAGACACCGGAGAGGGCTAGGGTTTACATGGAGTCGGTTACAAGGAAGGAAATATAATATCCGGATTGCCAAGCTTGCCTTCCACGCCAAGGAAAGTCCCATCCGGACACGGGCCGAAGTCTTGAGTCTTGTATCTTCACGCTTCAATAGTCCGGACGTTGTACACAGTCCGGCTGTCCGGATACCCCCTAATCCAGGACTCCCTCAGTAGCCCCTGAACCAGGCTTCAATGACGATGAGTCCGGCGCGCAGTCTTGTCTTCGGCATTGCAGGGCGGGTTCCTCCTCCGAATACTCCAAGGTAATTATCGAACACTCAAACCGTGTCCGGATCCACAAGATGATCTTCGTATGCCATCGTAGAGAGAATGATGTTTCACAAATGCAATCTGCTAACAACTTTTTAGGCAACGCGACATGTCACTACGGTCAGGTCATTATTCGAACCGTCTTTCCACAACCATCCATAGCGCATATTGCGAGGCGGTTTCCTTGACACGTCTTGTCAAAGCAGAGATCGTGTCCCCTCATTACGAGATTCTCATCAATACGGGTACGGGTAATCCCACCACATCATTAAACGTGGAGCTTGGGAAGCAAGCGATTCCCAACGGGCAAGTGGGGAGGCGCACCGCTTTCATCGCCTCTATAAAGGGATAAGCTTTCATCCACGGGCTCATGTTCTACTATGGGCTGATTTCCACGATCTAGCCCAATTTCGTCCTCGACATCTCGGCGTTCATAAATGCGTTTGCGAGGCTTTCCTCCACATCTGGCCTCACTTGGTGCTATGGCTGCAAATCTTTTGCGTGAAGCGAAGATTGTCTGCGACCAACAAGCGAAGTCTTGGAGGTGCCATGGTGTGCAAGATGCCTAACGTCACCTGGCTGGACGGCTCCTTTGCGGAGACCGTAAAAGGATGGCAATCGGGGTGGTTCTACATCACCGAGCCGCGCAGCGTCAACTGGGCGGCGGCGCCCGAGTTCCGATCTGGAATCCCTATGCGGCTCACCTCCTGGGAAAAGAAAGGCCTGTCCTGGGGCGATTCCACGGAGCTGGCCGGTCTCAAGACATGCATAAAAAGCATGAAGAACAAGAACATCAAGCTTGTCAACGTGATCCAGGTCATGCTCATTCGTCGGATCCTGCCCTGCCAAAGGCGGGCGGTAAATCTGTGGGAGTTCGTCCCGGCCAAACACCAGACGCTCCGGAAGCTCTACGGCATGACGCACAAAGGCGCATGGAAAGTGTTGTTCAAGGCCTCCGAAGTACCTCCTCCCACATCCGAGGACCGCGGACTTCACGCAGCGCGGCCCCCGAATCCGGTGAGTTTTGGGACCACCACCGGGCTTAGTTTTTTCCCAATACATTCATGGGGTAGTTTTAAGTATTTATATATATTTGCCTCAGGACTATGTGAAGACGGCGGAGCAGATTGACTATCCGGCTCCGTTGCCGGAAGATCCAGCGGATGCTCTCCTGACAGAGATGCTAGTCCGGCACCGTCACGAGTCTTGGGAGAAGAAAACGAAAAAGAAGGCCGGGGACCGGAAGGGTCTCGGCGTAAGGTTGCGTCTGAAGCCTCGTCCGAAGACGACGAGGCAGACTCCTCCCACGAAGGGGAGGAGGAAGAAGAAGACGCCCCATCCGAGAAGGATGGGGGGCCCGGCGAAACGGGCCAGGGGGCGGAAATGGCCCTCGGCGCAAGGCCGTGATTCCTCTGTTGTCCGATGATGACGAGACACATTCCTCCCGCGGAGGCGGGGGGAATCAAGAAGAAATTCCACCTCCCCGCACCAGGGGGGAGAAGAAGAGGAAGGCCGCCTCGGAGGGGGAGGCTGGGGCGTCCAAGAAGGGGAAGGTAACCCTTCCGAACTATTCCGCCACGGCCGCTCACAGCGAGGAGGGGTGGCTGCCCCGGGGGAAGCCCCCGGTGCGATCGTAAGTGTCCACATCCTATCATGGTTTCACTTCATAGTTTTTGTACTTATAGTGCCGAACATATATGCAGTCCGGCGAGCTCACCCGAGGAATCCTCCTCCGGGTCCTGAGCGATCGGCGATAAATTTGCTCCGGCGGCCACTACTCCTCCACACGGATGATCTGGAGTTGTTGTCCCGAAGGCTCTCGAGCATGGGAGGTGACTCGAGACGCCCATGGCGGGATTCCAGATGTCGGGCATGCGGGGTTCAAGATACCCGCGGATCGCGTCGATGAGAGCCGCAACAAGGCGGACTTCCGACCGAACACTGCCCCGGAACCTCCAATGGTTCCGGACTTAGGCAGGCAGCCCCTCGTTAGGGAGGGCGAGCTGCCCGTGCCGAGGACTTCCGGCGCACCAACGGCACCGGATAGTCTGGTGGAAGCGCTCCAAGGCGCCTCCATGGAAGAAGAGCACCGTACTCTTATGAGTGCGGTGATTCAAAAGGTTCTGTCCACCAAGAGCGGACTAACCGAAGCCTACACAAGCCTTCTGACGGGCTTTGAGGTAAGTAAAAAATGTATGAAATTACCACCCGATAGGTAGTAGCCCCTGATACTCTGGTTGGTGTTCTGAAAGAAAAGCCAAACGGAGGGTCAACTATAATCCACAGGAGTCTAATAATAAGTATTGTTGTGAATAAGCAGACCATGCTGCTTGCCGCTGCTGCCCGTACTGCCGAAGTTGCCGAACTGAAGCGGGATCTGGAGCAGGCGCAGGGAGAGCTCAGCCTCACGAAGAGGCAGCTCGAGGAGAATAAAGGTAAGTGATTCCCCGTTCGTTTGTGTTTGAAGATAAGCAAAATTGGTCAATCTAACGCCCAAGCATCGTGACTGTGTAACAGGGACCGCCGCCGAAGTGGCGTCCCTGAAGAAACGCTGTCCAAGGCCGAAGACAAAGCGGCCTCGGAATGCAAGGAGCGCGAGAAGCAAAGTGCTAGAGTGGGTGAGGTACAGCAGGAGCTCCAGGACCTCGGCAAAAAGTTCGATTCCATGGAGCATGATCTGAAGGCGAAAGAGGCCGAGCTTGAGAAGGCCCTTGAGAGTATAAGAGACGCCAAGGCCGAAGCCGAGAAGGTAGAGCGGGAAATCCGGGAGGCCAAAAGATAGCAGTGGGTAAGAAATCTTTATGCAAAGCAAACATGTGGAGGCGTTTCTTTTACTTACTTGGATTCGGAGCTCTCGGGGGCATTCGCAGATCTGCCATGCAGCGTGTCGGCGCTTGGAGTTCTACCGTGCCGGAGGGAGCTCAGCGGAGAAGCTGTTCGGTCCCGATATCTTGGGGCCAAACACCCGGCGCCTCTGGTGACCAAGCTGAAGCAGTTGATCGAACTCCGCAGGCGGCGAAGTGGCTATGAAAGATTTCATAGTCCGGATGTGGCCTAGTGAGCCCCTGCCCACAAGCTACTTCGGCCTGATCAAGCGGATGGTGGATGCATGTCCGCGGCTTGAGGTGATCAAGCGATCCGTTTGCATTGAGGGTGCCCGCCAGGCCCTTGCCCATGTCAAGGTGCATTGGGGCAAGCTGGATGCGGAAAAGCTAGTCAAGGACGGGCCGCCGGAGGGTAAAACGCATCGCCACCCCGAAATGTACTACGATGGCGTCATGAAGGGTGCTCGTCTTGTTGCCAATGAGTGTACCAAGGACGCCATATTTGAATGAATTCACTTCTGTCATGTAATTAAAGACGAAGTTACTTGCGCTATGTAGCACTTGTGTTATTTAAAATATTACCTTCATGCGGCTGTTTATAAAATCACGAAAGTAGGCGGTCGTCGGCTTCCGCCCCCACGACTAGCTTTTCGGTGTTAAGTGGAAAACCGGACACTCTTTACCCAAATGTTTGGTCCCTTAAGGAGGTGTCCGGCAGCGAACAAGGCAATCGGACTATGCGGCTTTATAACTTTCACTTAGCCATAGAAGTCTACAATTTTAAATTTCGGCGAAGCCCCTAGAATCCGGAAGGCCGAATTAGGGTGCTATACACGCCTAGATCGTACAAAGCCGATTTATCGCCTAAAGCGGAAAATCTTTAAGGATTTTAAAACCTCTCGAATAGCGACCAACTCTCGCCACATCATGCCGGTCAGTTTTCGGCTTTCTCTACTAAGGTGCTCGTCCGGGAGTACCGGGACACGATCGCAGTAGTTCTCCCTGCGCTACCTTAGCCGATATAACGGAACATAAGGTACCAAAACAAGGGAGCCGGGCTATCCCAACTGTAGACCCAAGACATGATTCGGAGCTGATGCATATAGTGCTATAAGTTCGGGGTGCCGCCTTTGTTGAAAGTGTTAGGACTTTAGTTGCCACGTGGCGGGCGCCATAAAAGCCCACAGCAAACCGGCCGCACCAAGGTGTACGGATGCAATATCAAATAAACATTTATAAGAGAAAAATGCTCAAATAAGAATAATAAGCTGACGCTATGTATAATCTCACATTGATGAAAAATACGTTTAAGCGTACATTTACAATGGATGCGTTAAGCAGAGATAAAATAGGACTATTTGACATGTCCTATCCAGGGGCAGGCTGTGTGTAGATAGATAAAGCAGGTATAATGATCGTAAATAGATTCCACCTGGGTATTTCCTTCTGTGCACAACGTCTGTTGCCTCCGTGGATGTCTCTTCCCTATAAGTCCGGCAATTCGGCTTTTTGAGGATGCTGCACCGACACGGTGTCCTGAAAGGTAAAAGGGAAAGTTTATGAAAGTATTTGGCGGTTACCCGCACTATTGACTGAGTCGTTGATGCGCCTCCGCCTATGCCCATGGTATTTTAAGTGCGTAGTTATGTGCACGTGGCACGAATGCTGCTTTGGTGGGGCTTGAGCGGAGGCCACACTGCTAGTCGCGCTGTTGGCGTGCCTGATGATCCTGTTGCGGGGTGCTCCGGACTTGCTTGACTGTGCTCGAAGTTGCTGTCGCCGGATTAGTTTTTTGGAGAAGGCCGCATTGTACTTCCGCCGCAAGGGCTGCGGTATGTTCTTCTGTTCGTAGAGAGCGGTCCATGTTTCCGTTCACCGTTATGACCCTGCGTGGTCCTGGCATCTTGAGCTTGAGGTATCGTGGTGTGGTACGCATTGAATCTAGCGAATGCGGTTCGCCGGCGATGCATGATAACCACTGCGAAAAGGGACGATATCGAAGATTAGCTCTTTGCTTCGGAAGTTATCCGGAGATCCGAAGACCACTTCCAATGTTATAGAGCCCGTACAACGGGCCTCTACTCCAGGAATTACACCTTTAAAGGTGGTTTTGGTGGGCTTGATCCTTGAAGGTTTGATGCCCATTTTGCGCACTGTGTCCTGGTAAAGCAGGTTCAAGCTGCTGCCGCCGTCCATGAGGACTCGCATGAGGTGGAATCCGTCGATGATTGGGTCTAAGACCAATGCGGCCGAGCCGCCGTGATAGATGCTAGTAGGGTGATCCCTACGATCAAAGGTGATCGGGCAAGCTGACCATGGGTTAAATTTGGGGGCGACTGGCTCCATCGCATAGACGTCCTTAGTGCCCGCTTCCGTTCCGCTTGGGGATGTGCGTGGCGTAGATCATGTTGACCGTTTTCACCTGGGGGGGGGAAATTTCTTCTGTCCCCCTGTGTTCGGACGTCGAGGCTCCTCGTCATCGTCGCTGTGCAGCCCCTTGTCCTTGTCTTCGGCGTTTACCTTGCCGGCCTGTTTGAATACCCAGCAATCTCTATTGGTGTGGTTGGCTGACTTGTCCGGGGTGCCATGAATTTGGCACGAGCGCTCGATATCACGGTCGGTGGGCGGTCCCCGATTATTTCTTTTGAGCGGCTTCTTCGCTGCGGGCTTGGATCCGCTGAATCCGGCATTGGTATCGTGTCTTCCGTCTTGTCGCCGTTGTTCCGTCTCTTATATACGTTATGCCGTGGCTTGCCGTTATTATCGCGACCATCCGAATTGCCGAATGTGGCGTAGTCTTTGCTTGGGCCAACCAACTGTCCTCGCCCGTGCAAAAGCGGGTCATTAGTGTTGTGAGAGCTGCCATGGACTTGGGATTTTCTGGCGAGGTGTCGGCGAGCCACTTGTCACGGATATTATGCTTAAAAGCCGCCGAGGGCTTGGCGTCGAACGATCGACTATTTGGTTCTTTTAGTTGGAACGGGTCCGAATTCTTGGCTGACTTTCCGGGCTGTTGAGTAATGTGGCTCAAGTCATCGGTGTCAGTTGGTCGCACATATGTGCTCTGGAAGTTGTCGAGGAATGCGTCTTCCAGGATTTCCCAGCTGCCAATGGAATTTGCTGGCAGGCTGTTTAGCCAGTGCCGGGATGGTCCTTTGAGCTTAAGGGGAAGATACTTGATGGCGTGCAGATCGTCTCCACGGGCCATGTGAATGTGGAGAAGAAAATCTTCGATCCATACTGCGGGGTCTGTTGTGCCATCGTATGATTCGATGTTTACGAGTTTGAACCCTTCTAGGAATTCATGATCCATTACTTCGTCAGTGAAGCAGAGGGGGTGCGCGGCACCTCTGTGCCGGGCTATGTGGTTACGCAGGTCGAATTGCTCTGGATGGCTATATTCGGCCCGGCCGGACTTGTTGAAGGCGTGTCCGGAGCGATGGTCCTCGTCGCGTATCGAGGCGCGCCCCCGCGATCCGTAGATCGATCTTAGCTGTCCTGATTTGTTGCCCCGGGCCGTAGTATGTTGGCGTGGGGGTGTTGGTTGGTATGTGGACTGGTATGCCGCTTTATCCCGGCCACGAGGTGGCCGGTCAGCCGTGTGGTGCTCGAGTCCGTATTCCTCGGTTGCGGGACTTGATCCATCTATGCGTGAGCAGGTCTTGATTAGCTTGGAGTTCTTCTGCTGCTTCTTTTCAAGCTCCTCGCAGTGGCTATAAGTCGACGCTTGAAGCGCTCCTGCTCTACGAGATCCTCAGGCACGCCGAGCTCGTCGTCGCCGAGGCTAATATCGTCTTCGTAGGGGGGCATGTAGCTGTCCTCCTCCGGGTATTCGTCCGTCGCCTGTTCATCTGGGCTGACCTACTCATCCTCCTGTTCGGCCTGCTTGAAGGCAGGCTGTTCAGGGTTGTATTCTTCTTCGGCACCATTCAGATTGTTTTCGTCTCCTGGGCCGGTATTGGTGTGGTGGGGCTTGGAGTGGCGCCAATGACGCCCATTCTTTGCTTTTTTCCCTGAGGTTTTATCCTCCGTTGCCTCATTGCCATTTGTTTCCTTTGGAGTGTCCACCATATATATATCATAAGAAGAGGTGGCTGTCCACCGACCAGTGATCGGTGGTTCATGTTCTTCTCCTGCATCGTCGTCCATACCGTCGATGTCTTCAGAGTCGAAGTTCAGTACCTCGGTTAAGTCATCAACCGTGGCGATGAAGTGGGTGGTGGGTGGGCAACAAATTCCTTCGTCGCTTGCCTCCCACTCAAGCGGACATAGTTCGCCAAAGCCTCGACAAAGAGAGACTTTAATGAGTCGCATGTCACCAAAGGCGAGTCTTTGGAAGATATCCGCAGCGGTGAACTCCATTATCGGGCCCATCCTGGCCCGACGGGCTCGAGGCGTCTGACTGGAACCAACGTCCGGATATGAATCCGGGATTAGTCACAGCCACCGCAGAGGTAAGGCCGTGTTCCGCTCCACCGCCGATGAGTGTGCGCGACACGAGGCGGGGTCCATCCTCCGATCCTTAGGCAACACAGTCTGCTCCGGATCCAGTCGAGGATAGTACGAGGATGATGCCCGAGCTTCGTCCGGCGGCAGTCTAAGCCATGCTCGTCGTGGTCGTCCGGTGCTCTTGGAATAGGTCCAAATCCATCGAAGATCAAGTCTCCGGATGTCCATGATGTAGTTCAGGTTTCGAACCTGACCTGGTGGCCAGGGCGTAGCTATCGATCTGCTCGGATGGCCAGCGAAGTTGGCCCATGATCGGTCGCCGAACATGAAGATCTGTCCGGGGAGGAAAGTCTCGCCCTGGATCGTGTCGTTGATGATGATTGAAGGAGCCATCGAGCCTAACAGCGACGACACAGAGGAACTCTCAATGAAAGCACCAATGTCGGTGTCAAAACCAGCGGATCTCGGTAGGGGGTCGATGCAAAGTCAAGGCTGATGGTAACGGAAGCAAGGGACACAGATGTTTACCCAGGTTCGGGCCCTCTCGATGGAGGTAAAACCCTACTTCACCTTGATTAATATTGATGATATGGGTAGTACAAGAGTAGATCTACCATGAGATCATAGAGGCTAAACCCTAAGAGCTAGCCTATGATGGTATGATTGTAATTGTGATCGGCCTTCTAAGGACCAACCTCTCCGGTTTATATAGACACGGAGAGGGCTAGGAATTTACATGGAGTCGGTTACAAGGAAGGACATATAATATCCGGATCGTCAAGCTTGCCTTCCACGCCAAGGAAAGTCCCATCCGGACACAGGCCGAAGTCTTGAGTCTTGTATCTTCACGCTTCAATAGTCCGGACGTTCTACACAGTCCGGCTGTCCGGATACCCCCTAATCCAGGACTCCCTCACCCGCACCTCCCCCAATTGATTTCCCTCTGGCTCGGTCATCGCCCTCTCGCACATCCTTTCTCGCCTTCAACATCGCACCATGGTATTATTGCAAAAAAACTCTGATTATTACAAATAAGCTACAAAAGTACACGCCTATAGTCCACTTGGAATGGAACAAATTTTGACCCACAAATTAAAGTGCCACAAACTACACACCGAAGGGCCCAACTGTCATGAAACAAATTTGGACACATATACAAATTAAAAAATAAAAGGACGAGGATCGAACATGTGACCAGGGCCTTCAAGCCGCACGTCAATAGGCAACATACGTAGAACATCAATGTTTGTTGTACCCCCCTTTGTTCATATAATGTTTTTATATTACCACAGCCTATTTAATGGATAACATGTAATATTTTTTTAGTACATTAGTGGGACGGCTCGTTAGCACGTACTATTAGCCTTCACTTCTTGGTGGGTTCCATGTGTGCTCTCTCTCCCCTCCCTTCTGCGTTTAGGCCTTGCGAGCAAACACGAAGAACTTCATGGCGATGTTACCGTTGACCATATCTCGAACCCGTTCTGAGTTCGACACTAGTTTCACGTACTAGTAGTACTAGTTAATGTATGCGTGCAATGCGTTAATTTGGAAGTATATTAAGTGCATGCGGATATTAAGTAGGATATTATTTGCGTGTTATTATGTGATTAGCACTATTTTTGGCATGAAATTAACTGCACGCTAAACGTGTTGAGCGCTCGACATTAAAGCAGTCTAGGTCGTTGGATGAGAAGGAATACATGTGGCTTGATGACGTTTTATATTTAATTTGATACGGCTCTAGCAGAACATTCAATCGATCAAACTGATGTCTACTACACAACCTTCTTCTTGTAGACATTGTTGGGCCTCCAAGTGCAGAAGTTTGTAGGACAGTAGCAAATTTCCCTCAAGTGGATGACCTAAGGTTTATCAATCCGTGGGAGGCATAGGATGAAGATGGTCTCTCTCAAGCAACCTTGCAACCAAATAACAAAGAGTCTCTTGTGTCCCCAACACACCCAATACAATTGTAAATCATATAGGTGCACTAGTTCGGCGAAGAGATGGTGAAACAAGTGCAATATGGATGGTAGATATAGGTTTTTGTAATCTGAAAATATAAAAACAGCAAGGTAACTAATGGAAAAAGTGAGCGTAAACGGTATTGCAATGCTAGGAAAGAAGGCCTAGGGTTCATACTTTCACTAGTGCAAGTTCTCTCAATAATAATAACATAATTGGATCATATAACTATCCCTCAACATGCAACAAAGAGTCACTCCAAAGTCACTAATAGTGGAGAACAAACGAAGAGATTATGGTAGGGTACGAAACCACCTCAACGTTATTCTTTCCAATCAATCCGTTGGGCTATTCCTATAAGTGTCACAAACAGCCCTAGAGTTCGTACTAGAATAACACCTTATGACACAAATCAACCAAAACCCTAATGTCACCTAGATACTCCAGTGTCACCTCAAGTATCCGTGTGTAATAGGGAAGCTGATCGGCCCACGAACACCTATGGGACCGCGAACCGAGCCCCTTCGGTTCGGTGGGGGGGGGGCGCGAGATCGCCGAAAGAGCGAATCGGCACACGAGGCAGTTTACCCAACGGAGCTCTCGGAGAGATAACACTCCTCTGCTGCATATCGAGTATATTGAGTTCTTGCTAGGGAGCGCTGAGTGCTACGATTACCGTCCGCGCTAACGAGACCTAAGCGTGAGTGTTTTACGGCGAACCTCCCGAACCCCCTCGTTGCGCATGGGCCTCCTTTTATATGCTCAAGGGTCTCCGACAGGTGGCAACGTAGACAAGGGTAAAAATGGAAAAGGAATGCGGTTGGTACAGCTACATGCGGTGTATCATACCTAACCACGGCGGCGGGGACAAAGGCATTAAATGCCGTCTACATCGCCCCCAAGCGGTGCAAACGAGGGACCATCGAGGCGCCACCGCTTACGATGGCAATCTCGTCGGCGTCGCTTGCCACGGCGCTCGGCTGGCCGCCTGACCTCTTGCCGCAGCAGCGCTGAAAGGTCGAGCGACACGTTGGTGGATGTCTTTGGAAGCGAGAACAGTGGTAGTTGCGCGGCAAAGCGCCTTGTCGCGATTGTTGCCTTGTCGTGTCCGGAATCTTGTCGCTCACCGGGCCTTCCGGCAAGTTCCTCTTGCCGAGGCCTTGTCTCCTAGGTGCCTTGGGTGGCCTTCGGCAAGCTCCTCTTCTTGGGGCCTTGTCTCCTTGGCTTGAATACTTTGTTCTTGAATGGCTCCAAAGGAACCACGGAGGACCTTGGCGGTCACCCGGCAAGCCTTGCAGCGTAGTCTTGCAACTGCCGTGCACAAGTTCGGGATACTAGGGTACCCTACTCTAGTACACGTGAGGAGCCCGGGCTGGGCCACACTGCAGTGCAGGCTGTGTTGGGCGAGCCCAAAAGCGAGCGCAGACACAGCGGCCTGGGATTCGCCGTAACTCACTCCGGACCCACCGCCCTCCACGAGGCAGCCTGCGTCGAATGCGGCGTCGTGGGAGAGATCGTGGGTGGTTTCTTTATTGAAAAAGCGGGCGTCCGCCCCCTCCCTCTTTATAAGCGAGAAGCAGGGGCAGTTCGCCCATCTCGCCGATTGCTTGTCCAATCTCGAAAAACCTCCGCTGCTCCCCCTTCTTCCCAAGGCTGAAAAGAGCAGCGCTCCTTCATCGCCACCCGCACCACCAGCCGTCGATCTCCCCACCACCTCGCCATGGCTCCAAAAAGCTGACAAGGGAAGGCCGTGAAGTCGGCCGGCGCAGCTTGACTCCGGCGCTGCTGAAAAAAGCGGGCAATCTTCCCCCTCAGCTCGCGTGAAGGATCGAGGAGTACTACTACCTCTTCGGTGCGGCGGAGGCAGCGCATCCGCGCGAAGGTACTCCCGGCTGCTGCTTGGGCGGCTCGAGCGGATATCCCTTCTTGTAGCTGTTCTTCTCTGCGGGCTCTGCCGCCTTTTTCTGAATTTTTTGTGACATCATGAACACCTACGGGTTCCGCCTCCTTGATTTCACCCCAATGCCATTACGACCATGGCAGTTTTCGCATCTCTGCGAAAACTTTGTTGGAATCTATCCCAGCGTAGCCCTTTTCGCCACTTCTTTATGCCCGAGTTGAGAGAGGAGCCTCTTCTTGGCCAGAATCGCTTGGATCTCGAGGATTGGAAAGAAGGAAGCTTATCGGAGGAGAGCTCCGCGGCAAGTGGGAGGAATGGAGGGCAGATTGGTCTGGATGCGTCGAGGAGAACCGCAACCATTTACCTCCCAGCGCCAAACCCCAATAGTCTTGTGCAGCGATTGAACAGCGTGGCCCCGGAAGATGCTAGGTTGAAGATTGCCGTCACCGGATCTTGCGCCTCGGGCTTGCAGGGCTCACCGTGAAACACCGTTGGCGCAGACTTTCTTCGTCGCCCGCGCCCCCCTTGTAGGAGAGGAGGAGACCTGCACAGGAGTTCGAGAATCGGCGGATATCATGAGGCTGCGCCGGGCCTCAACTTCAACTTCTTGTCTTGGAGGCTGGGCCGCGATGCTCTTGGAACTGTTCAAGCCCGATCTGATCATCGAAATGTTCGGGTTGCGAGGTGTCGTTCCAGCGTGCAACAATTCCTCGCTTGACCGCATCCGTGCAATGATGCATTGTCGCGACTCGCATGGAATCGTCCCAACTTTGGCAAAACTGCAGATGGCGTCGTCGGGAGTTCTTTGGCGGCACAGTAGAAGTGCGGTCCGCCCGATGAACAGAAGAGCCTCACCAGCGACACCACCGATGATGAGATCGGCGCGCATCGCTACTGAACTGGAAGAAGCGGCGGCAGCACGCTGCCGCGGCGGTTCAGTTCACCGTGGAGGCCGAAGCGAGAGACGGCGGCAAGCCTTGTCGGCGAGAGAGCTTGCCGGCGGAGAGCTTGCCGAGCACAGAAGCTGAGTCGGCGAGCCCGCGGCGCCTCCTCCCACCTTGAGACAGCTTGCCCAGGCGGAGCCCCAGCTCCACCAGAAGGCGTCTCCGCAAAGTTTGGAGAGCGTGGCGAAGCGGCAGAGCAGGCCAACAGCCGCCACGCCCGCGCCCAGCTCAACGCGCGGCAAACTTTGTTGCCTTGGAGCACCTCACGCCCGCTGCGGCAGGCGGGGCGGGGGCCCTCCGGGCCACGCGCTGCTCCCGCCAAGCGGCCAAGGGAACTCACTCCTCGCCTCGTCGCCTTTGGGCGCGCGCGGTGATCTCTCGCGCTCAGCTCCGGCGAGGAAGAAGAAGAGTAAGATTCTTTCTTGTACTTGTAGTTCTTCAATTTGCTTTTTGTCTTTTATCTAATTTGCTTCCTCTGAACCCATTCCTTTTGGGGCCTTTGGCCAGAGAGCATCGAAGAGCCAATGCCCGGTGATTGTCATCGAGGGCGAACCCACCATGACAGTGAGGAGGCGTCGAGACCTCCTTCGGACCGGCAACTCTTCCTCAAGCAGCCCCAGGCGCAGCCCCCATCGTAAGTATATGGTTCACTTTCATTTGTTAAGCGCATGGGTGCTCTTTCTTTCTTGATATCGGTAATCGGTTTGTGTAGGAAGCGAGCAGCCCCACCGAGTGCCACAAAGCCGCTCGACATGCCATCTTCTTCGACTACACGCCAAGGGAGGATTCCCGACAAGGGCGTTCTCCGAGCAAGGGGTAGTTCTCCGGCAAGGGATAAGCGCCAGCGACCCTCCGATGGTTGAGACCACGACTGCAGATCCTAGTCGCGAGTAATCCCTAAACGAAAACTTCCCTTGTGTTCTTGATCTTATTTTGTTTATTTGCTTGACTTTTCTTTCTTTTCGGTCGTCGAGATCCATCGCCCACAGAGCCAATGGAGACCGAGTGCCCGAGTGAGGAGGGCGGCCGGCAACCAGCAACGCCGCCGCCATCGAAGAAAGAAGCTGGCCAGCAGGCCTGCGGCGAAGAGGCCGCCAAAGCTGATGCCGCGGCGGCGAGGGTCGGCGATTGCCAGCAGCCACGAGGCGCGGGAAGCGCCAGGCGCTTCGCCGACCGCCGATCCCTCCGCCCCGGCTTTGCTGGCGTCGAGCTCGAAGAGCCCAGCCGGTGCCTATCCCGAAGGCGGCGATGGCGTCGTCATCAAGCTCCACTGGCGTCGAGCTCGAGCGCGGTCGAAGGAGACCTTTGATGAAGTTGCTGCGCCTCGCTGGGCTGGCGCTGGTCGACCAGCGCAGCGGCAGCGGCAATGCGTAGTGCGAGGAGGAGCTTGCTGCGGAAGGCTGTGTCGCTCTACCGCGCCCGACAAGCCAAGCTGGAATCCAGGAAGCGCTTATCGCGAAAAGCGGAGTGAACATCGAAGCGTCTTGGAGGAGCTCGGGGCCTCAACCAAGCTCTCGGTCCTTAGCGGAGGCGGGAGGCGACTTCGCCGAGGCGCAAAGCCTTCCTCCTCGAGAAGGCTGAAGCCGAGAACAACAGCGGCTTGCCGCCCAGAAGTCTGCCTGCAGGAAGGCGAGTTGGCGCCAGCGAAGGTCAATCTTGACAGCCACGAGGAGGATCTTGCAGCAGCAAACATTTGGCGGGCCCTCAAGGAAGCAAGGATCTTGCCCATGTTGCCGAGCCGCCAAGAAGGAGGCTGGAGGCGAAGGTGGCCTGGTGGAGGCCAATCTCAAGGAGGCGGCGAGCTTGCTGTGCTCAAGCGTGGCGTGAGAAAACGCCTACACTCTTGGCGAGCTGCAGGTGCGTCTCGCCGAGAGAAGCAAGGCTCAGCGCTGCCAAGGGCGTAGCAGATCTTGAGTTGAAGGCGACCACCTTGACTCGAACTGCTGGGCCGGCGCCCGAGGAGGCAGGAGGTGGCCTTGAAGGAAGATCAAGGCCGGCGAGGCGGAGCTGGCGAGTCTTCTTGCCGCCGAGAATACCTTCGAGGAGAGCGTGGAGCCTTGGACCGAGGGTCTCGTGGATGTTGCGCAGCCATCGACGGGGAGCTGGCGGGTGGGGGATGGATGATCTCGGGTATTCCTCCGATGAGCACCTCAACCCGGTGCCAAGCTCAGCTTGTTCTTCAAAGCGTGGCGGCGGCCCTCCAGCGACTCCGGGAAGAGATCCCAAAGCAGCTGGCGGCGAGTCGCGCGCCGGATCTGTGGGAGCTCTTCAAAAATGTTGATGAAGGTGGCCTTCCGCAATCAGGGCCTCAACCTCACCGCGTCCTCAAGTCCACCTTGCCGGATCTTGATGTGGGCGCTCAAGACCCTTATCGCACCCATACGTGGGCAGGGTGGCGGGATCAAGAGGGTTGATTGCGATCGCGTGGATTAGGCCGCCCTTTTCTCTTTTCCTTGTATTTCTGGGTCATGTTATGAGAACAATCGATTAGAGCTGCGACAAGCTATCTTGTAATATAACTCTATTTGGGTAGTGATTGCTATGTTATTTCCTTTACTTGATTCCTTCCTTTGTATGTTTTACCCTACGCTTTTAGGGAACTTGTCGGCGCAGGGCACAGGCAAGGCCTTGGCTGATCTTGGGGCGTCGGCTGACTTCTTTGGCGGTGCCGCCACCGACAAGAAACCTTATCGCAACTAATCGCAGCTCACTTAAGTTGTTGGCGGACTCGAAACAAAGTAAAGCGCCAACTAACTCTGAGTTGGTTCCTCCGCTTCAGGTTTTTCCATACAAAAGCACGTTCGTTCGAGGAAGATAACTTAAAAATTTAAAACTGATTGCTTAAACTTTAGCAACAGCTTTTACATCGTTTGCTTCGGTGGCGAAACTTCCTCGGCGACACTTGTTCCACACCATTATCTTCTCCTTTCCCCGGCAAACTTGTGGGAGGAACCTTCCTTTCTTTGAGAAAGAAAGAAGAAAATAGAGATATGGAGCCTTGTGGCTCGTTATTGCTTACGGAGATAGGCGCTGCACAAATGTCGAGATAATGCATGCAAAAATAAAGTAGAGAGCATGAAATTGACAAGATGTGCGGAGCACATTAACTACTTATGCGGGATCTGCGCCCGGCTTTGTACAAAGGATTACATGCAACATCGGCAAGACTAGTACACAAGGTGGTTCTTGGGAACAGGTTACGCAACCTCGCCCTCTGAGTAAAACTTACGAAGATGCTCAATGTTCCGGGAGTTGCTCACGGAATGCCATCTTCGGTCTCAAAGCGGACAGCACCGGGCCTAGTGACTTCGTCTCACCGGTAAGTATCGGTATCGGTTTGTGTAGGGCGAGCAGCCCCACAGAGTGCCACATCGACATGCCATCTTCTTGACTACCGCGCCAAGGAGGATTCCCGACAAGGGCGTTCTCCGAGCAAAGGGGTAGTTCTCGGCAAGGATAGCGCCAGCTGACCCTCGATGGTTGAGACCACGGCTGCAGATCTAGTCACGAGTAATCCTAAGCAAAACTTCCCTTGTGTTCTTGATCTTATTTTGTTTATTTGTGACTTTTCTTTCTTTTCGGTCGTCGAATCCGCCACGCCTGAGCCAATGGAGGCAAAGGTCGCCCGGCGAGAGGGCCTTGTAACCGCAGCAACGCGCGCCATCGGCTGGCGTGACAGGCTAATGAAAGCCGTATGCCCAGAAAGCGAGGTCAGCGGTTGCGGGCGCTCGCCGACCATGATCCCTCGCGGCTGACTGCTGCGTCCGGGCTCAAAAGCTGGCAGTCTGTCGAGGCCAGCGATGGCGTGGGTCATCATTTCTCGGGCGTCAATCGAGCGTTCGAAGGGCCTTTGATGAAGGAACCTTGCTGCATCAGGATCAGGATGTGGATGGGATCATGATCTCAGTGGGAAGGACTCATGGGTTGGGAGGTGGCCAGAGATCCCAGGGCTGGCAGTCTTTGGTCTTAGCCGAAGAACGCCAGGAAACGTGAACCTTTGGACCGAGGGCCTCTTGAAGGATGCCGCCTTCGTGCCAATGGCGAGGATGGATGATCTCAGGTATTCGCCTCCGATGGTACCTCAACCCGATTACTTAGCTCAGCAATTAGCTAGCGGCAACCTCCGGCGACTCGGGAAGAAGATCCCCAGCTTGGTAGCCGATCGCGCGGCGGATGAGCTCTTCAAAGGTCGCGATGAAGAGTGGCGGCCTTCGCAATCGACTAACCGCAGGTGATCTCAGAATCCTGCGGATCGTCGATGTGTGGTACTCAGAAACTATGGCGCCCATGTCGTGCGACCGGGTGGCGGGATCAAGAAGGGTTGATTCGCGATCAGCGTAGATTAAGTAGCCCTTTTTCTCTCTTTTCGTTCAGTTGGTTCCTCCGCCTAGGACCTGGCTTGAGATATGGATTTTTATTCCACCAATCTCTCTTCCTTTCCAAAGAAAAAAATAAGATGTCTCAGGAACATTAACTACTTGTGCAGTCATTTTGGTTCAAGACTGATTCTAACAACCCTCTGTAAAACTTCTGAAAGGTGCTCAATGTTCCAGTTGCTCACGGAATGCTGTCAACGATGATCAACAAAGATAATAGGACATTATCCTCAAAAGGGGGATGTGAGCTGGATGGCGAGATAAAGGGATGGGTAGTGGAGAAGCTTGAGCTGGCTGGTGTCTGCTTGGAATGGGCCTTGCGCTTCACACTTGGTTACTTGTGCGGTTGCATCACGGAGAATTGTCGGCCAAAAGAAACCTTCCGGAAGGCTGCGACAAGTGCTCTTCTTGAATGTGGTGACCACATATGCCTCCATGTATCTCGCCAAGCAGCTTTGTCCGTCTTCCGGATGAATACACTTCAATTTCACGCCGTTGAGTCTTCTTACATGCTACGGTGTGTTGTCGACAAACTGGTACATACTTGACTGCCGGGCTACTCTTTCCGCTTCTTCTTGCTCTTGGGAAGTTCTCTATCTGAAGAAGCGGACAATCTGTTGTGCCCATCTTGAGCTTGCGGCTCGACAACAAGGACTAAAGGCACATCTGCTGCTGCGGGAACATCCGCTTCTCTGGCGAGAACCTGCGGCTCAGCGGGACTTGGCGTTCCCGGCAAGCTTGCGGGAGCAAAACTTGTCGGGGCGTGCGCTGTGAAAACAAACCCTAGGGCTTGCGGATGAACTTGCTCCTCGGCACTCTTGGTGTTGATCTTGAGGACCTTCTTGGCGGCGGCTTGAGGGCTCTGCGGAAAATAGTCACCGAAATCAACTTCCTCTTCTTGTTCTGCCCGAGTTGATGGCGTTCTGAGGCGGTTGAGTCGGCTTGAGCACAAAGATCCCTGGTTCCCCAGAGTAACTTAAGTCTGGCGCGCTTGACGACCATCTGCAATGTCGTTACGAGCTCTTGGAACATATTCCATCTGTAGGCCATCAAAGTGCTCTTCTAGCTTTCTCACTTCATCAACGTAAGCTTCCATCAGCGGACTCGATAATTCTTGTTCACTTGGCGGACGACAAGCTGTGAGTCACCCACGACAATGAGCTTCTTGATCCCAAGGTCTCTTGCGATCCTCGAGACCGGCAAGCAAACCTTCATACTCTGTAGTATTGTTTGTTGCTTGCTCCTTGGGAAAGTGCATCTGGACTACGTGCTTGAGGTGCTCTCCGGTGGTGCGACAAGTAGCTGCGCCCTTTTGGCGCCTTAGCAGCGAAGGCACCATCAAAAGTACATCAGCCACTCTTTGCTTGCTTCCTTAGGGGATGCTCGTTTAAGAATTTCTTCATCTTGTGTTGGCGTCCATTCTGCTATGAACTCCGCCAATGCTCACGCTTTGGATAGTTGAAGTGCTCTCAAACTTGAGGCCAAAGCTTGGCAGTTCAGTGCCACTCGACAATCCTGCTGTTTATACGGATTTTGCGTTATCCTCTTGGAGGAAAGCAGTGTGTTGTGATCTCATGTGCTTGGAAGTAATGGCGCAGCTCTTGAGGCCATGAGAAGGCGAAAAGCAATTTCTGCACACGAGTACCTTGACCTAGCCCCTGCGAAGGGCCGACAAAAGTAAACTGGGCGTTGCACCATTCTTTTCGCATCTTCTCACATGCTGCTTGAGATCCATCTTTAGCCGGGACGAGCTTGCGGTGAAGCCCCTTGCTTGTCATTTGGATGCATCTGCCATGGTTGCTGGCTCATCATCCGCCTCCCTCTCCGCTACTAACGCAACACTAACCACTTGATTGGTTGCGCTATATATAGCAACAACTTCTCTTGTGGCTTAGGTGCGACAAGTATTGAGTGGAGGACAGTATCTCTTTAAGTCACATGGCGCGCCCTCCGCTTCCAGTCCATTTCATTGGACCTGCCTTTTTCAATATTTTGAAAAATGGCGAGGCGTGCTGAACCTAGAGATAAACCTCTTTGAGAACAGCTACGCAACCGGCAAGTCTTCGTACATCCTTGGCGCTTTGGTGCTTCAATCTGCTCAATGGCCTTGATCTTGTCGGGATTGGCTTCAATTCCCATTGAGACACGAAGAACCGAGAAGCTTGCGGAGGGACTCAAACACACACTTCTCGGGGTTGAGCTTGAGGTTGATCTTGCGCAGATTTGCAAAGGTTTGACTAAATCTTGAATCAGAATCGCCTTGTCCTTGCTCTTGACCACTATGTCATCCATGTAGGCTTCCACATTTACTGTATTTGCGGCTCAAAAGCGTCATGGACTACTCTTGAAAATGTTGAACCAGCATTCTTTAAACGAAAGGCATCCGTACAAAAGCGATATGTGCCACATGGGGTGATGAATGCGGTCTTCTCCTCATCCTCTTACGCCATGAAGATTTGATGGTACCCTGAGTATGCATCAAGAAATGAAAGCAAGTCACATCCGGCCGTGGAGTCAACAATCTGAGTCGATCTTGGCGGCAAGGGAAATGGGTCTTTGGGACAAGCTTTATTGACATCGGTAAAAGTCGATACAAAGTCTCCATTTCCCGTTTGCCTTCTTGCGCGACTACAGAATGGCCAACCATGTGGATGGAGCACTCCTCGACAAGACTGCTGCTTCCAATTTCTTGATTTCTTCTGCGATGAATTCTTGGCGCTCCACCACCGCTACGACTTTACGGCGGCGGGCGCGCATGAGGCGAGCGGCAAGATGGTGCTCGATTACTTTCACAGGAACACGGGGATGTCGGGCGTTTGCCATGCAAATCGTCGGCGTTAAGCCCGCGAGAAAAGCAGCAGCGCGCCTTCTATTTAGGGTCGAGTGGCGCGATGGTGAAGGTACCACGGCACCATCCTCCTTAGCGGACACCTTCTTGGTCTCTGGTGGAGCTGCCATTGTCTTCTTACACTTGCGGTGGAGCTCGATGGTGCGTCCTCGGCGGTAGCGCAGCACTCCGAAGAAGATGCGCTTGCGGAGTGGGCATCGAGAACTCTTGCGGACTTGGTCTTCTTCTTTGCCGGGGAGCTTCAGCGGCAAGTGACTTCTTGATCTGTTGCGGCTCTTGCTTCCGGTAAATCTTGTAGCGCAGATAAGAGCATCCTTCTTGTCGCCAGGATAGAATGACACTTATCGGACTGGCATCTTCAGCATGTTGTATGCATAGTGAGAGGCTGCCATGAATTTGGCGAGTCTTTGGGCGGACCAGTATCCCATTGTAAGGCAATGGAAAGTCAGCAACGTCAAAAGTGACCCTCTTAGTCCTGAAGTTCAACTTCGCTGCCAAATGTCACCCGACAGCGTGATCTTTCCCTTGACTTGCTCCTTCCGGATTGATTCCTTGGAATGTGCGGTCTCTTGAGCTCGCCATCAGGGATGCAGGTTTACGGAGTACCGCGGAGGAGATCGGAGTTCAAGCGGCCCCGCCGTCAACTAGCATCTTAGTGACCTTGAGGTTGCGGATAGTTGGTGAAACCAACATCGGCAAACACCGACGCGATTATCGTCGGGGTGGTCCTCAATATCAAAGATGATAGGCGTCTTTGGACCATTTGAGAGGCTTCGCGTGACTCGGCGGATGGTTACTGCGCATTGACTTCCGCATCCTTTGCTTGAGTGGCGGTGTGAAGTATCGCGAGCTTACCGCGTCGTCAGCGCCAAGGACCTCTGTGGCTACGGAACTCCTGCTCATCGGTCTCGTCATCATCCATATCTTCATCGTCGTCATCGTCTTCATCCTTATCGCGGCAGCGAGGAGTCATCATCTCCTTGCGCTGCTTGGCCTTGCCCTGGCGTCCTCGGCTCGAGGCGTTCTCTTGCTAGCTCCTCCGGCACCTTCTGGGCCTTCTCCTTGTCGCGTCGCTCGTATTCAGCCTTTTCTTGCTTTCGACAAGCTGCTCGACCTTCTTGCAGCTTTGGAGGTCATGGCCCCTTAGTGCGGTGGATCTTGCGATCTTGCTTGTTGGGTGTCACTGCTTGTCGGCGACCGCCATAGCCTGGCGATTGGTGCAGCGGCAATCTCCATCTTTGGAGCTACCGCAACTTTAGCTTTCTTGGCGCCACCTCCGTTTGCGGGACTGCTCAGCGACTAGCACATCTTTGCCTTTCTTTTTCTGTTGTTCCGCGCGGCTTTTCTTTGCAGGCGGTCTCCTCCTATCAGATCCTCCTGCTTCTATATTCTCTCCGGGGAGTTTCCTCCCTTCCTGACATTGCACACTTGTCGGCGGGGCATATAGCTCAGCGGCGTCTGATCTTGCACGCCATCTCCTCCGCATCCTGCAGTTTTGCGTTCACGATGGAGCAGCGCTGATTACCGCTGGGGTGGACATCTGAGATGTTGTGCTGTACATGGCTGAATCTCTAAATGTACTTGTTGCGAGGGCTCTCCTTCATACAGGCGGCAGATGAAGGTCGCTCTCTTGGCCATGAGGCTTGTGGCCGCTGTAAAGCGTGACAAGCTGATGGCATAGATCTTCAAGAGGATATGGGTTGTCCGGCAAGTGCATGAGCGAGGATCGACATTGGGCTGAGCCCGGTGGGAAGTAGTTGGCGGGGATCTTGTCGTCTACGCCCGGCAGCTTGCACGCGATGGTGTGAATCTTGAGGAACTCCGGCGGATCGTCTTGCCGTCGTACTTCTCTGAAATCGTCGGCTTGAAATTCTTCTTCTTGGGCCTTTGGACTTGCCGCGCTCACGGTGAGCGCGGGGAGCAACCTACGCGTCTGACAAGTCGCTGGTTCTGGCGCATGCATGTCGACGAAGGGCCCAGCCGCTGGTCCGATTGTGCGCGCTTCTCTTGGCGCTCGTCACGAGTTGGCGTCTTCTTCTTGTCGTTCGTGAAGAACTTGGCGCTGATCGCGGCGAGCTCGTGGATCCGGCGACACGGTGGAGTCGCATCGAGTGGATCCGGCGAGTTGGCGATCTTGGCCTTGGGGTGGAGAGTGCATGGTGGTTGCACCCCCACCAGTTCGTCGCCACCGGCTCGTGTAGCGGTCTTGCCGCGGCAGCGTATACTCGGCTGCCAGCGGTGTCGCCGTTAGCAAAGCGATGAGACTCTGAATGGTGGCCCTCCATTCGCCGACCTTGTCGGCTGTTGGAGGGTAATCCGGGAAGCGATTGAGCTCGCCAAAGCCTGGCTGGGTGGTGGCGGCAATGGCGAGCGAGGCGAGGAAGCGGGATATCTTTCCGGACTTCTAACTATGTTAGAAGGGCGTTATCCCGTCGGCGACCGTGCCTGCTCGTGCCAACTTGTTGGCGTGCATGCTGGTCTTGAGCATCCGAGATCCACCGGCTCGATCCTTGGTCCAGCGAGCGTATGGTACTATGAATACCATGGCGCTGTCGGTCCCGCGCCTCTGAGATGGGCGCGGTGCATGTCTGGACGCCAGTCTGCACGCAGCCTTGTCCTTGGACTTGGCAGCACCTGTGCTCCCTCGTCGACGCCGTTCTTCCGCCGGCGTCTACCCCACCACCCGTTTGCTCGGTGGTGGTGGGATCGGCGATGAGCGGATCAGCTACCGCGAAGCCTTCTTCTTTGGTGGCATGTCGATGAAGGCGATGAAGATCTGGCTCGTGTGAGCGCGGATCAGGTTCACACAGCCTCGGCCCCCTCTGGCGGCGCCAAAGATGTCGGGAAGCTGATCGGCCTGAACACCTATGGGACGGCGGACCGAGCCCCTTCGGTTCGGTGGGGAGGCGGAGATACGCCTGAAAAGCAGGTCGGCGAAGCTTACGAGCAGTTACCCAGCTTTGGAGCTCTTGGGAGATAACACTCCTCTTTGCTGCATGTCAGGTATATTGAGTTCTTGCTAGGGAAGCGGCCCAGGTGCTCTGATGCGTCGTCCGCTGCTAACGAGACCTAAGCGTGAGTGTTTTACGGCTTGAACCTCCCGAACCCCCTCTCGTTGCGCATGGG
Source organism: Aegilops longissima (assembly GCA_021605205.1). Lineage (NCBI taxonomy): Eukaryota > Viridiplantae > Streptophyta > Magnoliopsida > Poales > Poaceae > Aegilops > Aegilops longissima. The sequence goes on from CM038678.1 coordinate 314,240,477, forward strand.
CCTCCTTTTATATGCTCAAGGGTCTCAGGCAGGTAGCAGCGTAGAACAAGGGTAAAATGGAAAAGGAATGCGGTTGGTACAGCTACATGCGATGTATCATACCTAACCTACGGCGGGACAAAGGCATTAAATGCCCGTCTACATCGCCCCAAAGCAGTGCAAACAGAGGGACCGTCGAAGCGCCACCGCTTACCGCGATGGCAATCTCGTCAGCGTCGCTTGCCACAGCGCTCACGCTGGCCGCCTGACCTCTTGCCGGTAGCGCTGGAAAGGTCGAGCGACACGTTGGTGGATGTCTTTGGCGCGAGAGAGCAGTGGTAGTTTTCATGACAGCGCCTTGTCATGATTTGTTGCCTATAGTGTCCGGGAAGCTTGTGCGCTCACGGGCCTTCCCGACAAGTTCCTCTTCGGGGCCTTATCTCCTAGGTGCCTTGAGGTGGCCTTCCCGGCAAGCTCCTCTTCTTGGGGCCTTGTCTCCTTAGCTTGAATACTTTGTTCTTGAATGGCTCCAAAGGAACCACGGAGGACCTTAGCGGTCACCGGCAAGCCTTGCCCTGAGGTGCTGCAACACGCCATGCGAGTTCGGGATACTAGGGTGCCCCTACTCTAGTACACCGACTTACCGTGGAAATATGATTATCGATATGCATCACACAATCTCAGATTCATCTATTCAACCAACACATAGAACCTCAAAAGTGCCCCCAAAGTTTCTCTGGGAGAATCAAAGGCAGCGTGTACCCAACCCTATGCATATGTTCATAGGGCGGAACCACAAGTTGATCACCAAAACATACATCAAGTGAGTCACGTGATATCCCATTGTCACCACAGATATGCACGGCAAGACATGCATCAAGTGTTCTCAAATCATTAAAGACTCAATCCGATAATATTACTTCAAAGGGAAAACTCAATCCATTACAAGAAAGTAGAGGGGGAGAAGCAACATAAGATCCAACTATAATAGGAAAGCTCGCGATACATCATGATCATGCCAAATCAAGAACACGAGAGAGAGAGAGAGAGAGAGAGAGAGAGAGATCAAACACATAGCTACTGGTACATACCCTCAGCCTCGAGGGTGAACTACTCCCTCCTCGTCATGGAGAGCGTTGGGATGATGAAGATGGCCACGGTGAGGTTCCCCCTCTGCAGGTCTTGCTAACAGGGGTCGATTGACTTTTGGTGGCTCTGAGAGGCCTCTGGCGTGGAACTCCAGATCTATTATGTTCTTTGAAGTTTTTAGCATACGTGGGTATATATGGGTGAAAGAAGTACGTCAGTGGAGCTTCAGGGGCCTGAGGAAAGAGGCGCGCCCCCACCCTCGTGGCCACCTCCTTCTTTCTGGCGTGCACTCCAAGCTTTTTAGGTAGCTTTCCTTCCAAAATAACTTCTCCAGTTGATTTCATTCGTTTCAACTCCGTTTGATATTCCTTTTCTTGAAACACTGAAATAGGCAAAAAAACATCAATTACGGGCTGGGCCTCCGGTTAATAGGTTAGTCCCAAAATAATATAAAAGTGGATAATAAAGCCCAATATTGCCCAAAACAGTAGATAATATAGCATGGAGCAATCAAAATTATAGATACGTTGGAGACGTATCACAAACCATAGATTTCATTGATCGACTCGACTTTACATTCATCGATGATCGATCTAAAATAAGCGGAAATGATAAGCGTTGGGATTTTAAGCATGGCAATCGAACATTTTCATGGCAAATTTAGATACGCCCCGTGGCGCGGGCGCTCTTGGGGAAGGGCTCTTCGCCGTGCTTTCTGTGTGTCGTCGGGCAGCGGCCGACGGCGTATCATCTTGCGCCGTTATTGGCGTGCTCCTGGACATTGGCCCTATCTTCAAGGAAGGCCACAATGTTCTGGACTTTGGTCTCCATGGGTGAGTCAACTGGCGGGAGGAGGCAACTAGCATTGGTGCAAGGAAGCGGTCGACAGCAGCCATCTATGTCGCCATTTGAGAACTTGCTTTGCCGCAGGGGACAGCGCTAACTGTGATGCGGCGAAGACATTCGTGTGCGGGCACTGCACGCGCGCTGCGTCGGTGCTTCGCGCGCGCATCTTGTTGGCGATGCATGAGCACGGCACGAAGCGTCTTGTCGGTCTGCAGCGCCAATGCATCTTGTTGGCAGGTGCACAGGCGCGTGAAAGTCGGCGGGGACCTTGTGGAATCCTGTGGCACCAAGCTCGGCGACAGTGTGCGGCTCCCAGCCCATCAATGCCATGGGGATGGGCGTCGGCGCAGTCGGGGCGACGGGAGCCGGAACGGGAGCGGGGGCAGGCGTGGCGTCTTCTCGCAAGGCCGGTTTAAGCTTGTCCCAAAGCGCCTTATGTTCTTGAGACTCTGGCTGGGTGTCTTCCTCAGGAAACTGGAAGACTAAGGGAGGACCATCATGATGCGGCATGGCATACGTTTACGTCGGGCTGGTTGGAGGTAGACGACAGGAGAATCGGAGAGGAAGAGAGAAGATTGTAGCGATATCGGGTAGTGCAGGGTTGATTTTAAACTACGGCGACGGCGACATTAATAGTGCGAGCAGTTGGGATGAAGGTGGGCGGCAGAGGCTGGTCAAAGGGCTCACCTCCTGGTGAGCCTGCGCAGCGGTCTGCTCGCACGCCTCCCGTCGACTCACACGATTGCTCGAAAGGCACCTGGCGATGAGAAGCGGGACTCGTGGCAGCACGTAAATGCCCACGATTTCAATAGTGAAAGCGTTCACCTTAACGTGACATGTCTTTGCTCCAAAATACCTTGGCTCTTCATTTGTGCAACTTGTCATAAGCAGCTTGTCTCAAACTGAAGAACAAAATTACGAAGGAATATTTGTGCCATATCACGTGACCATGCTAAGTTTCATGAATTACTGGTCACTTTTGGATTTTCTAAAATTTAAAATCCAGGATTCGAAACAACAACATAACATCCGTCATGCAATAAATTTTCAAGCGATACATCTGTCCTGTTGTATTTCTTAAGAAAGGATTTGGTCAACATTTTTCTTAGTTAGACTTCAGACAAGTTATATATGCATAGTAAAACGATAATCCGTCCGTACCAGTGCATTGCCTGATATATTAACTCTTTTTTAGGGGTTCCTGATATATTAACTCAAGTATTACTAGGCACAAACAAACGGGCTCAATTCTGTGCTCATCCTGGTGTAGTAGCAGTAGTAGTACTAGGCAATGCAGTTGATAGGTGACCTTGGGGAGCGGCGACCTAGGGAATTGAACCGTGCTCGACACGATAGGTAACGTTGTCTATTTACTAAATCATCCCTCCATTTTTCATCGGTAGTCATTATGGACCGGGGACATGAGGGGAATTTCCTAGGGTTGGAATTCTGGCCGCCAGATATTTCGACTCGAAACGCGGAGGCTCGACTGGTTGGGGTTGGCTAATGTGCGTACCACGCACGCCACCAGAAGGACACGAGCCTGGTTTTTTTAGGATTAACATGAGCGAAGGTCTGGCTGGTACGTCGTTGAGTACCATTCGAGAATATGAAAGGAATCTTTTAAATTTCCGAACGAATCTATGTGTACTACAATGCCCATATTTTCCTTGCAAATAGTAATCTCGAGATGGTAATTGATTTGTGACGAGTTCTTGAATTAGAGTGAGTTTGTGATATAGTGATCTCAACGTGGATTTCACATTTGGTATCCCTAGTAAGTTTTTCATTGCAAATTCAAATTTAAAAGATGAACAATATGGTGGTGAGAAAACTTTGTATGTATCAATCATATGCCCCCTCACACACACACGAACACAACAACAATCCAATAAGTATAGTGCATCTATTTTTCCAAACCATGCATGTATGACACGAATTCAAAAATACTCCTTCTGTTCCTAAATATTAGTATTTTAGAGATTTCAACAAGTGACAGCATACGGAGCAAAATGAATGAATCTACACTCTACAATATGTCTATATACATCCGTATGTGCCGGTCCATTTGAAATCTCTAAAAAGACTAATATTTAGGAACGAAGGGAGTAAAATGTAAGACATGCATGGTCCTCAATTCAATATTTAAAATGAACAGGAAACTGAAACATGAATATTAAGTCTAGTACTACAGTACATGCAAATGTTGTGTTTAGTCGGAGCTATGTAGATCGTCGGGGGTTAACCCTCGACCTTAGATAAATTTGTGAAGCTCTGTTTAGGATTGTTTAGATTATATTTGTCCCCATCCTATCTCCCAAACACCGATTGGTTGTGCACCCGCCTCCTCCCCGAGATAATATCATCTGCCCCCACACCTTAGATGCTATATGCTGATACGAGTTGCTTGAGCCTGTAGATCTGAGATATAGCAGCTCACGTGATGTCTTAATATTTTTAAAGAAAATCATAATGAGTTTGAGAATTGCACACAATTTGTACAAAAACTACTAGATGCCCTTGGATCCCATATCCGACGACCTCGAAGCTCGTATCACCATAGCATCTAAGATGAAGGAGGACATCATATTCTCCTGTATGTAAGAATATCATGTGCTACCACACCTTAGATGCTTTGGTGATACAAGCTCTTCGGAGCCGTTGGATTTGTGACCCAACAACTCCTCGGTGGTTCGAATGGTTTTTTTGCAGAAAATCCCCAAAGAGTTCGGCCACTGCTTACAAGCATAAAGACTGCTCAGATGCCATTGGATCTCAGATCAAACGACCTCGAAGCTCGTATCACCGTAGCATCCAAACTGCAAGAGCACCTGATGTTTTCTCGACGGTGAATATGAGGTGCTCCATGGCGTAGATTCGATGGTGATACGAGTTCAAGGAGATCTAACGCCCTGATAGGAGGTTTGAATGTTTTTGCAATATCTGTTGAGAGAGTTTCGAAATTGTGCAAAAAGTACAAGTACTACGCATGTGCCATCTGATCACAGATCATACGACCTAGATGCGTGTATCACCGTAGCGGCTAATTAAGCTACGGGGAGCACCTAATATGAGCAACCGGGAGCCGTTGGATCCAAGATGCAGTGGCACACACGAGGCCTAAATGTTTTATTTGCAAAAAAACTTTGGAGAGTTTAGAAATTGCGCATAATTACAAAGACTACTCCCAAGCCATTGGATCTCACTTCCAACGATGTAAAAACTCGTATCCAAGGTTGTTTGAATCGTGATTCTGTTATACGATTCTACAAGTTTACGATCCAAACTTACCCATCTGATTCTACGATTTTAGTTCATGAAATCTATGTTTCTACGATCCTGGTAGTGAAGATTTTACGATTTACGATTCTACCATCAGAGCTCCGATCCAATTAAAAATCGTGATTCTGACAACCTTGCTCGTATCACCATAGCATCTAAGATGCGGGGTGGATGTGATATTCTATGTCGTTGTCATTTTTGTTCGTAAACTTGCAAAATACGTGTAACTCGTGCCACTACTTGTCTAACCGCTCAAAGTGTTTGTTCAAAAAAACCATCCTACACTGAAATATCGGAACAACACACGGGGGTCCCACTTGTCATTGATCAAATTTGGACCTAAAACTAACAAATCTGAAAGACGAGATTCAAACTGGCAACCTGGACTACAAAGCGTAAGTCGATAGCTTGAAACAACAATGGTTGTTGACTTTGTCCCATAACTTGATTTTATACAGTATTACGTTGAGTAGAGTAGAGGGAGTGCCTCGTCAACACGTACATGACCGTTGACTCACTTACTGGTGGGTCCCAGGTCTGTGATCTCTCTCTCCTCTCCATCGTCTAACCTTTAGACGCACGGGCACACACGAAGAGCGGCGCTAGCTTGCCGTGGTGTTATGATAACTAAAAAAAGCTTGCAAAATAGAAGAATCGCCTAGAACAAGAGACATTGTGGCTGGTCAAGACGGAGCTAACCACACCTATCCTTCATGCCACATTAGCATGATGAAGCTGTGTGGCTAGTGGGGTGTTTTCGACCGACTGGCTAGGTCCCGAGGTCGAACCATAGGTACTACTGCGTCTGATATATTTTTACACGCACATTTTTCCTCCATGCTGAGACGTGTCACACCCTACCACGCGGTTTCGGGGTCCTCCCGGGTGGTGCATGCATATATTCTTCCTTGCCGAGACGTGGGACACCCTATCGCGTGTTTTCTGGGTCCTCCTCGGTCATAGCGCTGAAGCAAGTAAATGAGTCGTCAAATCACGAAAGACAACCTTTCTCGCCGAGTACATCAGTGAAGCATGGTGGCTAGCTAGTTGGGCTAGTGCGACCGATTAGCTAGGCCACCGCCACATTTGGTTTTTCACCCTTTTTTATCTCCTTGCCGACAGGCACATTTAAATATCCACCGCGGCGTTGCTCTAGTCTTTGGAGTGCGGCGGTAGCATGATTTTTAATTTTTTGATTAGCGGGAGCAGTAGCGCGATAGGATTTTTAATTTTTGATTGGCGGGAGCAGGCACGGCGGTAATTAGTCACGATTACTCCACCAGTAAAACCCTTTCTTGCCTAATGTGAGAAGTCGTTGGTAATGTTTTCCCATGGTGAAAACCTAAAGATTCCCCGATCCTCATTGGCTCCCTCCGCCTTCCGTGGGTTGCATTGTGTTTGATCGTTTAGCCCCTTTGCTTCCTCTCCCCATTGCTTCTACGGTGCCATGGCGGTATGAGAATCCAGAGTCTGAGTGAGGTGCACGACACGAGAGCTTCGAGGCCAGGATCACGGGCTCGGGGCCAGGGCGTGGAGCTCCGTGAGCTCAACGAGAGAGGAGTGCCATGCTCCTCCGTTATGTGCGGGAGTTCATGGAGCTTCAAAAGCGGCGTCCACCACAAAAGATGCTCGGCGTCGGCGGCATTGCTGCGGCGGAAGATCGATAGGCCGTCGGGCGGCTGGAGCCTTGGGCCGATTGTGACGAGGTCCCAGATCGCCTCAGCCACTTGGTGGACCAAGTTGCCACGCACGTGTTGCGGCTGCGTGATGCCTACCGCCGAGCCAGCGCGACCATGCCGGCTGTCGGGCTAAACCCGTTTGACCACCTCGTTGACTTCAACGAGCTGTGGCTTCCTGACCTGGTCTCCTTCTTCACCTATATCTCCGAGGAGCTGAGTCGTCTCCATGCGATGGTGGGGGCGGAGCTGGACAAGGAGGGGTTGCAGGCTGCCGTCGCCGTTGCCATGCGAATCCTCTCAGGGCTCCGTCACTGGAATCCATTTGTGCCATTGGACGCCGTCTTTGATGAGCTGGCTCCCGTCGACTGGGAGCGGGCTCTGCGGGCCGTTGCACCCTGCATCACCAACGTCGTGTGCATCGAGAAGTAGAGGGACTTCGGTGGTGTTTAGGCGTCCTCTGCATGGGCATGTCCATGTCTCGGCGCAACATGACCGTTGGATAAAAATTAGACGGTGCAGATCAGTCACTGTAGCACAAAGCGTGTGGGTGTGTTTGGTTGCATTCTCATCTCAATATAGTTACATTACTGTTCATATAGTTGACATGCACACAACATCATTTGTTATCGTCATATCTTACTCCTACACTAGCAACAAGATTATGTAGTACTGACGTATGAACCACGGCACATGCCTAGTAGTAGAAGCACTGTGTATGTTCAAGTGGCTACAGTGTTTCGCACTCCTCCGTCGTAGGAGTGGAAACGCTTGCTGTAATCATTTTTTTCTTCAGAAAAAATAGTGGACTCGCTCTACCATGCGCATCCTCCTCGATGGTCGTCGGAAACTTTGCTACTCACTTTTGCCGACGTGTGGGACAGCCATCATCAGGGTCCACCAGCCATGGACTAAATTAATCCGTAGTAGAGTGCCCAACAGCACGGTAGACTTCCCCGATCGAAGCGTCGCAGTAATGCTCAATGAGCCGTCAAATCACAAACCCCCCTCCTTTCTAGCAGTAAGTTGGACGGACGAAGCAACCATCATTTCACTCTTCTCTCTCAGCTTCCTCTCTACCCAACCCTCGCTTCTCCCTCATATTGTTCCTCATTTCTTCAAGAAAGCCCCGACCTGCTTCTGCCATTGTTCTTCTCTCCCAAAGAAGGAAAGGTGAGCGCATCAATGGTGTTGATTCTGGCCAAGGCCCGGTCTTGCAACCCCGAGACTGATCCTATAACTCCCTCTCTGTTCTTCTTTCGGGTTTGTGATAATGGTTTCTTTTCTTTTATTTCTATTTGACAGTTTCTTGATGGACGCTGGAGCACCGGCCGAAGTGATGTCTATGGCTCTGGCAAAAACCGTCGAGGCTCATGGTACCAAGAAGCGCAAGCACCCCACCGAGACTACCGCAGACAAGCTCAAAGTGTCGGTGTTCTGGGAATGGGGGTCCCCAGACTTGCCTGCCTGCGGCCCATGGTGTGGCTATGCTAGCAGGCCTGCACGGCCCATTTTCGTCAACGAGACATTCAAGACCCTCGCGAGGGGCCAAGCCTCGCGTGGCGGACGACACAAGACCTCCTCAAGAGCGGCCTCACCAGGCTGCCTCGCGAGGAGCGGAGAAATCAAGGCAGGGCAAACCTCGCGAGGCTCTCGTGACATGAGCCATGGCGATCAAGATCAGGCGGGTGCCAGCGCGCGTAGTGTCTTGTTTTCCACTTTGGTGCTACGGAGGAAAGCGCAGGCGTAGAGTACAGAGGCATCAAGCAAAGGTTTCCATATCAGTGCAACGAGACCAAGACCAGCAGGACGGCAGGACGGAGGACACCATGGAGCCCAAGAGGGCGTCACCACTAGAGCCTTTCGTAGGCAAAGACCGATTTTTTCAGGATAAGCTGTACTAGCTGTCCCCTTTCAAATTGGCCGTTGTTGTCTCCCTTCCTGCTCAATATTTGGGGAGAGGATCAGGGCCTTTATAAGTAGAACTAGCCACCAACGTAGAGGGCATCTGATAACTCATTGAGAGGCATCTTACCCACACATGTTCGTCAAGCACAACAACACCTATACCTCAGGAGGCTGTTCTTCCCCTTGTACTGTTCATCATCATCCCAAGAGGCAATCCACCACCACCACACTGGAGTAGGGTATTACACCACAATGGTGGCCCGAACCAGTATAAATCTTGTGTCCTTTGTGCTGTGAGTTTGTCGAGTTCGTCCACGAGATCTTAGCGAGCTAGGGCGTGGAGCGGTAGGGAGAAATCTTCAAGACGCACCCAAAGTTGAACCTTGAGGTTTTGCGGAACCCAAGATCCGGCAATTGGCGCGCCCGGTAGGTGTGCGGGGCCTCTTCCATGTCGATCCGTCGGCGCACCACCGCCTGATGTCCGGTGACCCAGGGCCGACTCCGGACCGCCGCAGCTCGCCAGCCCGGGCAGGCGGCACCTTTTGCCCATGAAGACCTCAACCCGCGCTCCAGCGGCGGCCGGCGCCGCCCTAGCGCCGCAGGGCGTGGGCGGCGTGGCGGGCACCGCCCACCACTCCCGACGACAAGCGCGAAGCTGCAAGACCGCAAGCCACGCCACAAAGAACGCGCCACACACAAGGCGAGGAGCGGCGAACATGCGGGCCGCACTCACGGTGGCGCTGGGAGTTGCTTGCAGTGCCGGCCCGATGGAAGGCGGCCGGGATGCCTTTGGAGCAGCGTCGCTGAGCTGCTGGATGCGGCGGCGTCGGGAGCGCCGCCTTTCTGCTATCTGCTTCCTTCTCAGGCCACTACGGGATCTCACGGCGGGCCTCGCCGCAACCACGCGCCCTCAGGTGTGCCTGGGGGCTTCGTCGACACCAGCACGGCCGGCGGCCCGCTGCCCCCGTGCCGCCTGCGACAAGCATGGGCATGGGTGTCGCCTCCCATGGTCCCAGCGAGATGTCGCGCTACCATCCTCAGGACGCAGCGCTGGGTCGGGCAACATGGAGTGTGGGGCACTACGGCGAGGTGTTCGGGGTAACAGCCTCGGAAGCCTACGTGCCCCGCATGATGGACCAAGAGTACACGCCGGTAGACGACCCTTGATCATTCCTCGGAGAAGGCTGGCAAGAAGAGGCGCTAGAAGCTGAGGCCTTCCGGGAGCTGACGGGGAACCACAACGACCACGCCTGCAACAACAACTACAGGGTACCGCTAATCTCTCAAGAGCAGGCTTATGCTAACCGTGGGCTACAAGTGAATCAGGTCACAACTTCGGCCGACGACCCCGGTGCAGCGACCCCCCTTCCGCCAGGGGAAGCATGCTCGGGGCTGCACGGAGGAAGCCAGGAGCAAGGCCCCTCCCCATGGTGCGCGAAGGCAGGCGTCACCCGGAGGTAGGCCCTCTGCCGGGGAGGTGCCGGCGAGCCTTCGCCCGGCAGAGGACTCATGGTCGCCGAGGGTGCCGCTGGTGTCCCATTTTCCCCCTTTGTGTCGTCCCCGTTGCCAGTCGGCTCAAAGGTGGTCGAGGGCGGTGCAAGGCGGGGCCCTCGTCTAGCGATATGAAGCAAGGCCGGTACTTGTGAAGAAGGCCCAATGCCTGTGAAGATCGCTGCCTGTGACAATCTCACGTAATAATGAGTGGGGTTGTACACGCCCTGGAGTCCCCGGAGAGCCGCCCTCGGGCCTCGGGGGCTCCCTCCCACGCCTAGTGGCAGCCCTTAGCTCCGCGCTGGTGAGAAGACTTGAAGACAAGAAGACTAGACTAGGTGCCGGACGCGGCCATTTGCTTTGAATCCCTTTTCTGTAGCCTTGCCCTTTGGATTTGGATTTAAGTTGAAGTTGAGTTTTCATTGATGCGTGCTGGGGGTGCCTTTTCTCATTCGGAGAGATTTCTTGTTATCTGGTTCTCGCCTTATTTTGGACCCACGCACCACGCCTTCCACTCACGAGCCCCTCACGAACTGGATTGGGCGAGGCACATGTGTGCCGCGCGCACTCGCTAACGCCACAGATGGTGCTCGCCTCTCACGAGGCCCCCCTCGGGAGGATTAACGGGCTCTCCAGAAGTCCCGAAAGCTCATGAACTCACGATTCGGTTCGTGACCCGCCCTGACTACGGTAAGCCACGATGGGAACTTGCTGCCAGATTTACGGTTTCGCGAAGGCACACACTCAGTTTGACATAAGAGAATGAAGCCAGTGGTTTGTTTACACGAGGGGCTCCCCCTCTCAAAACGCTCTCACAATCTTTAGGGGCCATGCCCGAGTTTTTGCATACAGGATAAAACAGCAGGGGAACATGGGATCAGCCAGATATGTCGCTCGCCGCATCGCCTTTGGACGCGTCACTCACGTCGTCATCGTCTTCGCTGGCATTATCGCTGCCTTCGGCGACGCCTCCATCGTCGTCGTTGACCACATCACCTTCGTCTGCCACAACCACCACCACTTCATCTTCGGAAGTGAAGGCCCTGACCAGCGCGTCTATGTTGTCCTCCACCCACCGCGCCAGGTCACCATGAATGGCCTGCGGTACAAGGGCATTGGCGGCGCCGAAGTCGACGTCGGGGAAGGAATTCCGAAGATGGCTGAAGACACGGGAGAACGCGCACCCGAGCAGGCCCCGGCTTCTCTCTTCCACAAGCTGGTGAGCCCTATCAGACCGGGCTTCCAGGCGCATCACCACGTTGGTGAAGAAGTTCAGGTGACTGGCGTAGTCATTCGAGTGGGGGTGCGGTGCATTCTCGTCACAGATGTAGCCAGGGCAGTGTTAGCCCTGTTCCCGAGGTCCTGAAGCATGGAGGCATGCTCACGCTCCAGCGTCCGCCGTTGAAGCACTTCCTCCCTGTTTTGCCGCACGACGGCGTCATCAACCCGTTTCCGAAGAGAAAGCAACTCAGCGCGGGCGGAGGCCAAGTCCGCCTGCGCCGTGACCAGGGCGGAAGTCGTGGCCTCCTCACGCCACTCCGCCTCATCTAACCTGGGCCTAAGGGCAGTGGCCCTGCCCGCTGCCTGAGTTCCAGCAAGCTTCAGCTTCAGGTCATGCCATCCTTCAAGATCCGCATGAACCTCGGCCACCCGGTGGTCGACTTCCTCCTGGACCTTGGCCTCGCGAGCCCCGACGACATCTTCCGCTTGGGCAACTTGACGCTCCCTCGTCTCCAGTTGCTCAAGCTCGAGGCTACACTCCACGGCTTCCAGAGCTAACACCTCCTTGCGCTTCCGGACCTCCTCTTCCTCGGCAGACGTCCCCCTCAGCGACGCAAGGGCGGCTTGGCGCGCCTCCACTTGCCGCTGGAGGGACGCACTCCAGGCTTGGAGCTCCCACGCGTGCTTCTCCACAGCCTCGCGACGACAATCAGCCTCGCGAGCCTCCTCCAGGGCTCGGGAGCAAGCCTCACAGGAGGCCTTGAGGGACGCCTCGGCCTTCGCATTGTCAAGATCACGCAAGTAGCAGCCAAAGTTGATGGCCACCCTCAGCTTATGTCGTTCCTCCACCAGCCGAAGACCCTCAGCCTCAAGGCGCGAGTCGACACCCGCCAGCTCTTCACCAAGTCGGCTCATCACTCCCATCGCCTCCTGGAAGTGCTCATGACGAACGACGCTCCGCCCGCGCTCGAACTCCAACGCACGGCCCACCTCATCCTCCGCCACGGGGGCTGCAGGCGGGACCTGAAGTAGCGCACCCCCTCTCTGCAGGGGCTGGGGGCTGGTGCCGCTCCAGGTGCTAGCCCGACCTCACGAGGGGCCCCGGCCAGTCAGGGCCCGCTGCTTGAGGAGGAGCTGAAGACCGAAGCCAACCATCTGCTGTCTATGACCAGAGGAGGAGTCCAGGGAACACCCGCCAAGCTCCAAGCCAGGCCGTGGAGGAAGGGTGATTGAGCCGTAGATTCAAAGCGCCATGAAGGCGAGCGCACCCCCTCGACCGGCCCAGCTCTAGGCGCAACATGCAGGCTCGGGATGCTCAAGGCCGGTGGGGATGCCGAAGAAGGTGGGGATTGCTTCTCGAGGGACTCAAAGGCCCTGGCAGGAGGGGTCCTGAAGAGCCAGAGTCAGGGAGGAAACCAACAATCAAGAAATCACAAGGTGCAGTACTTACTCGTCGACGGTGATGTACTTTTGTTGCTTTAACGGCCCGAAGATACCGCTGCCGTTCGGAGATCCTTTCCTCTTGCGGAGTTCCTCAAAGTCCACACAAAGTCGACCGAAGCGCTGAATGTGGCGGCCAGTACGGGGTGCAGCCAGAGGAATGCTCGAGAGAACAACTTCAGGGGTGCCTGGCTACGGGGAACAGTCGGGCGCCGTCTCACCCCGACCTCCCGAGGCCTCCGGAGTTTCAGCCTCGGGAGCCGCGAGCTGCATCGTCTCAGCGACCAACATCCCAGAATCACGGGTTCCTGAAGATGACGCCCCAGGAGCCCCAGGCGGCATCCGCACATCAGCACTCGTGCCGCCAGCCTCTGGCGGTGCTCGTCCCCCTGCACCCACATTCGGGACGAGATCGGCGCCGGCGACGAAGAAGGGAACCATGTTGACAGGGTTCTCACGGGACCCCACCAGGCCGTCCGGACGCAGTCCCCACTCGTCAAATGGAGGCATGCTCCCTGCAAATTCAGCCTTGTTCTTGCAACGGTACAACAGACAGTTCTTCCCAGGCAAGTCATCCGGCGAAGGGACACCTGTTAGGACCTCGAGCACCGTTCGCCGTGTCCCAAGGGGGAGCCCGGACTCCTGAAACCTCATGTGATCCTGACTGCTGAGCAAGGTCCACATCGGGCGAGAATGGCACTGAAGCAGAGCAACCCGGCGCTTGATGAACTCCTTCACCACCATAGGCATGATCACGCCGTGGTCCTTCAGCCTCCTCAGCCTGAGCCAGACGGGGACAAGACGGGGGCTCGCGAGCCTCTCGTGGCCCCAGCCGGAGTGGGAAACGGCAGGCGCTGACGGGGAGCGGAGCAGAGGGCTGAGCACACCAGCATCGACAAACACCCACCGTGTTCGAAACTCGCTCGTGGATAGAGGAAGCTAGAAGTTGATCCCCGCGCCCGCCGTCACGGCCACGGCCTGGAAGCTCACGCACCCCGAGCTTTGCCGAGGGTCAATCAGATGCAGCGAGAAGAAATGATGAAGGAGGGCCACAGAAGGAGCAATGCCCACCATGGCTTCACACACGAAGGCAAAGACGGCAAGGAGAGTCACGGATTGAGGGTTGAGATGCAGCATGTGGATCTGATAATGCTCGAGCACCGCGTTGAAGAAGACGGAGTAAGTAGGAATCAGGCCAGCCCAAAGGGCGGCGATGAAGATTGGGACCTTGGTGGCTGCCCGGGCAATGCGAGCGCGAGACGCAGGCCAAGCCACCGTCTCCCCCCACTCGTTGAAGCTAGAAGTGAGCATCCGACGCACCTTGTCCATGGCCTCGTCGTTGAGCACCAAGGATCGGCCGACCGCAGGCTCGACGGCCGGAGGTGCACTTGGCTAAGACAGGGGCTTCTTCCCCTTGTCTGCTTGTTTTGGCGCCATGGCGACAAAGCGGGCAGGGTGCAGGTCAGATTGGAGAGGAGGAGCAGAGTCTCAAGAAAGCAGGGGGATTGGGGAAGCAAGGCATGGGCAATGGAAGAATAACTGTGTAGGTTGCGGGGGCCGCATAGCCAGGCGGATTCCAAGGCAGCATGGCGAAGTGGAGACGCCCAGGTCCAATCAACCGCCAAGCGTCGACCTATGCCGCAGGCTTTTGGGGCCCGTGCTGCTCCGTGCTTGACCTTTGGCTTCGCCTCGAAGCCAAGCCAGCAGCGCTTGGGCCCGGGGCTCTGTCGGCATTACGGGAGCAGGGGTCCCAGACTTGCTGCTGCGCCTCCACGGCGTGGCTATGCTAGCAGGCCTGTATGACCCATCTTCGTCAACGAGACATTCAAGACCCTCGCGGGGCGGACGACACAAGACCTCCTCAGGAGCGGCCTCACCAGGCTGCCTCATGAGGAGCGGAGAAATCAACGCAGGGCAAACCTCACGAGGCTCTCGTGACGGAGCCATGACGATCAAGATCAGGCGGGCACCAGGCGGGCGCCAGCGCGCGTAGTGTCCTGTTTTCCTCTTTGGTGCTAAGGAGGCAAGCGCAGGCATAGAGTACCGAGGCATCAGGCAAAGGTTTCCATATCAGTGCAACGAGACCAAGACCAGCAGGACCATAGGACGGAGGTCACCATGGAGCCCAAGACGGCGTCACCACGAGCCTTCGCGGCGAACCCGCTTTGTCGGGGATAAGTCTGTACTAGCTGTCCCCTTTCAAATTGGTCGTTGCTGGCTCCCTTCCCGCTCAATTTTTGGGGACAGGACCAGGTCCTATATAAGTAGAACTAGCCACCACAGTAGAGGGCATCTGATAACTCATTGAGAGGCATCTCACCCACACAAGTTCGTCAAGCACAAGAACACCTCAATCTCAGGAGGTTGTTCTTCCCCTTGTATTGTTCATCATCAGCCCAAGAGGCAATCCACCACCACCACACTGGAGTAGGGTATTACACCACAACGGTGGCCCGAACCAGTATAAATCTTGTGTCCTTTGTGCTGTGAGTTCGTCGAGTTCGTCCGCGAGATCTTAGCGAGCTAGGGCGTGGAACGGTAGGTAGGAAATCTTTGCGCGCACCCTAGTGTTTGAACCTTGAGGGTTTTGCCGGAACCCGAGATCCGACACAAAGCCATCACCCTGTCCAAGCCCCCCTCTCCGGGATCCCTCATTAAGCAAGTCCAGGTAATATCTCTTCTTGACGATCTTTTTCTCGATCTTGATCGTGTTTTTTCATCTAACACGCAGTACTAGTACTAGTAGTACCACTTTCTGGGTGATCTTGCATGTGATTTTTGTGTGCCAAATGGCGGTTCTAAATTCCTCTTTTGACCAAAACATGCGAGAGGTTGACACTGGTTTCTTATAGATTACTTTCAACAACTTTATGAACATCAATGCTACCTTTGAAGAGGGTATATTTGCATCAGCAAATTGTGTTATGAATATTGCAAGCAATCCCTCTGCTCTCATGCCTTTGAAGACATGTTCTAGTGTCTTTGTTCACTGATTTCTATGCGTATATGTAGTCATATATGGAGTAAAATATCGAGAATCATCTTATATTTCTGAACGGAGTTAGTAATAAAATATTTGGTTTCTCTTTGAATTAGAGCCAGGTCCGCGGTGGAGATGAAGTTCTCAAAGTCATGCCGTGTGAACTGGAAGACGTGAGGATAAGTTCTACTGCTAAACTATCCAGCTGTTGTGTCCTTGTCGCCACGTGTCCTGAACTAGTGTTTTCCTGTAGCATTGTTGTCAGGCATGTTCTCGAGGCTGTACTTGACCACAACAATTTCCTAGCTGTGCCTTCGATTACGAAGGGTGTGGTTCTTGTAAAGCTTCCCGACAAATCTGATGCAGCCTGTCTTCATCGTCATGTTTATGAGTGGAAAGACCACTTTGTTAGATTCTCCAAGGTTGAGGAGATGGTGATGGTCCCGGTAGACATCTCTCACGAAGTCCATGACCTAGTCAGTTATGTGGGGTTCATCCTGTAGGTCGGTGGCAAGAAATAGTCTGCAGAGTTTAATTAGTGCAACTTTGCTTGTCTATAGTAAGTACTATTGTTCAGTACTTGATTTGTGTTTGTGAACCCTGTATTGTTTAGTACTGCCGCTTTTGGTGTGTGGTGAGTCCTGAGAACAGTCTATGTTAATGCCTGTCCACTCAATTTAGTCTGTATATTTTGAAGTATCCAGATCATATTTTTTTGTGAGGACGGTTTATCAATTATGGTTACACTCCAATATCTGTATGCATTGCAGGGTTATCGCACCCACCAGGATTTCCAGTCCCATGGATGCTCGGTCCATACGATTTGTCACGACCTTTGGACTGTCTCCTTGTGGGAGTAGGCGGGGCCCTGCATGCCCGCGTAGTTGGACGACCAATCTTCTGTTTAGTACTTCAACATAGTGATTTCCTGGTAAGGATTCACTTGTGTCACATCAAGTAAATCTTATGGATTTACTGTCTAAATCTTATTGATTTAATGTCATGTTTTCTTTCTTTTGCTGCAATTTTACAATGCAGGTTTTGCCATGTGACATTCGTCACAGAATAAACCGTTTGGTTTGCTCTCGATGGATATTTTGCAGGTTTCACTTCTTATGTCGTGTCAATGTGAAGGCATTGTCCATCACTTATATTCTTGGAAAAATTGGATCGATGTTGTTATGCGAGTACAAGCTGAATCCCTATGATGAACTGCAGTTTGATTTAACAAACACGCCACAATTAGTCCTTCTCGCATTTAAAAGAAATGAAGAAAAATACTGGATCATGGTCATGGAGCCTAGTCACGTTAGAAAGCTGATCATAGCATCGACACCGGCACCTGCTCCGACACTGACACCAGCTCTACAAGGAGCACCATCTCCGGCAGCAGCAGCAGCAGCACTACTAGTTGCACCGGCACGGGCACCAGCAACGGCTTCGGCACCTGCACCAACACTTGCACTTGTATTTGCTCCAGCCCATGCAACGGCAACGGAACCAGCAGTTGCACCGGCAACAGACTGGGATGCAGTTCGCACTTCATATACCAAAGTCCTTACAAAACCGACATGTCCACCTTCTTGGTAAGCATTGGCCGTCCAAGTGCCTCGTTCTTTTTTCTTTCCATGTTGTTTCACATGATTCACTGTGTTGATCTAACTGTTTGTGTATGTCTTCTTGTTTGCAAATAGAGAATTCCTAGAGCAACGAGGGAGTCATTCAACAATCCGGGCGACCGTGGCCAAGTTTCTCTTACCATGCGCAGCCTTGGTGTGAATGAACCTGCTCAATATACCGTAAGTACAAAGGATGGTACCGTGATGATTGATGCTAAAGGATGGTCAAGGTTCAAATCTAAATCATATCTTGAGGTAGGGGATGATGTCAAAATCGAACTTTCTCGGCAAGGAGAGCTGGTCCAAATCAACTTTGAAATTCTTTAGTACTGCCGAACTGATCTATCTGCCAAGAGATTTTGATGTAATACTCTCGCATGGTGAAACAAGTGTCCTATGTGTATAAGTAGTACGACAGTATCGTTGATAGAATTGCAACTCTGATTGCTGGTTAGGACTTGTCGTTTGATTTCATTCCAACAGCTGTCGTGCTTTATTCAATTTTGTGTATTCGCCTTGCCACAGCATCTAAAACCAGCGCCGTACCGACCGCTTGCAATATGAAAAGCGCTGAGGTAGAACACATGGGCCCCCAAACATGCAGACCCACCTGCCTGTGGCCCAAAGTCCAGAACCGTGAGCCTGTCTGAGTATTTCTCAGCTGAACCCCCATAATGCATGTGCGTTGCATGTAACATCAAGATGCATTTGTATGAGTATTTTATCTTGTGACAGAAAGGATGAACGAGTGAAGGCCTTATTTGCAAATGTGGAGAGGTGTGTGGGTACCTTTTTGCAAAATTGCCATAGTTTCCTTCCTATCCGTCAGATATAAATTGGACGGCCTATATTGCAGGATGACAGGCACACCATCATCACCAACTCGTCTATACCATGTTAAAAAAAACTCTATTTTTTATAATTATATATGTTATATATATTCCCCTTGATTTTTCTTATGTATAAAGTTGTGGTATAAAAGATCTTTATATTTCTTTACAGAGGGAATATCTCTCTGTCAAAAATATATTTATGTCTAATAACTAGTTACTCCTGTCTTTCTACTTCCTTGCGCTGATATGTGGGGCATCCGGCAACGGGGTACACGTGCCATATGCACCAAATTAGAGTGCACAACTGCATGGTAGACACATCTCGGTCGTAGCGCTGCATTAATGCCCAATGAGCCATCAAATCACAAAAACCCCCACCTTTCCAGCTTTAGCAGTAAGCTGGACGGATGAAGCGGCAATATTTCACTCGGCCTGAATCCCTTCTCCCTCGTCTGCTTGTTCAGAGAAAACCCCCGCTCGGCGATTGCATAGGGTTTTCTCATGGAGAACCTGGTATGAATTCTTCATCCATCCCCGATAAATACAAGTCCCTTGGTCGCGGGTACTCATAGGATGGCAGCCGCGGCCATTGATGCATTTTTCTTCCTACTGAATCTAGTGTGTTTCATTTGCAGTGCCCAAAGTGCGAGGACCCTACAGGTTTCTGCGCCCTTGGCGAGACGCCACACTTGTTCCTTCTCATACTAAGACAGGATTTTAAAACGCGCACAGTATGTTCCTAGAATCCTCTTTTCTATCCGGGAGGGTGGGGTTTTTTGAACATGTTGTCGACTAATTTGGAAATTTGGGTTGCAATATTTGGATAAAAGGTACTAGTACCATGGTCAACACTGACGTGAAGGAGGAAATTATTTCTAGATTTGGATATAGGGAATACATTGAGTTCTCATATTATTTTTCCTGCAGTGCATTCCTTGCACTGCCAGAACACATGTACTCAAGATGCTCAGCTTTGCCATAACTGAGTACACCAGTTTAATGGTAACAGTGAAGACAAGCCATGGATATAAGTTTCGAGTTGGGTTCATGAACCAAGAAGATCGCTACTTTTTTTTATGGCCGAACTTGGATAAACTTTCTCAAGTGTTACGGACTGAAAGTTGGCGCATGAATGTTGATGGAAATAGCAAAACATGGTCTCATCTTCACTGCGATCTTCCACCCCGATGTCGTTCCAATTGTTCATCCATGTTAGTTTTGTATCTGGTTCTTGCTTCTTGCCTCAATTACTTCTTAATCCACATATTTTGTCTAACTAATCACAATTTAACTTTAGAAGTAGCAACGAATCTCTCACGAAGATGCTACTTCTAACTAATATTTTCTTATAATTGGTGGCACGTGTAGGTTTTTTCAGAGTTAAGCAGGCTACTCGTTTGTTATTCTATAAGAACTCGGCTGTTACTCATGGCATTGAAGTTCACTTGGACGACATCCACAAGTTCCTACACTTTATTGATCGTCTTGAGGTCCTTGTGGGGCGTTTCAATGGTGGAATGCCACGTGGGATATGTGTGCCACTGCTACACTCATTGAACAGGTCCAACTGTGTTGAGGAACTTATGGTACAAGCTGTTTTCTATTGTATATGTTGTTCATAAACTCTTGCTTACGCACAGTTTTACAGCTGTGATCTTCCTGAAACAGGAACTGCCCAGTTCTATTGTTCATATATAGATGCCTGACCATGGTCGGGTCAAACTTGCGCTTGGTCACAACATGATGTTTATGTCGACCTACTCCATTCCCATTGGAGGTGAAAAGATACTTATTCATGGGTGGTCTCAAATAATGAAGGCCCGCCCATCTTGGAGAATAGGATAGAAGATTATGTTCCTGCTTTTCCATGGCTCTAAAGCGAATATCCTATTTATTGACCACATTGTGAGATGAAGCCGCTTTCAGAAGGTTGTGGATGCGCGGGGTGGCGCCTGGGCCTTGTCCTGGGGCTTGGCGGCCTCACCCTTTGGTTAACTGTAGGCAAAGTAGCACTGTTTGAGGCGTGCTTTGTATGGTTTAACCTGTATAAGTACTCATACTGCTTTCAGCTATGGTTGTTAAGTTCCCTTGCTGGTTTCAGTTAAGGTTGTTAAGTACTCCTCCTGCTTTTATAGTCTGTCGTGTTTCTTCAGTCCTGTCTTCCCCCAGCCGCCAAAAACAAACCAGCGCCAATGGGGCCGCCTGCTTCCGCCTCCCACGGCTGGCTGTGCCTTAGTGCACGCATCACCACCCCACCATCTCCTAAATCGTTAACGCCGACCTCCGAGGCCTCGCCGTCATCCTCCGCGCGCTTTGCTGCGCTCGCTGCGGTGCTGCCCTCTCGCGTTGTCAATATGGTCAACAAACAAGAGGACTCGGCAGAGGACTGTACGTGGAGAGGATTACAGTAGGGGCCCACCATGTCCATGGCCGGACGCAAGGAAGTTCCTCATTTTTGTTCTATATATATATATATATATATATATATATATATATATATATATATATATATATATATATATATATATATATATATATATATATATATACTCCATTGTCAGCATATGGAAAAAGAAAATGCTTCCTGCTAGTGGTTTCCTGACATCTGGGACCCACAACATTGTCAGCGTATATAGTCAATAGACAAGAGAACAACACAAGATCGGCTGACACCTGGGACTTAGCTGCTCGAGCAATATTTTTTTTGTTATTGTTGAGATGGAGCAGGGTCTAGCCCAGGCTTATATTTTATGTTCACCACATGACCAGCCCAACTATTTTCTTTTGTGAAAATGAGCCCAGTTTATTTTTTTCTGAAGAATACCCAATCCAGGCCTACCTATTTTTCTACGCCATGATGGGCTGCAACTCTTTCAAGACGCGTGCAAATCTTGAAAGTAATATGAAATGGGCTGTAAATATAAAAACAGATGACAAATTGGCAATTACTTTATAATTTCTGATTTTTTTCACATTTTCAGATTCCAATGTCACTGGGCTTTAACCTAATTTAAATATATCTTCAAAGTACTTTAAATCTGGCTCGACATTTCAGTATTAAAAATAGTTTGGAACCCACAGAAATATGCGAAATTTTGTTTAAATTTTTAACCCTGGCCCTGGCCAACAAAAAAACGGACTGCAATAAACTGAATAATAAGTTGCAATGAGCTATATAAATTATTAAAAAAATAGGGAATGGTCTGACTTGTGGGCCTATTCAGTTGAGGCATATGCAAGATTTTTTTACTTATTATATACGACAACAAACGATTCTAGCAAACGTAATCGTTGTCTGATAATCCAACGGCCGTCGTGTTTCTTCAATATCTGATCTTCTTGCTCCAGCCGCCAAATCCAACGCCTGTGGGACCGCCTGCTCCCACCTCCCGTGGCCGGTTGTGCTGCCGCGTAGGCCTCACCACCCCCTACTACTCCCACTGCTGGCCAGGCCATCCCTCCACTGTTGTGGCTTCGCCGCCTCTGGGTTATTCCCTTCCTGGGTCTCGCCGTCGTCCATCGCGCTGGTGTTCTCGGCACGGTGTGGTCAACGTTGTCAACAAACGACAACATCAGAAGAGGGACGTACATGGAGAGGCTAACAGTTGGGACCCATATGGTCCATGGCCCCATGCAAGCAAGTACCTCCTTATTACGCCAAAAAGAATGAATACTCCCGCTGACAGCTCGGACCCACCAGCTATATCTTCACACGCAAGGAAGTGCCTCCTTAAGACGCACAAAAAATGAATACTCCTCCTACTAGCTGGGACCCACCATAGTGGGAGGCTGACTTGTGGGCCTACTAAGTTGACTCGGACGGAGGGCTTTGTCAACTTAGTCAACAAACGATTCTATCATCAGTGACCGTTGGATTGTTAACATCCAACGGTCGTCCTGCTTCTTCAACCTCTGATTTTCTTGCTCCAGCCGTCCAAACCACCGTGTCCTCTTGCCTCCCGTGGCCGGCTGTGCTGCCGCGGAGCCCTCACCGCCCCCTACTACTCCCACCGCTGGCCAGGCCCTGCGGCGACGACAGCCTCACACCGTAGCCGAACCAGTGAAGAGTGAACCCTCGTACTCCTCTTCGCGTGGGCATCCACTGCCGCGTCTTCCCCGGCTCCACGCCGTTCCCTTCCTAGGCCTCGCTGTCATCTACCGCCTTGGTGCTCTCGGCGCGGCATGGTCAATATGGTCAATGAACGACTTCCATCGGAAGAGTACTGTACGTTGAGAGGCTGACAGCTGGGTCCACGGCCGCAGCAAGGAAGTGCCTCCTTATTACGCGCAACATAATTATTCCTCCACCCCACCGTATTTCGTGAAAAAAAACATTTCCCCCCGACTGCTGGGACCCACCAGCTACATCTTCGCACGCAAGGAAGTGCATCCATATTATGGGCAAAAAAAATGATTCGCCCCCCTGACTGCTGGGACGCACCAGCTACATCTTCGCACGCAAGTAAGTGCTTGACAGTCGGGACCCACCCGGTCGAAGCGTACATAGCGTTGTCAATCTGGTCGCGAACGTGTACGTACGTACTGGTAGATCGGTCTGTCCGTAGGCTGCAGCGATGAACCGTGGCCGTGCAAGGAACGTCACGTGTCGTAGTAGAGGCGCACATGTGTGATAGTAGAGGCGTGCACATAGCATGTACACGTACGTACATCGGCTAGGGTGCAAGAAAGAAAATACGGCCACGTACGTACAAACGGGCGGGGTTTCGAACGCCTACTCGCGCATACGTACGGCCATGGCTCATGTACATGGCTGGGTCGGAACAGAGAAACTATGTCGTCGTCGTGTTCATGGGGAGCCAACCGGCTGGGTTGGAACGGAATGCGTCGTCGTGTTCATTGGGAGCCAACCGGCTTGGACGGAACAGGCGATGGAAACGAGGCATGGCGTACCGCAGAACGAAGGAAACGGCCTTGTGTTCGACCGGCCACGGTGGAAACGAGATTCCGTTCATCGGGAGGGGTCTGGCATACCGCAAAATGGAGGAAACGGACTTCTGTTGGACCTCCTACGGTGGAAACGGGGTCGTGTTGATCGGGAGGGGTATGGCGTACCGCGAAACGGAGGAAATGGACTTGTGTTGGGCCTTCTGATCGAACGGGGTCCTGTTCATCGGGAGGGTGTGGCGTCGCAAAACGGACTCCACGGGATCTGCTCATCTCCACCGTCGACCCCCTCCGGCCTCCACGGACTCTGTTCATCCACCGTCGACCTCCTCCAGCCTCCACTGCGATCGTTCATCCACAGCTCATGTTCATCCAGCCTCCACCGCGCTTACTCCACCGCTCATCGTTCAACCAGCCCTCTCCACGGGCTCTGTTCAACCACCCCTCCACGACTCTGCTCATCCAGCCCTCCACCGCTCTCTGCTCATCCAGCCCTCCACGGGTGGTCCTGTTCATCCAGCCCTCCACGGGTCCTGTTCATCCAGCCCCAACCGGCTCAATCGATCGGGGTCCTGTTCATCCAGAGGCAACACCACGGGGTCCTGTTCATCCACCCCCACCGGGAACTGTTCATCCAAACCCCCCAGCAACACTCACCGTTCATCCAGAGGCAGCATCGATCGGATTCAATTAGCAGCAGTAGCGAAGGAATCACTCGACCGGGTTCAGTTAACAGCCATCGATCGATCGCTCGGGTTCAGTAACGCGTAGCCTGCAGTGCAATCGCTCGGGTTCAGTTAGAGCCCAACGCCTTGCACCCACGCGCGTGCGTGTACGAGAGAAACGCGCATCGCTAGGCCCCCGACCACCCACCGTACCGGGAACTCTCCGATATTTTCCACGCCCTCGCTTCTACCACGGTTTTTTCCGTCATGGACGACCCAAAGAATGTCATGCAGTTGCGTCTCCGGCCCGCCCAGGACGAAAAGCCCATTTTCTGTCATGGTTTTTTGTCATAGAAGTAGGAGCCCACCACATCTATGTTGATACCGGGTTTTGTCACAATTATCGTCATAGAAGCGTCATAAGTATGACAGAATTTTTTTTTAGTTCGGCCCAAAATGTCACGGATGTGTCTTTTTTTGTAGTGTGGAGAGCAAGATAACCCCACCAAAGCCTCTCATAACCATCTCTGTCCATAACCAAATTTGAGAAACTCTACATTGGCAAACATTTTCAAATGAGATCAAACTTTGTGTACATGTTCTAATCCCCAAATGATGGCACTACACCAAGTGGTACATAAAGGAGAATAGATTTTCGTAGAAAGATCTAGGAAAAGCCATTTCTGTTGATTTCTAGGGTTTACAAAAGTTGCATTGGCCACTTTCTCCATTTGATCTCAAAATTTTTGGGCATTACTAATTTGTGATACCACTCACTCCTGTTAAGTCTCAAAGCAAGTTGAGCAACCTAGCTAGCTCAAACCACCATCAAACACCTTCTGCCATTTTTCCAAAATCACCATCTTGACCCCTTCCACTATTCTCCTTGAGCTAAAATTTTTACCACAGAATCAAAATCTCTCCCCCCCCTTCAGTAAGTTTCATGGTGGCCAACTCCATTATTTAGGGGGGGGGGGTGAAAAGCTCTTTTCCCCTCCCTGGACAGCATCATTTCCACTCTCTCTCAACCCCTTCTCTCCTCTAGTGGCTCCCCAGGGCATCCAATGCCATTTCCACTTTGGCCTTCCCCCTACGGCTCCCAGACACAAATGGACGCGCGTGTGCGCACAAAAAGCCGTGGACACCGGCCATTTGCATTCTCTAGAGCGCGTGGCAGAGCAGGCACCCTTGACGCCGTGCTCCCCGACCACCTCGAGCCTCCCTAGCGCGCCAATCGAGGCCCTCGACGTCCGCAACATGACAGCTGCGTCGGCCCCATCCCCTCTCCCTCTCTCTCGCCCCTGCGACACGTGCCCAAGCGCCACCCACGTCCGCCAGTCGCTGACCACGTCCCTGGCCCGCCTCGCGCTCGCTCCTCTCTCCATCTCTCTTTCCCTGGTCGTAGACCACCCCCAGGAAGACCGCGACTCAAGGCCAAGCCCTCCCGTGGCCTTCAGCGACAACTACAACCTCGTCGGCGCACGAGCCCATAGTGCACCTCACCTCCTTCTATTTAAGGCCACCCCTGAGCCCCCTCTCTATTCCTTTGGCTCTCCCTCTCCCTCCCGTGCACCCCCTGGACCGACCCACTCCCCTCCTCGTGCCCTCCATAGACCTCCATGTCCGGAGAACCGCCGCTGGGCCCGGGCTAAATTTGGGCTATCACGAGCCTCTCTTCTCTCCCTAACCACTCTTGTGCCCTCATACCATCACCAGAAGGCACTCCATCACCCCCTTCATCCCCAAGAATGTCGTGCGGTCACGGCCAAAGATGGTTGACGACCTCGTTTGTGACCATCCAAGTCGTCGCCGCTATGGCCCTCCTCGGCGTGCGTGAAGCATCTAGGCGGATGCGGCGCAGCCTCCTAAGCATGTTGGGGGCGCAGCGTCGCCGAAGACGCCCTGTAGAGCCGGCAGTCATCGTCGGGTGCCTCCTCTGTCTCCCGTCGCTCCCGCATGGGAGGTTGAGGACGTCCCTGCCAGCGGGCCCTGCCCGTCGGCCGACCAGTGAGGCTGAGCCGCTGAAGGGAGGGCCCCACCTCGTTTAAGTGGAGATTGGCTCTGCCTGCTGCCGCCTTCGCTCGGGGAAGGCGTATTTACCCGAGTACGCCTCCTATGTCGACAGCCCGCGTGCGGCTGAGCCGCTAGGCTGGCCCAATTGCGCCTCGCCGCTAAGTCCCACCCAGTGCGCGCTGTCGCCGCTGGATTTTGGGTCGTTAGGTATTTTCCTTTATCTTCTTTTTTAGCAGATCCAAACTTTTCCACAGAGCCCATTTCAAATCCAAATTTGATGATTCAAATTTCTAGAGACTCCATAAATCAAGATATATTTAATGAGCCACAGTGAACATTTTTACTGTGCTTGATTTTCACTGGATCCATTAAATAGGTCATTTATCCACATAAGACAACTTAAAAAATCCATAGGATATTCATTTGGACTCCAAACCCAGTGAAACCGATTTATAAATATTTCTAAAATCCTGCCTAATTTAGTGGATATATTTACTCATTTTTATAAAAAGGCATTTTGTAGACTCCTTGCAGGTCCATTAAATTCCTTGATTCCATCATATTGAAATGTTCAGAAATATCCACTGATCCAATTCCAATGAAACCACTCTGATTATTTTTCATATAACCAGAGATGTCCTAGAAAAGTCAAGTGCATATTTTCAGAGCACTTTTATTTTTGCCTTGTTATGTTGCTTATTGTGATTGATTTTGACGTTAGTTGACAAAGTAGATGGAATGCTTGGAGAAGGGCCAGAGGAGTTGAAGACTTTGTTGAGCCAGGCAAGCAACCCATTGACCATGATACACCTCTTTTGTTCATCAAGTAAATTCCATATGCATAACGATGATAGTGATGATGAGTTTGCTTGGCATGTTGCATTGATGCACAATCCGGTGACACTTGCATGAATCATAGCTCTATTGTAGTGCTTAGAGATACGACGGTGAACCACAGTTGTTGATGCATGAACTTGCATAAGTTTCGTGAATACCACCTTGAGAAAAATATTTTGAAAAGTCCCAACGGGTGCCACTAATGCCCTTGGGAGATGATGATGAGCTAGGTCACTACTTGATGTTGAAGTAGTGTACCGTGGCAAGTTGAATGTGTTGTTCCCAGAAGACGGAATAGATTTAAGATTTGTTGACCATCCCAACCAAACATGTGCAACCACTCTACCCTTACATGGGAAAGGGCATTATTGATTACCTTGTTTGTGCTAGCATGGATGCCCGCATTACTAGTGACAGGAGTGGCGTGGTCACTCTTGGGATGGGGTCGTGCTTGGATAGGCGGCCATGACTGTTTTTACAGGGCACCGGACACACCGTTGGTACCTCAGTGTGTGGTTATGTGATATGTCTGGGAGCGAGGCTCCGGAGACAATGATAAAATTGTGATAATGTTTGCACGGGAGTTGTTACCAATCGAGTGGACTCTATGTCAGTCACGACTAGGGAAAGGTAGTGATCGGGTGCTCACCCCGGGTACTTGAGGTACCGTGGATCATGGCTGACAAGAGAGTTCCTCGGATCTTGTGGGTAAAGTGTGCAACCTCTGCAGAGTGTCAAACTATTCGAATAGCCGTGTCCATGGTCAGGACAGTTGGGTGGTGCTGCTTAGACTACATCCAGATGTTTGTGAAGAACAACACGGTTCGGAAATATTGTTATTGTTGTGAACCGTGAGGAAGTCACGATGAGTTTGAAATGGAATTGTGGATAATTCCCTCTCTCTACTTATGTTGATATCCGTAACCTCTTGTCGCATGTTAGAGACCCATCCATGACCCCGAAAAGGGTATTGATCATACTTGCACGAGGAAATCTAGCATTTCCCAAAAGTTCCAACTTAGAGTTGAAACCATGCATATTTGTTTTGTTAACATTCATGGGTTGCTTGCGAGTACATTCAAATGTACTCACTAGCTTGTTCCTGGCTATTTACTTGGCCAGGCCTGGAAGAGCGGGAATATGAAGAAGAGTTCTTTGGTGACGAACATGCGAGCTAGGATGCTTTCCCAGTCAGAATGCATGTAGGGGTTAAGGCAGATGTCATGGGTCCAAGCTATTAATGAAGATTTCTGCTGCGACGATTTATTCAAGATTTGACCATAATGGTCCTATATATGTAAAACGGTATGTAATGGATGTAAAATCTTGATATTCAGTCAGTGGTGTACAGTGAGCATTGATCCTTGGGATCACTGTGCACGTGTAACCGGTGGCTTCGACAATATAAGTCATGGTCCCCACAGCGCCCAGACTACCAACAACGGTTGTATCGAACGTCATCTTTTATTTTGACCACTTCTGGTAAAACAGCTGCCATTTCTTCATACAAACTCGAAATTTGACATTGTTGGCTTCTTTGGATTCGTATGAACGACACGAATCCATTTCTAATTTTGGATCTTGATTTAGAGCACTTTGGAAAAATGACTTTTTCCACCTTCGAAATGGCTAAGGGTCCTGGGTGCCCACCATTTGAAATCCTTTAATCATGCTAAGTGATTGGGAAGTCTGCATCACCTACAAGACACACAAAGACAAAGAAAACTAAAAAATCAAATAAGAATAAATATATAATGCTCATGGTGCACTGGACAAAATCTGGAAATCATGCATATGGACATATAATTGGCTCAATGGAACATGATATAGCTTAATATGTGGAGATAATGTGCAACAAATCAGCTCTAAGGATGCATAAAATATGGAGCCATCAACCTGCTAAAGCTTAAACCTTACTCGTCGACGAGCAAGAAGGTTGACTATCTAAGCTCATCTTTGCTAACTCTAAGCATACATTGAAAACCAAAGTCCAAAAGTGATATCCATGTTTATCTTGCAAGTTTGCAAAAGTTAGCTAGCATGGGAGTAATAACTGCCATGGAGGTCAAGAAAGAGGGAATATTTTGTGGAGTCCAAATTCCCATTGACGAAGGTTTAGAGAGAATGTCAATATTATGTTAGGAACATAGAAATGACTATCATAGACATAGAAATTATGCATCATTGATCGCTTCAAAAACACCAACCCGAGGCATACCAGGTATAATAACAAGATCGTCTATCTATGTTATTAAACCACTCAACCACCTATGCAAAGTTGAGCGCAAGCCTATGCCTTGCACTTATAGGGAAATAAAATAATGATTGGGGTTTGAAGAAGTAAAAAATAAATAAAGTCTTGCATCAACGCAGTTGACCATTAGGCAATGGAGAAGGCCTTATTATCGATATCAACGCAAGGAGTTGGGGTCGCCATGCAACGGATGCACTAGAGATACAAGTGCATGAAAGCTCTTCTAACGCAGCTAAGTGGATGTGCATCTAGCTTGCTTGGTCATGAAGACCTCGAGCATTTGAGGAAGCTTGTCATCGGAATATACAAGAAAAATTCTATAATGTAAAGATCCCACTAGCATAGTCATGAAGTATATGAAAACTATCTATATGAAGTACATTGTGCTACTCTAAAGCACATGTGTGGTAAAAGTATAGTGGCATGCCCCTTCTATCTTTTTTGTCTTTTTTTTGTTTCTTCTTCTTCTTCTTCTTCTTCTTCTTCTTCTTTTTAAAACAGTCTCATGGACCTCATCCCCACTTTTTCAATGGGATGCTCTAATAATGACGATCATCACAATTTTATTTACTTACAACTCAATAAACTGAAAAAGATGAGTACATATGAATGCCTCTTGTGGTTTACCAGGATGTGCAATGATCTAGAATAACATGTATAACAATTATGAATGGTGGCTTGTAGCGACCCGACCTCAGACGGTCAAGTCTCTGTGCTGAAGTGTCATCCCTGGATCGGTATGCTGAGACACACAGTAATTGAGGATTTATAACAGAGGTAAATCACATGTATAAAATAACGTAAATACTATTACCTCAATCCAAATAGCGAAAGTAACAACAAGGTTGTGGATTCCCATCAACACCAACGGCAAAGTTGAGTGTAGAAATTGTAACCCTAACGTATCACTTACTCGTCGTAAGAATCCTGCAACATGAGACGTTGCAGCCCGAAAACGGGTCAGCACATGGAATATGCTGGCAATGTAACACAGTAGAGCATAAACAAATAATGCTATCACTACATGAATATTTGGCTGATGGAAAGCTGTATGGTTATAGTTTTTACGAAAAGCCAATTTTTTCCTTCATCAAAGGAATAGATTTTAACTTAAATATCATGGTGGTTGAACAACATCGAGAAGGTACCCCCAACTCAATCCAAATTAAAGTGATTAACAACCCAACAATATTAATTAAAAGTGATGAGATACATGTGATAACTGTAGCGACCCGACCCGAATGGATCAAGTCTCTGTGCTCCGGTGTCATCCACGGATCGAATGCCGACACCACACAAGATTGAAGGATTTATAACAGAGTAGAAACCACACACTTATTACATCGTTGTCCGAAGAGGACTTATTACAATAAATATGGCTTAAGGCCATCTAGTAACGATAACAAAGGAAGACTTGGAAGATAAGTGAGTCCATCAACTCCAGTAACATCACCGAGTATAGAACCACGACCTAAAAGCACCTTACTGTAAATTCGAAAAGTCTGCAACATGAAAAGTTGCAGCCCGAAACGGTCAACACATGGAATATGCTTTGGCAATGTAACACATAGAGAATAATGGATGATAAGCCTGTACTACATGCATATGTGGCTGGTGGTAAAGCTCTCTGTTTCTGCTTTTGCATAAAGCCAGTTTTCCCTACTTCAAAGGAATAAATTTGTTTAACTATCATGGTGGTTGTTAAACATTGAGAATGGTTGACAGATCCTCAATCCCAATTAAAATACTCATTAAAACCCAACAATATTAATTAGAGTAACATGTTGAGATTCACATGATATTCAAGTACTAGATACTCAAGATGTCCATAACAGGGACACGGCTAATCATGATTAGTTTATACACTCTGCAGAGGTTTGCACTTTTCCCCACAAGACTCGATCGCCTCCGTTTGGTTTCTCTTTACATGGTGTTTGAGAGATGGATGACCGAGACATAGTCTTTCGAAGCGTTTGCACCTTACGATGGGTAGACCGTACCACCTACAACCCCTACATCAGCTAGTCTACCACCGTAAGAGTTCACACGACTTAATCAACTATGCGAGCCCATAATGGCTTGTGGCTGCACACGGAAGTTACTAGTTTGAATAATCTCATGATCCCTTTGAGCACGGGTGGTGGTCCAAAAAAAAACAGGCAAGTCCTGATGGAAACCAGGTGCCTCAATCCACCCAGATGTGTGTTTAAGTTGCCACCTTAGATAAACCATTAATTTAACAATCTCACATCTGTCATGGAATTCACTCACCCAATCCACGTCTACTAGCATAGCATAGCATAATAAGCAAACGTACAAGTAACTCCCAAAGGTTTCATAAGTAAAACAGGTAATAGGTACTACCTCAATCTACTTCCCATCCCACAATTTAATTAGATCCTAATCATGCAAGTGTTTGAGGATTGATCTAATGCATAAAAAAACTGGGTAGTAGAAAAGGTATGATCAAGTGTTACTTGCCTTGCTGATGATCCGCGAAACCTAGAGATTCGAAGTAACAAGCGGCGCACTCCGGGTGATCTATCGCAGACAAACAACAAGCATACAATAAGAACTCATCTAATGCATAGGTAAATCTCGAATAAAAGATCTAACCAGAAAGTTCAACTTAAGAACCCTGGTTGCAAAAAGAATCGAATCAAATAAAGCAACGAAAGTCAAACGACGAAAGAAAACAACTCGGTTCTAGCAAGTTGAAACTAAGTCAAATTTTACAGTAGCAAAACTTTGTTTAAGTAGATTAGCCGGAACGGCGGTTTCGAGATGAAACTCCAGGCGTTTGAATCACCTGATTCCGATAAACGAGCGAGAAGATAGACTAGAAAGAAAATCGGATCTGAAATCGCTATCGAAAAATAGCGAAATAAATCGATGAGAAAGAAACGACGAACGGTTGAGCGAGCGGACGTTCATTAACGAAACAAACCGGTGATCACGTTCGTTAGGACAAACGGTCCGCTGACGCTTCGCTAAACAAAACCGGAAAGAAAACCGGCGAGAAAAACTGATCTAGGAAACTGGAACGGAAATCGAACGATTCTGAAAAACCGAACCGAGGAAAAGAAAAGGTGACGCGGCGCGGGGCTAGTACCTCGAAGAGGCGTGGGGCTCCGGCGGCGGCGGCGTTGGGTGGCGGCGGCGGGTGGCGGCGGCGGTGGCAAGTGGCTGCGGCGGCGCTGGTGGGAGGCGGCGGCTGCTGCTTCTGTGGGAGGAGAGGAGAGGAGAGGTGTTGGTTTGATGTGTTAGAGGGGGGGGGGTGCTTGGATATTTATATTGGGGAGGGGAGGGTTTTGCTTGGGGTAGGGGACAAGAAATAGACAAGGATTAGGAAACAAAGAGGGAAAAGATCTAGAAACAGATACGGAATAAACGGAAGTAGTACAAGAGTCCTACTAGGATTAGGAAAAGAAGCGGCGGCTTCCTGTGCGGCGCGCGCGATGGAGTTGGCCTCCTGGCTGGCTTGGCGGCTTGGCGGCTTGGGCCTTTGGCCCAAGGCGCTGCGGTTTTTTTTTTTAAATCGGTTTCGCGCGTAGAAAAATACAGAAAAAAAAATCTAAACGAACTCCAAAATTAATAAAGTAAACTTTCCCCAACTCCTAAAAATGAGTCGAACAAAAATGAATTTTAACACGGGGCAAAATGCAATTTTTGAAAATACGCATTTTTCCCTAAGGCAAATAAACTCCGAGAAAAATCCAAAATTTGATTTATTTATTAAATCGTCATTTTCCTAAATTTTGGGAAAGTCATATTATTCCCTCTTATTTTTGATATTGGAAAAATATTTGAAGATAAAATAAATAAATCCAATGATCCTCTTTTCATAGTTTTGAGAGAACTCAAATCTAAAATTTGAAATCTCCAACTCTCTCCGAGGGTCCTTGAGTTGCGTGAAATTTCTAGGATCAACAAAATGCAAGAAAATATGATATGCATGATGATCTAATGTATAACATTCCAAATTGAAAATTTGGGATGTTACAAACCTACCCCTTAAGATGAATCTCGCCCTCGAGATTTGGGTTAGCTAGAAAATAGGTGAGGTGATCCTTGAGCAAATCTTCTTCTCTTTCCTGGTGGCTTCATCCTCGGTGTGGTGGCTCCACTGAACCTTGCAAAACTTGATAACCTTGCTGCGAGTAACTTTGCTGGCATATTCGAGAATCTTGACTGGTTTCTCCTCATATGTCAAATCTTCCTTCAACTGAATTGCTTCAAGTGGTACTGTATCTCTTAGCGGTACTTCCGCCATCTCGGCGTGACATTTCTTCAACTGAGAAACATGGAATACATCATGAACTCCTGACAGTCCTTCTGGTAATTCCAGCTTATAAGCAACTTCTCCCATGCGTTGCAGAATCCTATATGGTCCAACGAAACGTGGCGCCAATTTTCCTTTAACTCCAAAACGCTTAACTCCTCGAAGTGGGGATACTCTAAGATAAACTCTGTCTCCAACTTCATATTCTATCGCCTTGCGTTTTGAATCCGCATAGCTTTTCTCATGCGGACTGGGCTACCTTGAGCCTATCGCGAATCAACTTAACTTTCTGTTCGGACTCCTTAATCAAATCTGGTCCAAACAACGACGGTCTCCAACTTCGTCCCATGATAACGGTGTCCTGCACCTCCTTCCGCATAAAGCTTGAAGGTGCCATCTTCAAGCTGGTTCGGTAACTGTTGTTATAAGAAAATTCAGCATCTGACAAGTTATCGTCCCAACTAGATCCATAATCTAGTGCACAAGCTCTCGAGATATCCTCCAAAATCTGATTGACTCTCTCGGTCATCCATCGGTCGTGGGTGGAAAGCTGTCTTGAATTCTAGCTGGTTCCTAACGTTGCATGCAACCGATTCCAAAACTTTGAGGTAAATTGAGTTCCTCTATCGACGATACTCCTCGGAACTCCATGCAAACACACAATTCTGGTCATGTATATCTTTGCCAACTTAGCACTGCTATAGGTAGTCTTGACTGGAATGAAATGCGCTACCTTCGTCAAGCGGTCGACTATAACCCAAATCGAATCATAGCCTGAACGAGTCTTTGGCAAACCTGTGATGAAATCCATGCCTAGTTTATCCCACTTCCATTCGGGTATCGGCAATGGTTGCAACAATCCTGCTGGCTTATGATGTTCTGCCTTCACTCTCTGACATACATCGCAAACTGCTACATACTCTGCAATATCCTTCTTCATTCCGGTCCACCAGAATGTTTCCTTCAAATCCAAATACATCTTGGTATTTCCTGGGTGAATCGAATAGGGTGAATCATGTGCCTCTTGCATAATCAACTTCCTGATCTCCGGGTCATTTGGCACGTAAACACGGTCCTCAAACCATAGGGTATCGTGCTCATCCTCACGAAATCCCTTTGCTTTTCCTTCGCTCATTTTCTTCTTTATATCCGCAATCTCTTTGTCCTTTTCCGAGCTTCCTGATTTTATCCATCAACGTAGACTGAATCTCCAATGCTGCTACGTAGCCTCTCGGAACTATTTCCAAACATAGCTCTCGAAGGTCTTGGCTAGCTCCTTTGGTATTTCTCCGTCAATAGCGTATTGACATGGCTCTTCTGGCTCAATCGCCGGCTACTACATTAGCCTTTCGGGATGATAATGCAATCTCATATCATAATCCTTGATGAGTTCCAACCATCTCCTTTGTCTAAGGTTTAACTCATTCTGCGTGAAAATGTACTTCAAACTCTTGTGATCCGTGTATACCTCACAATGATTTCCAATGAGAAAATGTCTCCATGTCTTCAATGCATGCACTACGGCTGCTAACTCCAAATCATGTGTGGCATAATTTAATTCATGAGGTTTTAGTTGTCGTGAAGCATCTGAAACAACTCTTCCTTCCTGCATAAGCACTGCTCCAAGTCCTCGGCGTGAAGCGTGCAATACACCTCATAATCCTTGGTCCGATCCGCAAAATTAGCACCGGTGAGGTAACCAATCTTTTCTTCAACTCCTGAAAACTTGCCTCACAATCCTCACCCATATGAACTTGGTATCCTTCTTCAACAACTCCGTCATAGGCTTTGCAATCCTTGAGAAATTCTCAATGAATCTCCGGTAGTATCCTGCGAGTCCAAGGAAACTCCGGATCTCTCCAACTGTTGTTGGTGCTTCCCATTTGGTTACGGTCTCTACCTTCATGGGGTCAACTGCTATCCCTTCTCCGGATATAACATGTCCAAGAAATCCAACTTCCTTTAGCCAAAACTCACATTTGCTGAACTTGGCATATAACTGATGTTCCCTCGGTTTCTCCAAAACCAATCGCAAATGTTCCTTATGTTCCTCTTCATTCTTTGAGAAAACCAAAATATCATCTATGAACACCACGACGAACTTATCCAAAAACTCCATAAACACTTTGTTCATCAGGTTCATGAAATAGGCTGGCGCGTTAGTCAGTCCAAATGACATAACGGTATATTCATACAGTCCATATCTCGTGGTAAATGCTGTCTTAGGTATGTCCTGCTCCCGAATCTTCAATCGATGGTACCACGATCGCAAATCGATCTTGGAAAACACTTTAGCTCCTTGCAAACGATCAAACAGATCATTTATCATAGGTAGTGGGTACTTGTTCTTGATCGTTACTTGATTCAATCCACGATAATCAACAACCATCCTTAACGATCCATCCTTCTTCTCCACTAACAGTACGGGTGATCCCCAAGGCGAAGAACTTGGGCGTATATAACCTTTATCCAATAGTTCCTTAATCTGCTTCTTGATTTCCGCCAAATCCTGTGCGGGCATCTTGTATGGTCGCTTCGATATCGGGCCTGTTCCTGGCAACAGCTCAATCAAAAACTCAATGTCTCTATCCGGTGGCATTCCTGGCAATTCCTCGGGAAATACATCAAGGTAATCCTTCACCACCGGCACTTCTTCCTGCACAACTCCTGATAAGGAATTTATTCGTGCTCTCCTCGGCTCATGCCGTGATACATACTTGATTCTCCTCCTTACGGGGTGGTAAGCAAAATTGACTTAGTGGCGCAATCTATGTTCCTCCATACTTGATAACCAATCCATGCCTAATATCACATCCAATCCTTGGGATTCCGAACTATTAGGTCCGAGGGAAAACATAGTGTCCAATCCTTAATGGCAATCGATCACACCATATACTAGCCATGTATTCTGCTCGGGTGAGGTTACTAGCATGGGTGACCTAAGGGCTTGGGTTGGTAATTTGTACTTATCGACAAATCCCTTGATATGTATGAATGTGATGCACCAATGATCGAAAAGAACTAGTGCAGAAATGACTTAACCAAAACTTACCGATTCTTGCATCGGGCTGATCTTCAACCTCCTCCACATCAATGTGGTTCACCTCCTCTGTTGAAAGGGTTTGGCTTCTTTCCGAGCTTCCATTTCCTCCTTGGCCTTGGGACATTCATTTGCATAATGTCCGGTCTTGGAACACTTGTAACAGGTGACATGGCTCAAGTCTTTCTTGGCTGGGGTTGTTGGTGTGGTCCGGTTCTGGCCGTTGCTTCCTCCATTCCCATTACCATTCTTGTGGCCATTTTGGTTGTGCAAACTACCTCCTCCATGGGTATGTGAAACTGAACTCCCCGTTTAGGGGTATAACGGGCTTCTTTGGGCTCGAGTTATACTTCCCCGCCCATACTTCCTCTTGCGGTTCTCAATTTGTCTGCTGCTTTCCTTCAATCATGAGGGCACGGTCTACCAACTCCTGGTAGTTATTGAAACTTGCTACCATCAACTGCATGCTTAATTCATCATTCAGTCCTTCGAAACTTCTCCGCTTAGCTGCATCTCATGTAGCAACGTTATCCGGGGCATAACGTGCTAACTTACTAAAATCATCCACATCTTGCCAACAGTCCTTCCTCCTTGGCGTAAGTTGGGAAACTCACGCTTCTTCATGGCCATAGCTCCTGCTTTGAGACATGGGCGGTGGAAAGCTTGTTGGCTCGATCCCATGTGGCAAAGGTGTCTACAGGGTAAGTGGCTATAAAATTCTCCCACCATGCTGCTGCGGGTCCTTCAAGCTGGTGTGCAGCAAACTTCACCTTTTCTCCATCTGTACATCCTGCAGTGGTCAACTCCTCCCTACCTTACGGAGCCAATCATCTGCTACTATCGGCTCGGTGCTCTTTGAAAACACCGCGGATTCAGCCTAAGGAAACGAGTCAAGTGATCTGCAGGTGGTGGTGGTGGTGGGTTGTTGTTGTTGTTGTTGCCTTGGTTCTGTACCAATGTTTGGATCAAAGTGTTCTGCTGCTGGATCAACTGGGTGATCTCTGGCGGGAAAACAAACCCGGGGTCGCGTCTCGGAGGCATCTGATGGGTTTAGAAAAGACGAGAAATTAAGAATAGAGTGAGGTCTAAGGAGAAAACACTACCCAAATGCACATGAGCAAATGCACACAAAATCACTTCATTCAATTCAAACAAAGGGCTTACAACGACCTAACTATCGCAAAAGTGCGTGTACTATAATGTTACATGGAGGTAATACTACTAATATGTGGGGGTCATCTACTAATTTGAACCGGTGGAAGACTCCATGATGTCTGCTCCAGCTTCGTCTTCAAAGTCGGGTTCACTTGGATCCGAATCGGTGTCGTCGATGATGATGTAGTTGCTCGGACAGCCGATGTACTTGTCTTCATTCTTGAGCGCCAATTTCTTCTTGAGTTCTTCAATCTCATACTTAAGATCGTTATTGTGTCTTGCTACAGCTACGATCTCGTCCATGTAGTCCTTACGTGTAGACTTTAGTTCTCCTTCAAGTTCGATGATCCTTCCCTTTGCATTCTTCAACTCTATCATATCATTGCACATCTGGTTCTCCTGGCATCGAATGTGCTGGTTTATCTCCTGGATGAAAGCCGCAATGGATCGGTCCTTCTTGGTGCTGACTATCTCCCGTTGTTCATTCCGGCGTCCGCAAATCTGGTAGATAGTGACCTTGAGGTCTTCTTGATAAACTTCTCCAATGAGTCCCATGGTGATATGAGCTGCCATGCTCTTTCCCAGACTCCAGGTTGGTGCACTGAAAACACTATCTATAGGCTTGGTGATTGGGGCGAATGTCCTTCCGGAACATGAGCTTGAATCTTCCAGCGCTCCTCTTGAGCAGAGTGGCGTTGAAAGTCCCGTGAAACTTGGTAGTCCAATGTTCGGTACTTGGTGACTTCCTTCAAGTGAAATCCAAAAGGTGTGCCTTCATCTGGTTGGGCGTACTTGATCTTGGCGTCCTTCATCCTAAAAGAGTAGAAAAGATGAGGAGTTAGAAAATGGGAAGAGAGTAGTGATCTATGGCTTTAACTTAGTGGTCGTGTCCTCAAATCAACTGGCTCGATACCATCTCTCAGAGCGACCCGACCGAATGGATCAAGTCTCTCGTGCTCGGTGTCATCCTGGATCAGTAATGCTGACACCACACAAGATTTGAAGGATTTATAATAGAGTAGCAATCACACACTTATTACATCGTTGTCCAGAAGAGGACTTATTACAATAAATATGGCTTAAGGCCATCTAGTAACGATAACAGCGGAAGACTTGGAAGATAAGTGAGTTCATCAACTCCAGCAGCATCACTAAGTATAGAACCACGACCTAAAAGCACCTTACTCGTCGTCTGAAAAGTCTGCAACATGAAAAGTTGCAGCCCAAAAACGGGTCAGCACATGGAATATGCTGGCAATGTAACACATAGAGAATAATGGATGATAAGCCTGTACTACATGCATATGTGGCTGGTGGTAAAGCTCTACGATTACAGATTTGCATAAATCCAGTTTTTCCCTACTGCAAAGGAATAAATTTGTTTAACTATCATGGTGGTTGTTAAACATTGAGAATGGTTGACAGCATCCTCAATCCCAATTAAAAATACTCATTAGAAACCCAACAATATTAATTAGAGTAACATGTTGAGATTCACATGATATTCAAGTACTAGATACTCAAGATGTCCATAACCGGGGACACGGCTAATCATGATTAGTTTATACACTTTGCAGAGGTTTGCGCACTTTTCCCCACAAGACTCGATCGCCTCTTTTTGGTTTCTCGCACTACATGGTGTTTGAGAGACGGATGACCGAGACATAGTCTTTCGGAAGTGTTTGCACCTTACGATGGGTAGACCGTACCACCTACAACCCCTACATCAGCTAGTCTACCACTGTAAGAGTTCACACGACTTAATCAACTATGCCATAGCCCATAATGGCTTGTGGCTGCACACGGAAGTTACTAGTTTGAATAATCTCATGATCCCTTTGAGCCTGGGTGGCGGTCCAAAAAAAAAACAGGCAAGTCCTGATGGAAACCAGGTGCCTCAATCCACCCAGATGTGTGTTTAAGTTGCCACCTTAGATAAACCATTAATTTAACAATCTCACATCTGTCATGGAATTCACTCACCCAATCCACGTCTACTAGCATAGCATAGCATAATAAGCAAACGTAGAAGTAACTCCCAAAGGTTTCATAAGTAAAACAGGTAATAGGTAC
Organism: Aegilops longissima; assembly: GCA_021605205.1. Lineage (NCBI taxonomy): Eukaryota > Viridiplantae > Streptophyta > Magnoliopsida > Poales > Poaceae > Aegilops > Aegilops longissima. The sequence continues at coordinate 314,280,065 of CM038678.1, forward strand.
TACCTCAATCTACTTCCCATCCCACAATTTAAGTAGATCCTAATCATGCAAGTGTTTGAGGATTGATCTAATGCATAAAAAAACTGGGTAGTAGAAAAGGTATGATCAAGTGTTACTTGCCTTGGTGATGATCCGTGAAACCTAGAGATTCAAAGTAACAAGCGGCGCACTCCGGGTGATCTATCGCAGACAAACAACAAGCATACAATAAGAACTCATCTAATGCACAGGTAAATCTCGAATAAAAGATCTAACCAGAAAGTTCAACTTAAGAACCCTGGTTGCAAAAAGAATCGAATCAAATAGAGCAACGAAAGTCAAACGACGAAAGAAAACAACTCGGTTCTAGCAAGTTGAAACTAAGTCAAATTTTACAGTAGCCAAACTTTGTTTAAGTAGATTAGTCGGAACGGCGGTTTCGAGATGAAACTCCAGGCGTTTGAATCACCTGATTCCGATAAACGAGCGAGAAGATAGACTAGAAAGAAAATCGGATCTGAAATCGCTATCAGAAAAATAGCGGAATAAATCCGATGAGAAAGAAAACGACGAACGGTTGAACGAACGGACGTTCATTAACCGAAGCAAACCGGTGATCACGTTCGTTAGGACGAACGGTCCGGCGAACGCTCGCTAAACAAAACCGGAAAGAAAAACCGGCGAGAAAAACCGATCTAGGAAACCGGAACGGAAATCGGAACGATTTACGAAAAACCGAACAGAGGAAAAGAAAAGGTGACGCGGCGCGGGGCTAGTACCTCGAAGAGGCGTGGGGCTCCGGCGCGGCGGCGTTGGGTGGCGGCGGGTGGTGGCGGCGGCGGTGGCAAGTGGCGGCGGCGGCGCTGGTGAGGGCGGCGGCACTGCTGCTGCTGCGGAGGAGAGGAGAGGAGAGGTGTTGGTTTGATGTGTTAGAGGGGGGGGGGTGCTTGGCTATTTATATTGGGGAGGGGAGGGTTTTGCTTGGGGTAGGGGACAAGAAATAGACTAGGATTAGGAAACAAAGAGGGAAAAGATCTAGAAACAGATACGGAATAAATGGAAATACTACAAGAGTCCTACTAGGATTAGGAAAAGAAGCGGCGGCTCCCTGTGCGGCGCGCGCGATGGAGTTGGCCTCCTGGATGGCTTGGCGGCTTGGCGGCTTGGGCCTTTGGCCCAAGGCGCTGCGGGTTTTTTTTTAAATCGGCTTCGCACGCAGAAAAATTCAGAAAAAAAAATCTAAACGAACTCCAAAATTAATAAAGTAAACTTTCCCCGACTCCTAAAAATGAGTCGAACAAAAATGAATTTTAACACGGGGCAAAAATGCAATTTTTGAAAATACGCATTTTTCCCTAAGGCAAATAAACTCCGAGAAAAATCCAAAATTTGATTTATTTATTAAATCGTCATTTTTCCTAAATTTTGGGAAAGTCATATTATTCCCTCTCTTATTTTTGATATTGGAAAAATATTTGAAGATAAAATAAATAAATCCAATGATCCTCTTTTCATAGTTTTGAGAGAACTCAAATACGAAAATTTCGAAATCTCCAACTCTCTCCGAGGGTCCTTGAGTTGCGTGAAATTTCTAGGATCAACAAAATGCACGAAAATATGATATGCATGCTGATCTAATGTATAACATTCCAAATTGAAAATTTGGGATGTTACAATAACCCAAGGACTAGATACTCAAGATTGTCCATAACCGGGGACACGGCTAACCATGATTAGATTGTACACTCTGCAGAGGTTTGCGCACTTTTCCCCACAAGACTCGGTCGCCTCTGTTGGATTTCTCGCACTACATGGTGTTTGAGAAACGGATGACTGAGACACAGTCTTTCAGAAACATTAACTCTCTACTCCGGGTAGACCATACCAAACCTACAAAACCCACTACCTGCTGATCCACCTCTTCAAGAGCTTCACGTAACTTACTCAACTATGCTAGAGCCCATAATAGCTTGTGGCCGCACACGGAAGTTTCTAGCATGAATCATCTCAGTTCCCTTTGAGCCTGGGTGGCGGTCCATAGGAAGATCACACGGGTACCCCGGGATTTCAAAAAAAATATAGACAACACTGGGTTCCCCAGGTGCCTAAATCCACCCAGATGATAATTTAAGTTGCCACCTTAAGTTGGACCATTAATTAACAATCTCACATCTGTCATGGATTTCACTCAAACCCGAACCACGTCTACGAGCATAGCATAGCATAGTAATATAAGCAAGCGTAGAAGTGACTCCCAAGGTTTGATAGTAACAGGGCAATATGTTCTACCTCAATGACTACTTCCCAACCCACAATTTAATGACATCCTAATCATGTAATGCTTGAGGATTAAACTAATGCATAAAACTAGGTATGAAAAGAGTATGATAAATGTGTTACTTGCCTTGCTGACGATCCGCGAATCCTAGAGACTCGTAGTAACACGCTTCGCACTCCGGGAATTCTATCGCAAACAAACAATAACATACATAAGCAACAAGCAAATATGCACAAGATAAACTCAAATAAGAGAGGTTGACCAGAAAGTTCAACTTAAGAACTCCGGTTCGCAAAAAGAATCAAATCAAACGGAGCAATGAAACTCAAACGGCGGAAGAAACAAGATCCGTTTACTAATCGGAACTAGGGTCAAATTTTATAGTATCAAAATCTTGTTCAAGTTGATTAAACAGGAAGAGGGTCTTGAGACAAAGATCTAGGCGTTTGAATCGCCTAATTCCGACTAACGAGCGAAAAGATAAACAGAAACTAAGATCGGATCAGAAATCGTGATCGAGAATATTCGCAGATAAAACTGATAAAAAGAAAACTGACGAACAGACTAACGAACGAGCGTTCGTTAGCTGTAACTAACGGGCGAGAATCGTTCGTTAAAACGAACGTACGGACGAACGTCCGCTAAATAGGTAAACCGAAAAAAACCGATCTAAAAAAACAAATCTAGGGTTTCAAATAAACGAACGGTTTTAAAAAAAACGGCGGTCTCGGATCCGGCGGGTACCTCCGGCGAGGGCTTCGGCGAGGCGGCGGGGCAACGGGGCGGCGGCTCATGGTGGCGGCAGGCAGCGGCGGCAAGCGGCGGCGGCGGCGGGCTGCGGTGGTGGTGGTGGTTTGGGCGGCGGGGGGGGCTCATAAAGAGGGGCGGCTGCTTGGGAAGGGCAAGCAGCGGCGGAGGCGGAGTCCGGCTCGGACTCGATCCGGCGGCGGCAGCCAGCCTGTGACGCTGGAGGCGGTGGCGGCTGGCCGGGCCGGCTGGCTGGTGGTTTCGGCCCGGTCGGTAGGAGTTTTTTTAAATAATTTCACCGACAGAAATAAAATCCTAGAAAATAAAATAAAAAGCCAAAACAAATTTTCACCGTCTAAATAAAATATTTAGGACGAGATGAACATTTTCTTGGCCCTAAAATGCAATTTTGAAAACATGCAATTTTTCTAATGCAAATAAAATCCGAATGAAATCAAATAAAAATCAAATAAATGATTTTATTATTTTTCCTCCAATATTTCAATTATTTTTGGAGAAGTCGTATTATCTCCTCTCATTTATTTTAACATGAAATATTTTTCGGAGAGAAAAATAATTAAAATCAAAATCCTCGTTTCATTACTTGATAAAAATCAAATATGAAAACCAGAAAATCCCCAACTCTCTCCGAGGGTCCTTGAGTTGCTTAGGATTTCGAGGATTGCGGAACGAGAAGTGCAATGAAATACGATATGCAAGGATGACCTATGTATTACATTCCAAATTGAAAATTTAGGATGTTACATGGCTGCACCAGAAATATAATGTTACTCCTTGTAATCAACCTGTTGTAATTGTTCTTTGTTTTAATAAAGTTTTGATATGCTGTGGGGGTTTTGCCCCACAGTTCCCAGTAAAAAACAATATCATGTTAGCTCTATATGATTATGCAAAGCAATATGAAAAACATGTCCCTAGTCATGTAATGTAAGAATGATGGTAGTGCACGGCAATATACTCGGAATGGCTATGAAAATGCCATGATAGGTAGGTATGCTGGTTGTTTTGAGGAGATGGGGTGTTTTATGTGTAGGAGAATAAGAGGAAGTCCTCCCACGGGTTTTGACATACCTGATGCGCCAAGTATTGTTGTGAGAGTGGGCAATGCATGGTATCGTAGAGGCTAGAAAAGTAAGATGAAAAGGAAGTGCAAAGGCTTCAAACTCGCATTAGTCATAAAGAACTCAAACACTACAAAAAAATCATCATAATGTCAGATTGCATAAGACTCAAAAGTTAAGTACCTTGAGGGGATAGTTTGGCAGGGATAAACCCTGCTGCGCATCCCGGATCAACCAAAGATGCAGGGTTCATCAACAAAAAGCCTTTACAATTATTTAATCACTACTCAATTCACCCCTAGAGTCCCCAACTTAAGTTATTAGGTGAAAGAAAGTCAACAATTCAAAGGACTCCTTCAATGGTTTTTGATAAAAAGAACATGGCAATATATTTCAGACGGTCAAAAGATTTCATCATGCTAGGTCAAACTAAAGAAAAACAAGCATGTCAAAATAGCGAGAGACACGATTGCACAAAAACCCTATGATAATGAACATTGCATAAGACCCTGCGCATGCAAATATAACCTCCCCAAGCTTAGAAATTTGTAATACCAAACTCGAGGAGATTACAAAAGAAAAGAGAAAATGCAGTTTTTAAAGGAGATTGTGAGAGCGGCTACCTCCCCAAGCTTAATTTGAAGCAAGGGTTAGACACTTTTACCTTTGAGGTTCAAATAACCTCTCCTTTAATGGACATGGACCTTGCTTCTATGGTGCTTGTTGTGGTCTGGTTGTTTCCTCTAGTAGAACCTGCTAAAAATAAACTAAAAGGAAAACAAATATTTTTTGCTTTTGGGGCTTTTCATTTTTTTTATAGCACAGAGGTTTAGCACCACAAGTGATAAAAGCATCTACCTCAAAAAGATCAGTTCAACTACCTAAGCACCACACTCAAGTTATTAAACTATGTCCAGAAGTGGTACCTCTCCTAGGTTGGGATGAAATGCTTGTGAGTCAAGATATGACCAACAAGTGTGCAGCTCCTAAGTGCCTAATTTAAAAGAGGGTTCTCACTTAAAGTGAGGAACTTACTACTAAGAAACTTTTGTTTGAGCTGGGTTGAAATTGGTAAACATTACCGGACACTTGTAGTTGAGATTTATTGAATAGAAGCAACCAAGTGGCTTGTGCGGATCTTCATACGGTAGGCACCATATCATACACATGACCACATAAGGTTCAAGTCCCTATGAAAATAACACACAAAATAAAATCATCGATTCGGTATACAAACCCAACCGAAAAAAATAAAATAAAAGAAGAATAGGTTGCTAAAGCATAGGTCAAGGAGCTTCGAAGATAATTAAATGGAAGAACAAAGAAAATAATCGGTTAGAAAATACCCCATTGACCTCAGACGTCGAAAATAAACCAGTTGGAGGTATTTTTGCCCTCATACGGCCGGCTGTGTTCGTTGAGTATGCCGTCTTTCGGCCTGGAAGTCCTTACCCAACGTCACCCTCTCATACGAGCGCGCATACGAGCGCAAGCACTCACACGGAATGTTGTCTTGATCTTTGTAAGGTTGCTCTTCGTGGCCACCAGGTTATACGAACGTTCATACGAGCGCGAGCGCTCATATGGTACACCATATTTCATTCTAGTCCTCTTCTGCTCGTGGCCACGAGCTCATATGAGCATGGATATGACCGTAGCGGTCGTATGATACATCGTCTTTTTCCTTGGAGCTACAGAACTTCATGATATTTTTCGTGCTTCCCCCTCTCGTTAGTAACATAACATTTTTGCATAAGAAATAAGAGGAGGCGTGCAGCAAAACATTGGGCTGCTGGTACACTACATTTTTACCAACAAATATTATTCCAAGACCAATGCTAATAGAAAATGTGCAAAACAAAATAAAAGTGCCAATGCAAACATGAATTCAACTAGACTCAAAGACACAAACCTAAGAAAGACACCTACTTACTTCCAGGTTGCCTCCCAAGCAGTGCTTTCTTTATAGCCATGTAGCTGTGCTTCGGTGCTCCATTCGGTCATCCACCCGATCCCAAGAGATATCAACCTCGAGTGTGAGACCTGACTCCGACCAGGGTTTGGAGCACTGATACGTCTCCAACGTATCTATAATTTTTGTTTGTTCCATGCTATTATAGTATTAATCTTGGATGTTTTATATGCAATTATGTGATATTTTATATCATTTTTTGGGACTAACCTATTAACCTAGTGCCAGTTGCTATTTTTTGCCTGTTATTTTGGCTTTTTGGGAAATCAATATCAAACGGAGTCCAAACACGATGAAACTTTAGGGTGATTTTTTCTGGACCAGAAGGGACCCACGAAGGCTTGGGTGAACACAAGAAAAGCCACGAGGGAGCGACAAGCTCATAGGGAGCGCCCATTGAGCTTGTGGGCCCCTCGTGGCACCTCTTGACCTAATTCTGCCTCTATAAATTCCCAAATATTCCCAACATACCAAAGAGCCACCCGAAACACTTTTTCCGCCGTCGCAAGCTTCTGTTCATCCGTAGTCCCTTCTGGAGGCCTTTTTCGGTACTCTGCTGCAGGGGGTATCGATCATGGAGGGATTCTATATCATTCTTTCTCCCCTTCCGATGATGCGTGAGTAGTTCACCATAGATCTACAAGTCCATAGCTAGTAGCTAGATGGCTTCTTCTCTCTATTTGATCTTCAATACAATGTTCTCCTTGATGTTCTTGGAGTTCTATTCGATGTAATCTTCTTTTGCGGTGTGTTTGTTGGGATCCAATGAACTGTGGGTTTATGATATGAATATTTGTGAATATTAATTGAGTCTTCTTTGAACTCTTTTATGCATGATTGTTTTAGCTTTCTATTCCTGTTCGATCTATCCCTTTGGTTTGTCCAACTAGATTGATTTATCTTGCAATGGGAAAGGTGCTTTGTAATGGGTTCAATCTCACAGTGCTTTATATCCAGTGACAAAGTAGGGGATAAGACACGTATTTGTATTTTTGCCATTAAGGAAGAAATGACGGGGTTTATTCATATTGATTGGGTTTACTTTATCTACATCATGTCATCTTGCTTAAGGCGTTACTCTATTTTATACTTAATACCCTAGATGCATCCTGGATATCGGTTGATGGGTGGAGTAATAGTAGTAGATGCAGGCAGGAGTCAGTCTACTTGTCTCAGACGTGATGCCTATATTCATGATCATTGCCTTGAATATCATCATAACTATGCGCTTTTCTATCAATTACCCAACAATAATTTGTTCACCCGCAGTATGATATGTGCTCGAGAGAGAAGCCTCTAGTGAAAAGTATGGCCCCCGGGTATACTTTTATCATATATAAAAACACAAAATACCTTGCTACAATTTTGTTTCTTTTATTTTGTTTTTCAATTTATTTATTTACCTACCACTACGAGATTTAATCCTTCCAAGTAACCACCAAGGGGATTGACAACCCCCTTGTTCGCGTTGGGTGCAAGTATTTGCTTTTGTGTGTGTGCAGGTGTTGTTCATGAGGCTTTGTGTGATTCTCCTATTGGATTGATAACCTTTCTTCTTAACTGAGGGAAATACTTATCTCTTCTGTACTACATCATCCTCTCCTCTTCGAGGAAATCCCAACGCAGCTCACAAGTAGCAGGAAGAATTTCAGGCGTCGTTGTCGGGAAGATATCATCAAGACCTATCCAGTACCTCTACACAAACTATCATTTACTTGCTCTTATTTTTATTTGCCTTTGCTCTCGTTTTCATCTCCTACACTTCATTTTTTATTACAAAAAAATAAAAAATAAAAAATATTTGCTCGTTTGCTTGCTTTGTCGTTGTGACTAGTGCTACTTTCCCTCCTTTGTCTCTCGACTTTGAATTTCTTTACTTCAAACAGAAACAAGGAGAAAATTTGAAGGATGCTTGGTATAGGATAATGGAATCTTATTGTGTTTGCACTACAAAGGGGGATATAAGAATTTTGCTTCAAAATTTCTATGTGGGACTAACTGTGCCCCATGGACAACTTTTGGATTTTACCGCTAAAGGGAACTTTACTGAAAGTGATGCTAATACTGCGTATGAAATAATAAAAGGAATAGTGGGAACTCCACCCCCACAAAATAGATTCAACTATACTCAAGAGGGATTCCAAATCTTGGAAAAACTAGGTGATATGCAGAACAATTTAATTAGGTTACAAAAGTCCAATGAACCCCTTAAAAATGCTACCGGAAACCACAACTGCATGAATACCATTATTACACTTTGCAATAAGCGGCTACATACTTTAGATACTAAAATTGCTTCATTCTATGAGGAAGTGGAAACAATAATGAACCTCTCGGCTTTGATAACAGCCCTACTAGGATGGTGAAGACTAAAGATGACAATACTTGAAACTATGCATTAGTCTAGCTAGGGGCGTAAAATAATAGCGCTTGTTGGGAGGCAACCCAATAGCAATCTAATTTTTATTCCTTTCTTTGCTGTTTTTTGTGTCCACACAATTATGCTACAGTTATGATTGTGTATTCATGTTTTAATTAGTGTTTGTGGCAAGTAAAGCCTTTGGGATGATTTGGTTGATAGTTGACTTGATTCTGTGAAAAAAAACAAAAAAAATTGCGCCCAATATTGGAATTCTTTAATTTCAATCGAACATGATAAAATTCTAAATATTTTTGCACATGATTGATATACAAATTTCCAACATTGTTGTCATATTTTTCAGATTTTTTGGAGTTACGGAAGTATTGCCTTTGTTTAGATCATTACGGGTTGTTCTGGTTTTGACACATTCTATTTTTGTTGCATAGTTTGCTTGTTTTAATGATGCTATGGATTATATCGGGGGGTATAAGTCATGGAGAATTTAGATTACTATAGGTATTATGCAATAATAAAATATGAATGGGTTGATAACAGTACCTAGAGTTTATAATTTTCTTGTTATACTAACGAAGCTCAAGAGGTTTCTGTTCAGTTTTGTGTGCTGAAGTTTTCAAGTTTTGGGTGAGATCACGATGGATGAAGGTATAATGAGCGCTAAGACCCTAAGCATGGGAATTCCCAGGTCACCCCAAGTTAATATTCGAGAACCACCAAGCACCTAAGCTTCGGGATGCCCCAAAAGGCATCCCCTCTTTCGTCTACAATCCATCGGTATATTACTTGGAGCTATATTTTTATTCATCATATGATATGTGTTTTGCTTGGAGCGTCATGTATTATAGTAGTCTTTGCCTTGTTTGCTTTTTATTTTTCCACAATCATTGTTTGCTGGACACACCTTTTCAGAGGGACACACATTTATTCGTGATTTGTTAGAATACTCTATGTGCTTCACTTATATCTTTTGAGCTAGGCAGTTGCTCTAGTGCTTCGCACTACAACAAAACAAAGATTGAGTAACACAATCATGTAACATATATAAAAATGTATTACAGAACAAAATTGCAGTAACACATCGTGTGTGTTGCAGCGCGGACAGTAACACACAGTTGATAAGGTTTGAAAATGTGTTACCGCCACATTACCATAGTAACATATAAGTTTGTGCCGCCGCAGGTGTGTTACAAACCATTTGGTACAGTAACACATGATCATGTGTTGCCGCATAATGTTACAAGCTATATAACTTTAGATAAAAAACAATTAGTGCAAACTATAGTAAAAAGGAATAGTGCTACTATGCTTACAAACACAGGTTCAATTTTCACTCACTTGATTTTCTCAACATTATTTGTCTCATGAGATAAGCTTGTACATAGGTCTTGAACATTTTTTCCGTATTACTTGAGCCTTAATTGTATACATATATGATGAACCAGAGCGCACAGAGAAATACTATTCTTTCCGGTCTCTCCATATGTGGCTCACATGCATTTCGAAACTAAAGTAGGAGCATTTAGCTGACCAATTAAACATCTCTCAGTTTTACTAATATCAGCATTAATATCAGAAATGAATTTGTACAACTAAGCTTGTTTAGCTCGATGGGTGGAGCAGTGCTATTACGACACGAACCACGTAGGCTGATCGTGGTCATCATAAAATGGGGAAACCATAAGCATGATGAGTACAGTGTTGACCGTGGCAGTGGGATGGCAGATCTGAAGCTGCAAACCGCGCAAAGGGTAGTTAGCAACCGATGTTTTCTTTGGAATAACAACTAAGATTTGGTATGGACAAGAAAGTACAATCAACAAGTGACAAAGAAATGCAATTCTGCTGTCTCTCTATATGTCGCGACATGCATTTGGAAACTCAAGTGGGACCTTTAACTAACCAATTAAATGTGTCTGTTTACTAATATCAGTATCATATCACAATCATATTGGAATAACTAAGCTTTCGAATTTTGAGTGTTGTGTTGTTTAGCTTGAAGGGTGGAGTAATGCTAGTACGACAGAAAGCACCTACGCAGATCATAGTAGAGTAGATAAAAGGGGAAAACCCTAAGCATCAAGAGAAAAAACAGGAAAGTGGAACTAGCTAGACCAGTGGGTGGCGCACATGATTTTTGAAACGAATATAGGAACATTAGGTGACCAATTAAATGTTCTATGTTTTAGTGATATGAGCATCATATCATATTCGTATTTCAACACGTAAGCTTTGGGTTCAGGTCTTGAGGAGCAATGCTAGCACAACCCGAAGCACCTACAATCATGGTAGTGAATATAAAGGGGGGAAACCGTAAGCTTTACGAGTATAGTGCCCATGCCATGGCGGATCTGAAGGTACAAACCGGACAAAGCTACTTCACAACCAATGTTTGCTTTCAACTAGCCACTATGATTTGGTACAGACAATAAAAGTACAGTAAACAAATTACGATCTATTTTCCTGGTGAGATCAATAACTTAAGCACATATGGAAGAGTAGCACCTCTCTTGCGACGCCGTGTAGGCCTCTATTGATATGTTGAGGGTGCTGCGGGTGCGATGGCTGTCGACAGCGGGGAAGAAGACTTTAGACAGCAGACGGCCGGGTCGGGGGATAAATCATGTTGCCGTGGACGAGGCGGTCGTAGGAGCGGAAACGGCAAGCTGGACGACGGCACCGATGAAGCGAGAGGACGCGATGAAAGGATCCTGGTCCAGTGTCGTCGATGAAAGACGTCCATCTCTTGTAGTGGACGATGGGGTAGGGGTAGCGGCTCCGGCAAGGTGGAGGATGGGTGGCGGACGGAGGAGGCTGGCCGTAGTGGGGAGGTTGTCATGGCATCGACGGTGTATGAATGGGGAAATGGAGCGGAGGGGGATCTCAAACTTTGGGACGCGCTTCTCTGAAATGTGGGAAAGTTACGAACTTATCCCCTGTTTAAAATTTCGCACATCGCGTCGGTTGGGGATAGGACGGTAATCTCGCATCTCCCAAATATTTGCCGGTAACTATTTCAAAGAGGAGAGGTGTTTTGTCACCACGGTTGGCGCCCACGATGTATGAACGGGTCTGACAGGTAGGGCGGTTGTGTCACGTCTGAGGGAAGTTACACATCTGCCCTTATTTAAAATATTAGCCGACATCGATTTCGGACGAGGAGAGTTTGTTTTGCTGCCCACCGTGTATGAATGGGGAAATGGAGGGAGAGACACATGTCTTTCAGACGAGCTTGAATCAAATGTGTTTTGCCGCCCACGTTTGGCGCCCACCATGTCTGAATGGGTTCAGAGGCCGTCGTGTCACGTCTGATTGAAGTTACTAGTCTACCCCTATCGACAGCAGTGTAAATATGATCGATAAGGATGTAAGTGTTAGGGGTACACAGTAATTTCCAGCTCACAAACACTTGCTTCGGGCAGCCCACAAATTATAGTGGGTGTTTAGTGCTACCTCTTGAGCACTGCGTTGGTTTTCCCTTGAAGAGGAAAGGGTAATGCAGTAAAGTAGCGTAAGTATTTCCCTCAGTTTTTGAGAACCAAGGTATCAATCCAGTAGGAGGTCAAGCTCAAGTCCCTTGCACCTACACAAACAAATAAGAATATCGCAACCAACGCGATAAAGGGGTTGTCAATCCCTTCACGGTCACTTACGAGAGTGAGATCTGATAGAGATGAGAAGATCATATTTTTGGTATTTTTTTGATAAAGTAAAAGTAAAGAAAGCAAGTAAACAGTAATGGAAATAACGGTAGATTAATATGATGGAAAATAGACCCGGGGGCCATAGGTTTCACTAGTGGCTTCTCTCAAGAGCATAAGTATTACGGTGGGTAAACGAATTACTGTCGAGCAATTGATAGAATTGAGCATAGTTATGAGAATATCTAGGTATGATCATGTATATAGGCATCACGTCCGTGACAACTAGACCAAACGATTCTCAGATCTACTACTATTACTCCACACATCGACCGCTATCCAAAGATGCATCTAGAGTATTAAGTTCATAAGAACGAGTAACGCTTTAAGCAAGATGACATGATGTAGAGGGATAAACTCATGCAATATGATATAAACCCCATCTTTTTATCCTCGATGGAAACAATACAATACGTGCCTTGCTACCCCTGCTGTCACTGGGAAAGGACATCACAAGATTGAACCCAAAGCTAAGCACTTCTCCCATGGCAAGAAAGATCAATCTAGTAGGCAAAACCAAACTGATAATTCGAAAAGACTTGCAAAGATAACCAATCATACATAAAAGAATTCAGAGAAGATTCAAATATTGTTCATAGATAATCTTGATCATAAACCCACAATTCATCGGATCTCGATAAACACACCACAAAAGAAGATTAAATAGAATAGATCTCCAAGAGAATCGAGGAGAACTTTGTATTGAGATCCAAAGAGAGAGAAGATGCCATCTAGCTAATAACTATGGACCCGAAGGTCTGAGGTAAACTACTCACACATCATCGGAGAGGCTATGGTGTTGATGTAGAAGCCCTCTGTGATCAATGCCCCCTCTGGCAGGACGCTGGAAAAGTCCCCAAGATGGGATCTCATGGGTACAGAAGGTTGCGGTGGTGGAATTAGGTTTTCGTGGTCGCCTATGATGGTTTGGGGGTACGTAGGTATATATAGGAGGAAGAAGTAGTTCGGTGGAGCCACGAGGGCCCCATGAGGGTGGAGGGCGCGCCTGGGGGGTAGGCGCGCCGCCTACCTCGTGGCTTCCTCATCTGTTGCTTGACGTCCACTCCAAGTCCTCTGGATCACGTTTGTTCCGAAAATCACGTTCCCGAAAGTTGGCAAAAAAACAGCAATTTGGGCTGGGCCTCCGGTTAATAGATTAGTCCCAAAAATAATATAAAAGTGTATAAATAAGCCCACTAAACATCCAAAACAGAATATAAAATAGCATGGAACAATCAAAAATTATAGATACGTTGGAGACGTATCAAGCATCCCCAAGCTTAATTCCTGCTCGTCCTCGAGTAGGTAAATGATAAAAAACAGAGTTTTTGATGTGGAATGCTTCTTAGCATAATTTTCAATGTAAATCTTTTTATTGTGGCATGAATATTTAGATCTGAAAGATTCAAGATAAAAGTTTAATGTTGACATAAAAACAATAATACTTCAAACATGCTAACCAAGCAATTATGTCTTATCAAAATAACATAGCCAAAGAAAGCTTATCCCTACAAAATCATATAGTTAGGCTATGTTTCAATTTTGTCACACAAACGTTCTCATCATGCATAACCCCGATGACAAGCCGAGCAGTTGGTTCATACTTTTTAACGCGATTCAGCCTTTTCAACTCTTACGCAATACATGAGCGCAAGCCATGGATATAGCACTATGGGTGGAGTAAAGTATAATGATGGGGGTTATGAGAGAAGACAAAAAGGTAGCAAGTCTCACATTTACGCGGCTAATCAATAGGCTATGGAGATGCCCATCATTGATGTCAATGAGAGGAGTAGGGATTGCCATGCAACGGATGCACTAGAGCTATAAATATATGAAAGCTCAACAAAAGAAACTAAGTGGGTGTGCATCCAACTCGCTTTCTCACGAAGACCTAGGGCATTTTGAGGAAGCCCGTCATTGGAATATACAAGCCAAGTTCTATAATGAAAAATTCCCACTAGTATATGAAAGTGACAACATAGGAAACTCTATATCATGAAGATCACGGTGCTACTTTGAAGCACAAGTGTGGAAAAAGGATAGTAATATTGTCCCTTCTCTCTTTTTCTCTCATTTTTTTTCTTTTTTTTCTTTTGGGCCTTCTTTTTTTTTAGTCCAGAATCTTATCCGACTTATGGGGGAATCAGAGTCTCCATCATCCTTTCCTCACATGGGACAATGCTCTAATAATGATGATCATCACACTTTTATTACTTACAACTCAACAATTACAACTCAATACTTAGAACAAAATATGACTTTATGTGAATGCCTCCGGCGGTGTACCGAGATATGCAATGAATCAAGAGTGACATGCATGAAAAATTATGAATAGTGGCTTTTGCCACAAAATACGATGTCAACTACATGATCATGCAAAGCAATATGACAATGATGAAGTGTGTCATAATAAACGGAACGGTGGAAAGTTGCATGGCAATATATCTCGGAATGGCTATGGAAATGCCATGATAGGTAGGTATGGTGGCTGTTTTGAGGAAGATATAAGGAGACTTATGTGTGATAGAGCGTATCATATCATGGGGTTTGGATGCACCGGCAAAGTTTGCACCAACTCTCAAGGCGAGAAAGGGCAATGCGCGGTACCATAGAGGCTAGAAAATTGTGGAAGGTTGAGAGTGCATATAATCCATGGACTCACATTAGTCATAAAAAACTCATATACTTATTGCAAAAGTTTATTAGCCCTCGAAGCAAAGTACTACTACGCATGCCCCTAGACAGATAGATTGGTAGGAAAAGACCATCGCTCGTCCCCGACCGCCACTCATAAGGAAAGCAATAAAAGAACACCTATGTGTCAAAATCGTCACACAACTTTCACCATACGTGCATGCTACGGGACTTGCCAACTTTAACACAAGTATTTTTCAATTTCACAATTACTCAACTAGCACACTCTAATATTACCACCTTTATATCTCAAAACACTTATCAAGTATCTAACTTCTCATAACATTCAATGAACTCGATATGGAAGATTAATTTCACAATTAAAGCGAATTACCATGCTGTTTAAGACTCTCAAAATAATATAAGTGAAGTATGAGAGATCAATAATTTCTCTGAAATACAACCACCGCGGTGCTCTAGAAGTTATAAGTGAAGCACTAGAGCAAAAACTATATAGCTCAAAAGATATAAGTGAAGCACATAGAGTATTCTAACAAATTCTGAATCATGTGTGTCTCTCTCAAAAGGTGTGTACAGCAAGGATGATTGTGGCAAACTAACAAACAAAGACTCAAATCACACAAGACGCTCCAAGCAAAACACATATCATGTGGTGAATAAAAATATAGCTCCAAGTAAGTTACCGATGGTTGAGGACGAAAGAGGGGGTGCCTTCTGGGGCATCCCCAAGCTTTGGCTTTTTGGTGTCCTTGGATTTACATTGGGGTTCCTTCGGCATCCCCAAGCTTAGGCTCTTGCCACTCCTTGTTCCATAATCCATCAAATCTTTTATCTGAAACTTGAAAACTTCACAACACAAAACTTAACAGAAAATCTCGTGAGCTCCGTTAGCGAAAGAAAACAAAACACCACTCGAAGGTACTGTATTGAACTCATTATTTATTTATATTGGTGGTAAACCTACTGTATTCCAACTTATCTATGGTTTATAAACTATTTTACTAGCTATAGATTCATGAAAATAAGCAAACAACACACGAAAAACAGAATCTGTCAAAAACAGAACAGTCTGTAGTAATCTGTAACTAACGCAAACTTCTGGAACTCAGAAAAATCTACCAAAATAGTTAGACCTAGATAATTTGTTTATTGATCTGCTTCAATTGGAATCAGTATTTTATCATGTTCTGGTAATTTTTGACAATTGTTTTCGTCAACAGAAAGTTTCTGGAATTTTCAGCAAGATCAAATAACTATCCTCCAAGAAGATCCTATAGGTTTAACTTGGCACAAACACTAATTAAAACACAAAAACAAATATAACCAGAGGATAGATCAAGTATTTATTCCTAAACAGAACCGAAAAGCAAAAAAAAAACTAAAAATAAAATTTGGTTGCCTCCCAACAAGCGCTATCGTTTAACGCCCCTAGCTAGGCATAAAAGCAAGGATAGATCTAGGTATTGCCATCTTTGGTAGGCAATCCATAAGTGGCTCTCATAATAGATTCATATGGTAATTTAATTTTATTTCTAGGAAAATGTTCCATGTCTTTCCTTAACAGAAATTGGAATCTAATATTCCCTTCCTGCATATCAATAATTGCACAGATCGTTCTAAGGAAAGGTCTACCAAGAATAATAGGACATGAAGGATTGAAATCTATATCAAGAACAATGAAATCTACAGGCACATAATTCCTATTTGCAACAATAAGAACATCATTAATTCTTCCCGTAGGTTTCTTGATAGTGGAATCGACAAGATGCAAGTTTAAAGAGCAATCATCAAATTCACGGAAACCTAACAAATCACATAAAGTTTTTGGGATCGTGGAAACACTAGCACCCAAATCACACAAAGCATAACATTCATGATCTTTAATTTTAATTTTAATTGTAGGTTCCCATTCATCATAAATTTTTCTAGGGATAGAAACTTCCAACTCAAGTTTCTCTTCATAAGATTGCATCAAAGCATCAACGATATGTTTAGTGAAAGCTTTATTTTGACTAAGCATGCGCAGAATTTAGCACGGATTGCAACAAAGAAATACAATCTATCAAAGAGCAATTATCATAATTAAATTCCTTTAAATCCAAAATAGTGGGTTCATTGCTATCTAAAGTTTTAACCTCTTCAATCCCACTTTTACTAATTTTTGAATCAAGATCTAAAAACTCTGAATTTTTGGGACGCCTTTTAACTAAAGTTGACTCATCTCCAGTCCCATCATTATCAAGATTCATATTGCAAAACAAATATTTAATAGGGGACACATCAATAACTTTTAGATCTTCATATTTTGTAGCGACCAGACCCGAATGGATCAAGTCTCTGTGCTCAGTGTCATCCCTGGATCAGTAATGCTGACACCACACAGTACTTCGAAGGATTTATAGCAGAGTAGCAATCACACACTTATTACATCGTTGTCCACAAGGGAACTTATTACAATAATATGGCTTAAGGCCATCTAATAATAACAGCGGAAGGCTTGGAAGATAAGCGAGTCCATCAACTCCAACGGCATCACCGAGTATAGAACCACGACCTAACACCTTACTCGACGTTCGAAAAGTCTCATAGCGTGAAAGTTGCAGCCCAAAACGGGTCAGACACATGGAATATCTGGCAATGTAACACATAAAGAGCAATGAAGGAATAAGCCTATACTACATGCATATATGGCTGGTGGTAAGGCTCTCTGGTTACATTTGCATAAAGCTGATTTTTCCCTACATCAAAGGAATAATTTTATTTAACTATCATGGTGGTTGTTAAACATTGAGAATGGTTGACAGCATTCTCAATCCCAATTAAAAAGTACTCATCAAAACCCAACAACTTTTATTAGAGGTAACATGTTGAGATTCACATGATATTCAATTACAGGATACTCAAATTGTCCGTAACCGGGGACACGGCTAATCATGATTAGTTTATACACTCTGCAGAGGTTTGCGCACTTTTCCCCACAAGACTCGATCGCCTCCGCTTGGTTCTCGCACTACATGGTGTTTGAGAAACGGATGACCGAGACATAGTCTTTCAGAAGCGCTAGCACCTTACATGTGGGTAGACCGTACCAACCTACATCCCCTACATCAGCTAGCCTACCCGTAAGAGTTCGCACAACTTAGTCAACTACGCCAGAGCCCATAATTGGCTTGTGGCTGCACACGGAAGTTTCCAGTTTGAATAATCTTATGATCCCTTAGAGCCCAGGTGGCGGTCCAAGAAATACAGGCAAGTCTGATAGAAACCAGTGCCTCAATCCACCCAGATGTGTGTTTAGGTTGCCACCTTAGATAAACCATTAATTAACAATCTCACATCATCATGGATATTCACTCACCCAATCCACGCCTACTAGCATAGCATGGCATAATAAGCAAACGAGAAGTAACTCCCAAGGTTTCATAAGTAAAACAGGTAATAGGTACTACCTCAATCTACTTCCCATCCCACAATTTAATTAGATCCTAACCATGCAAGTGTTTGAGGAATAGATCTAATGCATAAAAACTGGGTAGTAGAAAAGGTATGATCAAAGTGTTACTTGCCTTGTCGATGATCCATGAGACCTAGAGATTGAAGTAACAAGCGGCGCACTCGGTGATCTAACGCAGACAAACAACAAGCATACAATAAGTACTCATCTAATGCACAGGAAATCTTGAATAAAAGATCTAACCAGAAAGTTCAACTTAAGAACCCAGTTTGCAAAAGAATCGAATCAAAATAAACATCAAGGTCGAAACTCGAGAGAGAACGACTCGGTTTTGCAATCTGAAACTAGGTCAAAATTTCACAGTAGCAAAACTCTGTGAAAGTAGGGTAGTCGGAACGGCGGTTTCGTTACGAAACTCCAGGCGCTTGAATCACCTGATTCCGATAAACGAGCGAGAAATAAAACAGATTTGAAAATCGGATCTGAAATCGAATCAGAAGAATAACGGATTAAATCCGATTAAAAGAAAAACGACGAACGGATTAAATAACGGACGTTCGTTAACAGAACGAATCCAACGAACGCGTTCATTGAAACGAACGGTTCGGTGAACGTTCGTTAATTAAGAAAACCAAAAAAAACCAATCTAGGTTTTTAAAAAACCGAACATCTTTTTTTTAAAAACCGGATCGGTTTTTAGGGGAAAACCGGATCGGGGCGCGGGGCTACCTCCGGTGATCTCTCGCCGGCGGGGTCCGGCGGGGCTCCGGCGGGGTGGCGGGGTCCGGCGGGGTCGGGAGGCGAGAGGGCGGCGGGGTTCCGGCGTCGGCGGCCCACGGCAGGCAAGGGGTTCGATCGGGGCGTGGGTTGAAGCGGCTCGGGTGAGAGAGAGGGGGGCGGCGTGATTTATGAGGGGGGGTTCACGGCTTGGGAAGGGGCAAGGCGCGGGTGGAGGCGGACTCGAGGCGGGCGGGAGGCGCGCGCAGGCGGCGGGTTCCTTCAAGCGCCGAGCCGAGAGGAGAGGAGGAGGTGGGCGGGGGGCGCTGGTCAGCGGCTGGGCCTCGGCCAGAAGCGTTTTTTTTATTTAAAACCAAACGAAAATAAAAAAAATACCAAATGAATTCCAAATTAAATAAAACAAAATTTCCCCGACTCCTAAAAATGAGTCGAACAAAATGAACTTTTAAAAACGGCAAACATGCATAAATTTTTAAAATGCTCATTTTGCCTAAGCAAAATAAATCTTCCAAAACCAAATTTTGATTTATTTATAATATCTTCATTTTTCCTAAATGTTGGGAAAGTCATATTATTCCCTCTCAAAATATTTTTTATAGGAAAACTTTATGAAGATAATTTAAATAAATCCAAATGATCCTATTTCCAAAATTTGAGAAATTCCCAAATATGAAAATAATGAAATTTCCAACTTCTCCGAGGGTCCTTGAGTTGCTGAAATTTCTAGGATCGGAAAAATGCGAGAAAATATGATATGCATGATGACCTAATGTATAACATTCCAAATTGAAAATTTGGGATGTTACAAACCTACCCTTTAAGATGAATCTAGCCCTCGAGATTCGGGTTGGCTAGAAAATAGGTGAGGTGGTCCCCGAGCAAAACTTCCTCTCTTTCCTGGTGGCTTCATCCTCGGTGTGGTGGCTCCACCGAACTTTGCAAAACTTGATAACCTTGCTGCGGGTAACTCTGCTGGCATAATCGAGAATCTTAACAGTTTTTCCTCATAGGTCAAGTCATCCTTCAATGAATTGCTTCCAGTGGCACTGTGTGTCTCTTAACGGTACCTCTGCTATCTCGGGTGACATTTCTTCAATCGAGAAACATGGAATACATCATGAACTCCGACAGTCCTTCCGCAATTCCAACTTATACGCAACTTCTCCCATGCGTTGCAAAATCTTATATGGTCCAACAAACGGGTGCTAACTTTCCTTTCACTCCAAAACGCTTAACTCCTCGAGCGGGGATACTCGAGATATACTCTGTCTCCAACTTCATACTCAATCGCTTTGCGCTTTGAATCGGCATAGCTCTTCATGCAGGACTGGCTACCTTGAGCCTGTCTCAATTAACTTAACTTTCTGTTCGACTCCTTAATCAAATCTGGTCCAAACAATCGCGATCTCCGTTTAGTCCCATGACAACGGTGTCCTGCACCTTCTTCCATCTGAGCCTCGAAGGTGCCATCTTTAAGCTGGTTTGGTAACTGTTATTGTAGGAAAATTCTGCATACGGCAAATTATCATCCCAACTAGATCCATAATCTAGTGCACAAGCTCTCAGCATGTCCTCCAAAATCTGATTGACTCTCTCGGTCTGTCCATCGGTCTGTGGGTGGAATGCTGTACTGAATTCCAATCTGGTTCCCAATGTCTCGTGCAACTGGTTCCAAAATTTCGAGGTAAATTGGGTTCCTCTGTCTGATACAATGCTCCTCGGAACTCCGTGTAAACACACAATTCTGGTCATGTATATCTTTGCCAACTTAGCACTGCTATAGGTAGTCTTGACTGGAATAAAATGAGCTACCTTGGTCAAACGATCGACTATGACCCAAATCGAGTCATATCCTGAACGGGTCTTTGGCAAACCTGTGATGAAATCCATGCCTAGTTTATCCCACTTCCATTCGGGTATCGGCAACGGTTGTAACAATCCTGCTGGCTTCTGATGCTCTGCTTTTACTTTCTGACATACGTCACAAATTGCTACATACTCCGCAATATCCTTCTTCATTCCGGTCCACCAGAAAATATTCTTCAAATCCAAATACATCTTGGTATTTCCTGGGTGAATCGAATAGGGTGAATCATGGGCTTCTTGCAAAATCAACTTCCCGATCTACGGGTCATTGGGCACATAAACACGGTCTTCAAACCATAGGGTATCGTGCTCATCCTCACGAAATCCTTTAGCTTTTCCTTTGCTCATTTTCTCCTTTATAGAGGCAACTTCCTTATCTCGCCTTTTGGGCTTCTCGATTTTGTCCATCGATGTCGATCGAATCTCCAATGCTGCTACATAGCCTCTCGAACTATTTCCAAACATAGCTCTCGAAGGTCCTCGGCTAACTCATTGGGTATTCCTCCCATCATTAGGGTATTGACGTGGCTCTTACGGCTCAATGCGCCGCCTACGACATTAGCCTTTCCGGGTGATAATGCAATCTCATGTCATAATCCTTGATAAGTTCTAACCATCTCCTTTGTCCGAGATTCAGTTCATACGTGTGAAGATGTACTTCAAACTCTTGTGATCCGTATATACTTCACAATGATTTCCAATGAGAAAATGTCTCCATGTCTTCAAGGCGTGCACAACGGCTGCTAGCTCCAAATCATGAGTGGCATAATTCAACTCATGGGGCTTAAGTTGTCGTGAAGCATACGAAACAACTTTTCCTTCCTGCATAAGCACGGCTCCAAGTCCTCGACGTGAAGCGTCGCAATACACCTCAAAATCCTTAGTCCGATCCGCAATATCAAACTGGTGAGGTAACCAATCTTTTCTTCAACTCCTGAAAACTTGCCTCGCAGTCCTCAGTCCATATGAATTTGTTTTCCTTCTTCAACAATTCAGTCATAGGCTTTGCAATTCTTGAGAAATTCTCAATGAATCTTCGGTAGTATCCTGCGAGTCCAAGGAAACTCGAATCTCTCAACTGTCGTTGGTGCTTCCCATTTGGTTACGGTCTCAACTTTTGTGGGGTCAATCTGCTATTCCTTCTCCGGATATAACATGTCCGAGAAATCCAACTTCCTTTAGCCAAAACTCACATTTGCTGAACTTGGCATACAACTGGTGTTCCCTCAGTTTCTCCAAAACCAATCGCAAATGTTCCTTATGTTCCTCTTCATTCTTCGAGAAAATCAAAATGTCATCAATGAACACCACGACGAACTTATCCAAAAACTCCATAAACACTTTGTTCATCGTGTTCATGAAATAGGCTGGTGCGTTAGTCATCCAAATGACATAACGGTATACTCATACAGTCCATATCTCGTGGTAAATGCTGTCTTGGGTATGTCCTGCTCCCGAATCTTCAACTGATGGTACCCTGATCGCAAGTCGATCTTGGAAAACACTTTGGCTCCTTGCAAGCGATCAAACAGATCATTTATCATAGGCAGCGGGTACTTGTTCTTGATTGTTACTTCATTGAATCCACGATAATCAAAAACCATTCTCAAAGATCCATCCTTCTTCTCCACCAATAAAACGGGTGATCCCCAAGGTGAAGAACTTGGGTGAATGAAACCTTTATCCAATAGTTCCTTAATCTGCTTCTTGATTTCCGCCAAATCCTTTGCGGGCATCCCAGTCGGTCGCTTCGATATCGGGCCTGTTCACGCAACAGCTCGATCAAAACTCAATGTCTCTATCCGCGGCATTCCCGCAACTCTTCCGGAAATACATCAGGAAAATCCTTTACCACTGGTACTTCTTCCTGTACCACTCCTGATAAGCAATTAACTTGTGCTCTCCTCGGCTCGTGCCGTGATACATACTTAATCCTTCTTCCTTCTGGTGTGGTGAGCAAAATTGACTTTGTGGTACAATCTATGTTTCCTCCATACTTTGATAACCAATCCATTCCTAATATCACATCCAATCCTTGGGATTCCAGAACTATTAGGTCTGAGGGGAAAACATAGTGTCCAATCCTTAGTGGCAGTCGATCACACCATTTACTAGCCATGTACTCGCCTCGGGTGAGGTTCCTAGCATGGGTGACCTAAGGGCTTGGGTTGGTAACTTGTACTTATCCACAAATCCCTTGATATGTATGAATGCGATGCACCAAGATCAAAAGGACAACCGCAGAAATGACTTAACCAAAACTTACGACATCGTGCATCGGTGATCTTCAACCTCCTCCACATCAATGTGGTTCACCCGTCCCCTGTTGAAAGGGTTTGGCTTCTTTCCGAGCTTCCATTGCCATTTCCATTCGCCTTCTCGATACCATTTGCATAGTGCCCATCTTGCGGCACTTAAAGCAAGTAATGTGACTCAAGTCTACCTTGGATGGTGTAGACGGGTTGGTGCGGTTCTGTCCGTTGCTTACTCCATTCCGCTCCCATTCTTGGTGCCATTATGGTTATGCGAATTACCTCCTCCATGGGTATGCTGAAACTGAATTCGGATTTAGGGGTATAACGAGGCTTCGCTGGGATCCGAGTTATACTTCCCTTGTCCATACTTCCGCTATGTTCTCAATTTGTCTTGTTTTCCTTCAATCATGAGGGCTCGGTCTACCAACTCCTGGTAGTTGTTGAAACTTGCTACCATCAACGGCATGCTGAACTCATCATTCAGTCCTTCTAGAAACTTCTCCGCTTAGCTGCATCCAGAGTAACGCTATCCGGGGCATAACGTGCTAATTTGCTAAAGTCATCCACGCATCGCCCAACAGTCCTTCCTCCTTGGCGTAAGTTGCGAAACTCACGCTTCTTCATGGCCATGGCTCCTGCTGAAACATGGGCAGTCTGGCTTGTTGGCTGGTCCCATGTGATGGTGTCACGGGTAAGTGGTCAGAAATTCTCCCACCATGCCGCCAAGGGTCCTTCAAGCTGGTGTGCTGCAAACTTCACTCTTTCTCCATCTGCATCCTGCAGTGGTCAGCTCCTTCCTATCTTGCGGAGCCACCATCCGCCACAATCGGCTCGGTGCTATCGGAATACACCGCGGTTCAATCTAAGGAAACGAGTCGATGATCCGCAGTGGTGGTGGTGGCGGTGGGTTGTTGTTGTTGTTGTTGTGCACCAATGTTTGAATCAGGGTATTCTGCTGCTGGATCAATTGGGTGATCTCTGGTGGGAAAACGAATCCGGGTCGCGTCTCTGAGGCATCGATGGTTTTAGAAAAGAAGAGAAATGTAGAATAGAATGAGGTCTAAGGGAAATCACTACCCAAATGCACATGAGCAAAAACACACAAAATCACTTCATTCAATCAAACAAGGGCTTACAACGATCTAACTATCGCAAAAGTGCGTGTACTATAATGTTTACATGGAGGAAATACTACTAATATGTGGGGACTTCAACTAATTTGAACCGTGGAAGACTCCATGATGTCCGCTCCACCGTCTTCAAAGTCGGGTTCACTTGGATCCGAATCGGTGTCGTCGATGTTAATGTAGTCGCTTGGGTATTCGACATACTGGTCTTCATTCTGAGCGCCAACTTCTTCTTGAGTTCTTCGATCTCGTACTTAAGATCGTTATTGTGTCTTGCCGAGCTACGATCTCGCCCATGTAGTCCTTGCGTGTAGTCTTTAGTTCTTCTTCCAGTTCGATGATCCTTCCTTTGTCTTCTCAACTCCAACATGTCATTGCACATTTGGTTCTCCAAGGCGTCGAATGTGCTGATTTAGCTCTGGATGAAAGCTGAAATGGACCTATCCTTCTTGGTGCCGACGACGTCCCAGCTTGTCATCTCGGCGTCCGCAAATCTGGTAGATGGTGTCCTTGAGGTCTTCTTGATAAACTTCTCCAATGCGCCCCATGGTAATGTGAGCTGCCATGCTCTTTCCTGCACTCCAAGTCGGTGCAATCGAAAACACTATCTATAGGCTTGGTGATTGGGGCGAATGTCCTTCCCGAACGTGAGCATGAATCTTCCAGCGCTCCTCTTGAGCAGAGTGGCGTTGAAAGTCCCGTGAAGCTTGGTAGTCCAATGTTCGGTACTTAGTGACTTCCTTCAAGTGAAATCCAAAAGGTGTGCCTTCATCCGGTTGGGTGTACTTGATCTTCGCGTCCGTCATCCTAAAGAGAGTAGAAAAGATGAGGAGTTAGAAAATGGGAAGAGAGTAGTGATCTATGGCTTTAACTTAGTGGTCGTGTCCTACGGTCGGCAGGTGCTCGATACCATTCTCTCAGAGCGACCAGACCGAATGGATCAAGTCTCGTGCTCGATGTCATCCTGGATCAAGAATGCCGACACCACACAAGATTTCAAGGATTTATAGCAGAGTAGCAATCACACACTTATTACATCGTTGTCCACAAGGGAACTTATTACAATAATATGGCTTAAGGCCATCTAATAATAACAACGGAAGGCTTGGAAGATAAGCGAGTCCATCAACTCCAACGGCATCACCGAGTATAGAACCACGACCTAACACCTTACTTGACGTTCAAAAGTCTCATAACGTGAAAGTTGCAGCCCAAAACGGGTCAAGACATGGAATATGCCGCAATGTAACACATAAAGAGCAATGA
Source organism: Aegilops longissima (assembly GCA_021605205.1). Classification (NCBI taxonomy): domain Eukaryota; kingdom Viridiplantae; phylum Streptophyta; class Magnoliopsida; order Poales; family Poaceae; genus Aegilops; species Aegilops longissima. The sequence goes on from CM038678.1 coordinate 314,305,565, forward strand.
AGGAATAAGCCTATACTACATGCATATATGGCTGGTGGTAAGGCTCTCTGTTACATTTGCATAAAGCTGATTTTTCCCTACATCAAAGGAATAATTTTATTTAACTATCATGGTGGTTGTTAAACATTGAGAATGGTTGACAGATTCTCAATCCCAATTAAAAGTACTCATCAAAACCCAACAACTTTTATTAGAGGTAACATGTTGAGATTCACATGATATTCAATTACAGGATACTCAAATTGTCCATAATCGGGACACGGCTAATCATGATTAGTTTATACACTCTGCAGAGGTTTGCGACTTTTCCCCATTAAGACTCGATCGCCTCCGCTTGGTTCTCGTGACCGCATGGTGTTTGAGAAACGGATGACCGAGACATAGTCTTTCGTAAGCGCTTAGCACCTTACATGTGGGTAGACCGTACCAACCTACATCCCCTACATCAGCTAGCCTACCCGTAAGAGTTCGCACAACTTAGTCAACTACGCCAGAGCCCATAATTGGCTTGTGGCTGCACACGGAAGTTTCAGCTTGAATAATCTTATGATCCCTTAGAGCCAGGGTGGCGGTCCAAGAAATACAGCAAGTCTGATAGAAACCAGTGCCTCAATCCACCCAGATGTGTGTTTAGGTTGCCACCTTAGATAAACCATTAATTAACAATCTCACATCTGTCATGGATATTCACTCACCCAATCCACGCCTACTAGCATAGCATGGCATAATAAGCAAACGTAGAAGTAACTCCCAAGGTTTCATAAGTAAAACAGTAATAGGTACTACCTCAATCTACTTCCCATCCCACAATTTAATTAGATCCTAACCATGCAAGTGTTTGAGGAATAGATCTAATGCATAAAAACTGGGTAGTAGAAAAGGTATGATCAAAGTGTTACTTGCCTTGCGATGATCCATGAGACCTAGAGATTCAAGTAACAAGCGGCGCACCGGGTGATCTAACACGCACAAACAACAAGCATACAATAAGTACTCATCTAATGCACAGGAAATCTCGAATAAAAGATCTAACCAGAAAGTTCAACTTAAGAACCCTGGTTGCAAAAGAATCGAATCAAAATAAACATCAAGGTCGAAACTCGAGAGAGAACGACTCGGTTTTGCAATCTGAAACTAGGTCAAAATTTCACAGTAGCAAAACTCTGTGAAAGTAGGGTAGTCGGAATGGCGGTTTCATTCTGAAACTCCAGCGCTTGAATCACCCGATTCGATAAACGAGCGAGAAATAAAACAGATTTGAAAATCGGATCTCAAATCGAATCAAGAATAACGGATTAAATCCGATTAAAAGAAAAACGACGAACGGATTAAATAACGGACGTTCGTTATCGAATCGAATCCAACGAACGCGTTCATTGAAACGAACGGTTCGGTGAACGTTCGTTAATTAAGAAAACCAAAAATAAATAAAATAAAACCAATCTAGGTTTTAAAAAACCGAACATCTTTTTTTAAAAACCGGATCGGTTTTAAGGGGAAAACCGGATCGGGCGCTGGGCTACCTCCGGTGATCTCTCGCCGGGGGTCCGCGGGGCTCAGCGGGTGGCGGGTCCGCGGGTCGGGAGGCGAGTGGCGGCGGGTTCCGGCGTCGGCGGGGAACGGCGGCGGCGGCGGCGGGGTTCGGTCGGGCGTGGTTGGGGGCGGCTCCAAGTGAGAGAGAGGGGGGGGCGGCGATTTATGAGAGGGGGGTTCGCGGCTTGGGAAGGGGCAGGCGGGTCTGAGGCGGACTCGAGGCGGCGGGCGGGAGGCGGCGGGCGGCTTCACGGCGCGGCCGAGCCAGGGAGAGGAGGAGGTGGGCCGGGGGCTGGTTGGGCGGCTGGGCCTCGGCCCAGAAGGCGTGTTTTTTTATATTTAAAACCAAACGAAAATAAAAAAAATACCAAATGAACTCCAAATTAAATAAAACAAATTTTCCCCGACTCCTAAAAATGAGTCGAACAAAATGAACTTTTAAAAACGGCAAACATGCATAAATTTTTAAAATGCTCATTTTTGCCTAAGCAAAATAAATCTTCCAAAACCAAATTTTGATTTATTTATAATATCTTCATTTTTCCTAAATGTTGGGAAAGTCATATTATTCCCTCTCAAAATATTTTTTTTATAGGAAAACTTTATGAAGATAATTTAAATAAATCCAGATGATCCTATTTCCAAAATTTGAGAAATTCCCAAATATGAAAATAATGAAATTTCCAACTCTCTCCGAGGGTCCTTGAGTTGCGTGAAATTTCTAGGATCGGAAAATTGCGAGAAAATATGATATGCATGATGACCTAATGTATAACATTCCAAATTGAAAATTTGGGATGTTACATATTTATTCTCATAAAAACTAGAAGAACACACTTTCACAAAGCAATCTTTCTTAGCACGCATCCTAGCGGTTCTTTCTTTGCACTCATCAATGGAAATTCTCATGGCTTTGAGAGACTCATTGATATCATGCTTAGGTGGAATATATCTAAGTTTCAAAGAATCAACACCACGAGAAAGTCTATCCACGTTCCTAGCACTACAAAAAAATACACTTCCGTGATGATACGTTTTTATCACAGTAGGTCGCGTTTTTTGTCATGCATGTACATCCATGACAAATTTATGACAGAATCAAGATAGTCATACCTGTGCTGTCCTAGAAGTATTCGATGATTACCAAAATTATCATCACGGAAGTGTCCACTTCCATGACGATAAATCACGCGTCACAGAACTGCTTTCGTCAAGGGTGACGACACGTGCCATCCACCGTAACGAAACACCGTTAAGCTATCGGGTGGGGTTTTGGATCCGATAACCCTTTAACAGCCCCGACCAATGGGGATTTTCCGTGTAAAATCATCATTGGTGGAGGAAACACGTCTTGGCTCACCGCTGGGACAGATGTCATCCACTCATTAGATGTATACGCCTATGATACGTCGACAGTGGCACGCCCAACAGAGGCCCATTCTCGTGAAAAGGCCGCCCGTTGACTTGGTCAAAAGGTGGCGGGCTGGCCCATGGAAAGCTCGTTAACGGCTTGTTCGATATAGCCCATTTACAGCCCGCTAACCCAAGGCCCGTTCGCCCTATCCGAATTAGGCCCAATGGCGCCATCTGGGCCATCCAATATGATTCCAGCCGTTTACTTCGCCCATGTATGGCCCATGACGCTTTTCGCCCATATGAGGCCCTATGTAACTCTTGGCCTATTAACGCCCATGGTGAAACTGGCCCGCAATGAACAGTGTATCACTTTACACCCACTAACGGCCCGTGGTGAAACTGGCCCGTAATGAAGAGTATATCACTTTATACCCATTAATGGCCCGTTATTCAGTTGGGCGTTTCAAGAAATGTTATCTTTCGCCTTCTCGAGCACATTTATTCTAGAGCTCATTTCAAAGATTCGCTTACTTACGGCCCGTTCTCGTCATTTTTTCGCTTGTGGCCAAATTCAACCTGGGTTACATCGCCCGCTTGTGGTCCGTTAATATGTTGGGCCATTTTCATAGCGCCATCAACACGGCCTATTAACGATGGCCCGTTATGGTCATACGGCCCGTATAAGGCCCATTGATGATACGGCCCGTAGAAGGCCCATTGTTTCTATGGCCCGTAGAAGGCCTACTATTTCTACGGCCCGTAGAAGGCCCATCGCTTTACGGCCCGTAGGAGGCCCAAGATTACCACAAGAAATATTAGCCCATGGTTATTGTGGCCTAGTTTTAAAAAGAACTGCACGACTACAAGCAAACAAATAAACAAGACAACAAGGAAATAAATAAGCAAGCAACTTATGCTATGCTATCACGGTTGTTACATATATTACATCCATCGGGCATCAAAGTTCGCCACCAAAGGCAAATATAGGGAACAAAGCAGCATATCATATACACTAGTTGTCAAAGTTGGCGACCAGCGCAAATAAACGCCGCAGACAAAACAAATCCGAATGAAACCACTTCGAAGATCTCAAGAAACAATATCCCGGTACCCATAATGTCTGGCAAGATGCTTAGCAAGCTTATTAACTTTCTCTTGTTTGGCGCTTAAATCCTCCAAATACTGTCATTGCACCGAAAATATGCATTTGAATTCTACAGGACTTCCTCATTCCTTCACTTTTTCATCGCAGGACATCGATCGATGTCTTTCAACTTGAAGTTGAGACTCAAGAAGACGAACTGATTCAGCAATGAGTTCAAGAGCTTGTGCCAGCAGAGTGGCCATAACTCGAACACTACATCAAGACAGGACTTTTGGGTTCCCTCACCGTCGTCAAGATAGTTTTTATCAGCTTTCTTGGAGACCAACAGGATGTCTCACTATCTTGAACCTTATCTGCATTACTTCCTTTACAATTGATAACGCGGCATCGTTTCTCCAATATTTTGTCTGCATTCTAAAAGAGAAACAAGCAGACACATCACATGTTTACCATGCTGTATATGAAACTCATTTTGGTAAATGAGTGATGAGGACATGAATACCTTGGATACGACCAAAAATATTGCATACATGTATATTTGTGAGGTGATTTCTAATGCAAACTATGCAATAATTTATTTATGTCATCCAGGACAAAAATACTTCACAAACTTTTATACCATGTCTAATTGCAGGTGTATGGGACATTTGTACAATCCACATATGAAGATAAGGGAGAAAGAGGAATTTACTTGCTGTTCAAAAAGTTCTCTCGGGTCACTTTTGGCCCAAGAGAAGATAGAGTCCAAGTCTCTCACGTTCTGGACTCAGATTCAGGCTGCATGCACATACCTGACTCAAAATGTCAATAACTTTTTCATCCGAACTCCAAATTGATGATTCTTTTTTGTTGGAAAATAGATTTCGTGCACTTTGCAACCCAATTGATTCACCTTCAAATTCATCCGGAGCGTTGAGTTATGGACGAAACAACTGATGTCAGCAGAGAATCTGAGTCAAACTACAAGTCCAATGGTGTTACGTCACCTCCACTTGGGCCCATTGGCCTTGTACGACCTAGGGTTAGTTTTAGGCTGCCTTGGGACGCCCTCCCACCTCCTTGGCCGCCACCCTTGCTCCTATGTAAGTAGATCCATCTAGTAGCTTTTCTCTTGGGATTTGTTTAGTTAAAAGTTAGCCATTGCAACTTCGTACTTCGCTTGTGTCCAACGACCAGACCAAGACCGCTTACGGATCCCCACCATTATCAATACTTCATATATATTTGCAATATTCAGATTGCTTTATCATATTCTTGCTCGCTCTTCGATTGCTTGCAGGAATAGACCTTCGTGGTCGTTGATCGTGCTCCAGCGTGGGTCAATAACCTCTCGGAGTTGGTTTAGCGATTGCTAAGGCGCAACGTCAGGCACGCTTTGTAGTCGATCGTCAAAGTTGACTCCACCAAATCGATAGTTATCATCTCATCGAAAGATCGGGACACCTCGCCTATCAAGTGGTATCAGTTTTCAGGTTGCTCGTGAGAATTTCCAGTTTTCCCTAGATTAGATTTATTTTCTTACCTATTGTCCAAGAAAAAGCCACAAAAAAAGTTAGATCTATTCATCCTTTGTCCAAGCCAGTCTGAGCCTTTGCAATTTTCTTTTCATTGTTTGCATTATTGAATTATCGGTTGCATCGTCGTGTCGAGTTGCTGGTCTTAGTGTCTAGTTCGTTTAGAGTTTCGAGTTCTGTTCACATTAGTCACGCCGCCGCTGCATCGTTATCCCTTTCGTTGACCACCATCCATCCATCAATTCCACCACGTGCTACCCACTGTTCATTGTCATAATCATAGTTGAGATCGTTCACATCTTCACTTGATCCAATCTCCATCTTATCTAGTTTGTTTGGAAAAGGTGTCCTTGTAGGGAAAAAAAGAGAAAACAAGTAAAAAAAGGAGAGAAGGAAAAAGGAAAAAAAGTGTGAGAAAAAAAGAGAGAAGAAAAAAAAACAAAGTTCGGATCTATCTAGACTCAATCTCGTAGCTGAATTCGGATTGGAATCTGTTTTGTGTACTGTTCAGTAAAACAGGCATAACTTCCTCATACGAAGTCCGTTTTGGCTCCGCGAGTACTCAAATTAAAGCTAGAGACGAGCCGCATCTAAATAGTTGCAGAAACTAGTTCAATATTTGACACCTCAAAATCTGCTTCTAAATAGGTCTTTTTGCCCTCCAAAGTTCGTGAACACAGCTTATTCCAGTTTTTCAAACCAGTTTTAGAATTTTTTGACTCCTCATATCAACTCGGAATTGAGTGATTCTTTTTGCATTGGAAAGCTCGAGTTAGTAGCATTCTTTGAAAATAGTTATCAGAAAATTGGCTCAATCTTTTCAAGAGGAAAATTGGAAAGAGAGCTGTTGTATATCCTGCTTGGCAGTTGTTTTTCATCATTATCTTTAATGCCGTTGTGATCTTCACTTATATCTTGCTGTCCAGAGCTACTTAGTATCCTTCATTGATGCTAGTTGTGCTACGCCGTGACCTCATTAGTGTTCTAGGCTCGCGTCTCTAGTCCGGTCTAGCCTAGGACCAGCACAGTACCATCGTTGAGCGTTTATTCAATATTGCATCTCTGAATTGATTATTGCTAATCTTTTGCTACCATATATAGCCAACCCAGCTCCACATATTTCTACACCGTGTATACGTACGTTCCCCTGGCAATTGCTTTACACAATTTTCGGAGTTATTTGACATCGCTGGTTGCCTGTCACCACCTGCCGCATGGTAAGAACTTGTAAGATATTGATATTTGCTTTACTGTGAGCACTTTACAACCACATCCTAGTAGTTCATAGGAACATTATACTCGAATTTTGTTTCTTGTTTTTGCTAATCATGACAGGTTCCAGAGATATAAGTTCTTGGACGACGGACACATCTTCACCATCACGAGAGTTGGGACAACACACACAAGCACATGGTCAGGTTATCTCTTTACCGTCATTTGAGGGTAGATTTAATCCTGCTATTTATCTAGCTTGGGAGTTTGAAGTAGAACAAGTTTTTAGTAACCATGACTTTTCTGAACTTGAGCGAGTACGAGCTGCCACTAGAGCATTTTCTGGTTTTGCTTCGCTTGGTGGAGTGTGCATTGTAAGAAAAACATTGATAACCAACCCACAACTTGGAAAGATTTGAAAGATGTAATGAGACAACATTTTTTCCCTCCTTACTATCATCGTGAATTGCTTCGCAAATTTGAACAATTTAAACAAGGCAACAACAATGTTCACGCTTACTACCAAGAGTTCAAATCTTATATGCATCATTGTGACATAGAAGAATCTAAGAATGATACAATGAATAGATTTTTTGGTGGTTTGAACCATGATATTCAGGCAAGATTTCAGTATATTCCTCGTTGCATTACTGGTATGTATGTTCGTGCTTGTACCTTTGAGAGACAGATACATGAGGATGCATTGGGTGACTACAACAACTACTATTCCAGTTCGTGCTCACCACCGCCGGTCGGTTCTTACACCGTTGCACCTAGTAGAGCAGCCCCACCTTGGATTGTGAGCGCGACATCATCTCAAGAGTATGGTGCATTGTCAACGTCCGTGCATCGCATCAGCTCGCCTTTGCGACAAGGTAACAAAAAGGTATTGATGATATAACTTCACATGAGAATGATGCATCCCTAGTTAACTTGAGTGCATCATGTGTTGAGTTACCTGGTGATTTGAGCACATCACCTATTTTAGAGAATCTTGATACTGTCATGAATGCGTCATGTGATCAAACAACTGAAATACCAACAATTTTGAGTGCACCCATTGAATTAACTATTGATGCAAAAGAATAAATGTTTAATCATTTTTTGACCCCTAATCTTGGTGATGATTCTGTGTCGAATGACTTATTGCATGTTTGCTTATTTAAGCATGTTGTAGCATGTAAATTTGATGCAAGTAAGGTTTATTCACCAATGTTGGGATGGTTTAATGATGAACATCATCAATCTTTTAAAATGAATAAGAGCTTCACTTATATGTGCAAACTGAGTTGCAATATTTTCATGCCTTCTACTTCTTGTGATAATGTTTTGTTTCAGATTACGCAAGTTACTCATCTATTCATGTCTCATATGTGCAAAAATCAAGGGAAGTAAAAATGGATGACATATACATATACAACATGTACACCTTGTCTCTTTTGTTAGCCACATTACGGACTAAGCAACGCCGAGGACGGCTTTGTTTTCAAGAAGTGGAGGATGATGAGGACATGACTACCTTCGATACGACCAAAAATATTGCATACATGTATATTTGTGAGGTGATTTCTAATGCAAACTATGCAATAATTTATTTATGTCATCCAGGACAAAAATACTTCACAAACTTTTATACCATGTCTAATTGCAGGTGTATGGGACATTTGTACAATCCACATATGAAGATAAGGGAGAAAGAGGAATTTACTTGCTGTTCAAAAAGTTCTCTCAGGTCACTTTTGGCCCAAGAGAAGATAGAGTCCAAGTCTCTCACGTTCTGGACTCAGATTCAGGCTGCACAGACATACCTGACTCAAAATGTCAATAACTTTTTTCATCCGAACTCCAAATTGGATGATTCTTTTTTTGTTGGAAAATAGATTTCGTGCACTTTCCAACCCAATTGGATTCACCTTCAAATTCATCCGGAGCGTTGAGTTATGGACGAAACAACTGATGTCAGCAGAGAATCTGAGTCAAACTACAAGTCCAATGGTGTTACGTCACCTCCACTTGGGCCCATTGGCCTTGTACGACCTAGGGTTAGTTTTAGGCTGCCTTGGGACGTCCTCCCACCTCCTTGGCCGCCACCCCTTGCTCCTATGTAAGTAGATCCATCTAGTAGCTTTTCTCTTGGGATTTGTTTAGTTAAAAGTTAGCCATTGCAACTTCGTGTACTTTGTTTGTGTCCAACGACCAAACCAAGACCGCTTACGGATCCCCACCATTATCAATACTTCATATATATTTGCAATATTCAGATTGCTTTATCATATTCTTGCTCGTTCTTCGATTGCTTGCAGGAATAGACCTTCGTGGTCGTTGATCGTGCTCCAAATGGGTCAATAACCTCTCGGAGTTGGTTTAGCGATTGCTAAGGCGCAATGTCGTGCACGTTTGTAGTCGGGTCGTCAAAGTCGACTCCACCAAATCGATAGTTATCATCTCATCGAAAGATCGGGACATGACTACCTTGGATACGACCAGAAATATTGCATACATGTATATTTGTGAGGTGATTTCTAATGCAAACTATGCAATAATTTATTTATGTCATCCAGGACAAAAATACTTCACAAACTTTTATACCATGTCTAATTGCAGGTGTACGGGACATTTGTACAATCCACATATGAAGATAAGGGAGAAAGAGGAATTTACTTGCTGTTCAAAAAAGTTCTCTCAGGTCACTTTTGGCCCAAGAGAAGATAGAGTCCAAGTCTCTCACGTTCGACTCAGATTCAGTTGCATGCATATACCTGACTCAAAATGTCAATAACTTTTTCATCCGAACTCCAAATTGATGATTCTTTTTTGTTGGAAAATAGATTTCGTGCACTTTCCAACCCAATTGGATTCACCTTCAAATTCATCCGGAGCGTTGAGTTATGGACGAAACAACTGATGTCAAAGCAGAATCTGAGTCAAACTACAAGTCCAATGGTGTTACGTCACCTCCACTTGGGCCCATTGGCCTTGTACGACCTAGGGTTAGTTTTAGGCTGCCTTGGGACGTCCTCCCACCTCCTTGGCCCCCACCCCTTGCTCCTATGTGAGTAGATCCATCTAGTAGCTTTTCTCTTGGGATTTGTTTAGTTAAAAGTTAGCCATTGCAACTTCGTGTACTTCGTTTGTGTCCAACGACCAGACCAAGACCGCTTACGGATCACCACCATCATCAATACTTCATATATATTTGCAATATTCAGATTGCTTTATCATATTCTTGCTCGTTCTTCGATTGCTTGCAGGAATAGACCTTCGTGGTCGTTGATCGTGCTCCAAATGTGGTCAATAACCTCTCGGAGTTGGTTTAGCGATTGCTAAGGCGCAACGTCGTGCATGTTTGTAGTCGGATCGTCAAAGTCGACTCCACCAAATCGATAGTTATCATCTCATCGAAAGATCGGGACATGACTACCTTGGATACGACCAAAAATATTGCATACATGTATATTTGTGAGGTGATTTCTAATGCAAACTATGCAATAATTTATTTATGTCATCCAGGACAAAAATACTTCACAAACTTTTATACCATGTCTAATTGCAGGTGTATGGGACATTTGTACAATCCACATATGAAGATAAGGGAGAAAGAGGAATTTACTTGCTGTTCAAAAAGTTCTCTCGGGTCACTTTTGGCCCAAGAGAAGATAGAGTCCAAGTCTCTCACGTTCTGGACTCAGATTCAGGCTGCACAGACATACCTGACTCAAAATGTCAATAACTTTTTTCATCCGAACTCCAAATTGGATGATTCTTTTTCTGTTGGAAAATAGATTTCGTGCACTTTCCAACCCAATTGGATTCACCTTCAAATTCATCCGGAGCGTTGAGTTATGGACGAAACAACTGATGTCAGCAGAGAATCTGAGTCAAACTACAAGTCCAATGGTGTTACGTCACCTCCACTTGGGCCCATTGGCCTTGTACGACCTAGGGTTAGTTTTAGGCTGCCTTGGGACGCCCTCCCACCTCCTTGGCCGCCACCCTTGCTCCTATGTAAGTAGATCCATCTAGTAGCTTTTCTCTTGGGATTTGTTTAGTTAAAAGTTAGCCATTGCAACTTCGTGTACTTTGTTTGTGTCCAACGACTGCACCAAGACCGCTTACGGATCCCCACCATTATCAATACTTCATATATATTTGCAATATTCAGATTGCTTTATCATATTCTTGATCGCTCTTCGATTGCTTGCAGGAATAGACCTTCGTGGTCGTTGATCGTGCTCGGCGTGGGTCAATAACCTCTCGGAGTTGGTTTAGCGATTGCTAAGGCGCAACGTCGTGCACGTTTGTAGTCGGATCGTCAAAGTCGACTCCACCAAATCGATAGTTATCATCTCATCGAAAGATCGGGACACCCTCGCCTCTATCAATGAGTTCAGTAGTAAAGTGGACAGGATAACAGCATGAAACAAACATATATCTATGTGCCATGGTCACTTTATGGTCTAATCATTCTAGTTTTTGTTGCCAAATCAAGATAGAGACACAGTTCAAATAATATTTGTTCAAGACAAAGCTGAATTGACAGAATATAAGTGTGGGTAACTATAGAGCAATAACAACACTTGTAATGTGCATGACATGAGAACATAACTATTTATTCAATTGAAACTGAAATCAACATAGAGCAGGTTACAACAAAGAAACCAGTTAAAGAAACAGGTTTAAAACATACCTGCTATGCGCCATTGGAGTTTTAATTCCATCCTTCAAATTTAAAAATAGTTGGTATGAGTAAATACAGTAATGCAAGAGCAAAGGAGTATGAACCATAGCTACAGAACCTGACCTGAGAACAAATCTTCTTCTCCTTTAAGCGTTGAGTTGGGATTCGAGTGGTGGTCCTCGTGCTTTGGGCACTGCAGTTCCTTACTAACCGCCGTGTTTGGGTGCTCTGTGGTGGAGACGGTGCTGTGTCAACTGGAACTGGGTTACTATCTGCCGGGTTGGGGTTAAAAGGTGTAGCTGTTCTCTGTCCAACTGGTAGGGGTACAATCATGCGAGAGTCTGGGTTATGTGTGGTGGATCTGGTCCTTGGGCAAGTACAACCGTGGTTCTATCTGCATCAACTGGTAGCACTATCTTTTCTCAAGACCGTGTTGTTACTCCTTAGATACTGCCATCACGCTCTCCAATTCAAATGGCTGATAAAAAGGAAAGTAATTGAAAGTATAGACATTGTATGATAGACAGTGCAATGGATAGTGGGGAATAAAAGAGGGCATGAAATAATTCATATTTATGTTGTCTAACCAAACAGGATAGCATGACACAATTTCACATATATGATGGCTAACTAAATAGGATAGCATGACACAATTTCACATTATGATGGCTAACTAAAAAAGATGGAAACACATAGTTCAAAATATGAGACTATGTAAATAGGATGACATGACATAACTATATAATGTGTTTATTAAATAGGTTGGCATGCCACAATTCACATATATTCATGGATAGAATGCCATAATTCTAAATATGATGACTGTAAACACTAAACAGGATGAGATGACATAACTATATGATGTCTTTATTAAATGGGTTGCCATGCCATAATTCAGATAGATGATGTGTATGTACTATGTAAACATGATGGCATGATATAATACAAATATATGATTTATATAGTAAGCAAGTAAGCAGATGGCAATCTATATATGATGTAAAAACTAAGCAATGCAAGACAACATGCATGACATGGGTAATATAACCCTGCCAAGTTTGAGCATAGACCTCAGGGGGGAAATAGGACTGGTCATCAGTCTCTGAATCCTCCTCCGAGGAGCTCTCTATAGCCAGCAAGATGCCTGCTTCAGCAGGTAGCATTGTCTGCTCTGAATACCTTGTTTTCACTCCAGATACTTCCATCACCGCTTCAAATGGTTGATGCACAGGAAGAGTAGTTGAATATACAAACGTTGTCGACAAATGGAACACGTAATACAAAAAAATGATAGCATGATATAATTCACATACATGATGATTGGCTAAACAGCATGGCATTGCATAATTCACGTATATAATGCCTTTGCAACAAGATAGCATTGTATAATTCACATATATAATGTCTTGCAACAAGATGGCAATGCATAATTCACATATATGGTAATTAGACACCTTTGAGCAATGTGGCATTCACACAAAGCATGTCTAAACTAATCAAATGGCATAGCAATGCGAGACACCATACACGATATGAGCAACATAACCCTGCCAAGTTAGAGCATACACCTCGTGGGGGATAGGACTGGTCATCTGCTCTCAATCCTCCTCCGAGGAGCTATCCAGAACCAGCGAGATATGCGCTTCGTCGATAGCATAGTCTGCTCAGAAGACCTTGTTTTCACTCCAGAATTTGCCATCACCGTGTCAAATGGCTGATGCACATGAAGAGCACTTGAATGTACTAACATTGTTGATGAATGTAATATGTAACGGAAAAAAAGATGGCCTGATATAATTTACATATAAGATGACTGCCTAAGCACGATGGCATTGCAAAATTCACATATATGATGCATGGCTAAACAAGGTGGCATTGCATAATTCACATAAATGATGAATAAACTAAACAGATGGCATTCGCACAAAGGATGTCTAAACTAAGAAGATGACATATTTGATGTATAAAGTAAGCAATGCAAGACACCATATGCATGATATAACCAACATCAGCATGCCAAGTTAGAGCGAAGACCTCAGGGGGTAAATAGGAGTTACCTTCTCCTTCTGAATCCCCCACAGAACAGATATCTTCCTCTCGATTACAATCCGAAATGCGTGGAGGGGGGGCTGCCTTTGCGCCTACCATGGAGCGACGTCTGCATGAAATTATATTGCCACGCAAGGCTCGTCTCTTTTGCTCTACATGTTTAGTTCCATTGTTTACAATAACAGTCATGCGTAGGAATAAAACATAGTGAGATTATGTAAGGAGTGCATGCAGAAATCCAGAGTGATGGTAGCAACCTGTGGATAGACCCAAAACCAATAATAGCAGGCAGATAATGGCTTCAGTTAATAAATACAGATAATGGATTCTTTACTGTTTGTTGCCCACCCAACATGAAACTCATAGTAGACACCGGAGATTAACCAGATAGTAGATAGATACTATTGATAGCGGCCCCGATATGTACCCCACAACCATTTAAAAATCAAGTTTGACCATTAGTTTGGAGCTGACTCAGAGTCTAATCGGTGAACAGGACGATAAAGTAGCATGTAATATTAAGCGATGCATAACGAAGCGGACACGAAGAGTGCGACCTCTCTTGCGGACCCGTGTAGTCCTCGAGGTCATCTGCTCGGTTGATGATGGTAATGCAGTTTTCATGGCTGCCAGCGGCGGGGAAGAAGATCTGAGGCGGCGAAATACAGTCTACAGGCCGGATCCCTGCTCTGCTGGACCCTTCTATCGTTGGAGCAGCTGAGCTGGGGTGGACGACGACGCAGCAGGACCGGGACAAACCACGCAAGGTTTTCTTTGACAACTATCTGTAAGAGAAGTAATTCTGTAAGGGCTCGCTTGAATTGGAGGATTCCAACAATGCAGGATAGGAAATAGACAGGAATAGGATAGGAATGCACGACAAAACAGAGAATTTTGAAAACACCGGATTTCCGCTAACTGGTGTTTGATTCACAACAATTGGAAGATCATAGGATGCAAAGAAGCATGGTGAGATTAAGTCAAACCACAAGAAAATGTACGGTTATAATGCTATTATGCTACTATCTCTTAGTCTTGTGCTTCATGAATAGGAATTTGAAAAGGAGGACAAGTGAAAATTAAAATTCCTACATTTTTTCTTTCAAGGAGACACTAAAGGAACAAATCCGTGTGCTCAGTGGACAATATATATAACATGTAGAGTAAAAAAGAGATGCAACAAGTGTACAACCTCTTTGGCGAAGCCATGTCGATCTCAGCGTGATTCGGTTGTGTAACGCCCCGGATTCGATGCGCCAGGTGTCCTTCAGTTATTCGCCGTCGTTGCCATGTCATTTGCTTGCGTGTTGCATTTTGCCATGTCATCATCTGCATTTTATCTGCATGTTTTTCAAAACTTGCATCCGTTCGGGTTCTCCCGGTTCTCTTCGTTGTCCGTTCCGAGCCTAGACACACTCACACGCGCCCGCGGCACCTCCGTAATATTATTTTGTAAGTGTCATAAAAACGTTCTCGGAATGGGTTGAAGCTTGGCATGTGGTCTTATTATAGTGTAGACAGAGCGTCATCAAGTTTCACGCATTCGAGCTCGCTTGATAGCCCAACCGTTAAACATATAGCGGCACCGCTGCGGTATTTTCGCCGGACGTTTCGGTCTCTGGATCAGTCGCCGGGCCTCACTTCCCTTCTCTCCTCTCTGCCCAACTCATCTACACAGCCCACCAACCCCTCACCTAAGCCCCCTCCGCTCTGGACCGTCCGATGGCGATCGTACGATCCGAAAACGGAGCAAAACCCCTAACCCTAGCCTCCTTTTCTATTTATAGACGCCTCCCCTGCAATTTTGGCCTCCTACCAACCCTCCTCCTCAATTCCCGCAGCCAGCCGCCGCTCCCGCCTCGTTTTCAGTGCCGGTGCACTCCCCGCCGCCAAGTGTCGCCGCCCCGTTCGTTGCGCCGCCGTCAGCCGCCGCCTCCACCAACCACCGGGCGCCACTTGGCGTCTCCACGTCCTCCCGCGCCTCCCACCGCGCAGGGCCCGTCAGAGCCCATCCGCGGCCCGCCGCCGGGCCGAATCAGGCCCGCTGCCCGCGCCGCCCTTGCGCCCCGTGCGAGCTCCAGATCGGGAGGAGCCCCGATCTAGAGCCCGAGCTCCCGCCGCCCCGACTCCTTCCGGCCCCCTCGCCGGAGTGCGCCGCCGGCGACCTCGCCAGGCCAGGCCTCGCCGTCCCCTGCTCCCTCTTCTTCCCCGCGCTTCCTCTCTCTCTCACCTCGCTCTCTCTCTTCTCCCCGCAGGGCCTCCATGGAGCTCTGCCGCGCCAGTCCTTCGCCGCCGCCCTTGTGCGCCTCCCGCCGCCGGATCGAGCTCCTGATGCCGAGAATGGACTCCCGACGCCCGGATCCAGCTTCCCCGCACCGGATCTGACGCCCTCCGGCCGTTTCTCTGCCGTATTGCGCCGCCGGCCTCGTCCTTGGGAAGGACGACGACCGCCCAGCCTCGCGCGTCCCTGGGCCGCCGGCCTCCCTAAGGCCCATCTCCGCCCGGCCTGCCTCCTCCTCACAGGTGGATCATGGCCCAAAGACGCTGCCTCCTCGAGGCCCAGCCCAGCTCGCCAGCCGGCCCATGCCACCTCTCCTTCCTCTCTGGGCCAAAGCCCGTGGTGAGCAGCCCTATCCCTCGCCCGGTGCACAATTTAACTATATGACGCTCATCTCGTTTTTTTTTCTGAAAAATTGGTTGTCCCCAGATCTGCTACATTTTATGCCCCTGTTCATCGCATCATAACTTGTTGCATACTGCTCCGTTTCGTGCGTGTAATATGTCAAATTGTTCGTCTCAACGAGTACATCATTTCATCTCATTGCATCATTTAGATTTGAGCTCATCTTGATGCCCGAAATGCTGTTAGAAGAGGGCTATGTGATGTTAGGTTCAGATTCTTATCAGTACATGCACTTTTGTCATTTTTGCCATGATTGATGTGTGCACCCTATGAACTTGAGTCCTACATGTGTTTTGTAATATGCCATGCCATCTTTACAGGGGTGTACGCCATGTATTTTTTTTATCTCTGTGGTGACTAGCACAAGCATGCAAACTAGGCTTCATGATTTTGCTGATTTCAGCCCCTGTTCTGCTGATATTTTTATGCCATGTAAACTTGATGCTACCGAGAGATACATGCCTATTTTAAGATACTTCAGTAAGGATGTTTTGAACATATGGTTATTCTCTATCCATCCATGCCTCTGTTTGCAATTATGGAGTGCCATAGTTTGAGTCAATCGAGCACTACTTTTGCTATAAAATGTTTCCTGGCAGGTTGTTTACATGTTATTCAATTTTGCCAAGGTTGTTGTAGTTGATCCGTGTATGGTATGATGTTTTTCTTGCCATGTATAGCTTCTATGCCATGTCTTCTTACTGTGAGTTGCCTTGCCATGCCATGTTTTGCTCTGTGGTGAGTGGTTCAAGCTCACCAACATGCCTACTTATTGTTATTCCTGCCATGTATAAATCTGTAATATAACTTGCTATGTTTACATGAGTGCTATCATATCTTCTGGTCCTTTTTGGCTCATGGTCACTAAAGGACATTTGATCTATGCAATTAGTAGATTCATGCTATGCCTTTGTTTGCATTGATAAGTTCCTGTAACATGTTGTTTGATAGCTCTAAACAATGCAACCTGATGTTAATTCCTGATAAGTCTGAAACTGTTATTATTTGCAATCTTGCCATGTGTGTTTGAGCATGTTCTAGTGATTTCTGGAGATAACTCAGTGTTCATGTTTTGTCATGCTTTACCTGTACATCATGCCCATGCCTTTTTTTATTATGTTGAGGTGTTGTAGCATAGTGTTTTGATGCTTGCAATATGCCTAGTTGCTGTTTTGGACAGATTGTTGTCATGTCTTGTTTCATGTGTATGTGTTGAACCGTTGCTCCGTTTTGAGTGTGCTCTATATGAAACTTGCTTGATTTTGCATGTAGTTTCATATTATCATGTTGCATCCTCGTTTTGAGGTGTTTGCTTGATGTTTGTATGCATTTTGCATCAATGCCATGCTTAACTTGTTTTGCTCTTATCTTCTAGGCCGTAGCTCCGAATTTAATGAAATTTATATGTAACTTGACTAGAATTTCGTGTAGATCATTGTGGCGTATCTTAAATTGCTGTTTAACAACTTGAACATGAGGTTTATTCAGATCTGGACCAATTTCGAAATTTGCATATGAGGACTTACCGGAATTGTTCTATGTTGTTTCCGGCCTCATTTAAACTTGCTTTGATGTGTTGCTCTTGTATGCATCATCTCCTGACATGAGTAGCCTCATGTAGTCTTGTCATGCATCATGCTTGTTGTGCATCATGTCTTGTCTATGTGTGGTGTTTACTATGTTGTGTGCTTCTTCTCGATAGTTCCCGTTTCGTTGCGATCGTGATGATTTGTTCGTCTACGCTTGGTTCGTCTTCGTGGCTTCATCTTCTTCATGGACTCGTTCTTCTTCCTAGCGGGATTTCAGGCAAGATGACCGCTACCCTGGATCTCACTACTATCATTGCTATGCTAGTTGTTTCGTTCTATCGCTATGATGCGCTACCTATCACTTGTTCCTCAAGCCTCCCAAATTGCCATGTCAGCCTCTAACCTTTTGCACCCTTCCTAGCAAACCGTTGTTTGGCTATGTTACCGCTTTGCTCAGCCCCTCTTATAGCGTTGTTAGTTGCAGGTGAAGATGAAGTTTGTTCCTTGTTGAACATGGAGATGTTGTTCCTTGTTGGAACATGTTTACTTGTTGGGATATCACAATATATCTTATTTAATTAATGCATCTATATACTTGGTAAAGGGTGGAAGGCTCGGCCTTATGCCTAGTGTTTTGTTCCACTCTTGCCGCCCTAGTTTCCGTCTTATCGGTATTATGTTCCCGGATTTTGCGTCCCTAACGCGGTCGGGTGATTTATGGGACCCCCTTGACAGTTTGCTTTGGATAAGACTTTTCCAGCAAGGCCCAACATTGGTTTTACCATTTGCCTCACCTATTACCTTTTTCCCTGGGAGTCGCGCATACCAAGGCTCATCTTTATTTTAGCCCCCCCGGGCCAATGCTTGTCTAAGTGTTGGTCCAAACTAGAGCCACTTGCAGCGCCACCTCGGGGAAACTTGAGGGCTGGTTCTAGTTGTACGTAGTGCTCATCTGGTCGTGGCCTAAGACGAGATACGCGCGGCTACTATCAGGATGTTGGCACGCCGGGAGGTCTTGCTGGTCTTGTTTTATTGCTGTCGAAATGTCTTGTAGCCGGATTCCGAGACTGATCGGGTCTTCCGGGAGAAGGAATATCCTTCGTTGATCGCGAGAGCTTATCATGGGCTGTTGGGACACCCCGCAGGTTTGAACTTTCGAAAGCCGTGCCTGCGGTTATGTGGCAGATGGGAATTTGTTAATATCCGTTGTAGTAAACTTGAAGCAAACTCTTCTAAAATACACCAACCGTGTGCATAACCGTGAGTGTCTCTTTTCGGGTTGATCGAGAGGAGAACACGGTTTCGGGTTATGTTTGATGTAGGCAGGAGTTCGTGATCACTTCTTGATCATTACTAGTTGACGACCGCCCTTTGTTTCTCTTCTCTCTCTTTTGTATGTTAGCCACCATATATGCTTAGTCGCTGCTGCAGCCTCACCACTTTACCCCTTCCTTTCCTTAAGCTTTGCTAGTCTTGATACCCATGGTAATGGGATTGCTGAGTCCTCGTGGCTCACTGATTACTACACCAACAGTTGCAGTACAGGTTATGCGATGACCATGACGCGAGAGCGATGTTTGCTTGCTTTGGAGTTCTTCTTCCGCTTCTTCTTCGATCGGGGATAGGTTCCTGTGTCGGCAGCCTGGGCTAGCAGTGGTGGATATTGTTTGAGTTTCATTTATGTTTCATCCGTAGTCGGATGTTGGTCTTGTATATGGTGTTGATGTATTCTTGTGGCATTCGTGCCTTATGTATGTATCCCTATCTATTATGTACTGTTGATGTAATGATATCCACCTTGCAAAAGCGTCTTCAAGATGCGCTTCTATCCTTGGTGGGACCTTCGAGTTCCTTTAGGATCGGGTCGCATCTTGGGCGTGACAAGTTGGTATCAGAGCCTCGACCGACCCTAGGAGCCCCCTTGATTGATTGTGTAGTTTGGCCGCTGTCGAGTCTAGAAGAAAACTGTTTTCTGAGTCTAGTTATATCGGAGAGTAGGAATTCTTTTTACTCCTCAGCCCCTTCGTCGCTCTGGTAAGGAATCCTGACGTAGGTGTTTTGAATTACTTCTCTTCCCTTCAAATTTTTTCTTTAGGATCACGCAGTTGGTTTTCCGATCGTTGGTTCTCAGCTCTTTTCATCCGGTGCATTTCTCGTCAAGTTGACTCGAGCCTCTTCATCATTGAGTTCTATCCTCTGTTGTTTTCTTTTCCCACCCGCCCACCCTTTTTCATCTCGGAACCGGAGCCTGTAATCGAGTATCCACCCTACTCGTGTGAAGCCTTTGCTTTCTTTCAACCGGTGTTTTCTCTTCAAGTTATTCGTCGACTTCCCCTTCCAAATTGCCTTTGTTTTCCCGCCCTCCCACCCTCTTCTTCCCGGAGCCCGAGTCTCTTTCGAGCATCAATTTCATTCGTGCGGAGCCTCTTCAGTCTTTCGTCAATTATCTCAACCAGTGAATTCTCGTCTGGTTCGTCATTCTTCATCTCTTTTCTTCTCCGGTGGACTCAATTCAAGTTTTTCGTTGTCGATCATATTCTTTCCCTCAGCTCAAATATTTCCCTTTGCTCGTTCGCCTCTCGCCAGTTTATCCTTCCGGAGTGATGAAGACATCTCAGGAGATTCGTCTGTGTTCCAATTAATTCGAGGTTATCACCTCATTCGAATATTTCAATTGTGCCGGTGCATCATCTATCTGTTCAACATCCCTTTCCAACGGTGTTTTCTTTTAGTGGGCCCTAACCCACAGGTCTTTTCCCAGGATCTTACCTGACTCTTCTAATTCCCCCCGGAGTTATTCTTAGTTCTTTTGAAGTTTGACGTAAGAATGAATTTCATCAGTCAGACGCCTTCCCAAGATCTCTTTCAAATTCTTTTCATTATGGGCTCAACCCCTTTGTATTTCATTCTCCCGGAGTGCCTTAGCAATTTTTGTGGTGTTTCTCGTCGTCTTTCTCAGCTTTGAAGATCAAAGAAGAATTTCTCTTAAATCTTGTCCGTTCTCCCGGAGATTCATGGTGCTAGCTCGATGTTATCCTATCTAATTGTTTCCAGTCGTGCAATTCTTTTCACCCATCTGGAATATGTCAGGAGTTGTTTTCCCATTTTCTTTTTATCGGAGGCCATCATTCCAGAAGAATTCTTCGTCCTCACATTTCAGCTACCGTTATCCAATTATCCTGGTGCATCTGTCAAGTGTTCTTTAATCAGCTCATGATCTCTTTGTTCTTTTGCATCTAAATCCCCTCTAGCTTATTTGTTCTTCTAATTTTTCCCGGCGATTCTTCCATCAGTCATTTTCGAATCCTTACGGTGGTTCGTTCAAGATTCTTTTTCTTTGATTTTCATTTTAATCCATTCGTTCTTTTCAATCTTACCGGTGGTTCAAGAAGACTTTCTCAAGTTTTGTGCTATACCCCCCCCCTTAATCCTTTTCAAGAAGAATAAGTAGTATGCAAAATCCATTGCTTGTCATCAATTTAATTTGATGAAGGTTAAGCATGCAATAAATCTTATTCTTATTTCCTCCAAGTGATTAATCCCTTCCTTCAGAGTTTGTTCTTGATGAATAAATTCTAGTTCCAAGTCTTTTCATCTTTTCTTTTCTGGAGTTCAATTTTCTCGGCCATTTTGTCGGAACCCCCATCTAAATCACCGCAAAGCTGTAATCTTATTCTTTCATCCTTCAATTTTATCTCGTCATTCTTTTGTTTACCGGAGTTCTTCATGGTGGCTCTTCATGATTTAATTCATTCTTCAAGAGTTCACCAAGATTCTTGTTGGAGGAGCTCAAGTTTTATTCTTGCATCTCTAAGTGCAATTAATTCTCCATATTCTTTTGAAATGGAGTTTTGCATTTCTTCGTTCTTCTCAGCTATCCAATCATTTTCGTTTGTGGCCGGTTATCACCTTATGATCTTGAGATGTTACCTATAAGTCCACAACAAGCTTATTCTTTTGTCGTTGAATTTCCAACAACTCCGTTCAATCCTTTCTTGTAAGATGCTTTCTATTTCATTCGTGGCACAAGTTGTCATTTTCTACTCCGTTCTTTTCATTCAACTCTTTCAATTCTTTCCGGAGGTTTTGTATCATGTCTTCACCAAGTATCATTCCATCCTCTCTAGTTCATGTTCTATTCATTCCATGTTCAGTCAGAGTGCTGTCTAAATCCTTTCAGTCTTATCTGTTTCTTATCTCATTCTAACCGGAGTTGTTTCATAGTCTATCTGATTCCGTCAGCTTTCGATTCTCGTCATTCTCGTCGTTCCTATCTTCTTCTCGAGTGCTCTCGATTCTTTGCTTCTTCTCTTGAGTTCTTGTTTTACCTCATTTCTTTTTCCCTTCCGTCTCGGTCCTAAGATCTCGGGACGAGATCTCTTGTTAGTGGAGGAGTGTTGTAACGCCCCGGATTCGATGCGCCAGGTGTCCTTCAGTTATTCGCCGTCGTTGCCATGTCATTTGCTTGCGTGTTGCATTTTGCCATGTCATCATCTGCATTTCATCTGCATGTTTTTCAAAACTTGCATCCGTTCGGGTTCTCCCGGTTCTCTCCGTTGTCCGTTCCGAGCCTAGACACACTCACACGCGTCCGCGGCACCTCCGTAATATTATTTTGTAAGTGGCATAAAAATGTTCTCGGAATGGGTTGAAGCTTGGCATGTGGTCTTATTATAGTGTAGACAGAGCGTCTGTCAAGTTTCGTCGCATTCGGAGCTCGTTTGATAGCCCAACCGTTAAACATATAGCGGCACCGTTGTCGGTATTTTCGCCGGACGTTTCGGTCTCCGGATCAGTCGCCGGGCCTCACTTCCCTTCTCTCCTCTCAGCCCAACTCATCTACACAGCCCACCAACCCCTCACCTAAGCCCCCTCCGCTCTGGACCGTCCGATGGCGATCGTACGATCCGAAAACGGAGCAAAACCCCTAACCCTAGCCTCCTTTTCTATTTATAGACGCCTCCCCTGCCAATTTTGGCCTCCTACCAACCCTCCTCCTCAATTCCGCAGCCAGCCAGCCCGCCCGCCTTGTTTTCAGGTGCGGTGCACTCCCGCGCCAAGTGTCGCCGCCCGTTCGTTCGCCGCCGTCGGCCGCCGCCTCCACCAACCACCGGCGCCACTTGGCGCCTCCACGCCCTCCGCGCCTCCCACTGCGCGAGGGCCTGTCGAGCCCATCCGCGGCCCAAGGCCGCCCCTGCGCCCTGCGTGAGCTCCAGATCGGGAGGAGCCCCGATCCAGAGCCCGAGCTCCCGCCGCCCCGACTCCTTCCGGCCCCCTCGCCGGAGTGCGCCGCCGGCGACCTCGCCAGGCCAGGCCTCGCCGTCCCCTGCTCCCTCTTCTTCCCCGCGCTTCCTCTCTCTCTCACCTCGCTCTCTCTCTTCTCCCCGCAGGGCCTCCATGGAGCTCCGCCGCGCCAGTCCTTCGCCGCCGCCCTTGTGCGCCTCCCGCCGCCGGATCGAGCTCCCGGTGCCGGGAATGGACTCCCGACGCCCGGATCCAGCTTCCCCGCACCGGATCAGACGCCCTCCGGCCGTTTCTCTGCCATCTTGCGCCGCCGGCCTCGAACTTGGGAAGGACGACGACCGCCCAGCCTCGCGCGTCCCTGGGCCGCCGGCCTCCCTAAGGCCCATCTCCATCCCGGCCTGCCTCCTCCCCTTTGGACCCTGCCCAAAGACGCTGGCCTCCTCGAGGCTCAGCCTTTCACCGCCACCGCCCATGCCACCTCTCCTTCCTCTCGGGTCGAAGCCCGTGGTGAGCAGCCCTATCCTCGCCTGCACAATTTAACTATATGACGCCATCTCGTTTTTTTCGAAAAATTGGTTGTCCCCACATCTGCTACATTTTCTGGCCCTGTTCATCGCATCATAACTTGTTGCATACTGCTCCGTTTCGTGCGTGTAATATGTCAAATTTTTCGCCTCAACGAGTACATCATTTCATCTCATTGCATCATTTAGATTTGAGCTCATCTTGATGCCCGAAATGCTGTTAGATGAGGGCTATGTGATGTTAGTTTCAGATTCTTATCAGAACATGCACTTTTGTCATTTTTGCCATGATTGATGTGTGCACCCTATGAACTTGAGTCCTACATGTGTTTTGTAATATGACATGCCATCTTTACAGGGGTGTATTCCATGTATTTTTGTGATCTCTGTGGTGACTAGCACAAGAATGCAAACTAGGCTTCATGATTTTGCTGATTTCAGCCCCTGTTCTGCTGATATTTTTATGCCATGTAAACTTGATGCTACCGAGAGATCCATGCCTATTTTGAGATACTTCAGTAAGGATGTTTTGAACATATGGTTATTCTCTATCCATCCATGCCTCTGTTTGCAATTATGGAGTGCCATAGCTTTAGTCAATCGAGCTCTACTTTTGCTATAAAATGTTTCCTGGCAGGTTGTTTACATGTTATTCAATTTTGCCAAGGTTGTTGTAGTTGATCCGTGTATGCTATGATGTTTTTCTTGCCATGTATAGCTTCTATGCCATGTCTTCTTACTGTGAGTTGCCTTGCCATGCCATGTATTGCTCTGTGGTGAGTGGTTCAAGCTCACCAACATGCTTACTTATTGTTGTTCCTGCCATGTATAAATCTGTAATATAATTTGCTATGTTTACATGAGTGCTATCATATCTTCTGGTCCTTTTTGGCTCATGGTCACTAAAGGACATTTGATCTATGCAATTAGTAGATTCATTCTATGCCTTTGTTTGCACTGATAAGTTCCTGTAACATGTTGTTCGATAGCTCTAAACATTCCAACCTGATGTTAATTCCTGATAAGTCTGAAACTGTTATTATTTGCAATCTTGCCATGTGTGTTTGAGCATGTTCTAGTGATTTCTGGAGATGGCTCAGTGTTCATGTTTTGTCATGCTTTACCTGTACATCATGCCCATGCCTTTTTTTATTATGTTGAGGTGCTGTAGCATAGTGTTTTGATGCTTGCAATATGCCTAGTTGCTGTTTTGGATAGATTGTTGTCATGTCTTGTTTCATGTGTATGTGTTGAACCGTTGCTTCGTTTTGAGTGTGCTCTATATGAAACTTGCTTGATTTTGCATGTAGTTTCATATTATCATGTTGCATCCTCGTTTTGAGGTGTTTGCTTGATGTTTGTATGCATTTTGCATCAATGCCATGCTTAATTTGTTTTGCTCATATCTTCTAGGCCGTAGCTCCGAATTTAATGAACTTTATATGTAACTTGACTAGAATTTCGTGTAGATCATTGTGGTGTATCTTAACTTGCTGTTTAACAACTTGAACATGAGGTTTGTTCAGATCTGGACCAATTTTGAAATTTGCATATGAGGACTTACCGGAATTGTTCTATGTTGTTTCCGGCCTCATTTAAACTTGCTTTGATGTGTTGCTCTTGTATGCATCATATCTTGCCATGAGTAGCCTCATGTAGTCTTGTCATGCATCATGCTTGTTGTGCATCATGTCTTGTCTATGTGTGGTGTGTTTACTATGTTGTGTGCTTTTTCTCGATAGTTCCCGTTTCGTTGCGATCGTGAGGATTCGTTCGTCTACGCTTGGTTCGTCTTCATGGCTTCATCTTCTTCATGGACTCGTTCTTCTTCCTAGCGGGATTTCAGGCAAGATGACCGCTACCCTGGATCTCACTACTATCATTGCTATGCTAGTTGTTTCGTTCTATCGCTATGATGCGCTACCTATCACTTGTTCCTCAAGCCTCCCAAATTGCCATGTCAGCCTCTAACCTTTTGCACCCTTCCTAGCAAACTGTTGTTTGGCTATGTTACCGCTTTGCTCAGCCCCTCTTATAGCGTTGTTAGTTGCAGGTGAAGATGAAGTTTGTTCCTTGTTGGAACATGGAGATGTTGTTCCTTGTTGGAACATGTTTACTTGTTGGGATATCACAATATATCTTATTTAATTAATGCATCTATATACTTGGTAAAGGGTGGAAGGCTCGGCCTTATGCCTGGTGTTTTGTTCCACTCTTGCCGCCTCTAGTTTCCGCCATATCGGTATTATGTTCCCGGATTTGCGCCCCTAACGCGTCGGGTGATTTATGGGACCCCTTGACAGTTCGCTTTGAATAAGACTTTTCCAAAGAAGGCCCAACATTGGTTTTACCATTTGCCTCACCTATTACCTTTTTCCCTTGGGAGTCGCGCATCCCAAGGATCATCTTTATTTTAGCCCCCCCGGGCCAATGCTTGTCTAAGTGTTGGTCCAAAGTAGAGCCACTTGCAGCCACCTCGGGGAAACTTGAGGGCTGGTTCTAGTTGTACGTAGTGCTCATCCGGTCGTGGCCTGAGACGAGATACGCGCGGCTACTATCAGGATGTCGGCACGCAGGGTGGTCTTGCTGGTCTTGTTTTATTGTCTGTCGAAATGTCTTGTAGCCGGATTCCGAGACTGATCGGGTCTTCCGGGAGAAGGAATATCCTTCGTTGATCGCGAGAGCTTATCATGGGCTGTTGGGACACCCTGCAGGGTTTGAACTTTCAAAGTCGTGCCCGCGGTTATGTGGAAGATGGGAATTTGTTAATATCCGTTGTAGTAAACTTGAAGCAAACTCTTCTAAAATACACCAACCGTAGCGTGTAACTGTGAGTGTCTCTTTTCGGGTTGATCGAGAGGAGAACACGGTTTCTGGGTTATGTTTGACGTAGGCAGGAGTTTAGGATCACTTCTTGATCATTACTAGTTGACGACCGTTCCTTTGTTTCTCTTCTCGCTCTCTTTTTCGTATGTTAGCCACCATATATGCTTAGTCGCTGCTGCAGCCTCACCACTTTACCCCTTCCTTTCCCTTAAGCTTTGCTAGTCTTGATACCCATGGTAATGGGATTGCTGAGTCCTCGTGGCTCACAGATTACTACACCAACAGTTGCAGGTACAGGTTATGCGATGACCATGACACGAGAGCGATGTTTGCTTGCTTTGGAGTTCTTCTTCTGCTTCTTCTTCGATCAGGGGATAGGTTCCAGGTCGGCAGCCTGGGCTAGCAGGGTGGATATTGTTTGAGTTTCTGTTTATGTTTCATCCGTAGTCGGATATTGGTCTTGTATATGGTGTTGATGTATTCTTGTGGCATTCGTGCCTTATGTATGTATCCCTATCTATTATGTACTGTTGATGTAATGATATCCACCTTGCAAAAGCGTCTTCAAGATGCGCTTCTATCCTTGGTGGGACCTTCGAGTTCCTTTAGGATAGGGTCGCATCTTGGGCGTGACAGGTTGGCCGGTGAGGATGCTCCACCTGACTTTGCTGTCAGAGGAGGGGAAGAAGATCTTAGGCGTCTGGAGATGGAGCCTGAGGTACTGCTCCGCTGTGATGGAGGGTTTCGTCGTTGGAGCAGCTCCGGTGAGTTGTACGACACCGAGGCTGAAGCAGGACAAGAGAGACAACGAACAATGTTAACCTGAGGGAATTCTAATAGCATCTACAATACATGACGAAAATACATAACCACAAAGTGCTAGATGTAAAATACATCAGCCGCCATCTCTGAACTTAACCGTCAAACTGAACTTAACTGTTGAAACTAAACCTAACTGTCCAAACTGAATTTTGTTGTCGAAACTGAATTTTGCTGTCAAACCGAACGCACTAGCAAGGTGAGGCTACACGTCGGTCGATCGACTTTTTTCATCTCTCGTCAATCGATTTTGCAGCCGTTGGATACGAAATCAAGGGCCTGCGTTCCTCTTCAACCTCCACCCCCGAGCCGCCACCACCACCGCCAAACAACAGCCCCGCCGCCATGCCGGCGGTGGCGCCGCCGCGCCCTTCCAAAACACTCCCCACCGCCGGTCCGCGGCCGCCTGCCATCCCTCTAGGCCCCCCGTGCGAGCTTTTTCTCCGGTGATCCCCACGCCACCGCCGCTAACGCCCGCCACCGCCAAGCGACAACCGCCCCATCCTGAACCCTAATATAGATAGTGGGGTACCTCTCCGTGAGCCCTCCTCCTGCTGGGCTGGTTCTTCCTTCACCAGGCGAGCCCACCCTTTGAAATCGATCACCCAAAAGTCGATTGAGTTGATCAAGTGTAGCCAATCGGAGCAGCATCGCAAGCAAGAGCAAGAGCGAGAGCAGCAGCGAAAGCAAGAGCAATAGCAAGAGCGTACCAGGCAGGGACCGAGAGCAAGAGCAGAGCAGCAGCGCGAGCGAGAGCTAAAGCAGCAGCAGCTCCTACTGATGTGGACGTCGCCGCCGAGGGAGCGACGCCGTGGAAGAAGTGGCCGGCGACGCCGCCATGGATGGAGCCGCGCCGTGTCGGCTCGGGACCGAGCGCCGGCAGCACCGTGAGATCGAATCAAGAAGAAAATGCGGCGATTAGTGTACAACCTCTTTGGTGGCGCCGATTAGGCCGCAGCTTCATCCGAGGAAACGGTGATGATGATGCTCTTCCGGTGGTGCAGGTGAAGACGGCGGTGTGGGAATGGAGGTGGTGCGGAAGACGAGGGGAACGTCGGGGCAGCTCCTTGGAGGTGGAGGACGGGGTGGCTGAACCGGCGGGACGATGAGATCGACGACGGATCCTCATCCGGTACGGTGGATGAGGGACGGCGAGGTGTTGCTATGGACGACGTCGTCGGGGAAGAAGCTCCGGCTGGGTGGCGGACGGAGCAGGGTGTGGGATTTCATCGCGGGTTTTTGCGGCCTCAGTGTACGAATGGGTGGGCGGATGGGATGGCAGTGGGGAAACATGGCTTAGAGACGCGCTTGTCCGAAATGTGGGGTAAGTTACGAAAGTACACCCCACCGATTTGAGGCGGTTCTTTCGATTCAGGGGTACCACGGGCATTTCGCGTGTCGGGATTTCACAGGAGGTGGGAGTTTTCGTGCGCGTTGTAATTTCGGAATAGCAAGGCACGGGTTGAGATGGAGGGAGTTGTCGGAGCACAACGAGACAAAGAAATATCTTAAATATTTCGGGCTAACAAGGCGCGGGTTGAAATTTCTGGACAAGCCTAACGTGTACTGTACCAAATCAATGCGCACTACAAATGTCATTCAAAACTTTGAATTCATGTTATGTTCAATTAAAATATTTCGCCACGTGTATAATGCATGCAACCTACTACTCAAATGAACGCTTTAGTGCATTCCAAACGATATACTACCGCTTCAATATGAACTAAATTTGAATAAGATCTACAGTAATGATTGTTGTGAAGTCAAAGCATTTGAATTCGCTTTCTATTTTAATAAAATCTATAATCATCATTATTGTCAAGTTAAACCATCGCTTGTGTATTATCTTCACAAAGACACCACATGATCAAGATGTCGAGTTACATATGAACTATGTGTACTATATGAACTCGAACTATATTTTTTGAATCCACTTTATTTTGATTTCAAATCACATTACATTTCTTGCTCTAGCTAGATCTACATAATCTAAACCATGTCTCATATGTATAATGTGTTTATCACATTATGTATGGTGCCCCGCCCCCTACGCCTACAAGTATTTAGATGTGAGTTGCAAACACCACACATTACCACAAATTGAGAATGTTCAATATATAGTATTGTTTAGATTGCTCGATATTTAGTTGTAAGCTGCAAACACCGCACATTATCACAAATTCAAATAAAATGTGAGATTGTTTGATGTATAGTATGGTTTAGATTGTTCGGCATTTAGCTGTGAGTTGCAAACGCCATGCATTATCACACTATGGTATAACATGTGCACAGCACGTGTATCATTGCTATATTCATGCATGCAATGTTTAAAACACTATGATCTCCTATTCAAATATATGAATCCGCTTTCATATCAAATTATGATCTTTGTTAGTCTCTTACACCCACACAGTCCTCTAACCTTTGTAGCTACCACTAACTTTCTCTCGCATGCACACGCCTCCTCGCCTCCCCTCCCTCGGCATTCTATCCACCAGCACATTCATTTTTTCCTTTAGGTCGTTCTCCCAGAGTCTCCACAACTCCTTTCCGACACACACCGATCGATAAACCTCTCCAAATGATGCCTACCTACAGCATACACACACACTTCAATCTCCTCCTTTATGTGCCCTTGCCTCGTGTCTCTCATATGGTCGACACACGTAAACTCTCACCCTCTTTTAATCGATCTCACAACCGCACACTCCTCCCCTATCCAGCTGGTAGTTGGGCCTCTCGCACCACCTCCTAGCTCCATTCTCTCTGCTCATCCGTCTCACTGGGCCTTATTTGCCTCTAACAAATGGACGACACCGACCGATCTCTCGCTATACATATAGCTAGCTAGGTCCTTATAACTCGCTTTTACCGACACATCGATCGATCTACCTCATTAGTTGTGTCTCTCCTTCCTCCGACAAACAACAATTGATCTACCGATCTAGTTAGGTTTGCTTACCAAACACATGGTTCCCTTCATCATCCATGGATGCGTCCCGACAGATCTATCACGCATGTGCACACACGTAAACACATCCCGACTCTTATTGATAACATTGCAGTTCCACCCTCGCTTGTCTAGTAGGCCTCTCCCAACATCTCCGAGAAGCAACTCCATCACCCATCCAGCACTCTCCCCGTCTCCCTCCCTCCCTCTCTCTCTCTCTCTCTCTCTCTCTCTGTGCCATCATATTTCCCGTCCTTCAGTTATGTATGGATGTCGAACGATCTCCCTCGTGACATAGCTGGGTCTCTCCTTCTCAACACATATACGAGTCGTTCTACCTCTATAGTTAGGCCTCTGCCTGCCCCTCCCCACCCCCTCCCCCACACACACCGATACATCAAGCGCCTAGTCATATCTCCCCGCCACACACAAACTTGACATGTGCCCTCTAACGCCCGGTGGCCACCGCCCTATATCTTTGACTTGCACACACACACAATTTCGATGGCTCTCTTCATCGATCTCGCACCCACCGCATTTGATCCTCTCTTCGACTCTATCGATAGCTATGACCCTCCCTCTCTTATCGTGGATTGCCCGACCTCTATGTATGATATGGATAGGCCTCCATTTCACACACATTGCATGCAAAATTTTGTTTGAGATGTCATCGACACATATTCCCACAAATAATTCATGAAATTAACCCCCACCCCACCCCCACCCCACCACAAAACAAAAACACTCACTTAACGCTGTTTGTATCTCTCACACACACCCACGTAGGTGGGGGATGTGCACGAAGAGAAGAGGTGCATGCACGGCGCACGTACTCCCGTCTCTTTCCGAACAACACCCGCGCGGGTACATGGTGGAGCTCATTTCTGTACAAAAAGGGCAGCCCACGTGGTAATTTGGCACGTGTACTGGTTATCCACTTGGTGGAGGGAGGATCATCTACCACGGGTGAACAAACAAATTGCGACTTGACGCGTTATGTTAAATTCCAAAAAGAGGCAAACCATGTGGGGCCTACCTTAGAGGCAAGGCTCTATACACTGGAGTACTTTTGATGTGTCCCGTCAACTCGTAGAACGAGGAGAAGCTTGCTTAGTACGCCGTCTCCCCCGCCCACGGGCGCGGTGGCTCGCAGGATGAGGTGAAGCTTGCTCCTCCCTTGCCCATGCGCGCGGTGGCTCGCAGGACGAGGAGAAAAATTTACTACTTCCTCCGTTTACTCCTCGTGCCTACTACCTTGGTTATAGAGATTATATCATATTGTTTGGAATATATATGTCCTTAGTAGATTTCAATATAAACTACTAGTACATACTCCAAACACTGATGTATATAGACATATTTTAGAGTGTACATTCACTCATTTTGCTCGTATGTAGTAGCACTCTCCTCGCCCCTCGACCTCGCCCACGTGGTGGGCGTGCAGCAATTCATTCGGTCTCATATAGCCGTAACGATATATACTGCACTACCATTATTGCTCGACTTCCAAGAGGCTAAGAGCCAATCGCAAGGTTAATATTTTGCGAGATGCCAAGCGCAAGGTTATAGGAGAACGAGTAGTAGGTGCCGCGTCATTTATAAATAATTTTTTTCTTCAGTGGCACGTACGCAATATGATAGGTTCATACAGAGAGAAAAGGAAACCACTCCACTATATACATAGTCAGGACAGGCCAGCCTACACGGTTGCTTGATGGGGTTGCTCTCTTCACACTCTCTCGCACAAAACGACTGTGGCCACATCTCTAACATCCCGGCGGATCACGTCCACTTGGGGAAGGGGTGGATGCTTAGTGTAGATGCGGTGTCCGTCGCCGACGGCGAAAACCCACTGTCGGCACGTCCCGATCAGGGGTCCCCGCCGTTCTCTCTCACAAAGCTGGTGAGGTTGCCTTCGTCCCTTGCTCACTGCCGCGACGTGGGCAGTTGCCGCCTCCCGCCGCCCTCCTCAAGGTCGAGCTACGTCCCTCAGGTACAACTCCCTTTACAATGGCTTGCACCATCGCTCCAGCTGCCCACATCACTCCCTATGGATATTTCTCTACTTCTTTGCCCCGCACATACCGATACCTCATCGGCTTCTACGCATCAGATTTGTGATGACTCTATGTCTCATCAACTAGTCCTAGTAATCTTATTCTAATCACGCTTCTTCAATTCTTTGCCATAGGGATGCTCATCTCGATTTTGGTGAAACTGCACAAAATGATCTGATGGTCAAAAGGTTGCAAACTTCACTTATTAGGAAGCTCGAACGTTGCCAGCAAATTGAAGCCTGGTCAGGGTTCACGGTTCAAGGGCTAGGGACTGCATGGATCGTTTTTTCTTTAGCTGCCTCTGTTCCAAAATAAGTGTCAACTTTAGTAGTAGTACAACTTTGTACTAAAGTTTGCACAAAGTTGAGACACTTATTTTGGAACGGAGGAGTACATATTTGCTATGATCTGTCAATCATTGAGATTCAATAGCATGCATGTTAGTCTCCTTTGTATTTGATGAAATGTTGCAACGGGCAACCTTGGACGCAAGATACATGTAACAGAGCTGAAAGCTTCATAGCATTGTAAAATTTATCTCATTGATAAATTACAATGCGTACTAGTACTATACTAGTACTTCCTCCGTTCCTAAATATAAGTCTTTGTAGAGATTTCACCATTAACCACATGCGGATGTATATAGATGCATTTTAAGTGTAGATTCATTCATTTTGTTCCGTATGTAGTTCACCTAGTGGAATCTCTACAAAGACTTATCTACTAGTAATAGCTAGCCCCACTACTAGGAATTCTCTATCCTCTCCTTGAGCCACATCATCAAAATTGACGTAGCCGTTAGATGAAGTAAATCAGTCATAATAGCCGTCTGATCTAGACGTTGAGAGGCTCAAGACTAAGCCACATGCAAGCATGCAGAAATACCGTGGCACATGCATGTGAGTGGGTTTTAAATCACATCAACATTTCGCATGCAAGCATGCACCGTAGCATGCATGTAAGTGAGCTTTTAAGTCCCATTAACATGTCAAAAGAAAAATATAATCCCATTATGCAGAGGAGTTGGCTGATCTTTTTCCTTATGTGGGATGATCTAAATGATGATGGGAGTTTATTTAGTTTGGCTACCACATTTGTCATGCGGTTATAGATTTTTTTCTATTTCTATGAAATCGATAATTTTCTTGTGAGAGAGATATACCGCTGTTCATGGCAACGAAGGGACTCATCTAGTAATATTTAGGAATGGAGGAGTACTATGTAAAGTGTTAGGTGTCGACGGTGATAGTGTGAGGTGGGCCATGTAATCACCGAGCTCATGTGTTTTCACCGCTCTTGCACTCCTCCGCTGTAAGAATGGAGAAAATTGTAATCTACTACCTCCTTTCGCCAAAAGCGTGGGACATCCAGCAGTCCTACCACCTCAAGAATAAAGACCAATGAGCCACAAATCACATAGACCCAGCAAGAAGTTGGACGGACGAAGCAACCATCACTCTTGCGCCAGGTGAGAGGTCGCGTCCGCTCTGCCCGGGCATGAATGCGGCACCGATTCTTTGGAGCGGCGCTGACCGCTTTGGCGGGAAGCCAAGGCGATGGAGGGCTTTGGGTGGGCCAGCTGGTCAGAGGGGCGTGGCAGCTGTCCGATGTCCCTACCAGACACGCCTGAAACGAGAGGATGCACCGACTCTCGCAGCTAAAATCGTACACTACACACCATATCTCTGTAGGAGTAGGTCGATCTGTCGCACTCTCTAACACACACATGCTGTTAAACACACACACGCACGCACCTTGGTCCCATTGCACCTTCTAACGTGACTTATTACACCTATACGGAGGGAGTAGTAAGTGTACCAGATACGGTGGCACACTGACTTAACTCGAATACAAGTGCCCAAAATTTGTGTGCATGTTATAATAAGGATTCACTTAAAATAGTACGTGAGCGAACAGAGGGATCAATTGGACAGTGTTCCCGAGCAGAGCGAGATGTGTGAGGTAGTAAGATACACACCGGGCGCTTTTAATTTTTCTTATTAATTTGTTTGTTTCACCCTCTGACTGGTGGGACCCAACGTACTATGTGGAGAGAGGTAAGGTGACTAAGGCTGCATTATTTCTGCACCACTGTGGATAGTCTTACCACCAAAGCCACATGACACGATTATGATTGAAATCCTAATGACTCCCACACACACACACACACACAAAACACGGCATGCCTGTCACACGAATGCAGGAATGTATAAAAGGTTGTTTTCCTCTCGTTGAACATAACGGGAGGGTTGTGTAGCTGGTTAGCCTGTTCGCTCATCAAACTTGAGGTCTCGGGTTCGATAACTACATTTGAGCATAATTTTTGCCAGAGGATTCTTTGACTGGTCAAAATGTTTTCTAGGGTTTGCACGCTTCACACTCTCTCTCCAAAGATATATATACACGCTGGAGCCTCAACGCTTGTAGTTGCTCTCTTCACACTCTCTCGCCTCTCTCATGGAGCTGGATCCTCGGCGCTTGTAGTTGCTCTCTTCACACTCTCTCGTCCTCTCCAGATCTAAACAAGACTTCGTTGGCCTCTCTCTCCCCTCACTACTGCTCAAAGAGCCGGCAGGATCCGTCCGCCGAGAAGGGAAGGAGGCTTAACGCTGTCGCCGTCGGCAAGGGAGGGAATCCACTACCGGCGCTGCTGTTCACTTTCCAGCCAGCGGTGGCGCGGGAGGGCCTCCGACCCTTCTTCTTCGCCGTCGTCCCGTCGCCCACCGAACCACGCCCTAAGAACCTTAAGGTATATTTTACTTACTCCACATGCATTGCTCTAGCTACATGTATACCATGAATCTAGGACGTGGTTCAAAGAGGAAAGGAGTGGGGGAAAGTAGTGGGAAAAGTTGTATATAGCATGAATCTAGGACGTGGTTCAAAGAGGAAATGAAGGGGGAAAGTTGTATAGCATGAATCTAGGACGTGGTTCAAAGAGGAAAGGAATGGGGGAAAGTAGTGGGGAAAGTTGTATCGCATAAATCTAGGACGTGGTTCAAAGAGGAAAGGAAGGGCGAATGTACTAGTTCAAAAGGAAAGGAAGGGACAAGGTCAGTAGAGTTTGAGCAGACTAGATTTTCGTGCTCACATAGGGAAAGGTGTCTAAAGATAACAAAACTGGGACCAACACAAATATGCTCCTTGGTTGTTTGTTCTTTGTTGCAACAGATCGTGCATGACCACAAGACATCGGTAGATGCACATGGTGCTGGTCGCCCACCGTCCCTGCAACTCATTAGCTGTTGTTAATCTATGGCCCTGTTTGGTTAAAACTCCCTAGTCCCTACCGCTTGGTTCCGTGGACTAAACATGGACTAGAGGTTATTAAATGACATGATAAAATACCATGTTACCCCTAGTAATGAACTAATAGAAACAAGGTGCGATGCGTGGCAGGGGAAACTGTTGGAAAACGTCCCAAAAAGACTCCCTCGGGGTCTTCTTTGTTTAGTCCCAAATGCCCACTTTTAGTCCCGAAAAGTCCCTCCTGTTTGGTTTAGATGTGACTGACACGGAGTTTTTTTAGTCCCTACACCAAAATGTCCCTGTAAACAAACACCCTCTAATAATGCCGCTGGAAAATTGATGCAATGCCATAGTTAAAAGCAAATTACATGTTTAACGAATTCTATTGTTAATATAATTTCTATGTTAATATTAATCAATGCCACCGTTTGAGAAATGCTACTGTCTTGCTTTCTTTCCCATTTAGATAAGGTAGATGCTTCTTTTTGTTGGCTTCTGTGTCATCCACTGTTATTGACCACTGATTGTTTCCTTTGCACCTCTGTGTAAACAGGGTTATCTACTTCACCTCTTTGCCATTGTGACCTTTTGTTGCACTGCACAAAACACTTTTGTTTTAAGAGTGTTTTGTGCAGTTCAACCAAAATGTCACACCGACAACGTTGCTTGATTGCTTGATCTTAGTGGAACTGCACAAGAGGAGATCTCACTTCCTATCCGTTAAGGCGAATTTGGTTCAGATCTTCTTCTTGTGAGTTGTTTGAATTCTGCATCATGAGAGGTTAGTGATTCTGCAGTGTGTTTTTATATGTTGTGCTACTTGTACGATAATGTTGCTTCATTTTAGTGAACTGGACAAATGGAGACAAGACTTCCAATCTGTATGTGCACCGTAATATCCCATTGAGGTAAGATAAGGATATTTCACAACTGCTGGCCTGTATTTTGCCACTTTCATCAGAAATTTAAGTTTAGTACTATACTTGTGCTCCCTAATTGACATGCCAAATCTTACATTGAAGGCGAAGCTTGTCTGTTATTGAACCAAGTGATGACGGGGAAGAACAAGCGGAAGAAAAACAAAAATCAACTCTCGGTGCTGTAATGAAGCACTGGAACTGTGATGACACAAGTAATGATATAGTTTTGCATCTTAATTTATTGCTATGGCTAGAACGAGCAATTTTTTTGCCACTGATTTGATGCCATACGTAATTATCTCTACTTGTGCAAATAGGGATCTTCTTTGAAGATACCATATATTTTAGTGGAACTGCACAAGAAGATGTTGGAAACATTAAACTAATCGAGGAGTATATAGTAAGCATGGCCACCCCCGTAGATAGCAACAGATGGTTCCCGAGAAGTGCTTCATCTGTATGCTCTACACAATCAGCCTCCTGACAAAGGTTGGTACTCGCCCACTGATTTCATCCATATTATTGAACTTTGTCATCTCTATTGGTGTTGTGCTACTGTTTAGATACTGTCATGAAAAAGTGGTATTGTCCTTGGGAAGTGCTTCATCTGTGCTATTTTAAATATTTCCTTTCCTTTTTTTCGAGCAAACATGGATGCTAGCATTTAGTAGTCCTCTTGTCTTTGCACAACATTTAGTGGGGCCTCGGCGGAGCCGGCGGTGTCCTCTGCCTCGTTGTTGGTGCCGCTGGGCCTCGGCGGAGCCGGCGGTGTCCTCTGCCACTACAAAAAAAATACACTTCCGTGATGATACGTGTTAGTCACAGTAGGTCGCTTTTTTTATCATGCATGTACATCCATGACAAATTTATGACAGAATCAAGATAGTCATACCGTCTTTGTCGTAGAAGTGTTCCATGACATTACCAAAATTATCATCACGTAGTGTCCACTTCCATGACGATAAATCACGCTACTGAAGTGCTTTTCGTCAAGGGTGACCGACACGTGGCATCCACCGTAACGAACGCCGTTAAGCTATCGGGTCGGGTTTTGGATCCGATAACCCGTTAACAGCCCGACCAATGGGGATTTTCCACGGTAAAATCATCATTGGTGGGAGGAGACACGTGTCGTCCGCTACCGCACAGTGTTACTCATCCAATGGGCGAGACGCGCCTATGATATGTTGACACGTGGACCAGCCCATCAAGTTTAAATGGGCCGCCCAACTAAAGGCCCACAAGATTTTATGGACCATAATGGGCCGCCCAACTAAAGGCCCACGAGATTTTGCGGGCCATAATGGGCTGGCCCAGCTAACGGCCCACAAGATTTCGCGGGCCATAATGGGCCGGCCCAGGTAAAGGCCCACAAGATTTTTGTTTGCCATAATGGGCCAGCCCAAGTAAAGGCCCACAAGATTCTTGCGGATCATAATGGGCCGGCCCGGCTAAAGGCCCACGAGATTTCACCGACATTAACGAGCCGGCCCAGCTGTAGGCCCACAAGAATTTGAGGGCCCTAGTAGGCCGGCCCATTAACTGGCTGCCATGTTTTAGGCCAAATGTCGGCCCATATTTGATCCGGTCCATTAATGGCCTGCCATGTTCCGGGCCTAATAGTGGCCCATATGAGATCCGGCCCGTTAAAAGCCTACCACGTTCTGGGCCAAATTACGGCCTAGATCAGGTACGGCCCTTTAAGAGGCTATGGGCTCAATTATGGCCCGTATCAGATTCGGCCCGTCAACTAGACACTATGCTTTTGGGCCCACTTGCTAGAGGCCCACTTAGTAATTCGGCTGACATTAGTTTTGGCCTCTTAAGGACCCATTTAACATTTCAACCCTATATTAATTTCGGCCTGTTAAATGCCCGTCATATAGTTGGGCCTAACTTCGGCCCGGTTTGCATCCGGCCTGCTCGTAGCCGATATCTGATTGGGCCAAACAAGGACCGAGATAATTTTGGCCTGTTAAAAGCCCGTGATTTGATTCGCACAATCATGGGCCGGAGTTAATTTCGCTGCTGCCGCCCGTTAGCTGTTCGACGCGTTTGTGCCCAACCTACATCGTGATTGCATGACGGCCCGATTATGTACCGTAATTTTACGGTTTGGCGGTTCTTCATAAGACAAGAAAATAACTGCACCATCGTGAATAAGAAAAACCTAGACTATACAATAAAGAAATTACAACATATTACATCCATCGGGCATCAAAGTTCGCCACTATGATAATATAGCACAAGCATACAAGATTACATACACTGGCATCAAAGATCGCCACCGAAGGCAAATAAACACGCCGACAAAATAATATACAAAAGCGACAACACTTCAATAGAGTTCAAGAAAGGTTAGCCTCTTGGGAGCTGCAGCAAGCAGCTGAGCAAGATGATGAGATCTGCGCTTGTTCAACACTTAAATCTTCCTCACTCAAAGATAAACAAGCGCATATATGACAGGTTTTGCACATAAAAGTATCAAGTCTTGACAATTCATCACATTGCTTATCTTGATTTAATAAAGTGACACAGTTTAAAATTGCATTAACACAATATGGTATTGTTCAGGTCAAGACATGGCAGGAAATGACATTGTGAAGGAGTTGGCAGCTCACGACACCATTGGATTACAGATCAAGAACTCATAAGTATCAATGGTTAGTGTGTCATCAATTTATCCCATTTCAGATTGGCAAATAAAGAGACGGTTTAAATAATACTCTCTCGTTCGATTATTTGTCATCAAAATGGATGTGTCTAGAACTAAAATACATCTAGATACATCCATTTCAATGACAAGTATTTTCGGACGGAGGGAGTAGTAGAATGATATGACATTGTTCCTAGTTAAGACATTGGAGAATATGACATTGTGCTATAGTGGGTAGGTTCACCACACCACTAGATTACGGATGAAGAACAAAAGCATACATGCAGTGCAAAAGAAGATCACTTGCTCTGTATACTTTAATTTACATGGTATGAATAAGGAACTTGGTTGTACAACTGAAAACTTAAATTGAGAAAGGACAAACTTTTGTTTATGAACTACTCTCCCGTTCTAAAATAGATGACCCAACTTTATACTAACTTCAAGACAAAATTGGGTCATCTATTTTGGAACAGAGGGAGTACATAATAAACTTTAAACATGCAATTTGATGCAAACACCAAAATAAACAGCTGTTGCAGTCATGCCTAACCAAATATATAGAACAAAGTTTGAAGGCTTGAGATGGACAAACTTACATTATTGGTGAAGACAGGCTCTATAAAGGCCTTGTCCATGCTGATGGGGGGGGGGCAATTCAAGAAGTTTACCACAGAATCTTCTTCATAAGCATTGCCTTTATTCTACATTTTGTTAAGAGTAAATATAGATGTGATAATATACGAAAAAATGGAGAATATTTAAGATAAGATGAAGAGTGATGCTACATAACCAAGTAGCTATAAATGTAAGTGCAGGGATACAGGCAAAAGGTACAACCAAGAGCAATGCACAGCTAAACTTCTTCAGTACCAACATTACGGTAAGAGTAAATATAGATCTGATGTGTAGAAAACGGAGGGCAAAGGAAAATAAGCTGCAGAGTGATTGTACATGAACAACTACCTGTCATTATAAGTACACTGATAAAGGACAACATGTACTTACAAGAACAATGTAGAGCTAAAAAACATTGGCATTGGATACTGAAGAATTTGGAGCGAACAATTGATAAGCAAGCTATCATGCATACTGTCACATAATGAACTGGTATGTATGCAAGTACAGTGATACAGACAACAGTACTAACAAGAGCAAAGCAGCGGGCAACATATTTGTGATATCCTGTCGTTCTTTTCAAACCGGAATTCTTCTTCGAGCAGATTTCCTGCAAACAAGATCCGTAAGGCACATGCGGAAAAGTAGAAGTTCAAATTGTCATGTGATTTCATAGACAGTACCTCATCCTGGGAACGAGACCATTGCATAACAATGTTTTTCCATTCAATGTCTTCTAAATTTAGCATAGGAGACTTCACCGGAAATTCGTTTATAGATTTGCCACCAAAGTGTGATTTCCTCGGTAACACCGACATCGCTGCAATGCTTCCTTGAAAAGCACAAGCAAGCTTTCCTCGTCATGACTATCCAGATTGACCCTCGCCTAGTTACAACAATGTAATGTAAATCATTGATATGTTCAATCAGAGAAAAACAGGAAAATAATAACCATGAATAATAGCACTTACACATAAGTTGGACAGGAAGATGTGAAAATGGTGTTTGTCTTCACAATAATCTTCCCATGATGGGAATATATGAATGTAGTCCCTAACAACATTGAAACCATTGTCTTTTAAACTGGGAATAAATGGAATGGGGTTCCAATCTGCAGGAATTGGCCGTCTCTGCAGTTGGGATAGGTCTTCGGCCGGTGGACTTGCTGTACTTTTTGCTGGAGTGGGATTTTTCTGTGGTACAGCTGGTGCTATGGCAAATGAAATCGGTATACCTTTTGCTGGAGTGCAGGTCCTGTGTGGTGGGGCTAGTGGTGTGGCCAGTGAAGTATGGCTACAGGCTGCTGGAGTCGCTCCTACGTTTTGTGTCACGGCTCTATCGAACATGGTAAAGAAGAGCAAGCAGATTTTGGATAATAAAATGTTGGTTGCGCAGTGCCCACACATGATGAACCAGAGCGCATTAAGAATGCAACTACCAACTGTCTCTCGACCATTTCAGGTTGTTGGATGAAGATCCTATGTCTCCTAACCCTTCTTCTTCCTCGTCTGTGATTCTTCCCATACAGAACACCACACAGGCCGCCGGTCGGACCACCGGCCCCCACCGCCTGTGTTCCTCCGCCAGCCCCACCCCCCACCCGCGTCGAGTTTTCTTCGTTCGGCGAGGCCCCACAGCCACCCGAGCCCCTTGGATCGCATCGGCGAACTCCGGCGAGCTCTGAAAAACCGACTGACCCAATTTTGAAATTTAGTCTACTGTGATTTAACTAGTGTGGAATATAAAAGGGGAAAACCATAAGCATTGGGAGTATAGTGTTGAGCGTGCCATGGCGGATCTGAAGGTGCAAACCGGACAAAGGCAACTTCACAACCAAGACAAGAAATCAGAGTAAAGCTGTGGCGATCTATTTTCTTGCTGCGATAAATAAGTTGAGCAGATACGAAAGAGTACCGCCTCTGGTGCGGCGGCGTGTACGCGTCTGGTGAGAATTTGACGGTGTTGCGGTAGGGATGGCTGTCGGCGGCGTGGAAGCAGATCTAGGAGGGTAGACGGTGGCGGCGGGGCGCGGTGGACGAGATGGCCGTAGGAGCGGCGCCGGCAAGGTGGACGACAGCGGGAATGAAGCGGGAGGACGGGATGCAAGGATCCCGGTCCGAAGGCGTGGATGAGAGAGGTCGATCTCTTGTAATGGAAGGTGGCGTCGGGGTATCAGCTCCGGCATGGTGGAGGAGGACGGCGGTGGATGGGGTGGCGGACGGCGGCGGACGGAGGAGGGTGGGGGTGGAGAGGGTGTTTTGGCGCCCATAGAGTGCGAATGGGGAAAAGGGAGGTAGAGAGGAAGGGGGGGAACCATGTAGTCAGGGCGCGCTTGTCTCAAATGCGAGGAAATTTACAAACTTAGCCCCCGTTTCAAATTTCTACTACATCACAGCAACATTAGTCGGTTGGGGATAGGACGATAATCTCGCATACACCGAATATTTGCCGACGAGAGTTAGTTTTTGGCGCCCACCGTGTATGAATATGAATCAGGGAGGGAGTCGATTACGTCCGAGGGCATGCTGTGTTTTGGCGCCCACCGTGTATGAATCTGGGTGAGAGGCGGTTACGTCACGTTTGGGTGAAATTACAAACCTACCCCTGTCGAAACCTATAGAAATCCAGCAGATAGGCTTTGCGCGGCAGGGATAGGCGATAGTGATTTCCATCTCGCAGATTTTGGTTTCGAGATTATCGCGACTTTCCCCGCTTGCTCAAATTTTGCACAATGCACGCCATCGTGCCAACTCAATTCAATCCCTTTTGTATTCTACTATTTTTTCCAAAGGGATCCATTTTCAATTGGAATTACATTCTATATACATCATTTTTTTACATATATACTTTCAAAAGCACAACAAAGAATTCTGCTCCTTTATATGTATAATATGATTTACAAATACAACGATCTCGAAATCTTAAGGTTGAATTCAAAAATTTAACCAAATTATGTTCTACTAAAATGTATGGATCAAGAATATCTACATATTAAATAACATAGATGTGCGTGAATTCATATGAGTATGCATGTTTGATAGATCAATTTTGGTTCGAGTATGGATTACATGTATCATCATCTCGAATTCAAATATTTGAATTCCTTTTTTGTTCACTCCTTTCACGCCCATCTCTCTTGCATGCATGATCCTTCAGGTAGCCATCACTCTCTTTTCTCCAGCTCACCTGCACGCTCACTTCATGTTTCTCCTATCCTCGCAAACATGGTCTCTCGACGTCTCCCTTGAGAAGTGTCACACTCTCCCTATCATTATACTTTACACGGTTCTCATTATCTCTCACGCTCTCACTGCTCTCCTGGTATCACTCGGTACCTAAGCTTTCTTTTCACCGCCACACACAGTCTCCATTCGTCTTTCACTTTGTCTTTATCTCTATGGGATTCACTCACACACCCTATATGTCTCTACATATGACTCATACCACTAAAATTACTCTCTCTCTCTCTCTCTCTCTCTCTCTCTCTCTCTCTCTGTAGACACAACATTTGTTGCGGTCTCCTTTTCATCTCCATCCCAGACTGACACCGATCAGACAACCTCGACTACCGTCTCCTCTTTCTCTCTCTCTCACAGACACACGCACACACAACTCCTGCTTCCACCCCCCTTCCCGACTACCGTCTCTCTCACACACACACAAAACTCTCGCTTTCGCACCCCGACTCGTATTTCTCTCACAAGCATTTATCGACTAGCTAGCCTCTAGATAGGTTTATACACCCGCACACTCATGCTTCCACCGTCGCATACATGTCGCTCTCTCGCTCCATTTATGTATGTAGCTTTTTCTTCCCTTCTTGAGACACGCCCTCTCCATCGTGCACACACACACTATCGCCTCATTTTAAGTTGATACCTATCACACACACACTACTTGTGTCTTTGTCACACATGCACTATGTCCTCCTCCACTCTCCCTCTCTCTCGTGCATGGGCTTTTTGCAACAACTAGCAAGATGCCATGCATTGCACGGAACATCAAGATGCATTTGTATGAGTAGTTTATCTTGTGGGGGAAAATGATGAACGAGGGAAGACCTTATTTGCAAATGTGGAGAGGGGTGTGGGTATCTTTTTTGCAAAATTGCCATAGTTTCCTTCCTATCTGTCAGATATAGATCGGACGACCTATATTGCAGGATGGCAGGCACACGATCATCACCGACAATGCTTTTTATAAGAGTAGGGATAAAAAATAGAGTTGGTGATGATGGTGGGCCTGCCATCCTGCAATGTAGGTCGTCCGATTTATATCTGACGGATAGCTAGGAAGGAAAATATGGCAATTTACCCACACTCTTCACCACATTTGCAGATAAGGCCTTCCTCGCTCATCCTTTTCTCCCACGAGATTTTGATGTTCCGTGCACGCACGGGCATCTTGCTAGTAAGAGTAGAAATTAGACATATACCACTTCTCGAATCTTAAAACCAACAACATGCCTCCCTTATCTCATCAAAACCGCCAAAGGAATATATTTTGAGTGAAACATAACATATTTTTAGTGATATACGTATTTCAAAACTAGACTTTTTTTTCTATCAAATCGGTGAATATGTATTAATCTACTTTGATCATGTGGCAACACATTGGCACATTGCTAGTAGTTATTATAATTTTTTGGACACCGGACAAACGGTGGAGTACATATACAAAGAGAAG
Organism: Aegilops longissima; assembly: GCA_021605205.1. Classification (NCBI taxonomy): domain Eukaryota; kingdom Viridiplantae; phylum Streptophyta; class Magnoliopsida; order Poales; family Poaceae; genus Aegilops; species Aegilops longissima. The sequence goes on from CM038678.1 coordinate 314,349,773, forward strand.
AGGCGCACGCACGCAGTCGGCCTCTCGCTGTCTCGCACACATGAGTGTTATGTAAAGGCGACGTTAACAAATAAACCCTAAAACCCTAGGTGCATGATTGCTGCATTCGCAGGTACCGGGTACGTGGTGGAGCACCTTTGTAGGAGTTGATGGTCGGGCCCACAGGTGAATGACTTGGAGCGCGGTGGCTCGCCAGTTGCCACCGACCGAGTAGCCACGTTTAGAATATCGTTTTTTAGCGGGGTTAAGAGTTCCGATTATAAATGGCACGTTATAAGTAGTAAGTAGTTTTTAGAACGATTGGTATGGAGCGAAAATGGAATTCATAGTACTACGTACCTCCTTGGCGTATGGTTGTAGGGGTTTATGTTACTAGATGTTGAACCTGGTAGTTCTAGGGCAAATACTATGGTTTAGATTTAGATGCTGGTTTTCAGTAATCGGAAGGGGAAACCCTTCTTTGATTAAAAAAAACTACTACCTCCATTCTGGTTTACTAGTCCCCATCGTATTTTGGGTCAAAGTTTGTCCACAATTTTACTTGTAAAATGTGAATGGAAAACGATATTTTGTTATACCCAAACAAAAAGGACTGGAGGGAGTGATTGCTCGACACGGACGCGACCTCTCATAGCGCAGGCATTGAACCGGCGCCGCCGCCAAGAGGGACGAACTCGCTGCAGTTCTCGGTGAGCACGCCTCCTCGCCGCGTGCAACCAGCTTAAGACTGCCCTACCGCCTTCATTGAATCCGCAGTGCGGCAACACGCCCTTCCATGAGCCGCAGGCATTTTAGAACACAAAAATGACTAAAATATAATTAATTTACGCATGGTCTTGACTTGTTGTGCTCGACCGTAGCAGGAACTAGTAGAGGGTTTTCTTTATTTATAACTCTCCTCACATTTTTTTGGCTTTGAAGTGAATCATGGTTGTGGACATTATGTATGAATGTGCAGATATCTGTGAACATGAGTTTGATGTGGAAGTTGGACTTGGAATGTCGGGCTTGCGCGTGAACTATACCATGTCCAATGCTTCGTCTGTTATTGTTTGGAAAGTAATTGCTGTTATTACATGACCAAAAAACATTTTGTGCCACATCAAGAGATGCACAGACATCACAACAGCATGCCGATCGGATAAACATTTGAACCTAGCTATTATGAAGGAAATTTTGTATTGACAACAGTTTTAGATAGCAGGAGACGCCTAGCCTGCTCGGCCTCTGCTAGCTTATTTCTGGCTTCTTCCATCTCTTCTTTGGCTTGGGTGAAGAGATCATATGATTGCTCTTTTCGCTTCTTCAGGAACTCAGCTACATTCTCAAGGGCTGTGACACGCTTTCTTTCAGCCTTTACTAATGCCACGAGGACACGAACAGTGATTTACTCCACCGGCTTGTGTGTAATCCAGCATCATCTGGGAATTTGCACCTTGTGTCTAATCCAAAGCATCATTAGGAACTGCACCTTGTGTGTAATCCAGCCTCATTTTGGAAACATGATCTCGAGGTTGACCATACTTCCCTCCTCGCAGAACTGCATCCCGACATGAAGTTACTTTTTTTAGATCAATACTCGGAGAAACCTAGATCCATTTAGTAGAAGCCAGATAAATGTAACTCGGATAAGTGAATTCAAAAGGAAAAGAAATATAAAACAGACTACACGGTGAGAACACCCACTTCCTACATCAAGCTAAAACGAAAGCATTAGGACGATTAAGACTCTTCTTATTACACATCAAGAACACCATGCTTAAGAGAAACAGAAACTACAACATATACACGTCAAGAACACGAGGCTAAACGAAAGTAATTGAAAGGGTGTTACTTACCAAAGCCCGCTTTACAGGTTCGGTGCAGCTCCTCTTTAACTTGCCACGCCCTTGAAGATGTCCCGAATATCCGTGTTTGGTCTTCATTGCTCCTCCGCATGTTCACACTCGTGGTTTCAAAATCTCAACATGGCAAGAAAAATACTACTAGTAATACTCAAGATCTTGTGGGCAACATTAAAGCACTAAATCGCCATGTTAGAGCATATCCAACAGAATCGCAACGCGCGGCGCTTTAAAAGAAGCGTTTACAATGCTGAGATCGAGAAGTAGATACTAGAGAGTAGAGGATAGTTCTCAGCATAGATAGATACAAAAAAGATAATTGAACTACTCCTCGTAGTCCGACTACTCCTCGGTGATGTCCTCCTCCGACGTCTGACTGTAGGCGTGAAGATACCGATCATCGTCGGATTCCTAGGGCGACGCTGCTCCTAGCCTCATATTGAATTGAGCGTCCGCTTTTCGCCTACGCTTGTCCTCGTGATAGGTGGCTTGCTCTGCCCTCCTCTTATCCCTCTCCGCCCTCCTTTGCGCGTAGAAATCGTGCTCGTTGATGATGTCATGCGGGAAGTGTTGGCGCCACAGCGCAATGGCTTCCTCGTCCATCTCGGCGATGTCGAGAAGGTGCTCCCGCCTCCGGTTGTCGCGACGATCCTCGTCGGTGCTAAGCCGCGGCAGAGGCGCTGAGCTCTCGCGCCGCTCCCCGCCGGCACGTTGGGGAAGTTCAATGTTCTATGAGGCCACCGAGGCGCCATGCCGCCGTCGACGCTGCTGGGCGGCCTCGTGGCGGTGTCGAAATTGCCGAGGCCGAGGCGCATCCCGCGAACCGGATCTCAGCGGAGAAGCCGCCGGCGCGCGCGACGCCGCGGTATCCCCAAGTTTCGGTGACGCGCGGCATGGTGGCGCAGCGGCGAGGCGAAAAAGAGCGGGAGAGAGCGGTGGCGAGGCACGAGCAGATGGCAAGGCACAGTGGTGGAGGCGTTGATTTTATAAATCTGCGGACGGACGCCGGCCAAAACTAGCGCACGCCCGGCCGCTTTTTCCCCCGCGCGCGCGATCCTTTCCCGATGTCTCTGCTATCTCTACTCTCTTCTCTACGGTTATATTTATTTTATATTTAATATTTAATATTTATCTCTACTTCCTTTACTGTCTACTTTTTTTTCTTGCAATATAGGTCGTCCGATTTATATCTGATAGATAGGAAGGAAACAAATGGGAATTTTGCAAAAAGATACCCATACCCCTCTCCAAATTTGCAAATAAGGCCTTCTCTCGTTCATCCTTTTCTCCCACAAGATAAACTACTCATACAAATGCATCTTGATGCGTGCAACGCATGGGCATCTTGCTAGTTCTAAAAACCTTTCCATCATTTGTCACACTGCTGGTTGCAGATGAAAAACCTACCCAAGCACAGCACGATATAGGAGCGACGCACAATTACAAGCTGATATTCTGTTGGAAAATGGAGGCTATAACCAATTACTTTTACGGGAACAATAGCACCCAGGAAAACTGAAGGGTAGGTATGAACAAAACGGGAACTGCACATGTACTGCTAAGTGATTCAATACACACATTACCAATCGAGGAGGAGAACGATGGTCGCGGCGGCCTCTGTGAGTCATGGTCGGCAACGGAGTCGCTTCATTGTCCATGACGGTGGTACTTGCGCTTACGCCGGCTTCCGGAAGCAGATCCGAGACTGTGGAAGACGATGCGGGAAGAGGCTCCGTCTCTGACGACGACGGTGGACCGCTCCAGTCACGGCGTCACGAGGTCGCCGATGAGGCAATGCGCTATGTGGTGGAAAAGTGCGCCAATGTAAAGGGAGGAGCACGAAGGCTGCGGTGCCGTGGAGAAGTCTATTTTGCGGTGGGGATAGAAAATGGGGAGTATTCGGGTGTACTACTCTCGGTGCCGGGGTGGGGCTGGCTGGTAGGGTGAATCTGAAGTTACGAAAACAGCCCCCTACCAAGCGTCGTACGTAGGCCTGTTCCGAAGGCTATGATGGTAACTTCCCACTGCTCGAATCAGGGTCGCGCGAGATTTTCTCGCCGACCTCAAAATTTTGTGACACCGACTCCCGTGTGGCGTGTTGAGTGATTCGCTAAGCAACTAGCGAGTAGTAGTAGTAAACTCTGCATATTAGGTTTGACCAAAGTCAAACTTCCTAAAGTTTGACCAAGTTTATATAAAAATATAAACATTTACCATAACAAATATGTATGATGTGGAAGTACATTCAATAATGAATCTAATGGTATTTATTTGTTATTGTATATGTTAATATTTTTTGTTATAAGCTTTCTGAGAGTTTACAAAACTTGACTTTGTAGCGACCAGACCTCAAACAGTCTTATCTCTGTGCTCAGTGTCATCCCTGGATCAGTAATGCTGACACCACACAGTACACGGAGGATTTATAACAGAGTAGCAATCACACACTTATTACAATCGAATGTCTCAAGAGAACTTAATAAAATAAAAATGGCTTAAGGCCATCTAATAACGATAACAACAGAAGGCTTGGAAGAATAAGCGAGTCCATCAACTCCAACGGCATCACTGAGTATAGAACCACGACCTAAACACCATACTCGTCGTCTGAAAAGTCTGCAACATGAAACGTTGCAGCCCGAAAACGGGTCAGCACATGGAATATGCTGGCAATGTAAGACATAGAGAATAACGGAATGATAAACCTATACTACATGCATATATGGCTGGTGCAAAAGCTCTATGGTTACAGTTTTTGCGTAAAGCAAATTTGTCCCTACTGCAAAGGAATAAATTTATTTAACTATCATGGTGGTTGTTAAACATTGAGAATGGTTGACGGCATTCTCAATCCCAATTAAAAGTACTCATTAAAAACCCAACAATATTAATTAGAAGTAACATGATGAGATTCACATGATATGCAAGTACTAGATACTCAAGATGTCCATAACCGGGGACACGGCTAACCATGATTACTTTATACACTCTGCAGAGGTTTGCGCACTTTTCACCACAAGACTAGATTGCCTCCGCTTGATTTCTCGCACTACATGGTGTTTGAGAAACGGATGACCGAGACATAGTCTTTCAGAAGCGCTAGCACCCTACATATGGGTAGACCGTACCAACCTACAACCCCTACATCAACTAGTCTACCCGTAAGAGTTCGCACAACTTAATAAACTACGCCAGAGCCCATAATGGCTTGTGGTTGGACACGTAAGTTTCTAGCATGAATAATCTCATGATCCCTTTGAGCCTGGGTGGCGGTCCGAAGAAATACAGGCAAGTCCTGATAGAAACCAGGTGCCTCAATCCACCCAGATGTATGTTCAAGTTGCCACCTTAAATAAACCATTAATTTAACAATCTCACATTTGTCATGGAATACACTCACCCAATCCATGTCTACTAGCATAGCATAGCATAATAAGCAAACGTAGAAGTAACTCCCAAGGGTTTGAATATAAATCAGGAAATAGGTACTACCTCAAACTACTTCCCATCCCACAATTTAATTAGATCCTAATCATGCAATGTTTCAGGATAGATCTAATGCATAAAAACTGGGTAGTAGAAAAGGTATGATCAATGTGTTACTTGCCTTGCCGATGATCCATGAAACCTAGAGACTCAAGTAACAAAGGCGCACTCCGGGTATTCTATCGCAGACAAACAAACAAGCATACAATAAGTACTCATCTAATGCACAGGTAAAACTCAAATAGATCTAACCAGATAGTTCAACTTAAGAACTCCGGTTTGCAAAAAGAATCAAATCAAACGAAGCAACGAAAGTCAAACGGCGGAAGAAAACAGCTTCGTTTTACTAATCTGGATCTAAGTCAAATTTTACAGAAGCAAAAACTTGTTTAAGTAGGTTATTCGGAAAGAGGGTTTCGAGACGAAACTCTAGGCGCTTGAATCGCCTGATTCCGATAAACGAGCGAAAAGTTATACTAAAACGAAAATCGGATCAGGAACCGCGATCAGAAAAATCACGAATTAAATCCGAGAAAAAGAAAAACGACGAACGGGTTAACGAACAGACGTTCGTTAACTAAATTAATCTGACAAACGCGTTCGTTAAAAACGAACGAACAAACGAACGTTCGCTATTTAACCTAAACCGGAAAAAAACCGAAACTAATAAAAAACCGAAACTAAAAAAACCGAAGGAAAACCGCGCGGTTTTTAGAAAAAAAACCGGCGGCACGGTTTTCGCGGCGGAGGCGAACCTCGGCGGGGTCCGGCGAGTCGGCGGCGGCAGCGGGTCCGCGGTCGGCGGCGGGTCCGCGACGGGCGGCGGCGGCGCTGGGAGGTGCGGGCGGCGCGGGCGCTAGGGTCGGCGGCTGGGCCTCGGGCTGGCTCCCCCCCGGCTTATAAAGCCCCGCGGGCCGGGAGTCCTAGGCGGACACGGCTCGTAGGTCGGTGGCACGTTTTTTTTAAATAAGTCCGCGCAGAAGAAAAATAAAAAGAAATACTAAACGAACTCCAAAAATCCCGGAATAAATTTTCCCCGGCTTCTAAAATCAAGCCGGACAAGATGATCATTTATTTTGGGCCTAAATGCAATTTTTAAAAACTCCATATTTTATTCCCTCTCGCACACAAGATGATCCTAAATTCAAATAAAAAGGCGAAAAACTCCAAAATAAAATCTTATTTGATTTTATTATTAAATCTTCATTATTTCTTTATTTTGGGAAAGTAATTTTATTCCCTCTCGCATATTTTGGTAGTAGAAATAATTGAAGATAAAATAATTAAAATCAAATGATCCTATTTTCAAAATTTGAGAAAACTCAAATATGAAAATAACGAAATCCCCAACTCTCTCCGTGGGTCCTTGAGTTGTGTAGAATTTCTAGGATCAAGCAAAAATGCAACAAAAAAATATGTTATGCAATGATTCTCTATGTATAACATTCCAAATTGAAAATTTGGGATGTTACAGACTTTGACCAATGCTAATACGCGGACTTAAATAAAAACGGAGGGAGTACACATTTGTTTTCTTAGTTTGTTGTGAACTAATCATTTGTTGAAATTGTGAAATAAATATATTAGGCTATTGACTTCGAATGTAATGGTCTATACAATTCAATAGTTACAATCATTGTCGAATCCCAAGATGTATACAAGGTCTATAGTACTTCACAACATGCTCAAACTCACATAATCCCAAATAAATGAGAATCTAAATGCATTTCATAGTTATTACTTTGTAGGATGCAACAAAACAACCAAAACTCTACATCAGCCATTATAGAAGCAACATTTTGACATATCCCATTGTGTGAATGAAACATGGAGAGAGAGCTTTTGAAGATGGAGCAGAAAGGGCGGGAAAGATTGTATGTATGTGGACGAGAGAGTAAGAGACAAACCTAACGAGACACACACACACACACACACACACACACACACACACAGAGAGAGAGAGAGAGAGAGAGAGAGAGAGAGAGAGAGAGAGAGAGGAAGAAGTTAGGTCTGTGAGAAAGATGGAGACATGTAATATACGTGATTCTCAGATACGTGGAAGGAGAAGAGACAACATGTTTGATGAGAGAGCTGGAAAAACATGGACGAGAGGGGAAGGATCTCATGGGTTGAGGGATTGACAATTTTGTGCGGGGAGAGAGGGATTGGTAATTTTGTGCAAGAGAGAGAGAGGGTGGGGGGAGGAGTCAGTCAGCCTCGTCACATCACCCTGCTTCCAAATGACCCGCATTCTCTAGCGCGGTGTGGTCGCCGTCTTTGATCTGCTCGATGCCCTCTTTGATGATTGAGGTGTTGTGCATGTTGGGGTGCAAAGAAGCACAAGCGAGTGGTCGCCAGATAACCTTGGATGGGGATGAATTGTGTGCTCGGGGAGTGTGTGTGTGTGTGTCTGTCACGTCGGTGTGTGTGTGTGTGTGTGTGTGTGTGTGTGTGTGTGTGTGTGTGTGTGTGTGTGTGTCAGATATTGAGTGAAAACAGACCTAAGGAGAGAAATGGGTATTCACGAAGAGATTGCGCGGGCCTTGAGGTGGGCAGGGGCCGAGTAAGGGTGTCAAAATGTGTGCGTTGATGCATATGTTGCATGCGATCGTGCGAGGGACAGATGAATCGAGAAAGATGGTTGTTGTGTTACGGATGCTCCTCTCTCTCTCTCTCTCCCTCTCTCTCTCTCTCTCTCACACACACACACACAAGTAAATAGAAGACCGTTCTCTCATGTATACACAACGTATCGGCATCTATCTATGTCTCACTCATGCATGATCGTTTGCACATTCACACCTCTCTATGTCTGTATCACACGCACACCGTCTCCACATTGCCCTTCCGCCACAACACACATATGGACACATACACACGTTCTCTCCCAGTCACACACACAAAATAAGTATTAAAAAAACTAGGGCGCACCTAAAACGTCCAAATCCAAATAAACACAAGCTGGAGCTAAATTCAAATATATGGAAATATTGCAGCGTCAAGAACTTTCCCAGGAAAAAAAAGTTGAGTAATATTCGAGGATTGTTTTCACACACACAAAAGGTTCGGTGGATGTCCTCCGAGCGCGACACGGTGACGCACCGTTCGATCGACCGCACGGCCGTGGTTCACGCGCTTGCACAGGATTCCGTATCATGGGTGTGGTACTAACTTAAAAAAAAAGCGCTGCCTAAGTCTAATGTTTACGTGTACTAGTACGGTTTTCTTTTAAGTTTGACCAACCTCATATAAAACTAAAGTAAGCTCCCATACACGCACTCATCAATATGCCGCCGCCACCGTTGCGCATGCCGGCGCCCGCCTGCTCAGGCCAACAATTTCTCGCCCATCACCGTCATGTCGCCACCATCCCTGTGCCATGAAGCCGAAGGCTCGCCCGCTCATGTCGTTTGCAGTCCCTCCTCGCCATGCCGCCGCGCTGCCAAGCACGCGAAAGAAGCTGGTGGAGCTGCGTCTATGCACGCAGCGCACGAAGAGGAGGACGAGCGCGTGCTCCAAAGACGCCGCAAGGAGGAACTAGCGTGTCATTGTCGTCTCTCGCCCGCGGAGGAGGCGCCATGGTGGCTGACGCGGCGAAGCCGGTCGCAGCCGAGCCCGCAAACCGGTGCGGATGCGGAATCTACCTTCGAGACCTTGAATGCCACGTGGATCCCGCAATCTGAAGGAGCAATTTGGGTCGATCGACTCATGTGAGCCGCTTGATGCAACATGGATGGCTAGAAGGGCTTCTTCCACCTCTTTGCCGTCTTCTTCCTTCGCTCCGTCGAACTTCTTTCACAAATCGATTGACCCAAATTATACTACTAGTACGAACGTATTAAGTACAGTGGGAACACAAAGGTACGAGCAGTAGTACCAACTGCAAGAAGAACAGTAGTAAGACATAGTACTAGTACTACTCTACGTACTAAACAGTTCAAATAACGAGAAAGAACATAAACATAGTTCTGCTGGGCCTCAAAGACAACACACCCTTGAAAATAACTAAGCAACTAGTCAGCTTGACACTGCAGTAGAACTAGCATGAGCGACGCACTCGCCACCTACTCGAGTCCGAGTCCACGTCCTCGACTTCATCCTCGTCCCTCTTCCTCTTCCTCTTCGCCGACGCTTCTTTGCTTGAACCGGACACCGGGCTCGCTTCTTCATCCAACCCATGTAGATATTTAAACAAAGGTAGGCATCCATTGCTGCGTACAGGATGTGATCTTCATCTAATGTCTTCGACTCCCATGCATGATGAAACTCGTGATGAGGTTTCTTCAGTTTAGCGTACGAAGGATCAATCACCGCTGCTGCTAGGGTCAGCATTGAAGGTTGAGAGGAGGACACCAGGCTTGCCTTCTGGAGATCGAAGGGCTGGACTACAATGAGACCTATCCGACGCAGGACTTGTTTGTCATTCTTAAAGCCTACAGTAACGAATTTCACTCTTTTGTCCTTGAGGAAGTTCTTAAAATCCTGGCACTCAACGTCGGCATGGCATATGTGGTAGACCAAGAAAACGTTATGTACGCAAACCTGGATCACGGCGGGCTTCTTCCTCTCTTCGTCCTTTAGATCCTTCTCTCGTCCCAGGACTGTGGTGTACTCAGCATTCTAGCCCAAATAACCCACTCATCCGTTGAACTGCTGAACATGCGTAGAAAGCGAGCAAGCCATGCTTTCACCGTCATGATCCACGTGTGTAGATGACGATGAACTGATCGCGGTGATGGCTCTAACTCGGTACTCAGCAGCGACCATGGAGATTTGGGAGGCCACGGATTTTGGAGGAGGGTTAGGAGAAGTTGAACTGTTGTACCCATAAAAGCGGGAGCGAACTAATGTGAAAGGACGGACGACGGGGAGCGAACTGTTGTGAGGTAGAAAATGGGGACGAGTAGGGCATGTGAACGGCGTGGGGTTGCTGGCTTGCCCGTGGATAAACGGCTGCAAGCCCCAAAGAGTTCTCGAGAACTATGCGGGACCCACTAGATGTCATGTCTACTAGACCCATATCGTAGGCCCGATGGTATAGCTTACGCTTTGTTTGCACGCCATGCCGGGCGCGCGGATGTAACTTCACTTAATTCCGCCAACCGTCGCGCCTCCACGACCTTCGCCTCCCTCGCAAGGTCGCGCCTTTGAGACTTCGACCGCTAAAATGAGCAATTTTTTGCCTACTCCGCATGCATGATACTCCCTCTGGTCGTTTTTACTCCCGTCAACCGTTTGCAAAGTGTTTGACCAAATATATACTTTGTTTTAAACACCATCTTATATTAATTAACCAGCCACACCAAGTACACTCATTCGATACAATATTCACCACACAGTATGCGTTATTTACAAGAATACCATCTAATCTATTGTCAAAGCTATACTTAGCGATTAAGTGTGCCACCTTATTGGCCGAACGGCTAATCTTTGACAATTGAAGATTGTTGATCAACTTCGAGATGCTCAACGCTTTCATCTTCAGGTCACACATAGCAGACCTGTCATAGTCCCCCGATGCAAGAGACGCTACCACAAAAGCGCAATCAGTCTCTAAAATTACAGGATAGTTTAGTGCACCTTGAAATATGAACATGTGTGGGGCGTGTATGTTTTTAATGACTTGAGACTATACCTAGCCCGGCATGCAAGATGACTTATTATGCACCATTCCCCATACCTGCAGGAAGCCCGTTCGTCTCCAAATCTTTTCCTCTCCATGTGTGGAAACAATATGCCTGCCAAACTCTCCTTCTCCCTCCGACAGTCCCACCACTCCACCCCATGTGAAAAAATCTGCACGCATGACTCTCCTCCCCCCACGCTCGTCCAATCCGTTGTGACCAGCAATATTTCCACCCCTTCGCTCCCCCGTAATTTACTCCAACAAATATGCCCACGTAGCTTTTACTTAACTTCAGGTGCATTGGGTCATCGACATACGGGCCCAGCGAGTGTCTTCGCCCACATGTCGCTGACGAATCGACCTACTGATTAACTTAGTGCAGCTCAGTCCATATCTTACGCAGTGTGCCATTGCTCGCTATAAATCTGCGCCCCCACGACATCGCTATCTCCTCCCCCTCACGTTCACGTTCATCGCTATCTCCTCCCCCTCCCTCTCACGTCGACCACCATGGCATCTCCCCTCCCAAGCCCTAGGAGCCCCTCGCTGCACCGCGCGGACGGTCACGCGTCGCCTTTCCGTTCCTCGCTGCCACTAGTCGAGGAGGACGCGTCGGCGTTCCGCTCCTCGCCGTGACGCGTCGAGGTGGACGCGTCAGCGTTCTCAATCTCGCCGACACGCGCGTCGGAGGACGCGTTGGCTCCCCGCTACGAGGAGAACGCCGCGCCGCCCGCCGAGCCCTCCAGCCTTGAGGAGCTTTGGAAAGAAATGGATGTCGCCTTGTGGGAGGCTTTGCCTCCAGCAGAGCGCGCCAAAATAGAGGCGGAGAAGAAGGCCGAGGAAGAGAAGCGCACCGCACAACAAGCTTTCTGGGAGATCTATGTCGCGTCCGAGAGAGTCAAGCAATTGGTTCTTTGGCAGAAGGCTCGTGCGAGGGCTGTGAGGGTGGCGGAGGACGCCCGTGCCGACGCCCTGAGTGCGGCCCAAGCGCCTCATCTACGCTTGGCGATACGTGGACCGGGTGCACGCTTCCAGCCAGGAGGAGTACCTGTTGGCGCCGGATCACCACACCGGTGAGATCGCTCTCGCCCGCCGGCAAGCCGCCAATCATCACCTCGCGAGTTGCGAGGCTGAGGAAGAGGCGTTGTGTCGGCGCGCTGGGAAACGGCCGTGCACCAGGGCACTCGTGGCGCGCCGCAAGCGCTCCTGCGAGCGCCGTGGCTTTTAGGAGGAGTATAATTTTTGTTTCGTAAGGCGATCTCATTAGTTTTGGGACGCAAATGATAAATCCCGAACGTTCAGGAATTTTTAGCGTCCTTAATTAAGTATGTAAAAGGGAAAGTTTGGAAACGTTGTGTATTATTACGCATTTTGCAAGTACGTGCATATAGCACAAACTTTACTATATACTATTGGACTACACGTCTCTCTCGATATATGCTTGTAGACTGTGCTACTCCCTCCGTCCAGGTCAATAAGTCATCTTTCGTTGTGCACGGTGACCTAGGAGGAGGGAAGACTTGTACACCTAGACGGAGGGAGTACTACTATTACTTATGTACGTGCAAATGCACGTTTGAACATTACGATGCGGTTTTTGTAAAAGTGGAAAAACAGCACTAGTCAAGCTTGTGAAACGATTCAATGCAAAACAAATGCAAAAATGCTCGTTTGATTGTTTACTTTTAGCTTCCTTCTCTGTGGTTATTTCTATGTGCACCGTGACCAAGGAAGAGGAGAAAATGAGAAACGTTAATGTTTATTTGCTAATTAATAGTATTGCATGCAATGAACTAACCACTGCATGTCATGTTTGATATCTCAAGTCATTAAAAGCATGCACACTCTTTATCTCTTATTGGTTGATATGTCAAGAAACAAGAAACGAGGTAGAAGTTAATGCACCTCGCCTAAGTGTTTTTGGATTATTTGGTTTTCGTAAGATGACTTACACACCTAGATGCACAACGCTTAAGTGTTTTGAGTAACATTTTATCAGTTAAATCTTTGGTCAAAATTTAGCACAAATTACAATGGTGAGGAATAAACCAGACGGAGTAGTAGTTTAGAAGCCCAAATAAATGAGTGAGGCGCCTTATTGTTGCTCTCCATCGTGACTAGTCTTGTGGGAAAAATTTGGGAAGCCGCCAAAAGAACTGGCCCTAGGAGTAGTAGCTAGGGATCGAAAGGCGGAGATGAACCGGAGAAAGTAAATGCAGAGAGATGAAATGCAAAAAGACGGAGTGATGTGATGGTTGCTTGTCCGTTTATTTTACTGTGCCATTTATTACGGGAGTGGTTGGGTTTTGTGATATGACGGCTTTATTGCCGCGCCACGAGCGGGTGAGAAGTGAGACTCCAGCAGCGCCGCCTCTACACTTGTACTACATCGGTCGTGGTTTACTAGTCCCCCATTGAATTTGACTGAAGATTTAACTGACAAAATGTTAGTGCATGTCAACAAAAACTTTATTGTTGGATTCGTATTTGAACATAGTTTTGAACGATATAATTTTAGGTGAAATGCATCAGTATTTATCGTACTATATATAATGTTAGTTCAATTTTTGGTCGTACTAATCTATAGTAGTAAGGTGCCCGTGCGTTGCACCGAAGAGTGAAATGCATTGATCGGGGAGTTGTTTATTTTGACAAAGGATGTGGAGGTCATCTCATGTGTAACGGGTATCGATAGGTTTCTTCGGATATTATCTCATCTCTAGAGCTCATAAACATCCGGGTGAAATAGATAAAATGGTATCTTTTGCAAACAAAAGCGTTCAACTGTTCAACCTGCATCCAAAACTTGTGAAGAAATAACACTTATTGTGCTTTGCAAGAAATGATCTTTAAGAATTAGTTTTTGAGTATCGATTGTTATACATGTTGGCTACAGATGACATGGCACTTTCTTATAGTCAACAGTTGGCTATACTATTAAGTAATATTAACCATGCCCTTATACACCTAGATGGAGGGATTAAATCAGATGACTTGCAAGGGGCGAGGAGATGTAAGAAATGGTTCATCGTAAGTCTTTCACCAAGATCTTGTAGTAAAAATTCATACATGGAAGATTCTAGACTAAACCATAAACGGATACACTTTTATTCATGCGCGATACTACAATAGAGCAAGATCCTGCATGGAAGTCTCCACATGCTTAGACAGCGGATTACATTGAGCAAAGACTAATGATCAACATTTAACTTGATAATGCGTATTTTTTTAGAAGAACAGGGAGGCTCCTCCCCGGTTCCATTATCAAATGAAACCCAAAGTGTCTTACATCAACTCACTGAGAGGAGCAGTTCAAAGGAAGGACTGCGGCGAAAGCCACTCAAGTTTAACGACAAGCTTACAGAATCAAAAGCGGCAAAGACACGGGCCATAAGCGCCCACACACACACTACATGTTTTCTAAGTGCACTTGATAATGCGTATGTCCAGGTGAACCTCCTTGGAGTCCCCGTGCACCGAGTCGGTGGGTAAAGGATAGAATGGATGCCATGGGTTTCCCAAGTCCACATTGGCGGGCTAGTCCCAGCTCCTCAGATTCCAAGTCCGTCCGATGAGGCCGGTTTCGCCGCCCACGTGACCCGGAGGGATAGTAACATTGACCTCGCACCCGTACATCTGCCTCGTGTCAGTGTCAGCATCAGCGGCGACGCCCCTGACGCACGCTACAAAGACGGGGCGGCAGCCTGCGCGGGCCTCGCCGGTGCCCACGATCAAGAGGAAGACGCTGCCGTCCTCCTCCAAGACTAGCAGGCGGCGGTGATCCTCCAGTGACTCCGGCATGGTGAACCAGTAGCACGTGTCGTACTTGATGTTCTTCGCCAAGGGCCAGGAGTGACCGTTGCACGCATCCGTGAGGTGATGCACCATGTCCGCCGGCGAGCCACAAAACGGCATCGGGCACTCATAGAAGTGGACGAAGGGTTCCTTGGAGGCATCGACCAGGCCGTCCATGAAACGGGAGTGGCTGTAGGGGACGTTGCGCCAGTTGAATATGTGAGCAAGTTACTACGAGATTTAATTCGAATAAGCACAAAATAAATCATGACGGCTATAACATAGATGAAACTAATCATGTGGACTAGCATAGTAGTAGGATACAAAGTAGAAACATGAATTCTACCATGATTTCAACAGAAGGAATGAAACACATACGGTGCAACGGAGCAGCACCGCATGCGTTGAGGTTGTCGCCCATGTCGTTGAGGAAGAGGTTGCCGAGGTTGGGGAAGAAGTCGTCGTCGGTGAAGTCGTGGCTGCCAAAGAGTCGTGAGAGTGCGCCCCCAGATTTCAACAAATACCACTAATGGAGCGCAGGAGGGAGTGGCTGTAGGGGACGTTATGTCACCGAATGGAGCGCAGGAGTAGCACACAAAGCAGTAGATGGTGTCCTTACTAGTACTCCCTAGTCTCTATCTATCTATGTCTATATATATCTACTCTTATAGAAAACCGAGTTGGTGATGATGGTTTGCCTGCCATCTTGTAATATAGACCGTCCGATCTATATCTCACGGATATAAAGCCAACTATGACAATTTTACAAAATATACCCGCACCTCTCTCCAAATTTACAGATAAGGCCTTACCTCGTGCTCCTCCCTATGTCTCTATCTCTACAAGTACTCTTTTTATAACAAATCAAATAGTGCTGCGCCGTCCGCTGCACGCCCGGCTGAACACGCCTCCTCGCCTCCATCATCACCAACTGTGTCTTTTATAGGAGTAGGAGTAGAGAAAAAACCGAGTTGGTGATGATGGTCTGTCGTGCAATGCACGGGCATCTTGCTATTTTTTTGCATATAAGTCCAAACACCACGTAGACACGGTCTTTGAGCATGGTTCGTAGTCGTTCCACGATCGGGCATCGAAGTTTGTAACTATTTTAGATTAGAATATACTACTCCTCCGATGCTAGTAGTAGAGCAGAGTCCTACTCTTCTACTCTACTCTAGCAAGCTAGGGCATATAACTGTAGTAGGTACTGTGGGGAGTACCAGTATTGTGATCACTCAAGCAAGTTGTCTGGCTTCGATATGACCCTACGCTACTGGTATGTGTCTCGTAAGTCAAGCGGTGTGCTGTAGTCATCATCACCTGTCCACTTCCCACAGCACATATTCGCTTCTCCATCTTTGTCCGCACATAATCTCGTCCAAGCTTCCATCCCCGCTAAGGCGCCTCCCCCCCTCGTCCGAAGCCCAAGCACTAACAATGGCAGTACCGAGTAGCGTCCGCCGAAAGAATGGCTGGAATTCGCTCCCCACAGAGGTAATCAAGCTCATTGTTTCACGTGTGGACAATCTTAGTACCATGCCGCTCGCCGCGTGCTCGTCGGGCTGTACCGCTTACTCAAAGCCCTCGGGCGGAGCTTTTAAGCCAGCTCCTTGCTTGCCGATGCCGCCGATCTTGAAAACGGCGTGTCACGCAGCATAACGATCGTAGGGTGGCAAGCATCAACCCCTTCACTGTGATCCGATCCCGCCACCTCGGCTACATTAACGGTATGTACTGGTCGGCATGAACACGCCTTGGATGGTGCTCGTCGACGGTCGCGGCAGCTGGATGCTCGTGGAGGTCTACACCGCGATTGATCCCCTTCCTTCGATTAACACTTTGCCGCTTTGGCACCGCGCCCAAAATACTCGGAATCTTACAAGAGCCAACATGTTCCCAAGTTTGATTTGCTCAAGGTTGTAATCTGCCAAGTGCCCACAAGATCTGGGAATTATAAAGATTTCAGTTAATTATGTTCTTCAACCGCGGTCTCGCCTATCCGACAGTCACCGCGGTAAGTGGATAAATCTGCACGTCCATCGCAGGATCATACATCCTCCATGGTTCTCTGATGCCATTGAACTCAGGGCTTCATTTACGCTGCGACTCCTTCTATGGTTGGACGTATTGCTGGCCTACTCCAGTCATCGCTACAAACGGCTGTTACAGCAGTATGTTACTTTCCTATGATATCATGATGGCTTGCTTATATTATCACAACATTTATCGAAAAAATATTCATGCTCATAACATGTTGTTCTTAAGATTGACTAAATCAAGAGCCCTTTTTATTTGACTCAACTTGATATGATGTTGTAGGTCACTTTGGTGTCCCTACCCTTCCTAATCCCGTAACCTTTCAAAGAAAAGCGGCATGGCGTTGCGGTGGTTCTGGCTCGATCGAACGATCGGCGAAAGATTGATGATCGCTCGCGACGCACCAAACGTGTTGTTTCGCGGAATACAATCACGATCCACCGCAAGGTCTTTGAGTAGGATCCCAGCTTCTCTAGGCCTTCGTGAATTTTTGACCGGAGGCTGGTAAGTAGCCTTGGCACACGCTCTCTGCTTGTCGGACTGAATTATCCGATTAACCAGAGATAACCGACGGCAAGGATCATGATGGCAGCGCCGTTTCGTTCATCGTGCAAAACTGTGTGTACACAGCGTACCATGCGTCTCGCATGCACCACACCCTGATATGTGTCGCCACGCCTACAGCCCAAAAGTAGGAGAGAGGTTCGCAAGTATCGACTTCGACCTGCTGGCTGGAGTTTCCGCCGGGCACCCATCCGGTTCAAGCCGTCGACCAATCTCCACAACTTAATAAATAGTAACGCCTAACCGAGCCGCTTAGTTAGATGCGTATACTTGGTGTAGTAGGATCTTTATTTAGTTTGATGCATACACTTGTTCTTTTTGGTAGCCCTTTGTAATGATGGCTGATGTTTGGTTTGGAAGAGAGAGTTGCGCCTTCACTCTTACGGCCTGCTTATCGCTTCGCTGCACCCCAGCCCTGGTTGTCAGCTGCTGCTGTTTTCAATGTACAATCAGTAGTATATTTCGTCTGTTGGTTGAATATAAATGTGTTGTTAGAACGACTAACACAATGTTTTGGAAGTCGCTGCGGTTCGATCCTTTAGTGCCCTGCACTGCACGTAGCTCATACTATTTTTCGTCACGAACACATTTTCCACTTGTTGATAACATGCAGCCCAATCGATGAAGGCCCAATAGAGAAGCCCATAATTAATCGGAAGGGACGCTCTCACATGAATCCGCCCGGTACATGCTCATGGTCCCTAAACATAAATAAGTAAATAAATAAATAACACTAAATGCTCATGCACCAGTTCTTTGGGAAAATAGGTAGCCCAAGATTTCTTTTTGAAGAATACCCAAGCTTGGCCTATTTGTTTTCTCCGAATTATCGGGCTACAAATCTTTCAAGACGAGCAAATGGGATATTAGTTTTTTGAATTTTTTCTTCACCGATATCTTATAATGATTTCATTGGATTTAACATGACATAGTACTAACTTATTTTTAAATTTGTTTTAGTATGGCTATTAATTTTGGATTAAGAATATTTCGCTCCCTAGCAAAAATTTCCCACATATTTAGTTAATTTTTTGACCTCGCATCGACTCGAGAATGGCCGCAATTCTAAAATGGAAAACGGGCTGCAATAAATTCCATATGAATTAGAAAATGAGTAAAAATTATAAAAATAATAGCAAATGGGCTGTACACGCCACAGATTTCGAGGCTGACTTGTTTACGCAAGGCTTTGTCAGTGAACACACGATTCTAGCCGTCGTGCTTCTTCAATCTCTCGATCTTCCTGCCCAAATTACTTAAACTAGCGCCAAGCGGGACTGCTCGCTCCCTCCTCTTGTGGCTCACAGTGATGCCGGGCAGGCTTCCCCGCCCACCCTACTCCCTCCGCTGGCCCGGCCGCACGCAATCAACTCGCTCCTTATTACTTAAAAAATGATTCCTCCCATCGACATCTGGGCGCACCGGTTGGGAGGCTGACTCAGGCCTACTACGTTGACGCAGACGCACGGCTTGTCAACTTAGTCAACAACGATTCTAGCAGCAATGAATCGTTGGATTTGAATCGAACGGTCCTGCTGCTTCTTCAATCGCTGCTCTTCTTGCACCAAATACCCAAACAGCGCCGGGAGACCGCCTGCTCCTGCCTCCAAAGGGCGGGTCAGGCCGTTGAGGCCTCATCGCCTCTACTACTCCCACCGCTAGCCAGGCCTCATGGGCGACGGCAGCCTCACACCGCAGCCGAACAAGTGAACCTGGTACTCCTCTCGCGCATGGGCATCCATCGCCTCGTCTTCCCGGCCCGCGTCGTCCCCTTCCTAGGCCTCGCCGTCGTCCACCGCCTTTGGTGCTCTCGGCGCGCATGGTCAATGTGGTCAACGACATTCCATCGGGAGAGTATCAGACGTAGAGTCCGATACCGGGTCCACGGCCACAGCCCAGTTTTTTGTGATTTGCCAAGTAAGTCGCTTTGTCAGGCCTGTTGGGCTACAAATCTTTCAAGACGAGGAGAGCTTTCATTCGGCTGGCCGAGAAAATGGCCCATCAGTAATGAGAAATGGGCTGTACATTTTTAAAACACATCAAACCGGAAGTTAGTTTCAAATATATTTTTTTCATTTCGAGATTTTAAATTACATTAATTTTTATGCGTGGAGAATTTGTTGGATTTTATATTGATATACATGTATTTTTAAAATCAGTTTGAATGTGAGTCGAAATTTCAGGATTAAAAATAGTTCGGACCGCACCGAAATATGCAAAATTTCGTATAAGTTTTTATCTGTGGCCACGATATGGGTTGTAATGCTAACAAAAAGAATATGGGCTCCAAAAAAACCTTAAGAATTAGCAAATGGGCTGTAAATTATTAAAAATAATGGCAGATGGGTTGTATGCTGTTTTCCACAGATTTGAGGCTTTCCTAAATAAAGGTTGACACACAGCAAAGGATCGTTGGATGGCCATCCAACGGCCGTCGTCTTCTTCAATCTCTGCTCTTCCTGCTCCAGCCGCCAAACAAGCGCCCGACGGACTGCCTGCTCCCTCCTCCTCAAGGCCGCTCGACAACTCAGACCCACCAGCTTATATCTTCGACGCAAGGAAGTGCCTCCTTATTACGCACAAAAATGAATACTCCCCGTTAGCTGGGACCCAAAGATAGTGGCAGGCTGACTTGTGGGCCTACTAAGTTGACGGGACGGAGGGCTTTGTCAACTTAGTCAATATGCACGATTCTAGCTCCAAAGGACTGTACAATGTCCATCCAACGGTCGTAGTGCTTCTTCAACCTCTGGTCATCTTGCTCCAACCGCCCAAACCAGCGTCGGTCGTGCCTCGTGCTCCTGCCTCCCATGGCCGGGTGCGATGCGGCGGAGGCCTCACCGCCTCTACTACTCCCATCGCTGGCCAGGCCATCCTCTACTCACCCACACCCCTGTTATTCTGCGGCGATTTACAGCCTCACACCGCAGCGAACCAGTGAACCTCGATTCCTCACGCGTGGGCATCCATCGCTGCGTTTTCCCGGCTCCGCGTCGTCCCCTTCCTAGGCCTCGCCGTCGTCCACCGCCTCTGGTGTTTCTCGGCGTGGCGTGGCCAACATGGTCAAGGAACGGCTTCCATCGGACGTGGATCATGCGTGGAGAGGTCGACAATGAGTCCACGGCCGCAGCAAGGAAGTGCCTCCTTATTACGCCAGAAATAATTATTCCTCCACTGACAGCGGGACCCACCGGACGGGCCACCATATTTAGCGGAAAAACGTTTCTCGATCGCTGGGAACCACCAGCTACACCTTCAACGCAAGGAAGTGCGTCCGCAAAAACAAAACGATTCGCCCCTTGATCGCTAGGGACCCACTAGCTACATCTTCGCACGCAAGGAAGTGCGTCCAAAAAACGATTCGCCCCGACTGCTGGGACCCACCTGCTACATCTTCGCACGCAAAGGAAGTGCGTCCGGCAAAAAACGATTCACCCTCTAATCGCTGGGACCCACCAGCTATATTTTCGCGACGCAAGGAACTCGCACGACGGTCAGACCCGCTGGTCGAAGCGCATTTAGCGTTGTCATTCTAGTCGCGAACTTGTGCGTACATATATACTGGTCGATGTAGAGGCACGCACATGTCGTAGTAGAGGCACGTACGTGTCGTAGTAGAGGCGCACACGTAGCATGTACACGTACGTACAACGGCCACGGTGCAAGAAAGAAAATACGGCCACGTATGTGTACATACGGGCGGGGTCTCAAACGCCTAGTCGCGCATACATACGGCGAGGGGTCGTGTTCATGGGGAGGTAACAGAATGCATCGTGCTCATGGGGAGGCAACGGAATGCGTCGTGTTCATAGGGAGGCAACGGAATGCGTCGTGTTCATCGGGAGGCAACGGAACGCGTGGGAGCCAACCGGCTTGGACAGAATAGGCGATGGAAACGAGGCCTGGCGTACCGCAGAACGGAGGAAACGGACCTCCTATGGTCGAAACGGGGGTCCTATTGATCGGGAGGGGTGTGGCGTACCGCAAAACGGACGAAACGGACTTGTGTTGGAGCGCTACGGTCGAAACGGGGGTCCTGTTCATCGGGAGGTGTGTGGCGTACCGCAAAACGGACGAAACGGACTTGTGTTGAGCGCCACGGTCGAAACGGAGGGGGACGGTGTGGCGCATCGCAAAACGGACTCCACGGATATCAGACATCTCCACCGTCGACCTCCTCCAGCCTCCACGGGCTACCATCGACCTCCTCCACCTCCACGGGCTCCTGCTCATCCAGCCTCCACCGCGCTTACTCCATCGGCTAATGTTCAACCACCCTCCACACGGGCACCCCTCCACCGCTCACTGCTCATCCAGCCCTCCACACCACGGGTCCTGCTCAACCACCCTCCACGGCCACCCCTCCACCGCTTCATGCTCATCCAGCCCTCCACACCACGGGTTCCTGTTCTTCCGCAGGCAACGCCACCGCCACTATTCATCCAACCCCCCCTCACCCCCGCAACGCCACTGCTCATCCCAGGCAGCATCGATCGGCTTGATTAGCAGCAGAGCGGCGAATCGCCCACCGGTTCGATTAACAGCCATCGATCGATTGCTCGGGTTCGTAATGTGTAGCTCGCAGTGCAATCGCCGGGTTCGATTAGAGCCCAATGCCTCGCCGGCTTCATTAGAGCCAACGCCGCACACACGCCACAGACGTCGAGAGAAACGCGATCGCCTCCGCCTCCCGACCTCCCACCGTAATCGCAACTCCCGAAATTTTCCTCCCTCGCTTCTACCATGGTTTTTCCGTCATGGACGGCCCAAAGAATGTCATGCAGCTGCGTCTCCGCCCGCCCAGACGAAAAGCCCATTTTCTCGTCATGATTTTTGTCATAGAAGTAGGAGCCCACCACGCCTATGATGATACCGGTTTTGTCACAATTATCGTCATAGAAGTGTCATATGTATGACAGAAAAAAATTCGTTCAGCCCAAAATTTCACGGATGTGTCTTTTTTTTGTAGGTTGCCTCGTTGTTGGCGTCGCGGGGCGTCGGCGGAGCAGGGCGTCATTGATGCCAGCGGAGCGGGGACTCGTTGGAGCCGACATTGTCCTCTGCCTCGTCCTCGGTCTCGCCAAACAGCGCCTCGCCCGCTTCATCGCCCTCTTTGCTAACCTCTTTGTAGGCGGCCGCAGCCTCCGCCACCCGCATGCGGTACCACCAGCGCTCGAGGCGGCCCTTGCAGGCGGAGCGGTACGAGTCAAGCAGCGCCTCTGCCCGCCCGGCTCGCGGTGATCTGCTCCTCCGCCTGCAGGTGCTCCTGGAGGAGATGGTGGTTGTAGGCGGCGTCGGACTGCGCCTCCCGGAACTGCTCCTCACGCATCTTCCTCACTCTGTCCATATATTGGGCACGGGCCTCGCTGATGGTCATGGTGCAATGCACCGACGAGGATGGCGCGGAGGAGGGGGTTGGCGCCGGATCGCCGACTACCATGTTCTCCATTGGGACGCCATCGCCCTTCGCTGCCTCACTGCCAGCCGGTCGGCAGCAATGGCTGCTATCTCCTTGTGGTCTGTCGTCCGCCTGTCTCAAGAGCGCTGGAGCGAGGAAGCCATGGTGGGCGTAGTGGTGTGGACAGGAGAAAGGCAACGGATGCGATGATCGCGCTATGGCCGCGCGACGCTTTATATAGCAATGGTGGGCGGGCGGAGGGACGGATGTGTGACGCCGGAGTAGCCGCCTCGGCAACCGCGTATCATTAATGTGTGCGGCAGATGGACGGACGGACAACACTTGTGTTGTTTGAAGGCGGAACAATCGCCTCAGACTGGAAGCGGGCGCCGGCAACGATCTTGTGCCGGGCGAAAGGCAGCGGCGAGGAGATCACTTTACTTGGATAGGATGACAATGGGGACCCACAAGGTCCATAGCCTCACGTACGCAAGTGCCTCCTTATTATATATATATATATATATATATAACTATAATTTATTTTGCTTCCTCCTGGTTTCCTGACATCACGGTTCCACAACATTGTCTACCTAGGTACTCCCTCCTTTCCGGTTTATAGGGCTTATCTCAAAATTTTAGTTTTTCCATTTTATAAGGCTCAATTTGGTTAATTTCCATCACATGTTCAGATTCCAAGGTGCATTAAATCATTGCATGCAAGTATTAAGAGAAAATTGACCAATGCATGTACTTTATGCATGCATGCATTGCAATTAATGCATTGATAAACATAATTTTTGAGGATAACAAGAGCATTAATTAGGTGCTTTTGCAAAACTAGAAAAGTATTCCACCACTCGCCATCTACCTTGATTGGTGAGATTTTGAATTGAGCATTATAAATCGGAAAGGAGGGAGTAGTCAATAAACGAGAGAATTGCACAAGAAGCGGCCGATACCGGGACCAAGCAGCTCGAGTAGTATTTGTGTTTTTGAGGTGTGAGCACTGCAGTTTTTCGATGTTTACCCCAGATATTAATTTTTCTCCTCTGAACAACAACGAAAACATCGCTGTAGGTATTAATCTGGCGGTCAGGCCCGCCTAGCCCAAGCCGATATCCAGCCCAGATATTAATTTTTTCAAGTTGAAAATGGCTAGCCCAACTATACTTTTTTAGGAATACCCAAGCAAGGTCAAGTTGTTATTCTCCGCTCACTGGCTGCAAATCTTTCCTAAGAGGGATGCATTAGGCTTAACAAGAAAATGGGCTTTAAGAAATAATAAATGGGATGTAATTATAAAAACTGGTAGTAACTATAAAAAATGCACCAAAAGTGATTACTTTATAAAATATTATTTTTGGAATATTGTAAATTTTAATTTCATTAATTGTTGCGAGCGGAATGTTTTGTTGGATTTTTACGCAATATAAATTTATATTCAAATTGTATATAATCTGGCTAAAATTTCGAGATAAAAATATTCGGATCCCATCAAAATGTGGGAAATTTTATTGAATTCTGTTTTGAACGGTTGGTTGAAATGGGCTGTACTTTTAACAAACTGTAAATGGGTTGTAATAAATTCGATTAGAATTCAAAAATGGGCTACACATTCTTACAAATCTCAAATGGGCTATAAGTTCTCTTCCACACACTTCTGGCCTTACTAAGTTGACGCGTCCCCTAAAAAACAGAGTTGACGGGTATGCAAGGCTTTGTCAACTTATAGTCAACACACGGTTCTAGCAGCAGTGGCCGTTGGATGTCCATCTAGCGGATGTTGTGCTTCTTGTTCAATCTCGGATATTCTAGCTTCACCCGCCCAAAAAATGATTCATCCCCGACATCCGGGCGCACTGCTTCGAAGTCGACTGTGGGCCTACTAAGTTGACGTATCAAGGGCTTTGTCAACTTAGTCAATATAAACGATTCTAGCTGCAAAGGATCGACGATGTCCATCCAACGGCCGTCGTGCATCTTCAACCTCTAGTCTTCTTGCTCCACCGCCCAAAGCAGCGCCGGTCGTGCCGCTTACTCCTGCCTCCCCGTGGCGGTCAGGCTGCGTGGAGGCCTCACCGCCTACTACTCCCACCGCCGCCGTGCCATCCTTCACTCACCCACCGACCCACACCCCTCGTTATTCTGCGCGACGGCAGCAGCAACCAACCAGTGAACCTCGTACTCTCTCCACGTGTGCATCCATCGCCGCATCTTCCCGGCTCCACGTCGCCCCTTCCTAGGCCTCGCCGTCGCCCACCGCCGTGGTGCTCTCGGCGCGGCGTGGTCAACGTGGTCAAGGAACGACTTCCATCGGACGTGGACTATACGTGGAGAGGTCGATACCGGGTCCACGGCAGCCGTAAGGAAGTGCCTCCTTATTACGCCGCAAAATAATTATTCCTCCACCGACAGCGGGGACCCATCGACGGGCCACCGATTTCGCGAAAAAATGATTCGCCCCATCGCCGGGACCCACGAGCTACATCTTCGCACCCAAGGAAGTGCGTCCAAAAAAAAAAGCGATTCGCCGATCGTTCGGACCCACCAGCTACATCTTCGCACGCAAGGAAGTGCGTCCGAAAAAAATGATTCGCCCGATTGCTGGGACCCACCAGCTACTCCTTCGCACGCAAGGAAGTGCGTCCGGCAAAAAATGATTCGCCCCTTGATCGCTGGGACCCAAAGCAGCTACACCTTCGCATGCAAGGAAGTGCGTCCGGCAAAAAAAATGATTCTCCCTCACTGACTGCTGGGACCCAGCAGCTACACCTTCGCACGCAAGGAAGTGCGTCCGGGGCAAAAAAAAACAACTCGCCCCCTGACTGCTGGGACCCACCAGCTACATCTTCGCAGGCAAGGAAGTGCCTGACAGTCGGGATCCACCTGGTCGAAGCGTACGTAGCGTTGTCATCCTGGTCGCGAACATGTACGTACATACTGGTTGATGTAGACGCACGCACGTGTCGTAGTAGAGGCGCGCACGTGTCGTAGTAGAGGCGCGCACGTAGCATGTACACGTACGTACAGCGGCCAGGGTGCAAGAAAGAAAATACGGTCACGTATGTGTACATACGGCGGGGTCTCGAACGCCTAGTCGCGCATACCGCAAAACGGAGGAAACGGACCTCCTACGGTCGAAACGGGGGTCCTGTTGATCTGGAGGGGTGTGGCGTACCGCAAAACGGAGGAAACGGACTTCCTACGGTCGAAACAGGGGTCCTGTCGACCGGGAGGGGTGTGGCGTACCGCAAAACGGAGGAAACGGACCTCCTACGGTCGAAACGGGGGTCCTGTTGATCGGGAGGGTGTGGCGCATCGCAAAACGGATTTAAACGGACCTCCTACGGTCGAAACGGGGTCCTTTGATCGGGAGGGTGTGGCGCATCGCAAAACGGACGAAACAAACCTCCTACGGTCGAAACGGGGTCCCGTTGATCGGGAGGGTGTGGCGACCGCAAAATGGACCAAACGGACTTGTGTTGGAGCGCGACGGTTGAAACGGGGAGGGTGGCGCATCGCAAAATGGGACTCCACGGATACTGTTCATCTCCACCGCCGACCTCCTCCACCTCCACGGCTACCGTCGACCTCCTCCACCTCCACGGGCTCTGCTCATCCAGCCTCCACCACGCCGCTACTCCACCGCCATCGCTCAACCACCCCACCACGGGCACCCTCCACCGCTCACTGCTCATCCAGCCCTCCACACCACGGGTCCTATTCAACCACCCTCCACGGCCACCCTCCACCGCTCATCGCTCATCCAGCCCTCCACACCACGGGTTCCTGCTCATCCAGTCAACGCCACCGCCACTCGCTCATCCACCCCGCAACGCCACTCTTCATCCCGCAGGCAAGATCGATCGGCTTCGCTTAGCAGCAGAGCAAAGGAATCGCCCATCGGGTTCGCCAACAGCCATCGATTGATCGCTCGGGTTCGAATGCGTAGCTCGCAGCGCAATCGCCGGGTTCGATTAGAGCCCAACGCCTCGCCTGCTTCGCTTAGAGCCAACGCCAGCACACACGCCAGCATATACGAGAGAAACGCATCGCTCCGCCGACCTCCCACCGTAACCGCAACTCCCCAAATTTTCCTCCCCTCGCTTCTACCACGCTTTTTTCTGTCATGGACGGCCCAAAGAATATCATGCAGCTGCGCTCTCCGGCCTGCCCGTGACTTAAAAGCCCATTTTCTGTCATGATTTTTTGTCATGGAAGTAGGAGCCCACCACATCTATGATGATACCGGGTTTTGTCACAATTATCGTCATAGAAGTGTCATATGTATGACAGAAAAAAATTTCGTTCGGCCCAAATGTCACG
This sequence comes from Aegilops longissima, assembly GCA_021605205.1. Lineage (NCBI taxonomy): Eukaryota > Viridiplantae > Streptophyta > Magnoliopsida > Poales > Poaceae > Aegilops > Aegilops longissima. The sequence goes on from CM038678.1 coordinate 314,376,849, forward strand.
GATGTGTCTTTTTTTTGTAGTGTAGCCAATTCATCAATCTTAGGCAATTTTTCTTCAAGCAAAGCATTGAAATTCTTTTGAGAAATCATACATTCTTTAACACTAGTCTCAAAATCAGAGGGCATCTTATTAAAATTTCCATAATATTTGTTGTAGGAATTACCATAATTATTAGAGGAGTTACTAGGATACGGCCTAGGATTAAAGTTTCCTCTATAACCGTTGTTACCGAAATTATTCCTACCAACAAAATTCACATCCATAGATTCATTATTATTCTCAATCAAAGTAGACAAAGGCGTATCATTAGGATCAGAAGCAACACTCTTATTAGCAAACAATTTCATAAGTTCATCTGTCTTCCCATTCAAAACATTAATTTCTTCTATTGCATGCACCTTTTTACTAGTAGATCTTTCAGTGTGCCATTGAGAATAATTAACCATAATATTATCTAGGACTTTAGTAGCTTCTCCTAAAGTGATTTCCATAAAAGTGCCTCCCGCGGCCGAATCTAAAAGATTTCTAGAAGCAAAATTCAATCCGGCATAATTTTTTTGTATAATCATTCAAATTATGAGTGGGGCAATTACGTATCATTAATTTCATCCTCTCCCAAGCTTGTGCAACATGTTCATGATCAAGTTGCTTAAAATTCATAATATCGTTTCTAAGAGAGATGTTTTTTAGAGGGAGGAAAATACTTAGAGATAAAAGCATCTTTGCACTTATTCCAAGAATCAATACTATTTTTAGGCAAAGATGAAAACCAAGTTTTAGCACGATCTCTAAGCGAAAAAGGAAATAGCTTCAATTTAACAATATCATTATCCACATCTTTCTTATTTTGCATATCACACAAATCAACAAAGCTATTTAGATGGGTAGCGACATCTTCACTAGGAAGGCCTACGAATTGATCTTTCATGACAAGATTCAACAAAGCAGCATTGATTTCATAAGATTGAGCTTCGGTAAGAGGAGCAATCGGAGTGCTAAGAAAATCATTGTTGTTGGTATTGGCAAAGTCACACAATTTAGTATTATCTTGAGCCATCGTGACAAGCAAGCAATCCAACACACGAGCAAATAAGAAGCAAGCGAAAAAGAGAGCGAACGGAAGAGAGAGGGCGAATAAAACGGCAAGGGTGAAGTGGGGGAGATGAAAACGAGAGGCAAATGGAAAATAATGTAATGCGAGGGATAAGAGTTTGTGATGGGTACTTGGTATGTCTTGACTTGACTTGGCGCACAACTCCCCGGCAACGGCGCCAGGAATCCTTCTTGCTACCTCTTGAGCACTGCGTTGGTTTTCCCTTGAAGAGGAAAGGGTAATGTAGTAAAGTAGCATAAGTATTTCCCTCAGTTTTTGAGAACCAAGGTATCAATCCAGTAGGAGGTCACGCTCAAGTCCCTTGCACCTACACAAACAAATAAGAACCTCGCAACCAACGCGATAAAGGGGTTGTCAATCCCTTCACGGTCACTTACGAGAGTGAGATCTGATAGAGATGATAAGATAATATTTTTGGTATTTTTATGATAAAGAGTAAAAGTAAAGAAAGCAAGTAAATAGTAATGGAAATAACGGGAGATTAATATGATGGAAAATAGACCCGGGGGCCATATGTTTCACTACTGGCTTCTCTCAAGAGCATAAGTATTACAGTGGATAAATGAATTACTGTCGAGCAATTGATAGAATTAGTTATGAGAATATCTAGGTATGATCATGTATATAGGCATCACGTCCGTGACAAGTAGACCAAAACGATTCTGCATCTACTACTATTAATCCACACATCGACCGCTATCTAGCATGCATCTAGAGTATTAAGTTCATAAGAACGGAGTAACACTTTAAGTAAGATGACATGATGAAGAGGGATAAACTCATGCAATATGATATAAACCCCATATTTTTATCCTCGATGGCAACAATACAATACGTGTATTGCTGCCCCTGCTGTCACTGGGAAAGGACACCGCAAGATTAAACCCAAAGCTAAGCACTTCTGCCATGGCAAGAAAGATCAATCTAGTAGGCCAAACCAAACTGATAATTCGAAGAGACTTGCCAATCATACATAAAAGAATTCAGAGAAGATTCAAATATTATTCATAGATAATCTTGATCATAAACACACAATTCATCGGATCTCGACAAACACACAGCAAAAGAAGATTACATCGAATAGATCTCCAAGAGAATCGAGGAGAACTTTGTATTGAGATCCAAAGAGAGAGAAGAAGCCATCTAGCTAATAACTATGGACCCGAAGGTCTGAGGTAAACTACTCACACATCATCGGAGAGGCTATGGTGTTGATGTAGAAGCCCTCCGTGATCAATGCCCCCTCCGGCAGGACGCCGGAAAAGGCCCCAAGATGGGATCCCACGGGGTACAGAAGGTTGTGGCGGTGGAACTAGCTTTTCGTGGTCGCATCTGATGGTTTGGGGGTACGTAGATATATATAGGAGGAAGAAGTAGGTTAGTGGAGCCACGAGGGCCCCACGAGGGCGGAGGGCGCGCTTGGGGGGTAGGCGCGCCCCCCCTACCTCGTGGCTTCCTCGTCTGTTGCTTGACGTCCACTCCAAGTCCTCTGGATCACGTTTGTTCCGAAAATCACGTTCCTGAAGGTTTCATTCCGTTTGGACTCCGTTTAATATTATTTTTCTGTGAAACACTGAAATAGGCAAAAAACAGCAATTTGGGTTGGGCCTCCGGTTAATAGGTTAGTCCCGAAATAATATAAAAGTGTATAAATAAGCCCATTAAACACCCAAAACAGAATATATAATAGCATGGAACAATCAAAAATTATAGATAAGTTGGAGACGTATCATTTAGCCGCTTCGTTCAAAACTTGGGAGAATTAGCATTCACATTTGTCCTGGGCCCTGGCAAACTAAATTCAAATCCAATTTGTATTCGATTACAAAATCCCGCAGATAATTCTACATTTTTTTATTTATTTCTTCAAGACCACACCAAATATTTATTCCACCTTTATATATGATTATGATTTAGAAATTTCGTGATCTTCGAATTCAGTAGGTTGGATACACTTTGAGTCAAACTGTTATTTCATCCAATACAATATGCTCACACGAAAATCAGTTCACCTTATGTCAATCATACAAGTACTGAGGATTACCTCGCCTAAAAAATCCAGATCATTACTACACATGGACAACATAGGGGGTCTTACAACATAATACATTCAGAGACATGGCACAACATGCAACTACAATAATCTAATGACAATTTCAACTGGTATCTAAAGAAGAACCTGGATTACCCTGGACTTCAGATAGCAGAAACAGCAGGACCTCCTGCGTCTTCAAATGAAACATTCTTACTTCCTCCAATTCTTGGGTTGCTTGCATAATGTGTGCTGCTAATTCCATAATTTCCAGCCTCAAGATAAAAATTACCTCATTCATGGCAGCCACACCGTCTCTTTCTGCCTCTAGTAGAGCCTCAAGAACTATAACATATGTGCTCAGACTGCTCTCCGGCGGTGTTGCCTCTGAACTACTACCATCTGGTAACATGGATGGTGCACTACTTCCACAAATAGATTATGGGGTTGTACATTGTGTCCTAGTGTGAACGGCATCCCGAAAGGTTTCTGCTGGACATAAGTAAGAGATTGTTATTGCATGATCCAGGTAGTAAGCTTACATGGTAAACGACATACGAATTATTGCCAAGCATGGCAAGCTATATTTAAATGGTTCGAAGCACCATCAGCCGAAAATAAATTAAAATGGTAAGATGAAAGTTGAAAGGGAGTGTACCACCGCTATATTTAAGTTGCCAAGGCATCTAAGCAGTTGAAATAATCTGAGAAAGCACTTAACAGTGTGGCCTCATATAAACTATGAAGACAGTCTTGTGATGAAGTTCAGAGGAAAAGTTAAGGACTCAAATGAACTAGGCATGCATTTCTTTACGATAGTACAGCAGAGCAATCACGACATATTGGCCAACTCGGTATAGCGAACAACAAACAAGCACTCGAATCAAGCAATACAGAAAGCATACAACTGAACTATTTGTAATTCTCAGAGGATTACAGGTTGAGGGCACAAGCCAAGAAACCAGCCCACTCGCATTACATTTCACATGTACTAAAACACACCGGCTTACCATATGTTGTCAGAAGCCTCGCTGCTGTTGCAATGTTCTTTGAAGATATCGTCAAGATCCCGTGGTTGCAAATCTAGTTGTTGTAGTTTATTCGCACCTCTATTTAGTTAAAATTAATTTTAATCGCATGCACTGGTCCGAATTGATCATCAATGGTTCACATAAACTAATGAAAGAAGGGTGTGTGCATACACGACAATATATTTGCTTCCCTCTATTTTTATGCTTGTTCGAGGTGCCAGCCCCAAAAGAACAAATATTTTGCTTGATGGGGTTGGCAGCTCCATAATTAATAGAAGCATCAAATTAGTCATGCAGCTTGGGAAGATCAAGAACACACAAACAAGTAATGAACAGAGGCTCGGAGCAGTGATGTAATAGCTAGCATCTGAAAATGTAGGGTAAAACAAACAAAAAGCAGCGAAACCACGTGCTAGTTTGCTGATGTGTAATTACATAGAGAACATTAAGCGATGCGATGGAACCAACAGTGGCATCGTAACAACACCATTATCATAAATATAGCATTCAAGAAGTAAAATAGTAGGCAGTGATATCTAGGAAGTACAGTAATACTTTGGACAAAACTAAAGCATATTAACTATATGTGTACTGGTATGTAATTTAGCACATGTAACATGTTCACTCCCAGAAGTATGGCCCTATAGGTGCAAGCAGAGTAACGGTCTCATGAAAAACTGAATGATGCCCTGAAGAAATTCAAAGGTGCGGTGCTTATGCTAAGAAAGTGAACGTAGGCGCCGGCCGTTGGATAATGGTACCTGATTCTCGGTTGCGTATGGATATCGTTGTCATAGTTGATAGCTAAGGATCGTCGATGGTGCTCGTGTTGCGGTTGAGTTTGGGCCGGCTGTCGCCGTCGCTGAAGCGGCTCCGGTGCTACGGTTGCGGCGCCTGTCGACATACAAGAAAGCTCATCTGTGGTAAGTGAACAGTTGCACGATAAAGAGAACAACCAAAGGAGTACAAATCAAAATAACCTGATGAGGTTGCAGCATCGGTAAAGCAGGGCCAGTGGAGTTGAATATGGCATCCGTGTAGCGGGTCTGGTGTAGTGGACGAAGGCTTCGGCGGGCGCGTTGTACAGTGCTTTCGGTGAGGCGTATCTGTTGCGGCGGATGAGGGCTTGTATGAAGGGCCAGCGAAGTGGCGGACGAGGGAGTCAGTGAAGGACCTACACTATGGTGGATGAGGGCGCTGGTTAAGCAGATCAGGTGCGGTGGACCATGATGGCGGTCAAGGAGATCTGGAGCGGTGAACAAGCCAGTCGCTGAAGCAGCTCCGGTGAAGTGGTGAGTTGGCAGTTGGGGGTTCCAAGGTGCAGAAGGTAGATCCGTCGGGGTGTGATGTCCACCGCTGCGGTGGAGGACTAGATTCGGCGGCTTGCCGTGATTGGGGGGGTCAGGGAGGGGCTCTGGGGAAGAATGTTGGGGCAAAGAGGGGAAAACAATGGAGTTACCAAAGAAGCCCTTTTCCATTCATGTGGCAGGGGTAAAACAGGAATATTGCAGGGCTAAACTTTCGGGCGCGAGATATTTCGATGTGAGCGGGAAGTTTGGAAGCTTTTGGCGCCTAAAATTATATTCTGCTCTTGTATGGCCGACTATGATATCATGGCCAAGAATTTGTTTGTTTTGCACGCAAAAAAGTGCAAGTTTTGAAAATCAATGTCTCCAACTTGAAACTTAGATTGTCCATTCAATTCAAATATGGATCATTGAGCTACTACAAGCAAATACCATCATACAGTCCAATTCACATGAGATTCCAAATGTGTTTATCCTAAATATGATGACCAAAGCAAACATGTGTGTGTGTGTGAATAAAGTGGATGATTATAAAGTTTGAACATGCCCGTATATGTATATCTCTAGGTTTGATATATGAATTTGAAATCACGAAACCCCGGCTTAAAAAATGTACCTCCGTTTAAATGAATTACAAAAGCTAATGATGGAGTCGAATTTCAAAATTCCAATCTTAGGTTTGTAATTTGGTACATCAAGGTATATCACGCATGTTCAAAAGTATCATTATCTCATAGTCCAAACTGTGAAACAAATTGATCAACCATGAGTGCACACACTATTGACCATGTATATCTCAATTACACTAAAGTCCCTCAAATATAGACACCTCACTCTTTATCCAAGCCAACCCCCCCTCGTCCCCCCCCCCCACACACACAGAGAAGTCGTTCTCTCCCCCAAACACCAACACATGAGCACATTAACACCCCTCTCTCTTCTAAAGTCCGGACCCCAATATAGGTCTCTATCACTTTATCTCTTGGGCATGCACGCATCTCTTCCCCGACTCTCTAGCTAGGTCTCCCGGCATCTCTCTTTCCCAAGCACACGCACTATGTAGAGTGTATCTTTCCCATACACACAAAACGTCACCCCCAAACGTCTATCTCGCTAGTTATGTGGTTCTCGCACACTCACCTCACACACCACCCCCACTGCAAACAAGCACACTTTGTCTCCTTGTGCACCACTCTCCTCTTTTCTCTCCCACATGCGGACCCGCCCCAGCTCCTTCCCTGTATACATATATGTCGTGACTCTTTCCATAGCTCCCTAATGTATCATCGTTCTCGATCTTGCACATTGTTCTCTCCACCATCTATTCTAGATCTCTCATGAAGTCCCTATCACACACATGATGACTCGCTTCCCTTGCGTCTCCATACATAGGCCATTTTCAAACAACGTAAACATTGTCTCCCTATCTATACAACATTTATGGACACAAACGCCCCTCTCTCGCCCCCTCTCTTCATCTCTCTCTCTATCTCTCCGTCGCTAGCTCTCTCTCTCTCTCTCTCTCTCTCTCTCTCTCTCTCTCTCTCTCTCTCTCTCTCGCTCTCACACCCCTATCCCACACACACTCGATGTCTCTTCCAAATAGTCTGCTCCCCCCGCCCGCACCCATGCTATCCCGCTACTACACATGTCACACCATTCCCCCTTCCCTTATACTAGGTTTACATCATTAGTGGTCTCTACTACTCATACACACACTCGCTCTCACACACAAACGCTGCACAAACACACACATGACACACAAACACCCATTAACTGGATCCTCATCTCTCCCATGTCTGCATGTGTATCTCACTCACTCACTCTCTAATTATGTATATGTGTCTCCACGCTACACAACACAAAGCCCCATGTACACGCTCTCTCTATCCTCCACACACATAGACACAAAGAATCTGTTATCATTGCCTCGCCTCTAGACATATCACACACGCACACCTGCTCTCTCTCTCTCTCTCGAAACACGCCAACAAGGGTTTCCCGTGAATAACTTACCGCCTATTCATCAACAAATGTGGCATTAAGGCTAACACGAGACGTGAAAAATAATAAATCTACACGCAGCTTAGACCACCTAGTATGACTACTAGGACTAGAGCAAGCCAAAAGCGCCACCACACCCCCCTCCTTATCAGCGACATGAAAACCTTTGTTTTACATAGTCGAGAAGTCATTGTGCTAAGGCCCCACATGCTGAGGCGTTGAATAGAATGTAGATGCTAGTTTACGGAAAAAAAAGTATCGATAATACGTTTGTATCTCCATACTTATATTTCTTCTCTTATAAAAATCTGAGTTGGTGATGATGGTACGCGTGCCATCTTGCAATATAGACCGTCTAATCTATATCTGATGGATGGAAATTAAACTAAAAGATGCCCGCACCCCTCTCCACATTTGCAGACAAGGCCTTCCCTCGTTCATCCTTATCTCCAATAACCTCATTGTTGAGCAATTAAGAAAGGAAGCCTCTGGAACAAACTGGCTCGGTGATCACTTTGCGGCGCCGCCAATCCCCATGCCTCCGCCAATCCACCACCAATCACCACCACGCCCACTCCTCTTCACCTTATCTCCTATTTCTCGAGATATCATTAGTTTTTACAGATTGGATTACTCCCACATGGGTCAATCACAACGAGTGTTTTTATAATAAAAAATGCATCTTGATGTTCCGTGCAATGCACGGATCTTGCTAGTACTCCTACAAAAGACTAAGTTGGTGATGATGGTGTGTCTGCCATCCGTCATTTGTGACCATTAAATCTACATCTAACGACTGTGAGGTAAGTTGTTGCCTTTTCTCACCAACATCCCACTTGTCTACCAATTTGCAGAAAAACCCATAATTAGTATCTTAAAACCAACAACATCCCTCCCTGACCTCATGAAAACAGCCCAAGGAATATATTCTAATTGAAACATAATATATCTCTAGTGATATATGTATATCAAAATTTGAGTGTTTTGTATCAAGTTTGTGAATAAGTATTATTCTAAATATGATTCGTTGCAATGCACATGAACATTGCTAGTATTTCCAACAATGCAATTTTTTCCCTAGTATTCCATAGTTTCGAGTTTTCCATCAAGATATTAGTCACTCATGGTTGATATTTACTTTCAATCATGTACACATATGCACTATGTAACTAGCCTTGCTTATTGGGTTCCAAAGCTTAACTTTCACTCCTACTTACAATATGTAGAGTATTTAACAAAAAACAACCACTTTCAACCATCCCTAGGAAGAATCTATTGTACGAAAAATAGCAAAAACATACCCAAAATTTCTAAATCCACGCCAAAAACTACTACCTAATACTCCCTCCGTCCCACAATGTAAGACGTTTTTGCAAACTAGTTTAGCTTGCAAAGACATCTTATATTATGGGACAGAGGGAGTACCAATTAGGTTAGTTTAAACCCATTTATGACAGGGTTGGCCCACACGTCCATGCTGACAAGGCAGCTTAAACCAACACATTTTGTTTGACCGTTGACACGAGGGACTCACATCTGACCTTCTATCCTGTTATTTGTAACATCCCAAAATTCTAAATTTTGGAATGTTAATTAAATAAATATTTACGATTGTTTGTTTGATTGTTGTGTGACTGATTGTGTGAAATTGAGTGGCATTTGGAAATTTCAGAGGCATTTGAATTTTACTTGAATTTGGATTCAACTTGGCATTCAAATTTATTTCATATACCCCCGACAAATACTTGTTTAAAAGTATGAGAGGAGATAACATGACACTCCAAAAAGAGTCAGAGAAATTAATGCCAAAAGTTTTGAATTCAAATTGAGTTTATTTGGAATTTATATAAAAAATTGTTTTTCCTTAAGTTTGGATTTTGCCTCTCGAAAAATGTACACGATGTAGGATTTTTTCTGATTTTATTGATAGATATATGTCGATATAAAAATAATATAGTTTTCTATATTTAGTTTTCTCTCTCTGTGATTTTCAAAAAAGAAACCCCGAGCTGGCTGGCCAACCGCCCAATTAGCCACCCGACGCTGCCCAAAGAGCGAGCCGAGCCAAGAGCCTGCCGCCACAGACGCCTCGAGCTGCTCCGCTTGGCCGCCTGCTCCTCTCTCTCTCGCCTTGTGCATCGATCACTGGGCCCCACTGCCCGATCGCCTCGCCCGCTTCTTCTTCCTCTCCACGCCAAACCGCTGCCACCGCCAATCCGTGATCCTCGGATACTCTCCCGATCTTCCCCCTCTCCCAAGTTGGCCTCCCTCTATAAATACCCCTCTCCTCTCCGCTCCGCCTCTAAAGACGCCTCAACCTCTCTCCTTGCCGCCTATTGCTCGCCAGAGTTCCGCCTCCGCCACCAGCGCCATTGTCGCCTAGCCACTCCCTCCGCTCGTCCCCGAGCCCCACCACCTCCACCAATCGCCTCAACACCGCTTCACCGCACCACCGAGGACTCGCCGAGCTCCTGCGCTCTTGAACGCCACCGCCGCCACCACCAACGCCACCTCCGCCGAGCTCACCGCCGACCGCCTCCGACCACCTCCACCGACGCCACGACCACCGTTGGACTCTTCATCACCGCTTCATCTCCTGCCACCCCACCGACGCCGAAGATCACCGAACGCCGCCACTGTTGCCGCCTCGACGCCTTTTCGGTCGACCACCACCGCGTGAGCTCCCTCTCCCTCCTCGTCCGTTCGATCTAGATTATACGGTCGTGATTAGATTAGATCGAATAGTTAGGTTTTTTTACTAGATCGGTTTAGCTTCGATTTATTTACGGTTTAGATCTAATCGGTTTAGCGGGTCGGTTTTTGTTTTACTAGCACGTGTGGTTTTGTTAAGTAGCGGCTGAGCGCAGTTCAGTTACCAAACGCTCATCTCTTAGCCCAATAGCAGTAGGCCACGTAGCACCTGCCCGTTTTGTTTATTTTCATTTATTTTTCGTTTCTGTTTTAAAATCAGAATAGTTCTGATTTTAGATTGCTTATAACTTTTATGTTTTAGATCCAATTTGAGTGATTCCAATTGCCCTTGTTTCGTAATTCTGTCTATTTTCTATAGATGCAAAGTTTGGTTATGTTTGGAAGTTTTAAATTTGAATTTCGCATGAATTTTCTCAAATCACTATTTTGGCCGTAACTTGAGTTTGGTAATATATTTTATGTTCATTCTTTTTGCCCCGGGTCACTAGTTGAATTGTTTATCCAGTAGAGTATAGTTATTTATTTTTAGTTTATTTTGAATTAGGTTTTTAGCAAAACAGTACTGTTTTAGTTATAGTTTTGTTTTAGTCTTTTCTTTATAGTTTTAATTGTTTTTAAATTTTTTGTCACTTTTGACAAATTTAGTTTCGCTTCTGTTATTTAACTGTAGACAATTTTATTCCTATTTTAAAAATTATTTTGTTAGTTCCGTATGAAAACTTGTATAGGTCATAGTTAGTGTTTCATAAAAGCTTTTTATTTGTTTCTTTTTGGCAAATAAAATTTTATGAAAAAAATATATTTTCTGTTAACTTAGTTGATTTATATTTTATTGTCTGTTAATTTATAAGTTTAGTGTTTTTATTTTGTTAAGTTTTTACTTAGGACAAAACTGTTTTGTGTTATGTCTTAGAGTTTCTTTAGTAGTTTTGTTGTAGTTTTTCCTTTGTTCTTATTTGGTGTCCCTTGTTATTTTGCAATTTATTCGTTGATTTTATTATGAGGGTTAGAATTGCTTGCTAGTATGTTTGCTTATATGAATGCTATGTTTGTCTATATAGATTTTCCACGGAGTGACGAATAGTTCTACCAAGTCTTTATTTGAGTGCGATTATCTTCATCGACATACCAGGCAAGTTCACTTTGACCATGCTTTCATACCTATGTTTTATTGCATTTAGTGACATCTTTGCAAAAACCCTCCAGTAGTGATATTGATTTCTTGTAGTTGATTAGAATGCATGAGGTAGGAACCGATCTCCCTGTTACCAAGCCCGGGACGTATATAGTTTTAATGCTACGCTATTGTAGACGGGGTTTGGTATGAGTGCTCGGGAGTGGTGTGAGAATGGAGGACTCTACGTCAATGACGATAACTTCATGATGGCATCGGCAAGGACTGCATCGTCATGACCTCAAGACTTCAAGACCTCAAGATTTCGAGACTACAAGAATTCAATACACACTCACGGGTGAAGGATGATTGACGGCACCTGGAGAAACCAAAGGGATGGCCGGATGCATGGAGAAGCGCCATGACATCTTGCGAAAGCTTCACCCAGACTCAAAGAGACGGAAGAATACTTCATGCCCGAAGCTTACCTGCAACCGCAAGTCATTATGGGCTCGCTTGGTTGACCTTAGTTGTGACTCTGGCTGGGACGGTACTAGCAGATGTAGAACTACGGTAGGATGGGTTGAGTACCGACGGTGGTCGAGGAACTCTTTGGAAGACCATGTTTCGTCATCTTGTTCTCAAACACCTCAAGTGCGAGAACGTACGAGAGGGATCGAATCTTGCGGGTAAAGTGTACAAACCTCTGCAGAGGGTTATAACCTAATCGATTAGCCGTGTCCCTTGCTCACGGACAACTTGAGCCTCGGACTTGGATCTATCTCGAACTCTCAACACCGTCGATAACTTAATTGTGGGCAACTTATGATGATTTGGGCTATGAGACATCGGTTGGCGGAACCATGTCATGACAGAAAACTCCATAGTACAGACTCCAGTTATTCCTTTGATGTAGGGAAATAAAACCAGCTTTTATGCAAAACAAAACTCAAATACAGAGCCACAAAGCCATATTGCATATAGTATAGTTTTATCATCTGTTTTCTCATGTTGTGATCTTGCCGGTACATTCAATGTACTGACCTACACGACTGCAACATATCTTGTTGCAGATACTTTCTTCCGACGAGTAAGAGTGTGGTACAGGATTACGGTCTACACTCAACTTGCCGATGGCGTTGATGGGATTCCACACCCGATTGTTTGTTTCCGCTGAGACTTATGAGGTATATATCAGTTTTACGTTATTTATACATGTTATTGCACTTTGATATATACATTGATGTACCGAGTGTGCCAAAGATACTAATCCGGTGGATGGCACGTATACACGTAGACTTGACCGTGCGAGGTCGGGTCGCCATGTATAATGGTATCGAGCACATGTTGATCAGAGAACGTGACTCACGAGCGAGCAAGCCGATGTTCGTTCTCGATGTGTGTTCGCCGGTGGCACCGGTGATGAGCGAAGTTGGCGCCGCTCCGCCGGACGTCGTCGGACGCCGCTGCCGGCCTCCGCACGGGTTGGCGGCTGGCCCGAGCGTGACTCACGAGCGAGCAAGCCGCCGCGCTGGCCTTCGCTCAAGCCAGATGGCTGACCTTAGCGTGGCGCGCGCGAGCAAGCCGCCGTGCCGCCGTGCCAATCTAGCTAACAAACCTTGCAGACAAGCAGCTGGACGGAGCTATCTTGGCTAGCTAGCGGCCGCGAGCGCCGGATGGAGCTGGCATCCGGGCTGCCGCAAGATGGGCTCCGCACCGCCGACGGTTTTGACCTTGCCTTTGTTGGAAATATGCCCTAGAGGCAATAATAAAATGGTTATTATTATATTTCCTTGTTCATGATAATTGTCTATTGTTCATGCTATAATTGTGTTATCCGGAAATCGTAATACATGTGTGAATACATGGACCACAACCTGTCCCTAGTAAGCCTCTAGTTGACTAGCTCGTTGATCAACGGATGGTTACGGTTTCCTTACCATGGACATTGGATGTCGTTGATAACGGGATCACATCATTGGGAGAATGATGTGATGGACAAGACCCAATCCTAAGCATAGCACAAGATCGTGTAGTTTGTTTGCTAGAGCTTTTCTAATGTCAAGTATCATTTCCTTAGACCATGAGATCGTGCAACTCCCGCATACCGTAGGAGTGATTTGGGTGTACCAAATGTCACAACGTAATTGGGTGACTATAAAGGTACACTACAGGTGTCTCCGAAAGTGTCTGTTGGGTTGGCACAGATCGAGACTGGGATTTGTCACTCCGTATGACGGAGAGGTATCTCTGGGCCCACTCGGTAATGCATCATCATAATGAGCTCAATGTGACCAAGTGGTTGGTCATGGGATCATGCATTACGGTACGAGTAAAGTGACTTGCCGGTAACGAGATTGAACGAGGTATCGGGATACCGACGATCGAATCTCGGACAAGTAACGTACCGATTGACAAAGGGAATTGCATACGGGATTACTTGAATCCTCGACATCGTGGTTCATCTGATGAGATCTTCGTGAAACATGTGGGAGCCAACATGGATATCCAGATCCCACTGTTGGTTATTGGCCGGAAAGCGGTCTCGGTCATGTCTGCGTGATTACCGAACCCGTAGGGTCTACACACTTAAGGTTTGATGACGCTAGGGTTATTAGGAAGACTTGTATGTGATTACCGAATGTTGTTCGGAGTCCCGGATGAGATCCCGGACGTCACGAGGAGTTCCAGAATGGTCCGGAGGTGAAGATTTATATATGGGAAGTTGTCATACGATCACCGGAAAGGTTCGGGGGCATATCAGTATTGTACTGGGGCCACCGGAGGGGTTCCGGGGGTCCACCGGGAGGGGCCACCTCTCGGAGGGCCTCATGGGCCGTGGTGGGCAGGAACCAGCCTGGAGGGCTGGGCGATCCCCCTGGGCCCATGCGCCTAGGGTTGGGGGAAACCCTGAGTGGGGCGCCTTGCTTGGGGGCAAGCCCTCCCTTGGCCGCCCCTCTAGATCTCATCTAGAGGGGGCCGTCCCCCTTCTCCTTCCCCTATAAATAGAGGGGCGAGGGGAGGGCTGCACACCACATCCAAGGCGCAGCCCCTCCCCAACACCTCTCCTCCTCCGTTAAGTGCTTGGCGAAGCCCTGCAGGAGTACTGCCTCTCCATCACCACCACGCCGTCGTGCTGTTGTTGGAGCTCTCTTCCTCAACCTCTCCTTCCACCTTGCTGGATCAAGGCGCGGGAGACGTCTCCGCTCCGTACATCTGTTGAACGCGGAGGTGCCGTCCATTTGGCGCTAGGATCATCGGTGATTTGGATCACGACGAGTACGACTCCATCAACCCCGTTCTCTTGAACGCTTCCGCTCGCGATCTACAAGGGTATGTAGATGCACTCCTCTCTCTCGTTGCTAGATGACTCAATAGATTGATCTTGGTGATGCATAGAATTTTTTTTATTTTCTGCTACGATCCCCAACAGTGGCATCATGAGCTAGGTCTATGCGTAGTTTCTATGCACGAGTAGAACACAAGTTGTTGTGGGCGTCGATTTTGTCAATTTACTTGCCGTTACTAGTCTTATCTTGATTCGGCGGCATCGTGGGATGAAGCGGCCCGGACCGACCTTACACGTATGCTTACGTGAGACAGGTTCCACCGACTGACATGCACTAGTTGCATAAGGTGGCTAGCGGGTGTCTGTCTCTCCCACTTTAGTCAGATCGGATTCGATGAAAAGGGTCCTTATGAAGGGTAAATAGAAATTAGCATATCACGTTGTGGTTTTGGCGTAGGTAAGAAACGTTCTTGCTAGAACCCTCTAGCAGCCACGTAAAAACATGCAACAACAATTAGAGGACGTGTAACTTGTTTTTGCAGCATATGCCTTGTGATGTTTGGTACATCAAGTGTTGATGGTCAATAAAACCACTAAGTTCAAGAAAGGCAAAGGGTAAGAAGAACTTCAAGAAGGACGGAAAGGGAGTTGCCGCGCCCGGTAAGCCAGTTGCCGGGAAGAAGCCAAAGAATGGACCCAAACCTAAGACTGAGTGCTTTTATTGCAAGGGAAGCGGACATTGGAAGCGGAACTGCCCCAAATACTTAGCGGACAAAAAGGCCGGCAACACTAAAGGTATATGTGATATACATGTAATTGATGTGTACCTTACCAGTACTCGTAGTAGCTCCTGGGTATTTGATACCGGTGCGGTTGCTCATATTTGTAACTCAAAACAGGATCTGCGGAATAAGTGGAGACTGGAGAAGGACGAGGTGACGATGCGTGTCGGGAATGGTTCCAAGGTCGATGTGATCGCAGTCGGCACGCTGCCTCTACATTTACCTACGGGATTAGTTTTAAACCTCAATAATTGTTATTTAGTGCCAGCTTTGAGCATGAGCATTGTATCTGGATCTCGTTTAATACGAGATGGCTACTCATTTAAATCCGAGAATAATGGTTGTTCTATTTATATGACAGATATGTTTTATGGTCATGCCCCGCTGGTCAATGGTTTATTCTTAATGAATCTCGAACGTGATGTTACACATATTCATAGTGTGAATACCAAAAGATGTAAGATTGATAATGATAGTCCCACATATCTGTGGCAATCGCCGCCTTTGGTCACATTGGTGTCAAACGCATGAAGAAGCTCCATACGATGGACTTTGGAGTCTCTTGATTTCAATCATTTGACACGCATAACCATGCCTCATGGGTAAAATGACCAAGACTCCATTCTCCGGAACAATGGAGCGAGCAGCCAACTTATTAGAAATTATACATACCGATGTAAAAGCGGTCCAATGAGCGTTGAGGCTCGCGGTGGCTATCGTTATGTTCTCACTCTCACTGATGACTTAAGTAGATATGGGTATGTCTACTTGATGAAACACAAGTCTGAGACCTTTGAAAAGTTCAAGGAATTTCAGAATGAGGTAGAGAATCAACGTGACCGAAAAATAAAGTTCTTATGATCAGATCGTGGAGGAGAAATAAGTCACGAATTTGGTACACACTTAAGGAAATGTGGAATCGTTTCACAACTCACGCCGCCTGGAACACCTCACCGTAACGGTGTGTCCGAGCATCGTAATCGCACTCTATTGGATATGGTGCGATCTATGATGTCACTCACCGATTTACCGCTATCATTTTGGGGATACGCTCTAGAGACAGCTACATTCACTTTAAATAGGGCACCGCCTAAATCTGTTGAGACGACACCGATGAATTATGGTTTGGGAAGAAACCTAAGCTGTCGCTTTCTAAAAGTTTGGGGATGCGATGCTTATGTCAAGAAACTTCAACCTGAAAAGCTCGAACCCAAGTCAGAAAAATGCGTCTTCATAGGATACCCTAAGGAAACCATTGGGTATACCTTGTACCTTAGATCCGAAGGCAAGATCTTTGTTGCCAAGAATGGGTCCTTTCTGGAGAAAGAGTTTCTCTCGAAAGAAGTAAGTGGGAGGAAAGTGGAACTTGATGAAGTACTACCTCTTGAACCGGTAAGTAGCGCAGCTCGGGAAGATGTTCCTGTGGTGCCTGCACCGACTAGAGAGGAAATTAATGATGATGATCAAGATACTTCGGATCAAGTTACTACTGAACTTCGTAGGTCCTCAAGGACACGTTCCACACCAGAGTGGTATGGCAACCCTGTCCTGGAAATCATGTCGTTAGACAAAGGTGAACCTTCGAACTATGAAGAAGCAATGGCGGGCCCAGATTCCAACAAATGGCTTGAAGCCATGCAATCCGAGATAGGATCCATGTATGAAAACAAAGTGTGGACTTTGACAGACTTGCCCGATGATCGGCGAGCGATAGAAAACAAATGGATCTTTAAGAAGAAGATGGACGCGGATGGTAATGTTACCATCTATAAAGCTTGACTTGTCGCTAAGGGTTATCGACAAGTTCAAGGGGTTGACTACGATGAGACCTTCTCACCCGTAGCGAAGCTTAAGTCCGTCCGAATCATGTTAGCAATTGCCGCATTCTACGATTATGAGATATGGCAAATGGACGTCAAAACGGCATTCCTTAATGGCTTTCTTAAGGAAGAATTGTATATGATGTAGCCGAAGGTTTTGTCGATCCTAAGAATGCTAACAAGGTATGCAAGCTCCAGCGCTCCATCTATGGGCTGGTGCAAGCATCTCGAGTTGGAACATTCGCTTGATGAAATGATCAAAGCGCTTAGTTTATGCGACTTATGGAGAAGCCTCGTTTACAAGAAAGTGAGTGGAGCTCAGTAGCATTTCTCATATTATATGTAGATGACATACTTTTGATGGGAAATGATATAGAACTTTTGGACAACATTAAGGCCTACTTGAATAAGTGTTTTTCAATGAAGGACCTTGGAGAAGTTGCTTACATATTAGGCATCAAGATCTATAGAGATAGATCGAGACGCCTCATAGGTCTTTCACAAAGCACATACCTTGATAAGATATTGAAGAAGTTCAATATGGATCAGTCCAAGAAGGGGTTCTTGCCTGTGTTGCAAGGTGTGAAATTGAGCTCGGCTTAATGTCCCACCACGACATGTAAGATAGAGAAAAGATGAGTGTCGCCCCTATGCCTCAGCCATAGGGTCTATCATGTATGCCATGCTTTGTGTACCGCACCTGATGTAAACCTTGCCGTAAGTTTGGTAGGAAGGTACCAAAGTAATCCCGCATGGAACATCGGACAGCGGTCAAGAATATCCTAAAGTACCGAAAAGGACTAAGGATATGTTTCGTTTATCGAGGTGACGAAGAGCTCGTCAGAAGGGTTACGCCGACGCTTAGCTTCGACACAGATCTGGATGGCTCTAAGTCACAAACCGGATACGTATATTTTGAATGGTGGGGCGAAGTGGCGCGCAGCTTGCAAAAAAGCGTCGTGGCGGGCGAAGCCCTGCCGAGTATCGCTCTCCATCACCACCACGCCGTCGTGCTGCTGTTGGAGCTCTCTTCCTCAACCTCTCCTCCACCTTGCTGGATCAAGGCGCGGAGACGCGTCTCCGCTCGTGCGTGTGTTGAACGCGGAGGTGCCGTCTGCTCGGCGCTAGGATCATCGGTGATTTGGATCACGACGAGTACGACTCCATCAACCCCGTTCTCTTGAACGCTTCGCCGCGATCTACAAGGGTATGTAGATGCACCTCTCTCGTTGCTAGATGACTCCATAGATTGATCTTGGTGATGCGTAGAAAAAAATTTATTTTCTGCTACGATCCCCAACAGCCTTCTGCCGGTGGCGGTAGCTGCGTCCCATGGCCGAGGATGACTAGGTGGACGGGCCGGAGGTATGACGTCACTCGGGGATTTTTGTGCAGACTGACATGTAGGTCCCACAAGTCATAACGCCCGGTCGAATATAAGGCGTTGACTTAATGGGCGACATGGGCCCTATTTGGATACTCTAAGTCAGAGTTTAGATGCTAACCCTGAACTAACTCTAATCAAAGTGGTGTTTGGATGGCAGGGTTAGATTGACAACAAATCTATCCAAACAGGGCCATGGGTTGAAACGTGCCTATAACGGCACTTTGTAGAGTAGTCGTTTCTTGGTAGGGCTGGTTGGTAAGAGCATGTACAATGGTTGATAAGGTAGTCTTATCTTAAGTCTACCACGTATGCAAGTGGTAGTAGTTTCTTGGCATTATTAGTGGTTTCTTGCATTATTAGGGGTTTCTTGTAAGGAACAATGTACTACTAGCGATAAAAGGCGATTCTAGGTTGCGATGTACTCCAACGAGTACTACTAGTGGTCGCGGGAGTGTATACCTCGTTTTGTGGGTTCGATCCTGGCCGAACGCACGACGGCCTTTTTTTAATAGTAACTTCGCTGCAAGCCAATATTTTACACGGGTAGTTTGAGTTTTGAAGTCAAACGGACATGCGGCACCACAATCTGGGTGCACTGGATAGCCTAGCCACGTGAACGGGTTTTCCTTCCCAGCATCTCATGGCTCGCATGCTCGCCCTAGCCGCACCTCGCTTGCAGCTTCCTCATCAGCTAGTAGCATATTTAAACTAGCTCCTCCCAATTAAGCCCGAGGAGCCGGAAAAGCCCGGCGGGGCATTGGGAACTGTGCAATATGGCTCAGCATTTAGTGCTCTCATGCTACTCAGAGCTTGTGGAGTTGCACGCATGGACTTCACTCCATTATCGGCTCTACTATAAAAGAAATTCCTCTTGACGTGTTTTTTTAAGCGGAGGCAAAAGCTTTTGATGAGGACATCAATACCATTGTTACACCCACAGCCCGTGCTGCTATACATACTGGACCAATTACTAGAGCTCGGGCACGCCAACTAAATTACCAGGTACTTTCGTTTCTTGGTAATGATTCTAATGTTCATGAGAATATGATGCTGCCTAAATTGGATACATTAGTTTTGCTTACAAATGAAGGGCCTAGCTTGGAGAAGGATGAACATTGGAGCAAGAACAAGCATGGAGATGATGGCATGCGCAAGGGGAACAATAACGGAGTTACAAGTGATGATTTCAGGGCTTTGAAGCCACCATAACGGGTGCATGAAGCCTTGGACGAAATATACAAGATGGCACTTCATAAATTTCGTCCAGAGGCTATTCTAGGTGCTGCGTCACCTTATTATTGGGCCAGGTCCATGTAATTTCGAAATACATAAGTATAGGCTATTTTTAGAGTCCGTATGTGTGGGGAAACAAGAGATATGGTTGTTTTCGGACCCCTCCACCAAGGGCCACGAAATTCCCCCCCTCTTCCTCCATATATACAGTCCTTAGGGCACCGTTTAGACTTTGGGTTTTGTTTAGATTAAAGTTCGCCATAGCTGTAACTTCGCTGCATTTCGTTTGTGTTCAACGACTGCACCAAGGCGCCACAGTAACCCCACCTTGATCAATAAAGCTTTCATCTTATATTCGCAGTATCCAGATTGCAATCTCAGTTTCTTGCTTGTTCTTCGTTTGCTCGCAGGAAACAGACCCTCGTGGTCAGGTTGATCGTGCTCCGGCATGGTCAATAACCTCTCGGAGTTGGTTTAGCGATTGCTAAGGCGCGACGTCCTCGTACGTTTGTAGTCGGATCGTCAAAGTCGATTCCCACCAAAGCGATATCCATCATCTCATCGAAAGACAGGACACCTTTGCCTCTATCAAGTGGTATCAGATTTCCAGGTTGCTCGGTGAGATTTTACAGTTTTTCATAGTTTAGATCGAGTCTGTTCTTCATACCTACAGTCCACGAAAAAGCCACAAAAAAATTAGGGTTAGTTCATCATATCCGAACCAATCTGAGCCTTTTGCATAATCTTTTTAGGGTTTTGCTTTGTTGAATTTGCGGTTGCATCGTCGTGTCTAGTTGCTGGTCTTAGCGTCTAGTCTTTTAGAGTTTCGAGTTCTGGTCATAAGTTGTCACGCCGCCACCGCACCATCGTCATCGCCTCTGCCACCTACCACCACCGCTCCGAATCCGTATCCATATACTACCACTACTACCACCACCGCTGCCATATACCACCACCGCTACCATATACCACCACAAATCCGAGTACCTTGCATATTAGGTTAACTTTCGAGATCCATCTATTTCCAGATTTGTGTTTTCCTTGTCTGAGTAGGTTTCGGATTTCAGCAATCTTTTGCCGTCCGTAGAAGAGGTTGGTTTCCAAAAAAAAAGAGTCCGGAAACCACCCTCCGTTTAGGCCCAAAATTTTCCAAAAACGCACTTGACAAAAAAATTTCTGGCTATCCTATTTTTAGGTGTTTCTAAGCGTATTGAGACAATCGCCGTTATAGAAAGTTTTTTGACCCATTTCAGTTTTTGGGTCCGGCAATAAAAAAAAATATTGGTCGAAAAATTTCGTGCCCATTCTGTCGGGCTTGACCTAGGAAGAGTTTTGAGACACTCGCCATTATAGTGATTTTTCGCAAAAAAAAAGGAGCGCAAAAAAAAAACAGAGCGCAAAAAAAAAAGAGCGAATTTTTTTTTTCCAGAGTGTGCTTCTCCCTTGTTTACGTGCAGCGCCGTGATTTTGTTCGTGTTCTAGGCTCGCGTCTCTAGCACGGTCTAGCCTAGACCAGCCAAGATCTGCGTCGTTGAGCGTCCATTCAACTTTGCATCTCTGAATTGATTATTGCTGATCCTTTTTTGCTACCATATTATAAGCCTTCCCAGCTCCACATACATCTACGTCGTGCGTTTGACTCTCCCTGGTAATCGCTCTATCCAAGCTTTGAGAGTTTTGACTACAACGGTTGCCAATCACCGCCTTCTTTCTTTGGTAAGAACTGGTAAGAATTTGAGTTTTGCTTGAGGATTTGTGACACCCCACCACCACCATATTCCAGTAGGCTGTAGGATCATATTCTTGTTTGTTTCTATTGCTGCTAACTATGGCAGGAACACAAGTCAACGAGATTGACTGGGAGAACATGACGAACAAAGAGCTTCATGATAAGTTTCAGCAAATGATGGGTCAACAGGTGGAAGACGTGATGGCCAGCTTTGGAAAGGCAATGGAGAAGATGGATGTCATTGAGAAGTCAATTGACACCAAGTTGGACGCCAAGTTTGATGAATTACTCAAACGCCTCCCACAACCAGTTCTACGCCGTGATTAAGTAGGGCGAGCACAGCGTGTTCCTATTGAGCCAGGACAAAATTCGGGTGCCGCTGCTACCGCTGTTGGTGCTTCTGTAGCTCCTGCTGTTACTGCAGAGATGGAGGACTATTACGAGGATGAGGTTGATCAAAATCAGAAATACGTGCAGCCACCAGCACCACCACCAGCCGGTCGACCTCAGGTATATCTTCGCAACGGTAGGCCTGCTCCACCACCTCAGGTACGAGATCATGACCATCTCCCTAAACTGAAATTGAATATTCCACCGTTTGAGGGTAGATATGTTCCTGATATATATCTTACTTGGGAGTTAGAAACTGAACAACGATTTACATGTTTACAATACCCTGAGGAGAGACGTGTTCCTGCTGCTGTTTGTGCTTTCACTAGCTTTGCATGTGTTTGGTGGTCTGAACATTGTAGATTATATCCTGTTCCAGCTACTTGGGCTGCTTTGAAAACTGCTATGCGTACTCGTTGGGTTCCACCATATTATCAACGTGAATTACTTCAAAAATTTCAGCGCTTAAAACAAGGAAAAAATTTTGTAGAAGAATATTGTCAGGAATTACAAACTGGCATGATTAGATGTGGTATTGTTGAGGAGAATGAAGCTATGCTTGCACGTTTTATGGGTGGATTAAATAAAGAGATTCAGACCATTCTAGAGTATAAGGAGTATACTAATATCACTCGTTTATTCCATCTTGCTTGTAAAGCTGAACGTGAAGTGCAGGATCGACAAGCATTGGCGCGAACTAACTTTTCTGTTGGTCGACCTTCATCATGGACACCACGTGCATCATCTACTTCCACTGCGCCATCACCTCCTTCAGGTGCCACCTCCAACCGTGATACAAGAAAGCAGACACAACCACCACTATCTGCCAAGAGCACACCTGCCGGGCCTGCGCAGAGCTCTTCTTCTTCCATGGTGTCAACAGGGCACACAAGTGATATTATTTGTCGTCGTTGTAAGGGAAGAGGACATTATACGAGAGAATGCAAATCTCGGCGTGTGATGATTGCTACTGAGGACGGTGGGTATGAGTCCGCTAGTGACTATGATGAGGAGACTTTGGCTCTTATTACACATGAAGAACATGGTGGAGATGATTCTGATCATGAGACGCAATACATGGCTCCTCAAGACACTGACAGGTATGAATGTTTAGTTGCTCAACGTGTTTTGAGTGTGCAGGTCACACAAGCTGAGCAAAATCAGAGGCATAATTTGTTCCATACAAAGGGAGTTGTGAAGGAACGCTACATGCTGCGCCATCATAGATGGAGGGAGCTGCAACAACTTGGCTAGCATGGAGATGGTGGAGAAGCTATCTCTCACCACAAGACCACATCCACATCCTTACTACATCCAATGGTTCAACAACAGCGGCAAGGTTAAGGTAACACGTACTGTTCGTGTGCATTTTAGTATCTCTACATATGCTGATTATGTTGATTGTGATGTGGTACCTATGCAAGCATGTTCCTTATTACTTGGTCGACCATGGCAATTTGATAAAAATTTTGTACACCATGGTAGAAACAATCAGTATACTCTTGTTCATAAGGATAAAAATATTACTTTGCTTCCTATGACTCCTGATTCCATTTTGAAAGATGATATTAATAGAGCTAATAAAGCAAAACAGGATAAAAATAAGAGTGAAAATCAGATTGTGGCAAAAGAATTTGAGCAACAAATGAAGCCTAATAGTAGACCATCTAGTGTTGCTTCTGAAATTAAACTGAAAAGTGCATGTTTATTTGCCACTAAATCTGATATTGATGAGCTAGATTTCAGCAAATCTGTTTGCTATGCTTTTGTGTGCAAAGAGGCATTATTTTCATTCGAGGACGTGCCTTCCTCTTTGCCTCCTGCTGTCACTAACATTTTGCAGAGTTCACGACGCCTTTCCACAAGACGTGCCACCGGATTACCTCCCATTCGAGGGATGGAGCATCAGATTGACTTAATTCCCGGTGCATCATTACCCAACTGTGCACCATACCGTACCAATCCAGAGGAGACGAAGGAGATTATGCGTCAAGTACAGGAGCTGCTCGACAAAGGTTATATATGTGAATCCCTTAGTCCTTGTGCTGTTCCTATTATTCTAGTGCCGAAAAAGGATGGTACATCAGGTATGTGTGTTGATTGTAGAGGCATTAATATTATTACTATTCGTTATCGTCATCCTATTCCTAGGCTAGAAGATATGCTTGATGAATTGAGTGGCTCTACAATATTCTCCAAAGTTGATTTGCGTAGTGGATACCATCAAATTCGTATGAAATTGGGAGATGAATGGAAAACAGCATTTAAAACTAAGTTTGGATTATATGAGTGGTTAGTCATGCCTTTTGGGTTAACTAATGCACCTAGTACTTTCATGAGATTAATGAACGAAGTTTTACGTGCTTTCATTGGACGATTTGTGGTAGTTTACTTTGATGACATATTGATTTATAGCAGATCTTTGGAAGAACATTTGGAACATTTACGTGCTGTTTTTATTGCTCTACGTGATGCACGTTTGTTTGGTAACCTTGGGAAGTGCACCTTTTGCACCGACCTAGTATATTTTCTTGGCTATGTTGTTACTCCACAGGGAATTGAAGTTGACAAAGCCAAGATTGAAGCTATCGAGAGTTGGCCGCAGCCCAAAACGGTCACACAAGTGAGGAGTTTTCTTGGCCTCGCTGGATTCTATAGGCGTTTTGTGAGAGATTTCAGCACCATTGCTGCACCTCTGAACGAGCTTACAAAGAAGGATGTGCCTTTTGTTTGGGGTACCGCACAGGAAGACGCCTTCACGGTATTGAAAGATAAGTTGACACATGCTCCTTTACTCCAACTTCCTGATTTTAATAATACTTTTGAGCTTGAATGTGATGCTAGTGGAATTGGATTAGAGGTGTGTTATTACAAGATGGCAAACCTGTTGCATACTTTTCGAAAAATTGAGTGGGCCTAGTCTGAATTATTCTAATTATGATAAAGAATTATATGCTCTTGTTCGGACTTTAGAAACATGGCAACATTATTTATGGCCCAAAGAATTTGTTATACATTCCGATCATGAATCTTTGAAACATATTAAAAGTCAAGCTAAACTGAATCGTAGACATGCTAAATGGGTTGAATTCATTGAGACTTTCCCTTATGTCATTAAACACAAGAAGGGTAAATAAAATGTTATTGTTGATGCATTGTCTCGTCGCTATACTATGCTTTCACAACTTGACTTCAAAATATTTGGTTTGGAGACCATCAAAGATCAATATGTGCCTGATGCCGATTTTAAAGATGTATTGCAGAATTGTAAAGAAGGAAGAACATGGAACAAGTTCGTCGTTAATGATGGATTTGTGTTCCGTGCTAACAAGCTATGCATTCCAGCTAGCTCCGTTCGTCTTTTGTTGTTGCAGGAGGCGCATGGAGGAGGACTAATGGGACACTTTGGCGTGAAGAAGACGGAGGACGTACTTGCTACACATTTCTTTTGGCCAAAGATGAGACGGGATGTTGAGAGTTTTATTGCTCGCTGCACTACATGTCAAAAAGCTAAGTCACGACTCAATCCTCATGGTTTATATATGCATTTGCCTGTACCTAGTGTTCCTTGGGAGGATATATCTATGGACTTTGTTTTAGGTTTACCTAGAACAAAGAAGGGGAGGGATAGCATATTTGTTGTCGTGGATAGATTCTCGAAAATGACACATTTTATACCATGTCATAAAAGCGATAATGCTGTTAATGTTGCTGATTTGTTCTTTCGTGAAATTATTCGCTTGCATGGTGTGCCAAATACTATTGTTTCAGATCGTGATACTAAATTTCTTAGCCACTTTTGGAGATGTTTATGGGCTAAGTTGGGGACTAAACTGCTTTTTAGTACTACTTGTCACCCCCAAACTGATGGACAAACTGAAGTAGTCAATAGAACATTGTCTGCTATGCTTAGGGCTGTTTTGAAGAATAATAAGAAAATGTGGGAGGAATGCTTGCCTCATATTGAATTTGCTTATAATCGTTCATTGCATTCTACTACTAAGATGTGCCCTTTTGAAGTTGTGTATGGTTTCCTACCTCGTGCACCTATTGATTTGTTGCCTCTTCCATCTTCGGAGAAGGTTAATTTTGATGCTAAAGAACGTGTTGAATTGATTTTAAAATGCATGAGTTAACTAAGGAAAACATTGAGCGTATGAATGCTAAATATAAACTTGTCAGGATAAGGGTAGAATACATGTTGTGTTTGCACCGAGATCTTGTTTGGTTACATTTGCGTAAGGATAGATTTCCTAATTTGCGCAAATCAAAGCTAATGCCACGTCTGATGGTCCCTTTAAGGTGTTGGAGAAAATAAATGATAATGCATATAAACTTGAGCTGCCCGCAGATTTTGGGGTTAGTCCCACTTTTAACATTGCAGATTTGAAGCCTTATTTGGGTGAGGAAGATGAACTTCCGTCGATGCGACTTCATTTCAAGAAGGGAGGATGATGAGGACATCAATACCATTGTTACACCCACAGCCCGTGCTGCTATACATCTTGGACCAATTACTAGAGCTCACAAGACGCCAACTAAATTACCGTGTACTTTCGTTTCTTGGTAATGATTCTAATGTTCATGAGAATATGATGCTGCCTAAATTGGATACATTTGTTTTGCTTACAAATGAAGGGCCTAGCTTGGAGAAGGATGAACATTGGAGCAAGAACAAGCATGGAGATGATGGCATGCATAAGGGGAACAAGAACGGAGTTACAAGTGATGATTTCAGGGCTTTGAAGCCACCATAACAGGTGCATGAAGCCTTGGACGAAATATACAAGATGGCACTTCATAAATTTCGTCCAGAGGCTATTCTAGGTGTTCGTCAACTTATTATTGGGCCAGGCCCATGTAATTTCGAAATACATAAGTATAGGCTATTTTTAGAGTCCGTATGTGGGGAAACAAGAGATATGGTTGTTTTGGACCCCTCCACCAAGGGCCACGAAATCCCCCCTCTTCCTCCATATATACAGCCCTTAGGGCACCGCTTAGACTTTGGGTTTTGTTTAGATTAAAGTTCGCCATAGCTGCAACTTCGGCATTTCGTTTGTGTTCAACGACCGCACCAAGGCGCCACGTAACCCCACCTTGATCAATAAAGCTTTCATCTTATATTCGCAATATCCAGATTGCAATCTCAGTTTCTTGCTTGTTCTTCGCTTGCTCGCAGGAAACAGACCCTCGTGGTCGGGTTGATCGTGCTCGGCGTGGTCAATAACCTCTCGGAGTTGGTTTAGCGATTGCTAAAGCGCGGACGTCCTCGTGACGTCACGTAGTCGGATCGTCAAAGTCGATTCCCACCAAAGCGATATCCATCATCTCATCGAAAGACGGGACACCTTTGCCTCTATCAGCTTTGCTTCATCTCATTCATAAAGAAGGAACTACTAACAAAGTTCGACGAGATCCATTACACCTCCACAAATGGAAGCGAAAAGCCTAGTCTCGCTATATCAAATAACTATGTTCTGCCCCCGTAGTAACCGTCGCTGATAAACAGGCTGCTAGTGTGTGCGTGAGAGGAGCGGCTGAGTAGGCCAGCTACGTGAGAGGAGCGCCTGAATAGAGCACCGAGAGTACCCACTAGGCCACTACGCTGGTGTACTTTCCCTGCATTGATAGTACATCGATGGTTCTAGAGAACAGTAGTACCCTCCACTTCCAACTGTAGCTCCTTGGCCCTGAGATTCAAGAGTTCAAAGCTGGTGCACTGTACTAGAAGTACAATACATCGCACTACTAGTTGAGAAAGTAGTACTAGTACTGCTACAGTATGAGTACGTACTCCTCCGTCACATAATGTAAGACGTTTTTTGACACTAGTTGGCGTGTACAAAAAATAGCAAAAACATACCCAAAATTTCTTAATCCACGCCAAAAACTACTAGCTAGTGCCAAAATTTTCTTACTAGTGCTATTATTTACAGTATAATGCAATCCCATAATGTCCCATAATGCTAGTACTAGTAGTAAATAATAGCCTCACCCCTTCGCTAAGGAAAGATCTACAGTTGGAAGGGACGAGGCCCTGCGGTTACTATGCTCTTATCTCCTCCTCGCCAGTTCCCCTACCCCCGAAGAGAAGGCAGTTCGTAGCTGCTCCCATGGATTTGCCAGGCGGTTCTCCTCCTCGTCGGGGCTGGGAGACCTTGGACGATGATCCTCTCGGAGAAATCGCACGCCGCTCCGACGTCCTCACCGCCACAAGACTCGGTGCTTCCTGCACCAACTTTTTCAAGACGGTGCTTCAAAAGGCTTGGGAAAAGGCCATGCTTGTTGGTCTTCCATGCGTCCTCGAGGAGAAGGTTCTTCTATGGGACAATCCTTCGAACAGTCCACCGCTCCCTGGCCATGGTTGCACGTTGACTCCGCTAGAGTTGCCGACGTTGAGAGGTAGTCGGATTTTGTCCGATGAGCAGGTCAGAAATGGAGTTTGATCATGTAGTACTTAGTTATTCCATTTCCATCACGTAATTTCTCCGCTACCCACCATCTTATATATAGGTCTGGGTCGGTGCCAACAAAGATTGGCTTGCATACCTCCGGCCGGATACCACCATCATTTTGCACAACATCCACAATGGTGCGGCCGTTCCGGTAGACCCCTTCTCCACCATTGGGATCAGCCTTCCGGACTGGCTGGGCTTGAATACGTATGATGATGCCTACATGAGATTGAAGAAGATAGCAATTGCGTACCCGCTGACAAAGCGACGCGGCTACGACGATTACTATCTCATCCCGGTGTTCGACATAAGGATTGCCATCAATGCAAGAGGCGAACGGCAGAGGTCGGCGATATTGGCGGCGACAGATTTGTACCCCTACACGTTCGAAGACGTCGTGCGCCATCTAGGCCGCATCTTCACGGTGACAAGCCAGGGGACTTGTTTCATATGGTTGCCATCCTACGGTACGGGAGATTACAAACGGAATGCACAAACCATCATTTGCATCCCTAACGATACTCCATTATTTTGCAGGGACCAGTCATCCCGCGATCAAAATAAGATCGCCGATCCTGGATGTGCATTTGCATCCACGATTCGGTCTAACCTGGAAGCTTGTAGCTGACTTTGGCATATTGGGATCAACCATCTTAACAGTCATTACCCATGGTACCACTGATGTGCAACATGGTCACACAATCTACCATGATCGGACCGTCACCATCTACCCAGGTATTCCATTTTTTAACCCTCTCGCCTTCTCTTTCATTGTTGTACTAGTACTCTACTTACGTACTAGTAGGAGTAGTTTTTACCTTGGAGGACGCGTATAGCTAGCTAGGCCCTTGAAGACTTGAACCCACTAGCTGCCACCATTTTTGTTTTTCCATGTCTTAGTATCTCATCCATGTAGCCAAGAGTGGCTATATATAATAAGCCGGTTATTTTACTTCCTCTATACCGAGTAGTACTATTTGCTGCACAGATATTGACCGCCATATTTGAGCACAACATTATTATGCATGGACCTTGACTATGTACGCCACCATGTGTCCAGATCTGAGATGCCGCGTGTACGGATGAACGGCGCCGAGTTCGACCCCCGTGATGCTACGTGGGTGCCGAGGAACACTCTTGGAGAGTACTCGCTTTTCATTGGGGACAGCTACCCCATTGTGAAGCGGATTCCACCTTCCGTGCACGACATGGAAGGCCTACCGTTCATGAAGCATGGTTGTGTCTTCAGTGCGCACTGCCGGATGAACGACATGCTGGGACACGCTATCCCTGATTTATACCGCTTCAGCTTGGATGAGTCTCCATCGTGTGGAACCGGACTAGAAAGTTGCGACAATGATTCCCGTTGCCCACCGCTATGGATCGTGCCATCCATGAAGAACACCTGGGACTGGAACCTGGAGGAGGACATGTAGCCCATCTATAACGTGTAAGTGGAGTACGGTAAATTGTGAACGGTAGCGCTGTGAATATATGTAGACTAGTCGTGCACAAATTTGTCACATGAATTGGAGATGAACTTGTGTGGCGTACTGGCATTTGTCCTTTAGAATTTATTACTAGTAAATGTGTTATGTGTACGTGCAACTTGTGTGGTTGTTGCACGGGCTCCAACACGCTCTTTGAGAAAAAAGGTGGCACAACTTTGGATATACGTGATGTGGCAGCATCATACAGGAACATCGTTCGCTATAGTTGTAGTACACTCCTACTAGGACGACAACTCATATAAAACCTTGCGCTTGGCTCTTTGCCTCTTCAGGAGGTTCAACAGTTCGTACTCGTGTGAACCTTGCACTTGGCTCTTCGCCTGTTCGGAAGGTCCAACAATGATGATACTACAGTACATTATGCTTCTGGCAATCTGACACCGATTAAACTGATGCACGTCCACCACGAGGGCGAGGGCGAGGGAGAGGGAGAGGGAGAGGGCGTTGTAGTCAAAACCCTCTCCTCGTCCTGCGAACCACAACGCGTGGGCGAGGGAGAGGCGTAGTAAGCAAGCTTCTCCTTGTTCGGCGAGTTGACGGGACACATCAAAGCAGTACTAGTACTAGTCCATACTGCGTCCTTTCCGGTTTATATGGCTTAATTTGAAACGAGAAAAATACACTGGCGGTCAGCGTATGTAACAACACGCTCTTTACGGTCACTATATATAGTTTTGCGGTGATTATACAATCACTAGCTCATCGTAGAGCATCGTATTGCACCCTACTGACCGGCCACATAGTCAATGTGGCACTTTGTTGACTGGTTAAATTGTCACCTGGTTTCTGGATCCCACCTGTCAGTTGGCAGAGCAAAGAAATTAGCTAAAAAACAAAGAGTGTAGTGTTGGGGAACGTAGTAATTTCAAAAAATTTCCTACGCACACGCAAGATCATGGTGATGCATAGCAACGAGAGGGGAGAGTATTGTCCACGTACCCTCGTAGACCATAAGCGGAAGCGTTATGACAATGCGGTTGATGTAGTCGTACGTCTTCATGATCCGACCGATCCAAGTACCGAACGTACGGCACCTCCGAGTTCAGCACACGTTCAGCTCGATGACGATCCCCGGACTCCGATCCAGCAAAGTGTCGGGATGAGTTCCACAAGACGACGGCATGGTGACGATGATGATGTTCTACGGCGCGGGGCTTCGCCTAAACTCCGCGACGATATGACCGAGGTGGAATATGGTGGAGGGGGCACCGCACACGGCTAAGGAACGATCACGAAGATCAACTTGTGTGTCATGGGGTGCCCCTGCCCCGTATATAAAGGATCAAGGGGAGGAGGCCGCCCTAGGAGGGGCGCCAAGTGTGGAGTCCTACTAGGACTCCTAGTCCTAGTAGGATTCCACCACCCTTGTTGGAGTAGGAGAAGGGAAAGAGGGGAGAGGAATAAGGAAAGGGGTTGCGCCTTGTCCAATTCGGACCAGAGGGGGCGCAGGCCTCCTTCCTTTGGCCTCTCTCTCTATTCCCGTATGGCCCAATAAGGCCCATATACTCCCGTGCGAATTCCGTAACTCTCCTGATCTCAAAAATACCGAATCACTTGGAACCTTTCCAACTCCGAATATAGTCGTCCAATATATCGATCTTTACGCCTCGACCATTTCGAGACTCCTCGTCATGTCCCCGATCTCATCTGGGACTCAACTCCTTCGGTACATCAAAACTCATAAACTCATAATATAACCGCCATCGAAACCTTAAGCGTGCGGACCCTACGGGTTCGAGAACTATGTAGACATGACCTAGAACTATTCTTGGTCAATAACCAATAGCGGAACCTGGATGCTCATATTGGCTCCTACATATTCTACGAAGATCTTTATCGGTCAAACCGCATAACAACATACGTTGTTTCCTTTGTCATCGGTATGTTACTTGCCCGAGATTTGATCGTCGGTATCCAATACCTAGTTCAATCTCAAGCTTCGGCAAGTCTCTTTACTCGTTACGTAATGCATCATTCGTAACTAACTCATTAGCTACATTGCTTGCAAGGCTTATAGTGATGTGCATTACCGAGAGGGCCCAGAGATGCCTCTCCGACAATCGGAGTGACAAAACCTAATCTCGAAATACGCCAACCCAACATGTACCTTTGGAGACACCTGTAGTACTTCTTTATAATCACCCGATTACGTTGTGACGCTTGGTAGCACCAAAGTGTTCCTCCGTAAACGGAGTTGCATAATCTCATAGTTACGGGAACATGTATAAGTCATGAAGAAAGCAATAGCAATATACTAAACGATCAAGTGCTAGGCTAACGGAATGGGTCATGTCAATCACATCATTCTCCTAATGATGTGATCCCATTAATCAAATAACAACACATGTCTATGGTTAGGAAACATAACCATCTTTGATTAATGAGCTAGTCAAGTAGAGGCATACTAGTGACTATATGTTTGTCTATGTATTCACACATGTATCATGTTTCCTGTTAATTCAATTCTAGCATGAATAATAAACATTTATCATGAAATAAGGAAATAAATAATAACTTTATTATTGCCTCTAGGGCATATTTCCTTCAGTCTCCCACTTGCACTAGAGTCAATAATCTAGTTCACATCATCATGTGATTCAACACTAATATTCACATCTGTATGTGATTAACACCCATAGTTCACATCGTCATGTGACCAACACCCAAAGGGTTTACTAGAGTCAATAATCTAGTTCACATCGCTATGTGATTAACACCCAAAGAGTACTAAGGTATGATCATGTTTTGCTCGTGAGAGAAGCTTAGTCAACGGTCTGTCACATTCAGAGCCGTATGTATTTTGCAAATATTCTATGTCTACAATGCTCGCACGGAGCTACTCTAGCTAATTGCTCCCACTTTCAATATGTATCCAGATTGAGACTTAGAGTCATCTGGATCGTGTAAAAAGCTTGCATCGATGTAACTCTTTACGACGGGCTCTTTTATCACCTCCATAATCGAGAAATATTTCCTTAGTCCTCACTAAGGATGTTCTTGACCAATGTCCATGATCTACTCCTAGATCACTATTGTACCCCTTGCCAAATTCAGAGCAAGGTATACAATAGGTCCGGTACATAGCATAGCATACTTTATAGAACCTATGATCGAGGCATAGGGAATGACTTTCATTCTCTTTCTATTTTCTGCCGTGGTCGGGATTTGAGTCTTACTCAATTTCACACGTTTGCAACACGAGCAAGAACTTTTCTTTGATCGCTCCATTTTGAACTACTTCAAAATCTTGACAAGGTATGTACTTATTGAAAAAATTATCAAGCGTGGATCTATCTCAATAGATCTTGATGCTCAATATGTAAGTAGCTTTACCGAGGTCTTTCTTTTAAAGAACTCCTTTCAAATACTCCTTTATGCTTTTCGTAAAATTATACATCATTTCGATCAACAATATGTTACTCACATATATTTATCAAAAAGGCGGTAGTGCTCCCACTCACTTTATTGTAAATACAGGCTTCACCGCATGTCTCAGATAAAACTATATGCTTTGATCAACTTATCAAAGCGTGTATTCCAACTCGAGATGCTTGCACCAGTCCATAGATGGATCATTGGAGCTTGCACATTTTGTTAACACCTTTAGGATCGACAAAACCTTCGGTTGCATCATATACAACACTTCTTTAATAATTCCATTAAGGAATGTAGTTTTGTTTATCCATTTGCCAGATTTCATAAAATGCGGCAATTGTTAACATGATTCGGACAGACTTAAGCATAGATACGAGTGAGAAACTATCATCGTAGTCAACACCTTGAACTTGCCGAAAACCTTTTGCAACAAGTCGAGCTTTGTAGATAGTAACACTACTATCAGTGTCCGTCTTCCTCTTGAAGATCCATTTATTTAACTTGACTTGCTGATCATCGAGCAGGTCAACCAAAGTCCCCACTTTGTTCTTATATATGGATCCTATCTCAGATTTTATGGCCTCAAGCCATTTCGCGGAATCTGGGCTCACCATCGCTTCTTCAAAGTTCGTAGGTTCGTCATGTTTTAGTAACATAACTTCCAGAACAGGATTACCGTACCACTTTGGTGCGGATCTTACTCTGGAAGACCTACGAGGTTCTGTAGTAACTTAATCTGAAGTTTCATGATCATCATCATTAACTTCCTCACTAATTGGTGTAGGAATCACTGGAACTGATTTCTGTGATGTACTACTTTCCAATTCGTGAGAAGGCACAATTACCTTATCAAGTTCTACTTTCCTCCCACTCACTTCTTTCGAGAGAAACTCCTTCTCTAGAAAGGATCTATTCTCAGCAAAAAATTTGCCTTCGGATCTGTGATAGAAGGTGTACCCAACAATTTCGTTTGGGTATCTTGTGAAGATGCAATTCTCCGATTTGGGTTCGAGCTTATCATTTTGAAACTTTTTAACATAAGCATTGCCGCCCAAAACTTTAAGAAACGACAGCTTAGGTTTACTGCTAAACCATAGTTCATATGGTGTCGTCTCAACGGATTTAGATGGTGCCCTATTTAACGTGAATGTAGCTGTCTCTAATGCATAACCCCAAAATAATATTGGTAAATCGGTAAGAGACATCATTGATCGCACCATATCAAATAAAGTGCGCTTCTTACGTTCGGACACACCATAACGTTGTGGTGTTCGGTGGCGTGAGCTGTGAAACTATTCCACATTGTTTTAATTGAAGACCAAACTCAGAACTCAAATATTCATCTCCACGATCAGATCGCAGAAACTTTATTTTCTTGTTACGATGATTTTCCACTTCACTCTGAAATTCTTTGAGCCTTTCAACTATTTCAGACTTATGTTTCATCATGTAGATATACCCATATCTGCTCAAATCATCTGTGAAGGTCAGAAAATAATGATACTTGTCGCGAGCCTCAACATTCATTGGACCACAAACATCAGTATGTATGATTTCCAACAAATCAGTTGCTCGCTCCATAGTTCCGGAGAACGGCGTTTTAGTCATCTTGCCCATGAGGCACGGTTCACAAGTACCAAATGATTCATAATCAAGTGATTCCAAAAGCCCATCAGTATGGAGCTTCTTCATGCGCTTTACACCAATATGACCTAAATGGCAGTGCCACAAATAAGTTGCACTATCATTATTAACTTTACATCTTTTGGTTTCAATATTATGAATATGTGTATCACACGATCGAAATCCAACAAACCATTTTGATTGGGTGTATGACCATAGAAGATTTTATTCATGTAAACAGAACAATAATTATTCTCTAACTTACATGAATAACCGTATTGCAATAAACATGATCAAATCATATTCATGCTCAACGCAAACGCCAAATAACATTTATTTAGGTTCAACACTAATCCCGAAAGTATAGGGAGTGTGCGATGATGATCATATCAATCTTGGAACTACTTCCAACACTCATCGTCACTTCCCCTTCAACTAGTCTTTGTTTATTCTGTAACTCCTGTTTCGATTTACTAATCTTAGCAACCGAACAAGTATCAAATACTCAGGGGCTACTATAAACACTAGTAAGGCACACATCAATAACCTGTATATCACATATACCTTTGTTCACTTTGCCATCCTTCTTTTCCGCCAAATACTTGGGGCAGTTCCGCTTCCAGTGTCCAGTCTGCTTGCAGTAGAAGCACTCAGTCTCAGGCTTAGGTCCAGCTTTGGTCTTCTTCACGGGAGTAACAACTTGTTTTCCATTCTACTTGAAGTTTCCCTTTCTTTCCGTTTGCCCTTTTCTTGAAACTAGTGGTCTTGTCAATCATCAACACTTGATGCTCTTTCTTGATTTCTACATTCGTCGATTTCAACATCATGAAGAGCTCGGGAATCGTTTTCGTCATCCCTTGCATACTATAGTTCATCACGAAGTTCTAGTAACTTAGTGATGTGACTAGAGAATTCTGTCAATCACTATCTTATCTGGAAGATTAACTCCCACTTGATTCAAGCGATTGATGTACCCAGAGAATCTGAGCACATGCTCACTAGTTGAGCGATTCTCCTCCATCTTTTAGCTATAGAACTTGTTGGAGACTTCATATCTCTCAACTCGGGTATTTGCTTGAAATATTAACTTCAATTCCTGGAAAATCTCATATGGTCCATGACATTCAAAACGTCTTTGAAGTCCCGATTCTAAGCCGTTAAGTATGGTGCACTAAACTATCAAGTAGTCATCATATTGAGCTAGCCAAACGTTCATAACGTCTGCATTTGCTCCTGCAATAGGTCTGTCACCTAGCGGTGCATTAAGGACATAAGTCTTCTATGCAGCAATGAGGATAAACCTCAGATCACGGATCCAATCCGCATCATTGCTACTAACATTTTTCAATATAATTTTCTCTAGGAACACATATAAAAACATAGGGAAACAAAAACATAGGAAGCAACAACGCGAGCTATTGATCTACAACATAATTTGCAAAATACTACCAGGACTAAGTTCATGATAAATTAAAGTTCAATTAAACATATTATTTAAGAACTCCCACTTAGATAGACATCCCTCTAATCTTCTAAGTGATTACGTGATCCATATCAACTACACCATGTCCGATCGTCACGTGAGATGGAGTAGTTTCAACGGTGAACATCAATATGTTGATCATATCTACTATATGATTCACGCCGACCTTTCGGTCTCCGTGTTCCGAGGCCATATCTGTTATATGCTAGGCTCGTCAAGTTTAACTTGAGTATTCGCGTGCGCAACTGTTTTGCACCCATTGTATTTGAACGTAGAGCCTATCACACCCGATCATCACGTGGTGTCTCAAAGACGAAGAACTTTCGCAACGGTGCATACTCGGGAGAACACTTCTTGATAATTTTAGTGAGAGATCATCTTAAAATGCTACCGTCAATCAAAGCAAGATAAGATGCATAAAGGATATACATCACATGCAATCAATATAAGTGATATGATATGGCCATCATCATCTTGTGCTTGTGATCTCCATCTCCGAAGCACCGTCGTGATCACCATCGTCACCGGCGCGACACCTTGATCTCCATCGTAGCATCGTTGTCGTCTCGCCAATCTTATGCTTCTACGACTATCGCTGCCGCTTAGTGATAAAGTAAAGCATTACAGGGCATTTGCATTTCATACAATAAAGCGACAACCATATGGCTCCTGCCAGTTGCCAATAACTGCGGTTACAAAACATGATCATCTCATACAATAAAATATAGCATCAAGTCTTGACCATATCACATCACAACATGCCCTGCAAAAACAAGTTAGACGTCCTCTACTTTGTTGTTGCAAGTTTTACGTGGCTGCTACAGGCTGAGCAAGAACCATTCTTACCTACGCATTAAAACCACAACGATAGTTCGTCAACTTAGTGCTGTTTTAACCTTCGCAAGGACCGGGCGTAGCCACACGCGCCAGTCACCTTTAAGCACGAGTGCTCGCAACGGTGAAACCAGTCTCGCGTAAGCGTACGCGTAATGTCGGTCCGGGCCGCTTCATCTCACAATACCGCCGAACCAAAGTATGACATGCTGGTAAGCAGTATGACTTGTATCGCCCACAACTCACTTGTGTTCTACTCGTGCAAATAACATCAACGCATAAAACCTGGCTCGGATGCCATCGCTTGGGGAACGTAGTAATTTCAAAAATTCCTACGCACACGCAAGATCATGGTGATGCATAGCAACGAGAGGGAGAGTATTGTCCACGCACCCTCGTGAGACCGTGGCGGAAGCGTTATGACAACGCGGTTGATGTAGTCATCGTCTTCACGATCCGACCGATCCAAGTACCGAACGCACCGCACCTCCGAGTTCAGCACACGCTCAGCTCGATGACGATCCCGGACTCGATCCAGCAAAGTGTCGGGGATGAGTTCCGTCAAGACGACGGCGTGGTGACGATGATGATTTTCATCGCAGCAGGCTTCGCCTAAACTCCGCAACGATATGACCGAGGTGGAATATGGTGGAGGGGGCACCGCCTGCACGCTAAGGAACGACCACGAAGATCAACTTGTGTGTCATGGGGTGCCCCCCTGCCCCCGTATATAAAGGATCAAGGGGGGAGGAGGCCGGCCCTAGGAGGGCGCGCCAAGTGTGGAGTCCTACTAGGACTCCCTAGTCCTAGTAGGATTCCACCTCCTTGTTGGAGTAGGAGAAGGGAAAGAGGGGAGAGGAATAAGGAAAGGGGCTGCGCCCTTGTCCAATTCGGACCAGAGGGGGGCGCAGGCCTCCTTCCTTTGGCCTCTCTCCTCTATTCCCGTATGGCCCAATAAGGCCCATATACTCCCGGCGAATTCCGTAACTCTCGGTGATTGAAAAATACCCAAATCACTCGGAACCTTTCCGAACTCCGAATATAGTCGTCCAATATATCGATCTTTACGTCTCGACCATTTCGAGACTCCTCGTCATGTCCCCGATCTCATCCGGGACTCCGAACTCCTTCGGTACATCAAAACTCATAAACTCATAATATAACTGTCATCGAAACCTTAAGCGTGCGGACCCTACGGGTTCGAGAACTATGTAGACATGACCTAAAACTATTCTTGGTCAATAACCAATAGCGGAACCTGGATGCTCATATTGGCTCCTACATATTCTACGAAGATCTTTATCGGTCAAACCGCATAACAACATATGTTGTTCCCTTTGTCATCGGTATGTTACTTGCCCGAGATTTGATCGTCGGTATCCAATACCTAGTTCAATCTTGTTACTGGCAAGTCTCTTTACTCGTTACGTAATGCATTATTCCGTAACTAACTCATTAGCTACATTGCTTGCAAGGCTTATAGTGATGTGCATTACCGAGAGGGCCCAGAGATACCTCTTCGACAATCGGAGTGACAAAACCTAATCTCGAAATACGCCAACCCAACATGTACCTTTGGAGACACCTGTAGTACTCCTTTATAATCACCCAGCACGTTGTGACGCTTTGGTAGCACCAAAGTGTTCCTCCGTAAACGGAGTTGCATAATCTCATAGTTACGAGAACATGTATAAGTCATGAAGAAAGCAATAGCAATATACTAAACGATCAAGTGCTAGGCTAACGAATGGGTCATGTCAATCACATCATTCTCCTAATGATGTGATCCCATTAATCAAATAACAACACATGTCTATGGTTAGGAAACATAACCATCTTTGATTAATGAGCTAGTCAAGTAGAGGTATACTAGTGACTATATGTTTGTCTATGTATTCACACATGTATCATGTTTCCGGTTAATACAATTCTAGCATGAATAATAAACATTTATCATGAAATAAGGAAATAAATAATAACTTTATTATTGCCTCTAGGGCATATTTCCTTCATGTAGTACATCTACACTTCCAATGCATTTAGCATTTAAT
Source organism: Aegilops longissima (assembly GCA_021605205.1). Classification (NCBI taxonomy): domain Eukaryota; kingdom Viridiplantae; phylum Streptophyta; class Magnoliopsida; order Poales; family Poaceae; genus Aegilops; species Aegilops longissima. Next base: position 314,416,128 of record CM038678.1, read on the forward strand.
CTAAATCGATATTGATTGACTAATGCACCAACTTGTGCTCTGTCTACATGTCTATCCTTAATTACAGCATGCAACGACCTTCATTTAATCTTCTTCTCTCAATGGTCGCATGCACACATAAGTCTGCTACTTTTGGGCGTTAATTATACCCTGGTCAATGTGTAAATCTCTAAATGTACAATCTTTCACGGACGTAGGGAGTAGGTTGAGCACTTGAGCGTGAGCGTGTGTGTTGCGTCGTGTGCTGTGTGCCGCATGGATGCGTGAGTGTTGCGTGTGTCCATGTGTACGTGTGAGTGTTGCATATTGCATGCATGCATGCATGGGGCTTACCCCTCCCATTGACATGTTCATATTTCAAGCTTCCTCTGTTCCCTCCATATGGTGATACTCCCTCTGTTCCCAAATACGAAGTAAAATCCTCCCTCTGTTCCCAAATACGGAGTATTTGTCTTTCTAGAGATTTCAACAAGTGACTAAATACGGAGCAAAATGAGTGAAGTGAGCGTATAGGCATAGGGATAATGTAGAAAGGAAATCTTCGCGATCCATTATTCCCCATCTCGGTAAGAGAGAACTATCCAACTAGTCTTCACAGTGAAGTGATGATACGTCTCCAACGTATCTATAATCTATGAAGTATTCATGCTATTATATTATCCATCTTGGATGTTTTATGGGCTTTACTATGCACTTTTATATTACTTTTGGGACTAACCTATTAACCCAGAGCCCAGTGCCAGTTCCTGTTTTTTCCCTTGTTTCAGTCTTTCGAAGAAAAAGAATATCAAACGGAGTCCAAACGGAATGAAACCTTCGGGAGAGTTATTTTTGGAGAGAAAGCAATCTGGGAGACTTGGAGTGCACGTTAGGGGATCAACGAGGAAGGCACGAGGCAGGGGGCGCGCCCACCCCCCTGGGCGTGCCCTCCACCCTCGTGGGCCCCTCGTGGCTCCCCTGACGTATTTCTTCCTCCTATATATACCAATATTCCCTAAAAACTTCGTAAAACAGAATAGATCAGGAGTTCCGCCGCCGCAAGCCTCTCTAGCCACCAAAAACCAATCGGGATCCTTTTCCGGCACCCTGCCGGAGGGGGGATCCCTCACCGGTGGCCATCTTCATCATCCTGGCGCTCTCCATGACGAGGAGGGAGTAGTTCACCCTCGGGGCTGAGGGTATGTACCGGTAGCTGTGTGTTTGATCTCTCTCTCTCTCTCTCTCGTGTTCTTGATTCGGCACGATTTTGATGTATCGCGAGCTCTGCTATTATAGTTGGATCTTATGATGTTTCTCCCCCTCTACTCTCTTGTAATGGATTGAGTTTCCCTTTTGAAGTTATCTTATCGGATTGAGTCTTTTAATGATTTGAGAACACTTGATGTATGTCTTGCGTGGGATACCCGTGGCGACAATGGGGTATTCTATTGATCCACTTGATGTATGTTTTGGTGATCAACTTGCGGGTTCCGCCCATGAACCTATGCATAGGGGTTGGCACACGTTTTCGTCTTGATTCTCCGGTAGAAACTTTGGGGCACTCTTTGAGGTTCTATGTGTTGGTTTAATAGATGAATCTGAGATTGTGTGATGCATATCGTATAATCATACCCACGGATACTTGAGGTGACATTGGAGTATCTAGGTGACATTAGGGTTTTGGTTGATGTGTGTCTTAAGGTGTTATTTTACTACGAACTCTAGGGCTGTTTGTGACACTTATAGGAATAGCCCAATGGATTGATCGGAAAGAATAACTTTGAGGTGGTTTCGTACCCTACCATATTCTCTTCGTTTGTTCTCCGCTATTAGTGAATTTGGAGTGACTCTTTGTTGCATGTTGAGGGATAGTTATATGATCCAATTATGTTATTATTGTTGAGAGAACTTGCACTAGTGAAAGTATGAACACTAGGCCTTGTTTCCTAGCATTGCAATACCGTTTATGCTCACCTTTACCACTTGCTACCTTACTCTTTTTATATTTTCACATTACAATTACCCATATCTACCATCCATATTGCACTTGTATCACCATCTCTTCACCGAACTAGTGCATCTATATAATTTACCATTGTATTGGGTGTGTTGGGGACACAAGAGACTCTTTGTTATTTGGTTGCAGGGTTGTTTGAGAGAGACCATCTTCAACCTATGCCTCCCACGGATTGATAAACCTTAGGTCATCCACTTGAGGGAAATTTGCTACTGTCCTACAAACCTCTGCACTTGGAGGCCCAACAACGTCTACAAGAAGAAGGTTGTGTAGTAGACATCAAGTGACAATACACACTGCAGCAGATGGGACACTTAATTATTAAGCTGAACCAGCGTGTTGGTGTTACTAAATCAGCCTTACCCAGAACTGCCATCATATTTGCCAGTAGAGCACGCTTCTGTCCTCCATTAACTGACATATGGGCCCTCTTGTGGTAGACCCACATGTCATCGATGTAACTATTTACACTCCGAAGGACGATATATCCTGGTAGTAGTACTAGTAGAATTGAGATTTAATGCACTTTCTTCCCCGTCTTCCACTCTTCTTCCTCCTCTCTTCCCCATCGTCGGCCGCACACCATTTCCCCCCGCTCACTGCTCACCTGCCCGCGCTATCTTCCTTGGTAGCTCGCGCGTACCATATCCCCCTCCACCGCTTTCGCCACACGAGGAGAAGCTTCTTCACTCGCCCGCCCGGATCCACTTCCCCGCTGGCTCGCAGGCACCGAAAACCCCAATGGTAGAACCGACTGACACGCAGAGCCGCAATTGGAATTCCCTCCTCGATGTTCTCTTGGAGCATATCTGTAATCGTATGGACCTACTCGGCACTGTCCCTCTGGCCTCATGCTCGATGTCTTTGTACCATCTACTCGTCTGCAACCGGCTGACTCTTTTCAAGACACCCTGCTTGCTGATGCCCGATCCTCGCAAGTGGCCCAGACACCGACTTGACGATCCTACGGAGGTTGTCGTGGTGCCCCTCGACATGCTACCACTACCCATCCACCTGTCCTTCATGCGTGGCCACTACTGGGCGGGCATGAAGGCCAACTGGATCGTCCTCATCCACCAATCCGGTAGTCCGTGGCGTCTTGTGGATATCTACACCCAGCGAGAGATCACCCTTCCATCGTTGGATACCACCGCCATCGAGCCTCGCGGCCCGCCGGACACTCCCGCCTACTACGCACGAGACGTGTCAAGCTTTTAGCTCGACCACTGTTTGCTGAAAGTTGTAATCTGCGAAGTGCCCACACCATCAGAAGACTACATGGATTACAAGCTCATTGCCTTGTTCAACATGGGATTAGTCTATCTGGAATCCGGTCGCCATACATGGTTATGGATCATCGTCAATCCTGTTGAGGCAACATTTTTGTCTGTTGTTATAGTGCACGATGGCATCATTTACGCGGTCGACGCACAGATTGGCTGCCTATACTGGTGGAATCTATCGTCGTGTAATTGTTCTATCTCATCTCATATTTACCTTATGAATACGACTGCCAGTTCATTGTTACAAATTTAGAATAGATAGTATGTTTATAACGACATCATTGCTATATGTTCCTCTCATGACCTAGATTTTTATGACCACACATGTTATTGTTAGAGTTGATATGAGAACAATTGGCATCTAATGATTGTTAGAATGGATATTATGAGCATAACATCATGATTGCTATATGTTACTCTCATTTCCAGGATTTTTATAACAACGCATGTTATTGCTTAGAGTTGATATGAGAACAGTAGTAGTAAGTGCTATGATAGAATATGAGTAGGCTCTGTCATAGTTGTTTTCCTCTGATTGTTACATGATGTTTGAACCATGACATATTGCTAGAATATGAAAGCCATTGGCTTATTTTTTTTAAACTTGGGGTATGATTATGACCACGGCATTGCAATTCTTTGTCTATGATATGCGTTACTGTTATAATAATCTTAATTCCACACATACTCTGAACATGATTGTTTATTTTTGTCCTTTTTGGTCTCCTATTTGAATTGTTGCAGCAATAGCAAATGCGCTGGCCTTCATGATTCCAGGTCCTGGAATCATACCAGCCAATGGGTGCTGGTTTATCGCTCGTTCAGCTGACGGCGGTCATTTGATGCTCATTCGCACGTACCAAATTGACCAAACCATTACATCAAACCACATGCAGTACAATGCCTGGGGCATTCGTGACATTGATGTCTATGGTTGCTTCGTGTTCGAGAAAGATCCCAGCTCCGTTGGGCCAGGCGTATTCAACTGGAGGCGGGTTTACAGCCTCGGCAACCACTCCATGTTCCTTGGGCTCAATTATCCGATCATCCAACCAATCATCGATCATGTCACTGACGATGATTACCGTGCTATGCAACTTCCATTTGCCAGGGGGGACTGTGTTTACACATCATACCATGGGTTTCATGAATCACCATATCCATAGATTCGTCGACACGGCTTGTTGCCAGATAATCTTCAGTGTGTGAAAGGCATCAAGCTTCCATGCGATGGATGGCTTTTGCAAACCCGACATGTGGCGATGTGGTTCATGCCAACAGCAAATATGCACAACTTGATTCGTACTGATATATAGACTGAGCCATGTATTCTGCTGCTGATACATACATAAACACTATTCTGATCACGGGATCAGAATAATGTTCTGATCACAACATGAACTTCCCGAGTAACGCATCTGACCTTCCCGGCTTCCCCGAGTACTAGGTTGAACTTCAGCTAAAAGGTGTCCAAATGGAGCTTGTGATATACAGTTGGAAAGCTATGGACACCACTATCATGACCCAAGTTAAATTTTTGGCAAAATGTAAGCGGTTTAAGAGCAGTTTTGAAAACCGTTTTTTCTTCATTCAAAAAACGTGAATCGTATTTTCGATTGCATTTCTAAACCGTTTATCGGAATGAGGAAAATAATATGGCGTTGGAAAGCTGCTGCAAAACCGCTCCTTCCACATATAGAAAGTTTTCTCTAATTCCCTATGGTTAAAGAGTAATTTGGAAAATCATAGAATTTTGCAAACCAAACACTCAAGTTCGTATTTTCGATGTCATTTCTAAATGACTAATCCAATTGAAGCAAATGATATGGCGTTGGAAAGCTTATGAAAATGCGCTACTCTTTCATGTTGAAAGTTTTTTCTAATTTCGTACGGTTTAAAAGTAATTTAGAAAACGGTACAAGTTCCACCGAGTTTGTATTTTCGAGCTAAATTTTTAACCGAACGTCCAAATACAGCAAATGATATGGCGTTGGAAAGCCTGAAGAAATGTGAAACTTGTTTGTATACATTGTTTCTCCTAATTCATTACGGTTTTATGTCAGTTTTGAAAATGGCTAAAAACGTATTTTTGCCGTAATTTCTACAAACTTTATCGGAATGGGGCAAATAATATACCACTGAAAAGCTACGGAAAATTCGAAACTTTTAGATTTTGATGGTTTTCTGTGATTCCTTGCCGTTTTCAAGTAATTTCGAAAATGGCGAGATCGTTCGTTCTTCCTTTATCGCGAAACAGATTCTTCGAAATTGCACGGCGTGAAGAACCTGAACTTCTCGGCATGTCTACTTGAACTTCACTTTGTTTTTCACGTGCTTTTTTTGCCCGTAGCTCTCCATCCACTGCTCATAGCTCTCCATCCACTCAACAGAATTGAGCAAGTGATATACCGATGGAAAGCTGCTGTAAACACGTAACTTTCTCGTGTTGATCGTTTTTTCATATTCGCGACAATTTTAAAAGTTTTTCATCTCAAATTCATTCACTATAGAAGTCGAACTTCCTGTTGTTTTCATGTTGAACTTCCGTGACGTATTTTCGTTTGTAATTTTCTCATCCATTTCGTCAGTGTGTACACAAATGATATTCTTTTTGTACAAACCTCTCTCAAAATATTTTTTTAACTTTCTCCGACCGAGGACTTGAACTTACACAAATGATATTCCTGCCGTTTTAAAGTAAATTAGAAAATGATGACATCATAATTTCTGCCTTCATCACGAATGGAAATGCACTGCATGAAGTAGTTGAACTTCTGAGGCATGTCTGTTTGAACTTCACTCTACTTTTGACGTGTTGTTTTTTGACGTGCTATTTTTTGCAGTGCGTGAAGTAGTTGAACCTCTGGGGCATATCTGTTTGAACTTCACTCTATTTTTGACGTGTTATTTTGCCCGTAACTCCCTAGCCACTTACTGGAATTGAGCAAATAATGTATCGATGGAAAGCTGTTGAAAACACGCAACTTTCCCGTGTTGATCAATTTTTTCATACTCGCGATGGTTCAAAAGAATTCTAGGAATGTATAGAAACATATTTTAAACGGTATACATGAAAATTTTAAACCGTTCGTGAAAATGTGGCACATAATATACCGTTGGAAAGCTTATGAATAGCAGCAAGTTTTTAATATAGACAAGTGTTACAAATTTGTTGCCGTTTGAGAGCAGTTTTTAAAATGACAAAATAATGTTGTTTTTTTTCCTTTTTCTTCAACATGTTAATGAACGATGGACGTCTCGCACATGAATTTTGAACTACGCTAGGACGAGTACGTGAACTTCTTGCAACAAACATTTTAAGCTTTCAGTTTTCTATTCTTATATTCTTATGTGAAACACATTTCGTGTAGTAGTTGAACTTCCCGCTGTTTTCACCTTGAAATTCTGTCACATATTTTTGTTCAACCTCTCTCACAAGAATTTTTTTACTTTCTCGAGCCGAGCACTTGAACTTCTAGCAACAAAGCTTTTAGCCTTTGCTTTTTCATTCTTTTTTCTCATACAACTGCACACCGTGTAGTACGTGAACTTATGTCATTTATCAATTTGAACTTCTCTCGGTTACACGAAAATATCTGAGTTTTTTTATAGACATTGAACCGCTCTACCTTTTTCATTTGAACTTCATTTGTGTATTTTTAGAAATGTGAAAATTGGAGGTTTTCTATAAATATCGAATTTCTTCGTTATTTGAAATTAAACTTATTGGTTTTATTCTTTAGTAACTAGAAAAATCCGATTTTTCAAATAAATATCAACCTTCTCCGCTTCTTCCAGTTGAACTTCTTGGTTTTATTTCTTCAGCAACGAGAAAACCTGAGTTTTTTACATACATTGAACTACTAATTTTTTTTAAATTGAACCTTTTGCTTTTAATCTTTAGTATTGTAGGAAAAACCCAAAATGGCATTGTTTTCTGTTTTCTTTTTTTAGCTTCTAAATCCTAGGTTTTAATATACCTCAAACTTTTGTGTTATTTTAATTTGAACTTCACATTTTTTGAGTAAATTTTTTGTTTTCGATTTTTAACTAAACATAAATTCGACTACTTTTTCATTTTTGATCTTCATGGTCGATTCTTTAATAATAGGTAAAATCCTAGGTTTTTTTACTAAACATCGACCCACTTTGTTATTTTATTTTAAACTTCTGGTTTTAAAAAAGAGAAAATTTTTAATTTTTTAGTTTTTCCTTTTAAAAAAAATTTGAACTTCGTCATTTTTTATTATTTAGTAATGAGAAAACATCTAAGTTTTTTATCCTTCAAACTTCTCTATTTTTTACTTTGAACTTCTTAGAAAAATATTGTTTTAAATAAGGAAATAATTTTCTAGGTTTTTAAATTTGAACTTATGGGTTTTTTGACCTTCTCGGTTGTTTCAAATTGAACCTCGATGTTTTTCGGTTTGAATTTCTACATTTTTTTACCTTCTCGGTTATTTTAAAATTTTCTACTTTTTATCTTTTGAAAATCCATTTTTTATAAACTTCTTTTAAATTGCTCTGTTATTTGGAGTTAGCCTTCTCTCTTATTTTTTAGAAACGAAGATAATCTAAATTTATAAAATTTGGTTATTTCTTAGAAACGAGAAAAATCCAAAAGTTTAATGAGCATCGAATCGCTCGATTATTTTAATCGACCTTCTTGTTTACTTTTTAGAAATAGGAAAATCTATTTCTTTATGTAGACATCGAACTAATATGTTACTTAAATTCAAACTTCTTAGTTTTATATTTTATAAAAGGAAAATTGGATTAATATTAAAAAATTCACATTGTAAATATTGTTTCCGTATGTTTCAACCAAAAATATCTAAGCTTCCGCATTTAAACTTTTCCCCTTTTTTCTTAACGTGAGTCTACTATCTAAAATGAGTACCTTCTCCATTGTAATTGAACTTCGAGTACAATTTTTATAACACTTTTTATTAAGGTAACTCTCTTTTCATTTAGTTGAACTTTTTTTCTCGTAGTTGTACATGAATTTTATTTCGTTTGCACCTGAACTTTTGGGGCAACATACAAAAATAAACATATGAAGCCTCTTTCAAATGAAACATACAAATTACACGTTTCTCCACAAACCAATTTATTTTAACTTGGTCTATGCTACAGAGGGATTTCAGGGAAGGGATTAGATGATTTGCTCGTCAGTACACAGGAAAGAGGAGTTTGACCACCGTGGACTGCTGCTCGCGATGGAATCGGCCTCCCGGACGTTGCAGGGCTCGACTGGGCACCCTTTGCACTGGAGGTTGGGGCGCTGGAGGTTGGGTGTGGGAGACAGCGCCGGAGTTAGGGGCGGGTGCGGTGCTAGAGGTTGGGGCGGGCGAGGGAACGCCGGAGGTTGGGGAATCCGGTGGTTGGGGGCACAGCCGCGGCGGCGGGATCCAGTGGTTGAGGAGCATAGCCACGCCGGCCGGATCTGGTAGTTGGAGGTGCTGGCTGGCCGTGGCGGCGGTTGGAGGTTGGGGTGACCGGTCGGGGGGATTCTACGGTGGTATGCGAGTCGCGCCTATATAGGGCTGGACTATTACATTACCCGTAATGTAATAATGTTCTATACCCCCGCCCTATATAAGCGCGACTCACGCATCACCGTAGAATCCCCCCGACACAGCCCGAACCCAACCCGCCTTCTTCCGCCGGAGGCAGCCGTCGTGGGCGAACGAGGGAGCCCGCGGCGCCGTGACTGGCCAGCGACGGATCCGCCACCGTCTCCTGCCTCCTTCCGTCGCCGGATCCATCGACGGGGCCGTGATCCGCCGTCTCCTGCCTCCCTCCGTCGCCGGATCCATCGACGAGGCCGTGATCCACCACCTCCTACCTCCCTCCGTCGTCGGATCCAACGACGGGGCCGTGATCCGCTGCCTCCTACCTCCCTCCGTCGCCGAATCCAATAATAGGGCCGTCATCCCCGCCTCCTGCCTCCCTCCGTCGCCGAGGCTCCTTCTCTGGGGCAGTGATCCCCGCAAGGTGCTGCCTCCCCAGACCTCTTCGCCAGATGTCCACCACAAGCAGGAGCTGCATCAATGGCGCTGCCTCCCAAGAACATGCCAGTACGCCGCCCATGAGAGGAAGAAGAAGAAGTCAGTCCACTGGAGGTAATGTCTGCTTCCCACGTTTGTGTCAGTCCATCAGTTCATCAGTCCTGCTATGAAGAAGAACCTGATAGTACATTGCAAAGGCTTGATCAGTTCATTACACCCCTGCCACTTGATGCACAATTTCGATGTAGAGGTTACTGTCAGTACCTCTAATATGCTAGCTTCAGTTCAAAACTAAAAAACATAAACTTATGCATCAGTCCAAGGAGCTACTAGGCTTTATATAAGGTTCAGCTACCACTGCAAGTTGTATGATGTTGTTTCTAATAGTACATGCCGTGTAGTTGCGTCAATTCGAACTAGTGAAAGAATGTTGTTGAAAAAAAAATATACACATGTTACACAGTAAGTTCAATGATACATAAACTAGGAGTACTTCTAGTGTAGTTGCATAAGTTATAGATGAACAAAAGAGAAGACATGCATCCGTTTTATATATATGCATATCCATACATCTCTGAAGTTCAATGTTCAGTTTACAAGCAGTGCTAAAAAACAGTACATCAGTACATCAGTGTTGAAAATGTACGGTTATACTGTTCGACTGAAAACGAAACCAGATACAAAATAGAGAACAAAAGTTTAAATAACTACCAGCGATGCAAGTTCAACTTGTACATTGCCTTCAGTGCATGACATGTTACCCATAGCATGTATACGAGAAAAATGCAGAAAAGATTAATCCCAAAACTGTTGAATGTCATTGCAGAAGCATGCAAGGCGGCACATGCAGTGAGCGTTTGGTCAGCCAAGCAGATATGGGGAACCACCTGGTTGGGTAACACCAGAAATACCACCTGGATACTTCAACAATACAGGCAGATTTCAAGATACACCGGATCATCAGAAGCACGGACAAGTTCTTCTATGCAGCAAACACCAATATCTGGGAATACAAGCTTTGTCACTCCTGGGTTGCAACAAGCCAACAATATCCCCAACAACAAATGTTTTCCTTCCCTAGCGCATGCAGAAAGCCAAGGACAGGAAGCCGTGGATGGGTTGCAACAAGGCTTCCACCAGTCGCTCCGTCAACATCAATCATCCATGCTGCAAAAGCGGTTACGACGGGAAGACCAGGCCAAAGAGACAAAAAAATTGGCCGCTCTAGCAGGTTCCAAAGTACAAGATATGAGCCATATAGACAGGAGCAACCTCACAACGAATCTGAGGGGAGACGGCCGTATAATGAGAGACGGAGATCTTCGTCAACATTGCTCCCTCCAAGAGATGCATTGCTGCATGTGCCCAGGGTGACACCACCCGCGCCCATACACCAGGGTGAACAACAAACACAGGAGGCAGCACAGAGCTATACATATAGAAAAAAAACATACAAGCACAGTCCATACCATGGTACTGTGACCACCCCATCTAACATTTTCATAATTGTGTTTTTGTTTGCTCACTGTTGCGTGTAGCCACCTAACATTGAAGCTTACGTTCTGCCAAGACTAGAGATGCGCTATGAAACTTTCGAAGAAGCAAAGAACTTCTACAATGTCTATGCGAAGCACGAGGGTTTTGCTGTCAGGGAAGGCCCCAAGTTTAAGACCAGAGCCTACCTTTATTGCACGTGCTATGGAGTCTATGAATCGAAGGTGTCTGAAGCAAATAGACAGCGGAACAAAACGACAGCCGGGACTAACTGTGGGGCTAAAATGAGGCTGAAGAAGGAAAAGGATGGAACATTTATCGTAAAAGAGATAGTCTGGGAACACAACCACAGGCTACAGCTCACTCTGGAAATGCTTGTCTTCTTGCACTCCCACAAAACTTTGACAAAACAATCTTGGAGTACGTCAAGTACACGAAGTTCAAAGGCATTGAACACGCGCAAATCATGAGCATCTTGGGCGGTGATGACCTCGTAGCTACTTCTCGAAATGAATGCCAAAGACCTGATTAACCTGTAAGTACAAACTTGTTCTCCTCCCATAAACCGCCTCCGTCTTTTTTCCTCTCGTCACAAACATATTACGCAACGCATGACTGACGCCTTGATTCAACATGCATTTTTAATGAACTTTTAATATGCAGAAAGCAAAGAATTCAAGGATGGATGATGTGGATGATGTCCTAAAGACTGCACAACTTCTTTAGGGAGATGAAAGCTATAAACAGGAATTCTTCTGTGACATGCAACTCGATGAGTCCGACAGAGTTAAGAATATATTCTGGGCGAATGCAAGCTGCCGAGGGGCCTATCAGGACTTCGGTGACTGCGTAACATTTGACACCACATATAAGACCAACAAGTACCATATGCCACTTGGGGTGTTTGTCGGTACTAACAACCACTTACAGACTACATTCTTTGGTTTCGCCCTGATAAGAGATGAGGATGCAGATTCATTCAGATGGCTGTTCAAGACATTTTTAAGGTGCATGAGAGGGAAGGCTCCTACATGCATCCTCACAGGTACAACCGCGAAAACCACCCCCAACCACCACCACCACCACCCCTCTCCCCAAAAAAATAAAAGGAAAATAACACACTAAAAAATGTTGTGTCAGTTCTATTGGTATATATACACCAACATCTGCTGACCACTCCATGTCTCTTTTCTCATTACCTGACCAGTGCCCGCCAATGGCTTTGGCGATCCCATATGCTTTCGGGAACACAGTACACAAGCTGTGCCGCTGGCACATTATGAAGAAGTACAGGGAACACCTCGCATACAATGCATACTACCCGCACGAAGACTTTAAGGATGAATTCACATCAATCCTCAATCGGCCCCTCATGCCAACTGAGTTTGAGGATGCCTGGAAAGGACTCATGGATAGGTACAACCTCCATGATGATGCCATGATGGTGGCCATGTGGAACAAGCGTGAGAAATGGATATCAGCCTACTTCAAAGAAGTTTTCTGCGCTAAAATGGCATCCACACAGCGAAGTGAGAGCATGAACTATGTGCTCAAGAAGAACTTTGTAAGTGAGAGACAAAACCTACACCGGTTTGTCAGCCAGGTAAACTCCTGCGTCAAAACCAGGAGGCAGACAGAGAACCAAGAGACAATGGGTAACAGGGTATAGCTCTATCACCTGTCGTGAGACAAAAAAACATGCTTACTAAAGTAAAACTTTATTAGTTAGACAAGTTTTTGCTGCGAGAAAACTAACAATTTGGTCATCATTCTTGCATGTGCAGAAGGAACAAAACACGCTGACCTTCTATGGGTTTGACACCCAGATGGCAAAGGTTTATTCACGAGCAGTGTACAGCGAGATCAGAAAAAGGCTAAAACTGAGCACACTCTTGACGGCGACAGAGATGGAAGAGCCCACAAAGTACCTCGTGCGCTACAACAACCCGCAAAAACTATCATGTGATCTCAAAGACGCTGCGTTCAGTGTGTTCTGAGACCCGTGGGAGAAACATATGAGTGCGATTGCAGGCTATGGGACCACACAGGTGAGGACTAAAAAAAGATGTTACATATTGTACTACTTTTTTACAAAGTTTTCCTTCGAATGAAATGACAAAAAACATGCACCTCTTCCAAAAAAATACAGGTCTTTTCTGCGTGCATGTCCTGTGCATGATGCAGACAATTAAGACTGCCAGCGTTCCAGAGAAATACATCCTCAGGAGATACACCAAACACCCGAACATCCAGCCAACATTCAACAGAAATGACTTGAGGACAGTAGCATCAAACAAGTCATCCCAATACTGCATTGAAAGCTCACTGCTGACGCTGATCATGACGGTGCACAGAAAAAGCCTGAGAAGCCAAGAGCAAATGGCGAGGTCACGGGTCGTATTGGACAAACTTGAACGAGAACTCGACGCCATGCACTCTGCTGAAAATGGAGGTGTCGCGGACAATGAAGCCATTGAGCAGGATATTGCTACAATGTAATCTGAGATGAACCATCTGGGAGCTGTTGACACGTTCGACAATGAGGAAGAGGAGCAGCAGCAACCAGAGCTTGCCCATGTGCACACTCAAGAGCAGCAACATGCTCACATGCACGATCATGAGCTTGATGGTGCTATAGGCGAACGACATGACAACAGGACATCCTACCGGCAGCAGCGGGAAAGGGTGATTAAACCACCCATATTCTCAAACACAAAGGGGAGGAAGAGTAAAACGCAAGCAGCGAAAGCAGCAGCCAAAAAGCCGCCACTCCCCATCAAGCTCGTGGAATTTGGCCCGGACGGCAAACCTCTCGGGTTAAGGGCATGCGGATTCTGCAACGTCGTGAGCAACCATAACTACCGCACATGCCCACTCCGCACAGATGGCACTGTCAACAAGCAAACGCTACACAAGCAGATTGGAGCCACCCAGGTTTCTACCAATGGAGACAACACACATAACAGCTACACTTGCCGCAAGTGTGGGGGGACTGACGGGCATAATGCCCGCGTGCAAAGTGGGCAAGGAGGTCGATTACCTGAGCATACCGCAGCAAGGTGCAGAGTTCCAAAAAATCAAATGAAGACGATGAAGAAGAAGAGTTTGACGAGAATGACGACCAATCAGATGAAGACAATGAAGATGACAGTGTCGGGGACGAGGAAACTGAAATTGACGATGAAGCTGCCAAGGCTCAACCAGGAAAGGGCGCCGGCAAGGCACAACATTCGTGGCCAGTTAGGATAAGCTCAAGACTGAACAGTGGTTATGCTGCTGCGTCAACTAAAAAATAAGCTTGTAGTCTCAGTTGCCTCGGCACACAATGAGGAAACAATTCAGAAACACTATCATTACCAAAACTTATTTAGCTTTATCGTCGATTTCTCGATCAGTACTATAGTTAAGATATAATTTGTGATTTGTGCCCGCTGGACCAGTGACATTATTATGTAAACCATTTGACAATCCTTTTGAATGCAGTCACAAATACATTTGAAAAAAATTATCTGGATTTATCTGACGCAAACGCTACTGTCGACCAGTAACTCAGCAAAAATATGTTAAGGTAAATTTAAACTCTTATAGTACATCAATACTGATAAGTTCTCAGTCGTCAGTACAAAGGCAGAGTACACATCAGTACTGATATAATTTGTGATTTGTGCCCGCTGGAGCAGTGATATTATTATGTAAACCATTTGATAATCCTTTTGAATGCAGTCACAAATACATTTGTACTGACGAAAACACTACTGTCGACCAGTAACTCAGCGAAAAAAATTTAAGGAAAATTTAAACTCTTATAGTACATCAGTACTGATAATTCTCAGTCGTCAGTACAAAAGCAGAGTAAAACAAACACACCCGTGAACACCTCAAAAAAACATCGTTTTGAAAAAACAAAGCTATGTCTCCGCTTACGCTTGATCCCAATGCGTAAAGACCATCAAGACATAAAAATAATTACCTCAAACAAAAATGTGAATATAATACATTCTGCATCGATGAAAATCTAATTTATGTGTAAAAAATACTCAGAGATTATCTTGATATAAATAATCCTTTAAAAAATACAAAAATTGTTTTAAGAAACATTAGCATCACACATAGTCTCACTAGTATTTGGTAAGTTCAATTACACTTCAATCACCAGTCCAAGTACCACAGTAGAGGAGTACAGACCTCCATCATCACCAACCATGACACGTGCAAGTGGGATAAGCAGCTAATAAGTACAGCTTGACAAGACGAATCAGTGCGACAGTAAAATGCCGTCATCACCACCCCTAAGACGTGCAAGTGGGATTTAGCAGGTCATAAGTACAGCTTGACAAGACTAGTTAGTGTAGCAGTAAAAATCATTTGACTTGGATGGTTACTTATTCCAGGCCACCACCCGCGCCACCCACTGAGCGGTTGCCACAAGGGACTGCAAACGGCGACCCCACGCCACTACACCCACTACACCCACGCCCCCGACGAACCGCCTCCCACAAATCCCCGTCGACGCACTGCAAAAAACCCCATTCTCTTCCATCTCTCCATCATCCCCACAAACCACCATTGCCGCTTCCATCTTGTAACGCCCTCGATGCGGCTATATCTCCCACGTGTCGAGGCACGACTTAGAGGCATAACCGCATTGAAAGCAATGTCGCAAGTGAGGTAATCTTCACACAATCCATGTAATACATAAGGGAAATAGATACATAGTTGGCTTACAGTCGCCACTTCACACAATACATAAATAAACATCCATCATTCAGAGTACACTCAAGGTCCGACTACGGAACCAAAATAAAAGAAGATACCCCAAATGCTACACAGATCCCCGATCGTCCCAACTGGCTCCACTCATGATCATCAGGAAAAGACACATAGTAACGACCACGTTCCTCGTCGAACTCCCACTTGAGCTCGGTTGCGTCACCTGCACTGGCATCGTCGGCACCTGCAACTGTTTTGGTAGAATCTGTGAGTCACGGGGACTCAGCAATCTCACACCCGCGAGATCAAGACTATTTAAGCTTATAGGAAGGACAGAGTTGTAAGGTGGAGCTGCAGCAAGCGACTAGCATATATGGTGGCTACATTCACAAAAGAGAGACAGAAAAGAAGCAAAGCACGGTCGTGAAGCTAGTAGCGATCAAGAAGTGATCCTGACTACTTACGTCAAACATAACTCCAACACCGTGTTCACTTCCCGGACTCCGCCGAGAAGAGACCATCACGGTTACACACGCGGTTGATGTGTATTTTAATTGAGGTCAACTTCGGGTTTTCTACAACCGGAAATTAACAAATTCCCATCTGCCTCATAACCGCGGCACGGCTTTGAAAGATATTACCCTGCAGGGTGTCCCAACTTAGCCCATTATAAGCTCTCACGGTCAACGAAGGATATTCCTTCTACCGAAGACCCGATCAATCTCGGAATCCCGGACTACAAGACATTTCGACAAAGAATAAAACAAGACCAGCAAAGTCACCGATTGTGCCGACAAATCCCGATAGGAGCTGCACATATCTCGTTCTCGTGGCACATCCGGATGAACACTACGTGCGGCAATCGAAGATGCCCCAAGTTGCCTCGTGGTGGCACCGCAAGTGGCTCTAGTTTGGACCAACACTCGAGGAGCATTGGCCCGGGGTTAAATAAAGATGACCCTCGGGCTCGCGAAAACCCGGGGAAAAGGCTTAGGTGGCAAATGGTAAAACCAAAGTTGGGCCTTCTTTGGGCGAGTCTTATTCAAAGCGAACTGTCAAGGGGTCCCATAAATCACCCAACCGTAAGGAACGCAAAATCAAGTAACATAACACCGGTATGACGGAAAACTAGGGTGGCAAGAGGAACAAAACACCGTGGCATAAGGCCGAGCCTTCCACCCTTTACCAAGTATATAGATGCATTAATTATAGCAGATATATATTGTGATATCCCCAACAAGTAAACATGTTCCAATAAGGAACAACATCTCCATGTTCCAACAAGGAACAAACTTCAGCTTCACCTGCAACTAGCAACGCTATAAGAGGGGCTGAGCAAAGCGGTAACATAGCCAATCAACGGCTTGCTAGGAAAGGATGGTTAGGGGCTGACATGGCAATATGGGTGGCATGATAAGCAAGAGATAGGCATCGCAGCATAGGCATAGCAAAAGAGCGAGCATCTAGCATAGCAAAGATAGAAGTGATTTCGAGGGTATGGTCATCTTGCCTGCAATGTTCTCAGAGTTGTCGAAAACTTGATCCTCGTAAGCGTTCTCAACAGGTTCCTCGTTCACGTACTCGTCTCCCGGCTCTACCCAAAACAAGAACACAAACAAAGGAACCACAATAAATCACGGTGCAATGCACAAGCAACATGATGCAAAACATGACATGATATGCGAGATGTGATATGCAATGCGTATAAAGCGCTCTGGAAGGAAAATGATGAACCAGGCATCAACTTGGCAAACCAAGTATGCCACTGGAAAGATGAGATGATTTCGGTTGAAATCGATATAAAGATCACCGGAATCGGATGCACGGTTTGCAAATGACAAGCAAAACAAGAATGGCACAAATCGCCATTAACACATGATGCCACTTAGCAAGCAACAAGAAATTAAGCTACTGCACCCAAACGTACCAACAAAGTATATGGCAGTGATCTACACAAGATGCTTAACAAAAGATGAACACTGAGCTACGGCTAAATCACATCATAACAGTTCAAACAAGCATGGCAAAAGTGCACAAAATATCAGTTTGGACATGGCAAAACAGCATCGGTAGCAATGTTCAGAGCAAGAAAACTACATGCTACAGGAACTTATAATAGCAAAACAAGGCATGGCATGATTCTACTCAAAGCATAGAACAAAAGTCCCTTACTGACCATAAGCCAAAAGGATCGAAAAAATATAGTAACACCCATGTCAATATCGCAAGTTTAGATTAATGATTCAGACTTGGTGAAATCTCGTGACATAGCGTAAACAGATTCAACATGGCATCTTTACCAGCTTGATTAACTCACTACAAGGCATGTCATGGCATGGAACAAAATCTAGCATGAAGTAGGCATGATGAAGAACATGTTCATGTGCAAAACTACCTCATAGCATAATTGCATAAATATACCCATGAAAGGCAACACAGCAACATGATGTAAAATGACATGTTCATGAACTTGCTCAAATGCAGAAACTAATGCCACCACTGAGTTGGTGGGATTTTTCTACCCCAAAAACATATATAATATGTTAGGGTTGCTGTAGAAAAATCATCACAAATGCACAAAGTTAAAAACCTGCCTAAAATGGTAGGTAACAGAAATGGCATTTTCCATATTTGGAAACGTCCAGAAATGGACTTGCCCGAAAAGGACAGACTCCATATGCCAGAAATGGAATATTCGTCGGGAAAATAAAACAAATAGCAAAAATAAAATAAATAGAAAAAAAAACCATACATCCTAAGAGAGTATGACAGGTGGGGCCACACTGTCATACTAACAGTGTGAGAAAAGGGAAAAAGGGGGGGGGGAGAAATATGCAGCCGCGGGGGATCGAACCCGGGTCTCCCCGGTGTGGCTCTACATCAGCAGCCACTGGGCTAGGCGGGCGTGACTGATAGGGAAGGGCTTCGGCCCCTTTTAGGTGAACAAGCCAGCCGAGCAACTCTGTTGTCACACCGAGAAGACGACAGCGCCGGCGAGGCAACGGCGGCAATCCAGCGGGCACGGGGCCTCCTGCGGCCGTGCGGGAAGGGAAAAGACGCGTGCATACTACGAGGGAAAACAGGGCGCTCGACTCGGGGCCATGGCGTCCGCTGCGACCGGCAGCAGCAGCTACGGCGCCCTCGGGAAAGGTTGGTGCGCGAGCGCGAACAACAAGCGCGAAAGCCGCCACGGAGCACGACGGGGTGAACCAGAGCGGGGACACGACAACCACGCACGGGCGAACATCACTGAACAAAACATTCAGATTACGCCGGAGCACGCCGAGCACGGGAAAGACACGGATCGGACGCGCCCTACGGTTGCCTACATGCCATGGAAAAGGATGGGAGAGGGAGGTGTGTTACCCAGCTCACCCAAAGACACAAAGTAGTCGACGGAGACGGGCTGGCGGCGACAGGCGGAGCTCTGAACCTTGCCGCGTTTCTGACCGAGAGGAAGGAGGAAGCCGGGGACGTCGAGGGACTTGTCGTCCGGCGCATCGTAGTCGACGTCGTGGAAGGAGAAGACGACGGGGAAGAAGATGGACACGATCTGCAGGGTTGGGGGTGGCCGGAGAGCACGCCGGCGACGAGACGCGCCTCAGTTGCGCTCGGGACGGAGCAGCTGCGGTGGATCTGGTGGTCCTACTCACTTGGCGGCGGCGGCGAGAGGAAGAGGGAAACCCTAGGGGGCGTGAGGACAAGGAGAGAGGATAAGTAGGGGGCTAGGGCGACGGATCGAGCTCGTGCTCTCTCGTGCTCGCGGTCCCCATGGCGACGGCGAGAGGAGAGGGAAAAGGTGGGTGCGGGGAGCAGGGCAGACGGTGCCGAGCGGGGCCGGGATGTCCACGTGGAGAGGACCTAGCAGGGGTGTACGCGCGCGCAGGTGCACGAAGACAAGGAGGAGGGGAACACGCGGGCTGGCGCGCGCTCTACCGGGCTGCGGGGCTGGTTAGCTGGGCCGGCTTGGAGGCCGAAGCCCAGGTGGCTGCCGCTGCGGCTAGGC
This sequence comes from Aegilops longissima, assembly GCA_021605205.1. Taxonomy (NCBI): domain Eukaryota; kingdom Viridiplantae; phylum Streptophyta; class Magnoliopsida; order Poales; family Poaceae; genus Aegilops; species Aegilops longissima. Next base: position 314,435,628 of record CM038678.1, read on the forward strand.
AGCTCTCCTGCCACTCTTTTTCAATTACTCTTCAGACAGAAATAAAAGGAAAAGCACAGGGTTAAAAGGAAGAATTTTGAGAAATCTGACAATATTCTCAAGGTCCTGAATTTATGTAGTATTTGGTAAAATTGATCTGGGTATTTTTAGGGGAAGTAAAATAATTCAAGTTCGAATTGGTTTCAAACTTGAACCATTTTAATACCAAACCAAAACAACTTCAAATGAGCTGAAGTTTGGCAGAGAGGCTAGGTACATATGGTTAGAATATTGGGGAAAAGATGAACATTTATGGTGGAGGCAAAAGGCACTCACAAAGAATGGAAGAAAAGGGAAAGAAAGGAGAAGTGATGGTGCAATGGTTTGAAAGGGGGGGGGGTACAAGGGTCAGGCCCATGATGCTCATGGCAACAACATGAATGACAAAATGCAACATGAGATGACATGAGATGAAAATGCACTATAAGATGATGACAAGAAGCTCCAATGCAAAAAGGCTAAAAAGGAAATATGACAATGAAAAGAATAAAACCACACAACCAAACAAGATGAGGCCAAACATGATAAAACCCACAAGAATTGGATGAGGTCAAGTTGATATATTGCCAAAATGGGAAGTTTTACATCCGGGGTGTTACAACACTCCACCACTAAAAGAGGATCTCGTCCTGAGATCTAGGTCTGAAAGAACTCCGGATATTCGGAACGGAGGTGATCCTCGCGCTCCCAGGTGGCTTCTCGGTCGGAATGGTGTGACCACTTCACTTTCAGGAATTTGATTGACTTGTTGCGAGTCTTGCCCTCGGTTTCTTCAAGAATAGCAACGGGGTGCTCATGATAAGAGAGATCTTCTTGAAGGTCAATTTCTTCGAAGTTGATAGTGCGTTCAGGAGTCTTGAAGCACTTGCGAAGCTGTGACACGTGGAACACATCGTGCACATTTGCGGTTGGACGGAAGCTCAAGTTGATAGGCGAGATCGCCTCTTTTGCCAATGATCTTGAAAGGACCCACGATCTAGGGGCAGGCTTCCCTTTGATACCGGCGGCGAGTACCTTTCATTGGAGAGACGCGGAGGTAGACATGGTCTCCGATTTCAAAAGCCACATCACGGTGCTTATCATCATAATAGCTCTTACCGCGCGATTGCGCGGCTTTGAGATTCTCACGAATGACTTTGCACATTTCTTACGCTTCGTGATCAAGTCATTGCCAAGAAGTTGGCGCTTCACATCTCGCACCAATTGAGAGGAGTACGGCACTTTCGCCATAGAGAATTTCGAATGGGGCCTTGCCCAACTCGCTTGGAAGCTGTTGTTGTAGGAGAACTCGGCATATGGAAGAAAATCTTCCCATTTCATACCAAGGAAATGACACAAGCCCCGAGCATATCTTCAAGGATTTGATTTACTCGCTCAACTTGGCCACTTGTTTGAGGATGGAAAGCTGTCTTTGAAACGAATGTTGGTGCCCATGGCCTTCTCGAAAGGAATCCCAAAACTTGGAGGTAAAGATGCTGCCACGGTCTCAAGAGATCACTTGTGGAATGCCGTGCAAGGAGACAATCTCGAGGTGTATAGCTCGCCAACCGAGCTGCTGTGATAGATTCTTTGATAGAAAGAAAATGAGCCACTTTAGTAAGCTTGTCAATGACAACGAAGATAGCATCATTTCCACGCTTGGACTTAGGAAATCCAGTCACGAAGTCCATTTCAATATGATCAAACTTCCATTCTGGAATAGCAAGAGGTTGGAGGAGACCAGCTGGTCGTTGGTGTTCTGCTTTCACTCTTCTGCAGACATCACACTCATTCACGAATTGAGCAATTTCTCGCTTCATTCGAGTCCACCAATATGACTGCTTGAGATCATGGTACATCTTCGTACTTCCAGGATGAATGGATATAAGCGAATTGTGAGCCTCGTTCATAATGACTTTTCTCAGATCACCCTTAGGAACCACAATCCGGTCCTCAAAGAAAAGAGTATCTTTGTCATCAATGTGGAAGCACTTATACTTGGAAATGCCCTTGTCGATACCACGTTTCACCTTTTTCACCATGGTATCCATAAGCTGAGCCTCACGAATCTGATCTTCCAAAGTAGGAGAGACTAAGAGGTTGGCAAGAAAGCCTTGAGGAACAACTTGAAGATTCAGCTTGCGGAAAGCTTCACAGAGATCCGGTTGGAAGGGCTTGAGGATTAGACTGCTGCGATAAGCCTTCTACGCTCAAAGCATCTGCAATGACATTGGCCTTGCCGGAGTATATTCAATACTTGGGTTGTACTCTTGAATCATTTCGACCCATCGAGTCCGCCTCGAGGTTGAGGTTGGGTTGAGTGAAGATATACTTGAGACTCTTGTGATCGGTGAAAATGTCCACTTTCCTTCCCAACAAGAGATGTCTCCACGTTATCAATGCATGGACAACGCCGCCAACTCAAGATCGTGAGTGGGGTAGTTCTTTTCGTTGGGCTTCAATCAAGAGAGGTATAAGCCACAACTCTCTTCTCTTGCATTAACACAGCACCGAGACCTTGAAGAGAAGCATCACAAAAAACTTCAAATGGCTTGGATTCATCAGGAGGAGTCAAGACAGGAGCTGTGACGAGTTTCTCTTTGAGGGTATTGAAAGCAACGTCACACTCAGGAGACCAGACATACTTCACATTCTTCTGGAGAAGGTTGGAAAGAGGCTTTGCAATCTTGGAGAAGTTCTCAATGAATCTTGACAATAGCTTGCAAGACCAAGAAAATCTGCGAGCTGCTTGACATTCGAGGAGGTTCCCAATTCACAATTGCGGACACCTTCTGGGATTAACAGCGATGCCCTTGGCGGAGATGATATGACCAAGATAAAGCACTTCATCAAGCCAAAATTCACATTTGGAGAACTTAGCATAGAATTGATACTCTCTGAGCTTGTCCAAGACCAATCGCAAATGTTTGGCATGATCCTTCTTATTCTTGGAGAAGACCAAAATATCATCAAGATAGACCAAGGCGAATTCATTGGTGTAGGGGTTGAAGATGAAGTTCATCATCCGAGAGAATGTTGGAGGAGCATTGACAAGGCCGAAAGACATGACAAGATATTCATAAGAACCAAAGCTTGTTCGAATGCTGTCTTGGGAATATCTTGTTCACGAATGCGAATCTGATGATAACCCATACGAAGGTCAAGCTTGGAGAACACTTTGGCACCTTTGAGTTTCTCGAAAAGCTCATTGATGTTGGGAAGTGGATACTTGTTCTTGATAGTCTTCTTATTCAATGGACGGTAATCGACGCAAAGTCGGTCCGTGCCATCCTTCTTCCGGACAAAAGAACACCACAACCCCAAGGAGATGAACTCGATCCGATCAAACCAGACGCTCTTGTTCATCGAGCTGCTTCTTCAATTCCTTCAGCTCATCAGGTCCAAGCTTGTAAGGACGCTTGCAGACGGGTTCATGCGGGCTCAAGATCGATAACTGAACTCAATCGGCCGATGAGGAGGCATACCCGGAAGCTCTTCCGGAAAGACATCTTGGTACTCACAAACGATCGGAATCGAGAGATAGCGCCCAATTCGCCCTTCTCATTGAGAGAAAACAACCAATGGTTTCATCACGAGCGGCATAGATGATCACATCATTAGAAGAGTGAGTCAATTGAATTTCACGGCAGCACAATCAAGCTGAGCTTTGTGCTTTGATAAAGCCATCCATCCCAAGAATAAGATCAATATCCGAGTCACCGAGAACAATTGGTTTAGACAAAATCTATAATCGCCCATCTTGATAGAAACATCCGGACGCAAACATTAGATGTCATTTGCTTACCCGGGACACAATCTTCAACGGAATAGGAATCTTTTCCGTCACAAACTCATGCTTGGCAACAAAAGGTCTCGAAATGAAAGAAAGCGATGCACCAAAGATCAAATAAGACTTTTGCAGAATATCATTAATCGAGAGATTACCCATTATCACATCAGAAGATTCCTCTGCTTGAGCTGCATTCATCATATTGACCTTGGCATGCTTTGGATTATGCTTGACCATTGCATTGCTGGAAGATTTCATAGGAGGAGGAGGCGGAAGGCGCCTTTGGTTGAAGCACTTGTTCGCATAGTGACCTTTCTGCTGACATTTGTTGCAAGTCACCTCGAGAGCGGACGGTGGTAAGGAGCACTTGACCTTGGAGCTTGAGAATTAGACTTGTTCGATAGCTTGGGTTGGGTGGGTGGGAAGATCCACGGCCACCTGAGTTCTTCTCACGATAAGCCCGACGGAACGGAGGAGGAGGAAGGTAGAACTTCTGCTGCTTAGCTGCCACTTGAGAGGAAGAAGAAGACTGAACTGCATCCCTGATTCTCTTCTTAGAAGCCTCACATTTGAGCTGGGCAGCTTCTTGCTTGATGCCATGTTGTAGAATTCATCATACTTTTCTCGCTCAAAAGCACAAGAGCTAATTGCAGATCTTCTCTCGCACCACCTCTGAATTGATAGATCATACTCTTTTCATCGTGGACGTCTTGCTTAGCAAAGCGAGCGAGTTTCGGAACTGGATATTGTATTGATACACGACATGTTGCCTTGCTTGAGATTGCGGAACTCCTCACGCTTGCTCTCAACAACACTTTTGAATGTGGTGAGCTCAAATCTCGGCGGAACTCATCCCGTAGTGACACGACCTCCTCTGGAATCTTTGTATTCTGGTACCACTCAAAGAGCTTGGTCCTTGAGTTGAAATGATGCAAACTTGACAAAGCCCTCGTGTCGACATTGCTACATTCAAAATGCTTGCAGATGTCCACAAGCCAATCGTCAGCGTCTGTAGCCTCGACCACGTAAACCGAAAGACTTCGCTGATTAGCGAGGAACCGATCGAGAGTAGCAAAGTGCGGTTGGTTGTTGCCTTGACCTTGATTTCCTTGACTGCCTTGCCCTTGAGTACGTTCTTGCAAGAGCTGCAAAATCATCTGGCATTGGCATTGGTGGCTGCCATGATAGCTTGCCAGCCTCCGGAGGCGGAGGTGGAGGTGGAGGTTCGATGATTCCCATCATCACGATCCGGATTCGAGGCGCGTTGGCGGAGCCATCCTGAAGAGGGTGACATCCGTTAGTCCTTTGATAGACAAATAGTCAAGTTGAAATCAACGGATAGAAATTGCAACATATAGTCTTCACAAAAAACATTCGAACAAGAATGAACGAATGAATTCCAAAGTTAACATCACACGTCCATTAAGGTGAGAAGCCACTTGATTAAGGGTTGATGAAAAAATTAACAAGGTACGATCGAACAAATAAGTGGTAAGGATTACCCAATCACGAACCAAATATCTGTGGGAAGAAATGCTAGGAGCTACTTGAATCCCACCTATAAACTCCCAAACTTTCGGTTATGCAATCTGGTGTTGGGGATACAGGGACACAAAATATATCACCCAAACTAACAATACCTAGATCCAATTGTATCCATCCGTCAACACATAACCAAGAAATCCTCGAAATCGTGTACCTCGACCTTGAAAAGCATCCGTTATACAAGTCATGGCAATACTCCCGAGCTCGCCCGATCTTCGGGTTA